>OY728141.1:1330875676-1331524295 GCA_963277665.1 Viscum album
CAACCACGCTCATTCCCTTGATGTACCCTGGTGGGTTCAGAGAGTTTGAGTTTATACCAAAATTTCTAGATAATTATATTCATTGAATTATGGAAGGAAATCATAAATCCCCACAACCATAGATATGGAAGTTAGGAAAATAATAAAAAATTATTATCATCCTCAAGCTAATAAGGTTAAGGATACATAGATTTTAAATTAGGAAGAATACAATTTATTCCTTATATAATGATTAAGTTCTAGAGTAATTTATCTTTTCCTTATATAATAACCACATTTAGTTTCCAAAAATAAATAATCCAAAAGAAGCAGGGTATAATGATCACCCAAATTACCACCCTTACTATCCTATTTTGGGTTACATGATCTTGGAATTATTCATCTTTAAGGATTTTTTGCAAAATTGGTCGATGATGGTCAAGTTACGTTGGATAGTGATAAGGTTTCAATGACATATGTGCTAGCCATTCTCAATAAATAAGAAGAAGAATGGGAAAATTACACATGTGGGAATATGTAAAGGTTTTATAAATAGATGATCTAGAATAAAATGAATCATGTGCATGACATCATTAGGGCATGAATAAATCAACTAGTCTTGGCCCCAATTCCCTTTACAACACTAAATACAACACCTTTAACCTCTAAATCTCCCAATATCTAATGAAATTGAAATATGAAAGATAAATAGATAGAGAATAATATAATTATTCTTTAATAAGTTTAAAATTTCATAGACTTTATGACCCTAATATTGAGGGAATGGGGACCGTCCCACCAGATGAGCACACGAGAACCATCCCATTAGATGAGCCAATGTGAATTTTCTCACAAAACAAGACCAAAAAAATTATCCCACAAAAAAATATATTTTTATGAGGATAAAAAGTTCAAATAAGTAAATGTCAAGTAATGAACAATAACATTGGTAATGAAGAGTTTTATAAAACAGGATCCTTTATTTCCATCAACATGGTATTATCTGGGACTAAAGAATTTTCATTTGGTTCTGATGAGTACACTCTTGATAGGGATGATCATAGACTTATAAAATCATCTAAGGCTAAATATATTTCCCCATTATTTATTCCCAACATTGATTAATAAGATCTTAGTGATAACCCACTTGTTGGTGTCTCTAACCCTGTTGATGCCTCAGAATGCAATGTTGGCAAAGTGTGTACTCGATTTCAATGGTAAATCAAGTCACTAGGGTCTAAAACTAGAATCAAACTATTAGATAGATATTTTTTCATTAGGAAAGGAAATGGTGTTGTAATTTATTCTACTATTCACCCCCCTAAAGCTGACAAGACCATCAATATTAAAGAAATGTTCACTCAGTTGTAGTGAAAAATGAAAAAATTACAGATAATAATTATAGAGTTTCTTCAGTGATATTTTCCCTATGATGAAATTCTAGAATCTTTATATTATGTTCCTTCTTGTAGTGAAGCACCTAATCCTATAGGTATTAGGTAATTTTTATATTATTAATCCCCATTATCAAGTTCATTTTAGACATTTTTCATATTTCGTAATCACCATGAAATCCCTAATATAGTTAGAGCTCTCTTGTCTAGGGGTGGAACCATTAGTGTCCCTATGATCAATAACTTCAAAATTTTCCCCAACATTGATAAATATTAATGAATAATTACCCAAATATCAAATTTATTCATGTGACCATACTGATCAAACCATATATAGAATACACCCGAACAAATGTTGTCAACCTAGTAGCGGTAGATGAAACAAAGTATATTCCTTAAAACTAAAGAAAGTTTATAGGTATTTATTCTCTGTATTAGAGTGTAATTAGATTGATAATTAAAGAATCTTGAGACCAAAATAGGTATATTTTAGTGGACATTCCAATTACTTCACCTACCATTGGTTTTTGGGGTATACATTCAAGAGGCTATTCATCTTTAAGGAATGGTTTAATAGGTAGATAAATGATGAGAAAATGGATCCATTTATATACAAATATTTAATTTATCCATGTGAGTTCATTTAGTAGAACATGAAAAGTATATGAAATTATTAGGACCATTCGTCTCTTGATGATGGAAAAAACAAGTTCTATTCATTTAGGCTCAATCATGTGGCTGCATATTTCATTTGTTCATTGGGGCATAACATTCTTGATCTTTTGAAGATTAAGAAACCTAAGGATAAAGATATCAATGATCATACCAATTATTGTATTTACCACTAAATTTTGGGATATACAATAGAAGGATGAGTTATCTTTAATTATTGGATCTAGAAGTAGATAGAAAAATTTATGATAGTGTTAGAGTATCCTAAGATGCATGTTACATATATTCGAGTCATTCTCAGTCTAATAGAAAAGAATCATGCCTGATGAATCATGTTATATGAATAAATTAATCTTCATAAAACCTTAAACTAAATGACATCTATATTTTAGCTACATTACTATAAAATTTATAGTACATTCGTCCTTGTGGCATGAACATAATCTTCTTCTAGAGGTATATTTTATTCAACCTAAAATCATAAAATTACCTACTATATAAGATATCAATATACATGAGAGTTATTTTTTTGATGGATATAGAAACATCTTACTACCTTAATTTCATGGTTCACATAGCCTATAAAAAATCTCCGTTACTAGAACTATGCGTGTCTTGATTCCTATTATCTTAGGATACATAGTGATGCCTAGAGGTATTTACCCAGGTCTATCCACAAATCCCATAAAAATTAATCCCCCCTATATACTAGTTTTTGGTCCTTATAATTAAAATTATTTTCCTTAATATCCCTATATAAATATGGAATCATTTTCACCAGGACTATGTGCAACTTGATTACTATTACCTGAAGATATATACTAATGCATAAATCTCCAATCTAAATCCTATCCATGAGGTCCATATTCATACCTAAACTTTTCTATGGTATGAGACCTTTACTATATCATTATATGATTCCCTAGGAATATTCATTGGGATGTAACCATTTCAATTGTTCTTGGTGTTGAGAATCCATTAACATCAGGCTTATTCCCTTCTTGCACCAGGATAACCACACACATCATTGCCATTTACCCTGTACATGATTCATATATTTTCAGCGAATTTATAGAAACTATGTGTAGTTTGAATCTTATTACCATAGGATATGTAGTGATAATAAGATATCCTATCATAGACCTAAACAAAAATATAATCTGGGAATTGTAACCTTAAAATATATGTACCTATCCTTAAGGTTGTTTATATCAACATTGGTATCTCTAATTCACATCGGTGCACCTTTCCATTGCTTCCATATAGATTTCCTCAACTTTTAGTCAAATATTTATGAACTTAAACTTTATTTACTTTATTTTTTCTATAAATTTCTAGGAATTAAACTATAAATTAAAGATACAAAAAGACTTTTCAGGATGAAAAATAGTAGAGTGTGACTTAAGAAAAATTTTAGTCCCTTATTACTAGGAATGTAATCTCCATAACTTAGAAAAAACTTTGAGAATTTTAAAAAAGGTAAAGAAACAAAACTTATCAGTTCAAATACCCAAAAAGGGTGGCCTAATAAATATCCAAGCTCCTTCTCACTAAGCCTTCCCCTCACACATATTAGGTAAAAGTTAGAGTATAATAAATTTCAAAATAGATATAAATACTTTTCAAGTTGAAAAACAGTGATGGAAGCCTAAGAAAAATTAAAGTGTTCACCCATTGATCCACCCTCTTTTATAGATTAGGAAAATTCTAGAGTGTAAAATGAAAAAGGTACAAGTATTTTAGGGATCAAAAATTGTCCCTAGAAAAAGTCTTGTTATGCTCACTGGACCCATTGGTCTTGGAAAAAGTTAAAGTAGATCTTCCCTGCTCTCGAAAAGTGAGATTAAACTATTCCATGTGTACATTTTCAAACATGACAAGTATAATTATTCATATTGAGAATACCATCCCTTTTATATGATCATTTACTTAAGAAATTTAATGATATATTCCTTCCTCCTAGAAACATACTCAATACAGAATGTCATAACTTTTAGGGTGTTCAAAACCTTTTTGAAGAAAATTTTCTATATAAAGATAATTAATACCATTAATATTTGAATCATTACCTACCCAAATACTTGAGTCAAAAATTTCCTCTTAGTATCCCAAGACCTTGAGTATATCCTATCACTTCCCCCTTTCCTAGCAATTTGTAATAGGTTTCTTGACTGATCTAAATGAACCCCTATTTGAATGGTGTGCAACACAATTTACTTTTAGTTACTAAGTAACCCCTAGGAGATATTTTTTTCCTAGAGGAAAGGTATCCCTTAACCCCATGTGTTATTTACTAATGGTGTAGTGATAATCTATCAATTACTAATGGGTTACTTAATGCCACTTGTATCTATTTCTTATCAACTTAGATATTATTATTTTATGACTTACACTTTATATAACCTAACTATTTAAGTGGATTTTAATAACTTTGATGTTATATATTTTTAAATCATACTAATGAAGAAAAAAATACCTTGATTCAAGATACTCTTATTGGTAGTCCAAATTCCTTGAGTTGTGATACTATACAAAAAAATACCAAATCCATGAGATGATATTATCCTCTTAGAAAATTTCTATTGGGTATATGGTTAAAACTAGAAAAAATAGGTTATTTACATGGTCCAGAATCAAGGAAATAGCCTATAAAACTATGGTGATAGAGTATCACCATGGTTTTAGTGACCACGGGTTATATCTCTATTAGAATAGCCTATATCCATGGTCAATTCCAAGTAATGGCCATAGGTTGTCTATTACCATGGTTTAAGACCATTTAAATATCCTCTAAAAACATGGCTATATCCTATTTCAATTATTTTGGTGCTATCTTCACTGGCATAGCCTATGGCCACGGTCATGGCCTAACTATGGCCTTAGGTCTTAGAATATGGATATGGCTAGTGACTATGGCTATATGTTTTCCAAATTATTTAAATTTTCCATCATGAAGGTTTGATATTATGAACCATCATTAATTTTTCTGATCTTTTACCACTAATATACAATACATTATATGTAAAGACAGACACACACACAATCATTATTAAATATTTATAAATATAACTATTATACATGGATATATAGCCAAAAAACACATTGAACATGGACTTTGGTGACCCCTATTTGCATGATTGATGTGGGTTATAGTTTTAGGTGTCTATTTTCTATGGTACACATCGATCATGGACATAGTAAACACTTTCCACCATAGTAAATGTGAACTGTGGCAATATAGAAACCTACAAACATGGACCAAATTGACCATGGAAATATGGGTCACCTAAAGATATGTTCAACATGTACTATGTTATTATAGTCACTTACCTCCATAATCAGTATTGACCATGTCCATATCCATATCCCATGCCCTTCCTATACATTTTCCATACCGACAAGTGATTCATTCATTCTCCTACCACTATAGACCGCATAAAACATGGCTATAAGACATTTCTATATGGAATTATATCCACATTAATTGTTTACCTGACTATAAGATGTCCTATTTCTATGTCCATGGTTGACCATTTCTATTGGATAACATATGTTCATGTTCTACTAATCATGACTATATAATTTTAGTTGTAAGGAAATTTTCTAATAGTGGGTTCTCATCACATGACCTTAAACCACATGACATATTGAAACATCATTCAATACATTAAAATGATTATATTTTTTTATTATATGTGATTTAATTCCATTATATAAAATTCAAAATGTATGTAAGAGTTCCTAGTTTATTGGTTTGTGATTCATGTTAGGTTTTCGACAATAACCCCACACTAGGATGAAATTATTTTATAATATCCTATGTAAGATCTTGAAAAGAACATATAATATATTCCAAGATATATATATGGATTTATTTCTATTCTTATAGTTTAAATAGTTATGTCATGATCACTTATCCTAGACCCATCCATAAATTTTACTTTCACCCAAACTCTCCTAGTGTCTGGTCTCCTTATTCATGTTGGGTTTTCTAAAAAAACTATACTCTGGGAAACTATATACAAAAACCCAAATCTCTTATAATAGGTACAAATTTTGAAGTTATTATAGTTATAATCCCATACTTGAATGAAAATTACCCTATTAAGACCCATTTGTGGCTTGATTACTGTTCTCACAAGCGGTGGCCCAAACATATTGAGTTTAGATTCTCCTCTTAGTAAAAAAGCCCTTGAGTTAAGATCATCCTATTTATGAACATCCTCCCATTGTAAACTAAGATCCAAAATCCTAATATATGTATAATTAATGCGGAAAAGTTACCTATATTACCAAATAATTGAATTGTTCTTATTTCAAAAAAATCTAATTTTTATGGAAGAGGAGGAACGTTCTTGACACTGAAAAGTGTGTTCCACACAATTTATTAAAAAATCCTTGATATAGTTCTCACTCATATAACACAAGTCAAGTGAAATAAGAAAATTATATCTCTATACAAATAATATTCAAATAGAATCTCTATGAGCCACATGATTTCTCACTCACCAAGAGATGAGGATTCCTCAAAAACTTTTCCTAGTCTAGTGATGTTGTGTTGAGAACCTCCAACTGGGAGTGGGATATATATGTCATTATTTGATGATAAAAAGTGTTATTTAGACAATAAAATTCATTTTTAATGGTCCTATGGATAATTTTTTTCCTCTAAAAATACTTTCTGTAGGATAAACCTTTAATTTTGGACATAGTTCATTTCAAAGGATTCTATTTGGCTATCCATAGAGAAAAAAAAACTTAGGAATCAAAATTCATTGGTTCTTTAATTTGGGATTCATTTTAACATGAAATAAAATGGAAAAGGAAACTTTTCCATGAAAAAATATCATATTTCATGAATAGAAACCAATCATTCATGAAAGGCCCATAGTTTGAACTTCTAAAGTTGTAATCCTTCATGATCATGTAATATGCTCATGCAAGGGTGTCATTTGTGTCTTTAAATCAATAGTAATTTGTGGTCATGTAACATAATTCAAAGTTTTTAATCACTTTTTTATAGTTTAACTATGATTATTCATACCCACATAACATTCACATGTAAGGGTTTCATTTGGGGATACAAAGTAGTAATCTTTTACAAATATGTATGTACTTTGAAAAACTGATTCTGTAAGGTGGTTGAAAATAATTACCTATAAACAAATAACATGTAATCTGAGAATAAACATAAGATTAAATACTTTTATGAGGTTCTTTCCTTTATTACATGAACTCTAAGAGAGAAATAACTTCATTTTATAAGTGTTTCATTTTTTAAATCCTTTAATGAAACCCTTGAGGTAGATTATAAGTTTTAACCTAAGAGAAAAAGGGGGAGGAGCATCATGAAAACCTTTCACAATAATTCTCTCCCCATATAAGATATTTATGGGTCCATACATAAAAAATACTTCATAAATGAATCTCATGATATTCCTTATAGAGGTTCACCCATATAGATCCTTTTGAGAAGAAATATCACATAAGATCATTGAAGAGGTCACTTATGAAACTATTTTAAAAATGAGTGGCCTTAAAACCCAAAACTTTAGTTAAATTTAACCACTCTCATAATAAACTAATCTTATGTAAAAATAGGGATTCCTAGAGTATATTTTATCCTCCTCTTAATGATTCACTACCAAAAATTATTTGAACCATGGTTCACCACTTCATGGAGGACCCCTATAACGAGTAATAATACCTCCTTGCTATCCTTTATTTCACCAAAGTCATATACCTATATTAAATTATTTCAAATAATCTTATTGGCTTCCTATCAC
Organism: Viscum album; assembly: GCA_963277665.1. NCBI lineage: Eukaryota > Viridiplantae > Streptophyta > Magnoliopsida > Santalales > Viscaceae > Viscum > Viscum album. The sequence goes on from OY728141.1 coordinate 1,330,883,508, forward strand.
TAAGGTTAAAGCATAAAAAATCCTATTCTAGAAAGGCCTCCGATATGTCCTCCTAAGATACATGATTGGTATTTTCACATCAATGTTCATTCCTTAAATCATATATTCCCTTGATAATTGGTCTCTCCTAATAACTTATCCATAACCAATGGAACTTTGAGTGTTCTAAAAGTCATGTATCCCCTTTATAATAAGGGTTCCTATTTTTAAGTGATTAATATAACTATATTGGCTCAATAATCTCATCCTGGATATCTCATATTGAGTATCTTTTTGGACTAAGAATCTAATGGGCCTCTTTGGTTCACTTAATGATCCATGCATGTATGGGACACCAATATAATGAAATCCCCCAAACCCACCTTCAAATAATACATCTACTAGGTTGATCCATATATCAATACTCATACTTGGAATAATCCCCAAACCATATTCATCGTGCCATATTCCCCATGAGTCAATTCTTCCTTAATAATCTAGTTAATAATAGATTAGTAGTAGAAATCCATATCTTGGGCCTCCTATTAGGCATAAGCCCTAATCATATCCTCATTGATGACCCCATCCTTGGTTTACTCAATGAGACATGTAACTATACATGGGACTCCTATAAGGTGTGATACCCAACCACCCTCTCTTATATAGTCACCAAAAAAGAGGATGAATCAGAAAAATCATATCATGAATAATCCCCATAAAAATCCATTTCTATGTACCTTTATCTTAGTATTTCTCACCTTATGACTTTAAACTACATAACACATTTAATTATTGTATAATGTGAACTATATGGGATGATTTGTTATGTGACCTTATTATTCAAAATTAAAACTACATAAGTTTTGATATATATTTTATAAGAATATATAGGACACCTCTCCATTGTTAAATACCAACACCATTATCATCACATATTCCCCTTGGGAAGTAGTATCTCTCAAACTTGAAGATCCTTTTTATTTGATGTGTATGAGATGGACTTTGTGATGAACATATGATGAATTATCATTCCTTATGCGATAATCATAATATGACTTATGTATCCTTACCTTATATGATTAAAATAAGATACAAACATATCTTAACATGAGGAAGATGAAATTAACTCATATTAGGTGTAAGCCCCAACTATACCCTCTCCAATCATGTTACTAAAAGACATGATGAACCAGAAAGGGCTGTTTATGCATAATCCCCACACAAACCATTAATATGAACCATTCACATAGCATTCCATTAAAAATTATGTTAAAATACTCAGAATGGATCTTGGATAAATTAATTTTAAATGAAATTCATTTTTTATGGCCTCACAACCTTAAAAAGAACCACATTGGTCCTTATCAGATAGCCTTAAAAGGTATGATGTGTCTCATTAAGTAGCATCGAACTACATGGGTTCTGATTACCTTTATATGGATACATAGGAAGCCCATATCATAGGTACAATCCCAACCCCAAAACACCAACTAACTCCCAAGATGGTAATAAATTCTAGAGTACCCATCTACATAGATTTAAACTATAGTGTAATCATTATAAAAAAAAGATAAAGAACCTTTTATACATACAAATGTTCAAATAGACACATGGTTTTGATTGATCTCTTACAAGGAGGTAACCAATATTAATATTTTTACTAGGAAGGATTCATAAACATGTATTAAATATTTTATATAGTCTTAGAATAATCATCAAAACCCCTTTAGTAATGATACAACCTATAACAACTCACTTCATTATAGGTTGGTGGAATTTAGAGGTAATTTGTATTTTTAGTCCCAAAGTAGGTGATGCTCAATGAATTGGTGTTCATAGTGGAATTATAAGTTTTTTTAAATCTATAAAAGATGATTTTAGACATGGAAATGGTCCCATTAGTGGTTTTGGTGATAGTGTGGTTAGAAGATAAGGGTTGGAGAGGCCCTGTAGTTGAAATTTTAGTTGCAGGAAACCACCACGACACAACCAAGGGTGATGTGAAGTGGTGGTCCATGGTAGAGGAATACTATAATAAAACTAGAGGATGCTTCAACATAGAGAGGGAAGGGGAATGTAAGTTTGGCCCTACCTTTTTGGGTCTAGATTTGAAATATCCAGGAGGTACATTCCATAACACGAACTAAAGGGGAAGCCCCATGCCGGAGCCCTAGGGTTGCACCATGGAGGGAACTCAAGGGATAGATATTGGGATTTCCTTCCCAAGGTGGTCTGATCCATTGATCTCTAATCTGCATTGTATCCAAAGGTATTGGGAGTTCCCCTAAATAATAACCTAGGGTATACAATGAATTAAACCCCTAGTTAGTAAATTTGAATCGTATCCCCCATGAACATGCTTGAAATAGTCCCCATGCCTAGTTTTTAAGGGCCTATAGTCTTCTTACAAGGGATTATTTTTATACACACTTAGGTTCCATAGCCTCAATTTTCATGAGATAGGGGGAGAATCCCTCTTTTCTCTCCCATTCATCCCCTTTGGAGACCCTTTGATCTTGATTTTTCATATGGATTTCATCATAGATATTCATGGTAATATCCTTCCCTCTCTTCCCCTTATTCTTCTTATTTATTTCCCTTTGATTTTAGGAAAGTCATTTAAGGTTTTTAGGAGAAAATTTCACTATAGTATGGTTAATTTATCCATCTTTATAGGGATTTTATGCGTGTATTGTAGAGGAGGTCCCAAGATGATATATTCAATCCATCATTCATCATTCACCTAAAGGTATGTTTTTCCATGGATTTAATTTGGAGTTTTATTTATTTTGGGTTAAATTAACAGTTGATTCAAGTTTCTCATTTCAATATTTTATGTGTCATATGTCTAGATGTGTGTTTAGAGTGGACCACACCATGTTACTTATACTTTCAGCATAGTGAGGTCACCTAGTGAGTTTATCATTAATTATACCAATTTAGTTTTTTGGTTTAATCATTTAGTTTATTAATTTTGTAGTTTTTATTGATGAGATAAGTTTTCATAGAAATTGAGGAGGTTAGTTCAAACATGGGATGGGTTTATGGATCATTGATTAAATTAGGTTTATTTTAATTTATCAAGTCCCTTTTTTATTTTAAATTTTATATTTGCATTCCATCATTAGTGTTATTGTCTGAATGTTTTATAAATTGTGTTGGCCTAATCATTAACATAAACAACATATCATGCTAAATTTATTGATGGTGGAACCTCATTAAAATGATTACTAGTGGAACTATTTATTATTTTATTGGTGGAATGAGTTAGTTTTCAAAAATAAATATATTTATTTTCAAAAATAAGTTTTTAAAAAGGTGTTTGATTCAAATGGAATTGAAAGGAATTTTTTTTGATTTGGTATACAGGTTTTAAAAATGTATTTCAAAATGGTAGAGGGATTTTTTAAACAATGTTTTGAAAATTTTGACCAAGACCCTAACATGAGTAAGATGACATGAAATGAATTTTCTAAATGATTTTAAAAATATAATTTTTACTAAGTTTTTGAATGAATGTTGAAATGGATTGGATTGAAATTGGTTTTGGTTCATTTGAATTTGTGAGGGAGATGACCTATTTTCTAAGTTTTATTACTTTTATTCACCCCTTATTTGTAATTTTTTAAGTATTATATCATTTTCTGATAATGTATGACTATGTGTGTTGGATGATGAGGTTGTGTTTCATATCAAAGTATAGGTTGGGTTGAGGAGATTTCTTTAACACCCAGAGGGAAAAGATGGGTTTAAAGGACCCTATTGGATTCCATTAAAGGTAATATTATAGTTTCAAGTGATTATATATATTATTTTAGGAATGAGATGGTTTTTGGATTGTAGACCGTGAGTTTAGACATTTGATGAGTTGGCGAGATCATGAGTTGGTTTGTGTTCCCTATTTTTTATTAATTTCATGTGATGACTATGTTCTTTTTATTGATGTTGGATCCCAATGTGTGTGATGTGGGTCCTCAGGCTATGCCCCACCTTGAGTGATAAGTCACCGACAAGAATTCCATGAGAGATATGGGGTCCTATATGTGTGTGATGTTTGGGATAACCTTGAGTGATAATTTGTGTCTTAAGATAGGATGTTCAGTCTTCTTTACATGAGAAGGACTGGATAGGGTAATTCAAGTGTGATATCCCTATATTGATGAGGGATGTTCAGGATACTTGATGTGTAGACTACCTAGAACCTTTGGGTAGTGGTCAATACTTGGCATGATACCCAATACTATATCTTTAAGTATGGGTTGAGGCATAATATGAATCCCTTACTAGATTCTTTAGGCACAGGTTGGGTTATGGAATGAGGTGACTGTATTTCTTTTGGAATGGAGCCAAAGTAGGTAGGGTCATGTGTTCATAGTGACCTAGTTAGAACATGATGACCTAAATTTTATACTTGTATGTGCATTGTGTGTTATGTTTTTGGGTGGGAATATTACACATGCAACCCTATACACCTTATATATGAACTATATGCATATACACTTGATCACAATAATACCCAATATTTTTGAGGTATTAAGGATTCCTAATGGGTCATTAGGATCACCCCTTGTATGCATACACAACATTTTTTTGATTTATATGGGTATACCTTCATGTTTTCTCTCAGATAATATGTATTCCTTGGATATAGACACATGGTATAGGTCTAGTAAATTATATAGGCTGATGATTTTGTAGGATAGATTATGTGAGCTAGGGTGATGGCCGATTTACCTTTAGTATTTTTTATCATGTACTAGTCATTGTGCCATTATTTATTCATATGATGATGCCATGTTTATTTTCTACAACTCTATCATTTTTTAACATTTACTATAAATATTTTTACTAATCTCTATTTTGGATTTTTGGGAATATCTTATATCCCCATTTATTTTTCCATAGGTTTTGTGATATTTGTTATATAAATGATTCATTCCAAATTTTAGGTAGATTAAGTCATGAAACTTAGGAATTATTTTGGAGGGAATAGCCTCCCCATGACTATGTTAGTCCCTCAAAACTAGTTAACACCTTTTAACATATGGGGAAGCATTCCTGAGTTTATGTGATGAATCCTATTTGGGTTCCATTTAGGTGATCCAGGTTTGGGCATTAAAAAATGAAACCAATGAATGTTTTGGGATGGGATAGTGTAGTTATAGGTAGAGTTATTTTATGAAGACTCATAAGGTATAACAAGAACATGCTTGGAAAATATGAAATCTATTGAAACCCATGTTTCAAGGAGATTTATAGTGTTGGGACTAGGAAATCTATGTTGAGTGAGGTGATGGATCAAGAATCCTAGTGTGAGATGTATGTGGCTTGAGATGAGTTATAGGGATTGTCTAGGATATAGTGAGTTTTTTGAGCATCATGGTAGTGGAATGCAGAGGGAATGATACATGCGCCTATGGATTAGGTCATATGACATGTTTCCTCATTAAAATCCATTATTAATTAAAGAAAAATAAAATATAATAATTTTTTATCAACTAAATTATAAGGGGTGATTAAATTAATATGAATTTTAGGGGATTTTTTTATTGGTTTTGATTGTGTTTTTGGGCTACCATAGAGAAACAGTTTTTAGGATTTTTGGTTTTTGAGAAAACCCTTATTTTAAGATGAAAACCTAATTTTGAAAGAAAACTCTTGTTGTGGAATGATATGTTCATGAAAATGGTTTTGTAATTTGTTTGTTCTTTTAATATCTCATATATCCATTGATTTTTAAATGATTTTGATTTTCATGTGTTTATAAAATATAATGAAAATGATTTTTAAAATTGGATTTCAATATGCATTTTTGAAAATATGACTTTTTTTTGAGAAATATAATGGTTATGATAAATATTTTTATATTTTATTAAAAAAACTTGGATTATAAGGGGGTTTTGAAAACTTAAATCAGTTTTGGTGTGTGTAAGTGATTTTAATAGGTTTTTAAAAAAGAAATGAATGACTATATATACCGGGTTTTCTTTATTTTATGTGATGAACTCGGTTAACCCAGAGTGTTTGGATTGTGTGTTAGATGGTCATTCCATGAGTTTTTAAGATAGACAATTATGAAGATCTTATGATACAGGTCTTTGATATTGCACTTGAGTATCCAAATGTGGGTTTTATTAGTTTCTTAATTAAACCACTTGAAGTACTTTTTTGATAGATGATTCCTACAGTGGGGAGCATTATTATATGGAATCTATTTCTTTAAGTGAAGTATTATTATGGGGAGTAACATATTCCTTAAGATGAATTGGTGATTTAAACTTTGATGTATTGGGGTTGATGAATGTGGTTGAGCATCATCTTGATGTTTAGTAATATAAGTTTTATGTTGGTGGTCGGGTGTGTGTTGTGATGTCATGTATTTTAATTATGTTCAGTGATAGATGGGACATGGGTGGTGGTGGTTAGAAGTTTGGGTTAAATTAGATGATGATAAGAATAATCATATGGTGGGGAGCATCTTATTGGTCAAGGATGTATGACCCTTGTGTCAGAAGGGTCGTGGGCACCATGAGACTGGTCAATGGATGGTAGATATGGCCTCAAAATGATAGTGAATGAGTGGATTAGGATTTATTTGGTTCCTTATATAACACAAGATATGTAATTTGGATGTGGTGTTAGGTGGATTTTGTGTTTTTATGATGTGATCGTGATGGTGGTAGTGTAATCTATGAGTGGGATAGATCATGGGTGCGTTAGTGCTCATGGGTAGGTCAGGGTGATTGTACGGGTCAATTGAGGATCTAATCATTGAATTACACTGATAATTAGGTTTAGACTTTGGTGTGGGTGTTTGGACGGTTCAATGATTCATTTGGGTATTAATGCATCATGATCAAGTGGTGTGGTGATATAGTGTTACGTCAATGGGTGAGGTTGAGTGTTTTTAAGATAATATAGAAAAGGGAGGGCCGATTAGTGATTTGGTGTGGGAATGGATGTAGTGAAGTAGAAGCCATATAATTAGAATATTATTATGTATTATGGGAATGTTTTTATGATCCAACCAAGATTTTCGTGGAAAGAAAGTGTATCAATACCTAGTATTTGGAGTGTATAGTAGAAACATGAATACTATTTGAGGATAGAACACTATGAGATTTGGTGATTTAATAACTGTGGGAAATTGGGTATGATGAATGTAGGACTACTATGGATTCTTGAGTATGATAAGAGTTATGGTGGGGGAGTTTGTAATAACCTACATCATTAGGTGTTGGTGAAATTTAGTGGTAATTTAATTTTTTGGTCCTAGAGTAGGGGATTCTCAGTGAATTGGGACTAAGAGCAGAATTATGAGTGTTTGGATACTCCAAGAGATGATTTTGGTCCTGGAATGAGGTTTGGTTAGAGATCTGTGTGCTCTAGTGGTTGGAGAAGAAGGTTTTAGGTGTATCTATAGTTGAAATTTTAGCTGTAGTCAATAACCACAGTGTAAAAAAAGATTTTATGACTTGTTGTTCTATAGTTGAGGAAGACCACGATGCAACCATAGGGGGCTGCACTATAGAGAGGGGAGTGGCTGTAGGGTTAGACTTGCTATTTGGGTCTTTAATGTACCATAACCAGGAGGTCCATGCTATAGTGTGGTCTGGTGGGGAATCTCCATTCCTTATCTATAGGGATGTTCTATAAAGGGCCCTCAAGGTCCCATTATTACCCCCCTTATGTGGGATGTGTCAAGGTGCTCTACTCTACACCATATTCGGAGGTTGAAGGAGTGCCCCTGTATTGAAACCCAAGGATTAGAGAGGTGTTGTAAGTAACCCATGATATGGTTTATTTACATCATGATCCCTCTGATCATGCTACAAAGGGGCCTTACCCAATTTTTTTAAGGACCATTTGGATTTTTTACAGGGTTTCTTATTTGGACCCCCTCGGGTTCCTAAGCCTCCAATCACACATGATAGGGGGAGGATCCCTCTTAGCTATCCCATTTATACCCTTTTCCCCCTTTTTATTTATATTATTTTAGAGAACTTCATAAAATATATTTTAGTTAAGATCCCTACCACTCTTACCCTTTTACCCTTCTTTATTTACCTCTAATTTCGGGTTGTTCATTTAGGTTTTTTGGGTGATTATTTCACCAAATAATGGGGAAATCATATTTCTTGATGGGTATTTCATGAGTGACATGTAGAGGAGGTCCTGATAGGAATTATTCAATACTATTTTCATTGTTTATCTTGATCTATGTTCCATGACTGATTAAATTAGTGTTTTGGTGATTTTGGGTGAAATTTACCATCAATTAGAGTTGTTACTTTGGGGATTTTGTGTGTATTAGGTCTGGGCATGTGTTAGGAGTGGAATTTACCTTTTTATCATAGTTTTATAATTATGAGGTCACCCAATGATTTTTGATTTAATTATTCTATTTTTTTAGTTTTAATTATTTGGATTATTAATTTTATGGTGTTTATTAATGGGATAGGTGTTAGAGGACTCAAAAGAGGTCAATATGAGCATGGGATGGATTTACTGATAATTAATTGAGGTAGGTGAACTTGAATTTATTGAGTATTTTTCAAATTTTTTATTTTATGTTTATGTTCCATAATTATTATTACTATCTACATGCTACATTACTTGTGTGATCTCACCCATAAATTGGGAAGGTCACACATCAGACAAATAGTAAACATAGACCACATATCTTGCTAAAAGGTTTGATAGTGGTGCCTTGGTTTAATGAGTAGTGGTTACCCTATTAATGGTTTTCTTGGTGGAATGAGTTTTTTTCAAAGAGAAATATGTTTCTTTTATAAATAAGGTTTTTAAAAATGGATTTTATTCAATTGTAATTTCAAAGGAAAAATGGGTGATTTGGTAAATATGTTTGAAATGGTATTTCAAACTAGAGTGAGGTTTTCTAAGGAATGTTCTAATGAGATTTTTTTCTAAGGGACTAACATGAGTAATAAAACATACGATACATTTTCTAAATGGTTTGAAAAATAGGATTTATTATTTAGTTTTTAAAGTGGAGATGAAAGGGCTTATTTGAAATTGTATTAGTTCATTTAACCTTGTGAGGGTAATGCCCTATTTTATAAGTTTGATTACTTTGATGTACCCCATATTTGTGACAACCTTAAAATTATATTATTAAATATTAACACATGACTTTTTTTTGTTTTTCGATGACATTGGATTTTTAGTCAAATCCTAGGTTGGGTTGGGGTCAAGTGCTTGACCCCTAGAGTGTAGATACATATCTGAAAAACCCTAGAGGATACCCTAATTGAAGGGTTGAGATAATCAAGGGATTCAATAATCTAGTTTGGGTATATGATGTTTTTGGTAGTATAACCTATGAGGATATATGGTTTATGATTTGGTGAGTCACTATATATACCACATTCCCTATTTTTTTTCTTGAGTGTGTAGACTTTATGGATATGATTTGTGGAGAATCCTTATGTGGGTAATGAAGATCTCAAGGCCTAGAACCACAATTAATGAGAAGGTGTTGGTAGGAATTAAATGGGAGATATGGGATCCTATATGTTTTTTATTTCTAGATAAAAATTTAGTGATAAGGTGTTGCTTAATATGGGATGTGTAACCTCTCTTGAGTGAGAAGGTCTGGTCAGGGTACTTCATGTGCGACATCCCGAGAGAGATGAGGTTTGATCAAGGTACTTGATGTGTGTCCAACCCAAAACCTTTGGGTAGTGGTATGGACTTGGCATCTAAACCTACCCTAAATACTTGGGTATGGGTCAAGGTACCGTATGAAAACCTACCCAGAGTCTTTAGGTACGGGTTGGGTTGTGGTATGAGGTGACTATCTTCTTTCCAGTATGAAGTCTAAGTAGGTAGGGTTAGGTGTTGTGGTGTCCTATTTAGCACATGATGACCCAAATTGTATGCTTATACATTTATTTTGTTTGTATGTTTCTAGGTGGGTGTGTTGAAAATTCATGACTACACAACTTATATATATAATTCATGCACGTCAACTTGATCACAACAACACTCAGTATTGTTAAGGCATTGGGTATTTTTATTAGGTCGTTGAACTCACCCCTTACTCATATACACAATATGAGTTTTTATGTACATGGTGAGAACTTCATGATTTATATTAGATAATAGGTACTTATTAAATATGGATACATGGTATAGGTATAAAAAACTATATAGGATAAGGATTTGGCATGATGGATTATGTGAGTTGGGGTGGAGGCTAATATACCTTTAGTATTTTTAGTATGTACTTGATTGTGAGCCCTTTTTTATTTAATATAATGATTCTATATTTATCTAATGCTAATTTGTTTTGTTTTGATTCATAATTTAGAAAGTTTTAGTACTTTATATTTTGGATTTTAGGATTCCTATTAGCTCTATTTTTATTTGTTCACAAGTTTTGAGATATATTTTATATGAATTGGTCTTGCTAAATTTTTTGTAGATTCAGGCATGAACCATATAATTTATTTTCGAGGGTATAATCAAACCATTACTGTGTTATGACCTCACCTATATTCAATAGCCTCTGGAATATGAGTAGGTATGCCTAAAATCATGTGAAAAAGATCACTCAAGTGCCTTTTGGGTGATCTTGGATGGGGAATTAAACAACCTCCTATCTTCTCTACCAATGCACAACCCAAAGTTTCACTGATATATCCCAATGACTGTCTACCTTTGAAAATAAGGTTCATACTAACTCAAAACACATGGACGTTGGGATACATTAGAAATGGTTAATTAAAAATCCTTAAACATATCTCAAATTTAAAAATTAAAATTACACAATATAAATATAACTTTGTTTTACATCATTTCCATAAGTTAAACATTACATCTCACAATAATCACACAATCCATGTAATGGAAGGTTTAATGTCTTTGAGAATTATCTATATAAGTAACTTGTTTTACAAAATTTGTGAACATTATTATATAATTGAGCTACACTAGACTCACTTATATACTTCTCATAAGTTATACTTATCTTCATAACTCGGCGAATGGAAACAAAAGAAAGGGGTGAGGTAAAATTCTAAGGGGAAAAATATTCATTTCATCAAGGGTTAGATCATAATCATAGGACATAACAGGAGTAGGGGAGAAATATATTATCAAAAAGAACATGGAATAATAATAGTTATCTATAAATCCTAATAGAAAGACATGAAATCTCAGATGAATGAACATATAACATGGAAAAAGAGTGCGAAATCATGAGATAATAACATAAACCATGGGGTATAATCATAGAAATATATCATGGAATTTTAAAATTAAATTAAAACATAATATAAAAAATAACTTTGTATAAAAAAATCATATGGTATAATCATATTATGATCATATCTAATAAGGATCACCCTTTAGTTTGTGAAAATATTCAAGAAGGATCACACAATATTATTTCAAGAGATATAAAACCTTAACCAATGCATTGGAGGGTGATATAAGACCCCACACATCAATTATCCATACAAACGTGTGCCAATTGAAAATAATCATTCATCAAATCATAAATAACCCATGGAAAGAAAAGTTGGGGTTCACAATATTTCAAGGTTGTATCACCAAAATTAACCTTAATAATTAAAATAGTTGATACCAAAAATTCAATCACTCTATAATTTTATTTCATAGGAATATTTAAAAGGGGTATCATAAAAAATAATTTACCAAGAAATAAACCCTAAAGATATAAATGATAAATTGGTAGGTAAACCATAAAAGAGTTATTAAAAATTGTTTTTAACATTTTCATAATATATAAAGTTACAGATCACATTCAAAAGTTATTTTTGAAAATTTAAAGTGAAAAAATTGTAAAAGATTTACTTTTAAAAGTAATATTTAGTACTATATCCTTGAAAAGACATGAAGGTTATCACAATGGAATGTGGAGTGAAATATAAAAAATTTAATTATGAAATAATGAAAAACCTTTTTAATATTTTAAAATATATTTATAAAAAACCAACAAAATAAAAAGAGTAACAAAACTAACTTTTTAAAAGTGGATAAGGAAAACATGGAGGTCACATGAGACAACACATAATTGGGTTTCCAAATATAAATTATAACATTTTTGGGGAAAGAAAAACATGACATGGAAGAAAGTGTTGTTATTTGGAGAGGATGGAAATTATTCTAAACATCGTTAACTTTTTTGAAATAAATAAATAAATAAATGTAATTCAGAAAAAAAGAGGAAAACTATTATAATATCATCATATAATAGAATAAAAACATCCTGTGAAACCATAGTAAAAAATTAATAATTATGACTTAATAAAATAATTTGATTTAAGAAAAAACCCTTACAATATTCATATTTTTTAAGTCAGAATAATTTTAATGGTAGTTTATAAGAGGGAAATTTAAATAAAACAAAAAAAGAGGAAATACATGATAGAACATTCATAAGGTATAATGTACCCAATATATAATAATTGAGTTCAATAAGAATCTTTATAACATAATGAAAGGATATTGAGTTAAGAAACATCCTTAAAATTTTGGTATCTTTTAAATCAAAATCCCATGAAAGATAGAATGTGAGATAATTTTTTAAATATATTAAATTAAATGAAAATTCTGAAAAAAAATAAATCAATGGCCAATATATAAACTATAAAAGAAAATAAGTGGTGAATAAAAATCATATATCAATGAATCAAAATTGAGATGAAAAAAACCACACCTTAAATCTCGCTTAGTCAAAACTCACTCTAACCTCCAGTATAACAAAAATAACCATCTTAATCACCTATTTTAGAAAATTTTTCATACATATAACCTTTAATAAACTTAATTTATAATTATTTATTATAAATATATTAGTTAGTTATATTTTATTTTCATCATCAAATGTTATTATCTTTAATTTATTATTTAATACTAGTTTCATAATGACAGTGTTAATTATTGTTTATCAATTCAAATGTCATAATTATGACATTATTATTGGTATTTTAATAGATGTTTATAATTATTTATAATTTTACTATTTAATTCCATAATATTTTTAGTTAAAATCCATGAAAATAGAATTGGTGATAAACTTTTTTTCAGTAATTTTTGACCAACAAAGTTGAAATATCAACAATGAGTTAAAATTTATATAAAATTTATATAACATAGAACAAAAAATTATTTGATAATTAATTTTAAATAATATAATTATTTAATTTTCCATATTCATCCATGATAGGAATTTATAGTGTAGTTCATAAAGGTGGTTAAATCGACCTAAACAAGAATAAGCTATAATCTATAGGTGAGTATGGTTAAGAAAATGATTATTTTAGAATAATATAGTTATTAAATAAGATTAATGATATTATTCATATGTTTTTAAGTTTTTTAATCATATTTTTAGAGATTTGGATAAAAAATACTATAGAAAAAAATGAAGTACGCTACTTTCATTATGGCTGTAGTCCGCACGTATGCACAGGTGTAAAGTTTATTAACATAGAATTTAAAGGTAGTAGGAAATGATTTATATTTTTATAATATTAATAATGATGTAAATGTCATATTTTTTCACTATATTCCTCATTTTAACCATCCTTGTAAGGTAGTTATGAAAAACAGATCATGTTACTTATGGAGGTGGTAGTCCTTATGTAATACAAGTGACATTTTCATTTCCAAAACTATTGGGAGGAAGGTATAAAAGTGATATTATATTAGTATAATAAAATTTAATCATATTATTAAAAATAATTTTATTATAATTTCATTTATATAATATGTTTTATGGGGTAAAAGAAAGAAACAATTTAGAGAGCTTGAAACATTACCTTTCCCATAGGATGTTCTCTATCGGGTAACACCTTAAGGATCCTTAGCTTGGTATTTTTGAAAGAAAAAGGATTCTAGGACATGGGAAGATTGGTTAGGATATAATAGGGGTTTTTTTGGTAGATATAATTCTTTATAATAAGTTGATAAAAGTGGTTGAAGTGATATCCTTTTATAAGTGATGATTTTTTTGAAAAGATCCATTACTTTTTCAATAATGGAATGACACTATTCAAGGGTCAATGGATAAAAAAGTGGTAAATAATAATTTTTAAGGTTATATAAGGTTGATAAATCCCAAAACATTCATTTTCACCCATTGTTTTAACATGTTTCAATACTTTTACCACTATATTTTTATATTTTACGATTTTGGTTTTTACCTTGGTAACTAATTTTACCCAAGTAAATTATATTTTATTAAAAATATAAGGTAAACCTTATTACCATTTTTTATAAACCTCAATTTAAGCTCAATATAATATAATTAAATTTCTAAATAATATAAAATAAACTTTTAAATTAAAATATTTAATATATAGAGAAACAATTTTGTAAAAAAATACTGGTTTCACCATTAAGTGTTCTTAATCTTATATAACATTAATTACCAATTAAATGAGAAATAACATATTTTTAAATATTTTTATAAATAATATAAGATTAATTATATAGAATATATCATTTTTATTTATTATATAAAGAATAAATAATATTAATAAAAATATTCTTTGAAAAATACCCCTTCACCATTATCATAGTCATTAACTTTAATCCAAGTAATCATAATTTTATACCTAAAAATGAAATTGAACTTATTATCTAAAATGAAAATGTTGATATGAAATATTAAATATATTTTTTCATATATTTTTTACTATAAGTGATGAAAACTAAACTTTAATATAAGCGAATAAAACAGTTTTTAGAGGAACATAATACTTTAGCTTCCAAAAAGATAAACATGGGTTCTATATATTCAAAAAAGTATTTTTAAATGAATAATTTTAATTTTTAAATATATATATTTTCTAATAAAAGGTTCATAAGAATTTAAGTAATAATTAACTCAATATAAATTTATAAACATTGTAGGATTAGTGAAAATGACATTTTTTTACTATTCACCTAAAAATCAATTATTTTAGAAAAAATCCCAAAAATTGATCCCAAGATAAAATTGTTATTATAATTAAAAAAATAAGTTAATTTAGTAAAATTAAAATTATAAAATTTAATAATTTAACATTTAAATAAAAATATAAAATTATAATGAAAACTATTTTCATAGAAATATAAAATTTTAAAATTTCAACTATTCTCATTCTTATTTTCTATAAAATACCAATTATATTGGTGATAATATATTTTTAATATAAATAACATATTTTATATATAATATATCTATTTCCTTAAAATAAATCACATAAAAATATAATTTTATAAAAACAAAATTTTAGCATAAAATAGTCTTATTAGCTATTTAACTATATTAATTGAATTTTAATAATGCATTTGTATTAAAAATAAAATTAATTTTTTAAATTAAATATATGAAATGTATAAAATACATGTGATATATATTCAATTTATTACATTGATAATTATATGTTTATATCATCTTAATTTATACTTACATAACCCTCATATCTCTGTGTATGACCTAAGCATAAGATAATCTCTGGTGGCAGTCATGGGTTGTGATTTCACTAGCATGGATATTATGGAAATTTCCATGACCTTGAAATTATATCATATATGATTTCTCTCATACCATAATTTTTTTGAGTTTAGCATGGGATTTATATAGGGTAAACCTTATTAAAGATATACTCTTCCCAAGCCTAGGAAAATGAGAATCATAAGGAATACTGACACTATTGAGTACCATTCGTTCTACTTTATTTATTAATTTTTGTAATATGATTACATATATTTATACCTTATTACTTAATTAACATGTCATAATAGTCATTTTTAACATTTTTTTTAAATTAATAAAAAATATATTATGGTTTTGTTTTAGTTTGGTGTTGTGTATGTTACAAACCATCAAACACATTTAGCTTTAAAGGAAAAATATATAGTAAAATATTGGAGAATTAAAAACATTTTATCTATAACAAGTAATCCATATCTACCTTTTTATATTATATGATTAATTATAAGTTTCATAATTTTTTTCTAAGAATTCATATCAATATTTTAGTAAACTATACATGGAATGACATCATGATGAGAAAACTTTAAACTCTTAAAAAATGATACTAAAAAAATTTCTTTTAGTTTCTCAACATAGATTTTTTAATTAAAAATTCACATAATTTAAAAGGCACTTATATATAGAAAGGATTCCTAAAAAATTATTTACAAACAAATTTTAAACATCATGTGAGTGTATTGGCATGTTAATCATTTTAACATGATAATAAAAACTAATTTAAAGAGAAAATGTTGATTTAATAGTAAAAAAGATATTTAAGAATTATCAAGGGTTTAATAAAATAATTCTTAACAATTATAAGGATTGATAAATATTATTTATTTAAGTTAATACCATTTTCATTTACCTTGAGACAACATAATTATTTTAAAAATAATACTATCAATTATCAATAAGTGAAAAAATATAATCAAAGAAACACAATAAAAATCCGAAAATCAAAAATCCAATGAAACCAATGATAATGATTCATATAGATTTTCTAAGAATCTACCCTGAAACAATTATATTATGACACTAACATATTCAATAGGTTATCAAGGTCCTTGTATTTTATCAAAAGGGGCCCTAAACATCTATGTCTTAGTCGGTATCCTTTTCCTACATCACATGTTAATCTCAAATAACACAATTTACTTACCAAACCCATGTAATCCTCACCTATTATTAACTCTAAACTCCTTATATCTAAAAAATAAGCTTTTATACCACTCTATTACAACCCATCCCTAATAGAACCCCTTCTAGTCTATTAATGAAGCTGTGTGTGACCCTCAAAGACCGCCACCAGTAGAAAATGATTTGAAGACTATAACTAAGTTTATAAGACATAAATACGGAAGGAACTACCCTTATAAATCCCAGGAAAGATAAAAAAACCAAAAATTAACTATAAAAATATCATTTAATAAACAATAACCAATAACCCAAATGTTACCTAAATGTCAATGATTATAATCACAATAATGGAATATGAATGAATGACCTCCAAAAACTTCACTCGAGATACACGAACTACAGCTCTAAATCTCCCTCAAACTATCCTGCAAAATTTATCAATACAAATACAGGGAGTGAGAATGAGGGAGTAATCCATAACATCATCTTTCTAAACAAATTAAAATATATTTATAATAAATATGTAATATTTTTATTGTGTGAAATATACTAATAAAGAATTAAATAATCATAAGGATAAAAATATAAGCATGTACACACAACACTACAATTCATTATAAACCCATAACCCACTCTATCCCGAACAACTTATACAAATAGAATATCCTAACCAAATATCAATACTAACTTCTATATCAATACCAAAAATAAGAATCATCATAATAAACAGTAAATATTCATTAAGAGAGAAATCATAAAACTTTTAAAGTCAATAAAGGAAAGAAAAGGGCCTAAAAATTTTCCACCACTATTTCCTATCAGTTCAGAGGCTGTTCCAAAATACAACTGGGTAGTGATCCATAGTAATATAACCCCTCACTAACTAATTAGTATGGATAACACTAAATAAAAATTACACAAAAAACAACCACCACTTCACACTTCAATATAACTAGTGCACATATATCATCATACCACATCATTAAAACCATAGCCACAAATCTATTACCACATAATATATCACCATATATTCAGATATCAAAACCTCATCATCACATATCCACATATCAAAAGAACATACTAGAAGGGTAATGTAAAAATGAATGAGCTAAACCTTGTTCCCTCCTTCAATGTATGTCCCCACCACAAATCCACACATTAATATCCTCATCATAATAAGGTATGAAATCATGAAGTGCATCAACCTTATTCCATCCACCTTCTATGTATACACACACACACCATGGTACCACATCATAAACTCAATAAGATGAAGCAATTACAATAATGACCCTAACCCGTATAAGTGGTTATTCTCTTTAAATTTAACTTTTTTGTTCAATTATTGATGTAATTTGGAGTATTTGGATTGGTTAAAGATGTTAGAGAAGGACCAGTCACCATTTAAAGGAAATTATATAGAGTAAGGTAATTATATAAAACTACAGATTTCCCACCAGAAGGTTGGTGGGAGTCCATCATAATTTTGGTGGGGGATAGAAGAGGCCACTACCTCTACCATTGTAACTCTAGTGAGTTCCACTAGATTTTTGGAGAATCTATACTTATTTTTTTTAAAGTATAAAGATTATAATTTTCAAATTTTAAATTAATGGTCCTACTATCACCCTCTACCTTCACTCATCAAGGGTTTTACAACTCTGTGATGATGATGGCGTCCTCCATGTTTCCTAGCACTAATTCCTCCTCTCTCTTATTTGTATCTTATAACTATTATATAGATATCTAATTCTACCTATATTTAATTACTTTAAGTATTTCACCATTGTTTATTTTTTTTTTCATTCCTACGTTTTAATTTAGGGTTCCTTTTTAGTCTTGTTTTGGGTATCTTTTTTCTTAGTGCTGGAGTCATTTTACCCCATCAGTGATACGTTCATTTCTAAATTTATCATTTTCTATTCAATTTCTCCACTTCTCTTTCTCCTTTTCCAATAATGCTGGACACCATATTGCTTTGATGTGATGTATTTGAAGGTGGTTTGGGATTATGTTAGTGGTTAAGCTCAAAGATGAATTCAACATGTAAAAATTTCATCTTGGCATATCTTCCTTTAGTTTTTGTAGTTTTCTAGTTCTATTTGTTCTCAAGTTTCCTTGTGAGAGTACTTTATTTTGGAACTCCACCTCTACTATCACAACTATACATATCATGCAAGAACCCATCTTAGTTAGAAGCAGTCCAAAACTAGAAAATGAAATATTTTTGATGGGTTATTTTTGACAGGAGCTAGTTATAAATAACTCATATCTGAAAAGGGATTCATAAATATTATTTTTTTGCAATGGCCCGTCACATTTTTTTTGCAATGGGGGCCTCTCCCATCGCAAAACATTCTCACTAAATATTTATTAGTTAAAATTTGTGACATGATTAGTCTCCTATTATAAATAATTATTTACGATGGGAGATCAAAATCGTCACAAATAAAAAAATAAAACAAAAAAAATAAAATTTTAAATAAAATTTTAAAAAATAAAAAACCAAAAAAACATCCCAATAATATAAAAAAATAAAAAAATAAAAAATTTTAATTATTTTTAAAAAATAAAAAATAAAAAATATCAAACTAATATAAATAAAATGTAGTATATAAAATTGTAAATATATGAATTAATAATAATATTAGAAAAATTATATTAATTCAAATGTTTATAATAATAAATGTTTTAAAAAATTCATATATCACTAAGGAGGGGAGGGTTATCTGGAGGAGGAGGGGGTGGAGGGAACTCCATCCCTATACCCTACGATAAGTGTTGCATATACTCCATCATCTGCTGCTATTGCTACTAATGTGCTCAATGCTGCTCCTCAAATGCTCATGTTGTCAATGAAACTATTCCCGCTCTCTATGAAGGGTCACTATAACTTCATTATAAGATTGAAACATCTCCTCATACTCTAAAGTTGATTATGAAGACTGTCTATGAGATCACCTTGATCTAGATGAAGATAATGAAATAGTACCACAATAACTTTTAAGCATCAACCAAGAACCAATATCAGCAACTCATTCTTTCTTGAAGGCATACTAAGTCCCATTTATCTATGCTGTGTCATAAAATCCTGCTACATTGGTGGCTTTAACCTCAGTCTTGGCCTGAATCTCATCATGTGTGTGAGAATTTTTGGCCTCATATGACTCCTTAAATTGTAATTTAAAATTAAAATAGTTAAAATAATATTTTAAGTTAATTTTAAAACTGAAAAAATTGTACTGACCATAATCTAATGTCATCACCCCCAATAATCTTACCCATGATAGGGTTAGTGTACATCCTCTTATAAACATAAAACTCTATAATATTGGGCTACTCAACTGGCTATATGAATAATGAAATAAATAGTTTAAATTTACAGTTATACAAATTATTAAATAAAATTACTTACTAGATGTTGTCGATGAATACTGAACATATGACTACCAGCTTTATGAATGACCTATTATCCCCCTTGGTTATTCCTACCTAATAATTATCTCCTCTAAAAACTATCTATCATCTAGTATGAGAACAATCCATTCCAAACCTTAGAGGATATGTAATAGGATTGACAGATACAATAGGACTGATCAAAAACTATGAATCCATATTTCTTCATTCCTCTCTTCCTCAGATTGTGAAAAAACTGACAAAAACATTCACGCATACAGGCCTCCCAAGTCTCCCAGATAGAGGTCCTCATGATACCATTGAGGGGATACCATAAACCATACAAATAATTAATAATATCAAGTTAATAATTAAATAAATTTTAAAATAAATATTATATATTTACATACCATCCATTGATCAATAATGTGAGACCTAGAATCAATGGGAATATGATCCCACATCACCCATGCTCTGAAAAAATAATTTTTCAGAATATCACTCCCCTATCCAACAACTATATGTGAAAAAATTTCATAAAAAAACAAATAATAAAATAGTTAATACATAAATAAATTAATGAAAATTATGAATAATGAAAATTAAATAAATTACACAATAGAATGTACCTCTTCATACACAGATCAAAATTAAGAAGTGGAATTCGCTAAGGAATAGGGTCGGGAATCATCAATATTGCAAGACCACAACTCCTCAAACTCGACACACTACTTGTGACCAGAGTGTCAGATGACGCGCTATCAGGCTCATCTCGAGGTAATGTAGCCTCCTCAAGGCTAAAAAACATCTCATTATAAGTCTCGTTATCCTTATGAAACATGCAATGAATGTTGTTAGAAAATAATTGAAGTGAGTATTATATATATATATATTGAATATAAACAACATGTAATTGTGTAGTTATTCATCTTCATAATCATATTCATATACGATAGTGTCAATATCTTCATCTTCTTCCTCAATATCATTAATTTCCATAAAAGGTTCATCTTCATCATATCTTGTTAATTCAAATTAATTTGTTACATCATCAACATCATCATCACCATTGAACCATAAATGAAGGGTGTCATTATCGATATTCATATCTCTTCATTGAAAAGATGTATTTAGAGTTTTCTCTTGAAAAATTTCAATTCCTCAGACTTCAATAGAATAAAATTCACTTTGAATAAAAATATTTCTATGTGATTTCATTTTTACAATGCTCCACAAATAAATTAACTCTCTTAAAGAAAACACAATAATTTGAATAATAAATTTGATGTGCTTGATGAGACAATAAAAATCTTCCATTTATTATAAGAAGGATTTTATATTTAATGTTGATGATTCCATGACACATATGAACATGAAATCCTATATCAATATCAAACCAATAAAATTTAAACATTATTACATAATTCTGTTGTAGATAACATAGTTCAATTATTTCTTCTAGCATGCCATAAAAGTGAACTTCACTTTCTCTATGATGACACCCTCTTAATAAAACACTGCTATTCATTGTTTTTTATTCTCCATATACACATTTATAAAATCAAAAACCATTCACCAAATATGAATTATAATATTTAACCATTTAGAATGGTGGGTTACTCAATACACACAATCTATGATCAATTTTATTTTCATGTTGTGATACCTGATAAATTAATTTTTTTTCAATATAACAAATAATAAATTGATTTCATATGTTAAATGATAAACAATTTAATTTAATATTAGTTAAAACAAGTAGAAAAAGTTATGTTTCCAACATTTTTCATTGGAGGATGATGTAATTTGTGGATATTATTTCTTGATATGATCATCATATAATCTAAAAATAAAATAATATTAACTTAATTTAAAAAAATTAAAGAATAGGTGATAATAATAATCACTGTACAAATAGTTTCATTTATTCATTGTTGAGAAAAACATATGTATGAGCCCTATGAAATTAATCACCTGAAAGCCATTATTCATGAACTCCCCAAATCCAAGCCCTGGTTGATTAAAAACTAATAATTGATCGTTTAGTGCATCATTAATATTTCACTCATTACATACCATTTAGTTATATTTTGAAGGATATTCAGGTTAGAAATAATGAGAGAAGAAAAAATAAAATTCCTACTATAAATAAGTTTCTTCTATTGACCCAAAAACTGATGCTTTGTTACATAACTTTTTCTTCAATTTTTTACATACATCTCTCATATGGATGCGTCTATTGAAACTATACAGGCCCTCCACATTTTTCTTCATTCAAAAAATAGAAAAGAAAATGTTCCATTGAATCAAAGAAGTCAGGTGAAATTTTTTTTTTCTAGTTTACATAAAATTAAAACAACATCTTATTGCAGTCTACTAAGTGCATTATATTCTATTATCTCCACATAGATATCCCTGAAAAAATATGATATTTCTATTAGTTCATCCCAAACCAAATAATTTAAAAAACCTATAAATCTAATTAGTAAAAGTCTTTCCAATATAACATGAAAATCTTGAATTTTTAATTTGGTAACAAGACTATCTCTGACACATCTAGCAAAATTGGAAACATAACCATTCGATAGCCTCAAATCCATAATCCACTGACAAAATAATAAATAGTTTTCTTTAGAAAGTGTATAATACACTTTTTGATTCATTAACTTATGTGATCTATCATTTTTAAAAAACTCAATTTCTGGTCACCTAAAGATTTTTGTATGATCTAATCATGCCTTCACATTATCTTTGGTCTTACTAGGTGTGTCCAAAACTATATGAAATATATTATCAAAACAATTATTCTCAATATGCATGACATCCAACATGGGGTGGATCAACCAATTAGACCAATATAAAAGATACCAAAAAATACTTTGATTAAACCAATTGTGATCTTTCCCAAACCCATATATTTTTTATTGGTTCATAGTCAATCCAAAGGTAATGAGAGGTAATAAAGAGATAATAGATTTTAAATCAACACCAAAGATAATTTCTGAAGGTCCATCTCTTTCAATTTTACCTTTTTTGAAATAATTTTTGTTACTTTGGAAAGGATGATCAATAAGAAGACATATGTTATGATAATAAAAAATAAGGTTTTATTTTATTGATGATCATACACTCTTTGGTTTCACTCAAAAAATATGGATATGATTTTGGACCATTAGTACTCTATCCATATAACATTCCATATACTAGGAATTCACTAATTGTCCACATTAATGTATCTTTTATTATGAAATTTTGTTTTGAAACAACATCATAAGTTCAAACACCATTACTCCACAATAAATTTAACTCATCTATTAATGGATTCAAAAAACATTAATATTATTTTTTATATGTTTTGGAATTAAAAATGCTAAAAAGATATATGGTTCATTCATCAATATCCATGGAGTCAAGTTGAACAGATTTATAAATACAGTTCAACAAGAATATTGACTACTGTATCAACTAAATGGATAGAAACCATTAGTAGAAAGACCCAATCACATGTTATGGTCTTATAAAGGAAAAGAAGGATGTACATGGTAAAAATGTTTCCATGAATAACCATTATAAGGAAGATTTAAGCTTTTAGCGATTGAAATATTAGATCTGTTCCATGATATTAGTGATGCTATATTTCAAGACATAAATAAACACTGCAATCTAGGTGTAGTGGGAAATACCTCAACTGTTTAACACGAACCGATACAAACTTCCCTTATTGAGCCTCCTTTTACATCGATTGTCAACATATAAGACAACAAACTAAAAAATCATTTTCACCATAATATAATATGAAATCATTTTAACATGCATGAATATTATGATAACTAAGACCCAAATTATGAACCGACCTATTTCTCTCATAGAAATTGGTAGGTTACACATTTACTTCAGGTAACCGTGATTTAACCAAAGAGTATATCTAATAAAAATAACTATTTTAAATTATATTATTTGATTTAATAGCCATAATTTTTTAACCACTTAAAATTTTCTTATCTTGTAACTAGGATATAAGAAATCTTCAACAGACTTCATCAACTCGTAAAATCAAGATGGTTCTAACTCAGAAGTTAAATCAATATCATTTTGAGTTTTTATTTATTGAAAATAAATACCAATAACATCATGTACCAAAGTTTGAAGCTATGATGGATCTAGAACCAAATTATTATTATTATCATATCCAAAACTGCATTCACCATATTGATACAAGAAAACATGATATTTTTAGAAAACAAAACACAATAGATGTCTCCAACATTGTCAAATGTTTCAAATCTTATCAGATCAAATTTCTTACATGAACACTTAATTGTAACTTTGGAAACAAATTTTATTTTAGATGTTGTAAATGATAAAAAAGATTCAACACCCTCAATATATATAGGATTTATACCAGAAATGTTTGGATTCCTATGATGATTTATCTAATTACGATCTTGTGGTAAATATAACATCTTGACTTTTTAATACATAACTTTTCATTACATTTTACAAACATAAGATCTTTAAATTCTAGTGTCTTGGAAATCAGGATCATAATACATGAAAACAACATAAACATTATTCTAAACCACTTGTAAGGCTTATTAATTATTCATCCTAAGTTCATTACAACATCTCATAACCTGGGAGCATACATCAAAGGAAAGGGTGAGCAGAAGGCCTAGTAAAGAAAACAAGAGAAACATTTTACATGTGAACTTGAGATACATCAATAAAGTCATGATAAATAACTTTAGGACATGAGAAAGAGATCATGAGGCATATCATAATAAAAATAACGTGTTTCATAACTTGAAGACATGGCTAAAAAATTTAACTTATACAATCATTTCTGTATCACCAAGGTCCATCCCCAAGGTGTCATTAAAAAATTACCAAGGTTATTCACCAAGGTATCGTTAAAATGGTCATCTCTAGAGATTAAGTCTTTACCCAATGCATTGGAGCGCTATCAGGGCACACCATTAATTTATCTTTATTATCATGTGATCCACATATATCATCATCAATTATTTCATAAATAACCCATATAGCATAAAATAAATGGGTTTCATTTCATAGTCATAACATTTTAAAAACTGCTTTAAAGACGTGATCTTTATGTCACTTTAAACCCACAGAAAAGGAAAGAGGGTATCATGTATATAAATATAAGAATTTAAAATATAAAATTTTGATATATATGTGAATAAACCTATATAATAAAGTGTTTTGAGTATTTAATTAATAAAATAAAATAATTTGAGAAAAAGAGAGAGACATTTTGAGACGAAAATTCGGCAGCATAACGACTATGTTGCAGGGTTTTAGAAAACATTGAAAAGAGAAAGGACATGGGTCAACCACTCATAAATGATCCATAAAATAGTATAGGGACAGAATATAAAGGATATAAGAACATGGTAATGAAATTTTAAGGACATACCATATGAAAAGAAAAACTTGAAAGGAAGACAAAAATGAGATTTCTCTTATGAAAAATTCAGCAACCTAACGGTGTCACTTAACACTTCAAAAAAAAAAGAATTGATGAGATTAAATAGGGTCTCTAATCATGTGAAAATAAAAGGAAAGTATGATGAATATAGAGATCATACCCTAACATGGAAAAAGGAACTTTAAAGACTTGACATGAAAGTAGAACTTTGAAAATGGGAAGAGTGAAAGAATCCCTTACAAAAATTCAGCAGCCTAACGACGCCACTTAAACATTCATAAAATGAAATGATGAGGGCAAGAGGGGGTCTCTCATAATATGAAAATGAAAAGGACAGTAATATTAATATAAAATAATACCCCAAACATAATAACATGGGGCTTAAAAGAAATGACACAAACGAGAGTACTTGAAAAGAAAGTGAGAGGTAGGATCCCTTACCTTGAAGAGTAACTTCGAAAGCTTGAAGGTCGGGACCTTGGGAGGCTTGAGGGAAACTTGGGAAGACTCCTTGGGAGGTAAAGAGACCAGAAATTAGTTGGGGATGATTTTTAAATGAAATGAATGTGGGAAAAGCTTGGTATTTATAGGAGAAGTGAGGGGACAAAGCATTAATTGCCAAGGGACACCTCATCGGTGGTATTGGCAAAACCATGGGCTTGCCCATGGTATTTTCCCATGGTATTGGCCACTTGAACACCTCATACCTTATCTTACTATTCATAATTCTACTAGAATTATTGTATAATTATTACATCCTTAATGATGTCATTAAACACCCGAGACTCAAAAACTGTATTTTCACTATTCACCGAAAATTCAACTTTCTCAGAAAAATCCCAAAAATTCACCTTAACCAAATATCGATGCTATGATTTTAAAAATGAACACCATTTTATGAAAATAATTTTCTAAATATTGTTAATTTAATTTTTAAATAAAAACACTATTCACTGAAAATTCAACTGTTTAAGAAAAATCCCAAAAATTCGCCTTAACCAAATATCGATGCTCTGATTTCAAAAATGAGCTCCATTATTTGAAAATAATTTTCTAAATATTTTTAATTTAATTTTTAAAATAAAAACACCATTCACACGAAAAAACTAATACTTAACCAGTAGTTTCTGGAACAATTATTTACCTATTTTATTGAATCACATTACTTAATCAAGGTTCCTGGATTATATTAATACTTTTTTAAGTGAGGTTACTTAATTTATTTGATCAAATTACTAATCATAAGCATAAAATCACTATTCATAATTTTCTATTCATCAAAAATTATATTAATCTTATTAGACTCTAAATTTCTTACTGAACATAACTATAGAAGACTATTTTTTGAAAATCATTACAAATTATTAATTATTTAAGGTTTACATAAATATTTTTAAAATATCCTTTTTCTAAAATTCATCAATAATATGCATATTATATTTATACGGACATTTGAAAATTCACAAACCTCACCATAGGAAGATATCACAATTTTTATTTAAATCAAAGGATTACACAAGGCAGTTACGGTCTCATTACATAGCCCCTTATAACACCAGCATATGACCTAAGAGTAAGGTGTGCCAGGGTGATAGAATCTTGGGGCGTCTCAGCCAACATTGCCCGAGTAGTGATTTCTATCAGCTTGAACTTCTCGCAATGACGATTCCATTCTAGCTTCACACGATGAAGTTCGGCTTGGGTTTGGTCCAGGGCAAAGCCCAAAGGTGCTACCTCCTTCCCGAGTTCTATCAGATGGGCTTCGATCGGTTCGAGACAACTGTATGGGGCCATCGAATCTCCTTTCTATATTAATTTACCAAGATCACTTGTATTTATAGACAATAATCACAATATTTAGTTTCCAACAGTCATATTGACCAATGGTCATATAACAGTCGAAACCCAACAGTCTTATTTTAATTATACTCATTTTATTAAATGAAATAGTTTTGTTGAGTATAAAATAAAATAACACACCAAGTTAGGAAACAAAATTTATTCAAAATTTTGGGTCGTTACAATTTTCCCCCCTTAAGAAATTGCGTCCTCACAATTTTAAAATTGGGTTTGGAAATTTCGTTGAAAGTCCCACATCAGAAAAAGAGTCCGTAAAACTATTAATTTAAAAGAAAGAAAGGGAAGTAAAAAGGTTACTAGAGTTAACCCATACTAGGATTCCATGTAGGAAAACATGGATATAGTAGAGAAAACAAAGGGTCAAGTTCTGATGGAGAGTGATTGAAAACATGATTAGGAGAAAATTAACCACAAGAAGATCACAAACTTAAGATGTGTTAAACGGTCTTTGATCACCCAGTAGGAAACGTAAACCAACAACGTTTTTGTTTTACGTTCCTTTTCATAATTTTGAGAAATTCATTTACTACATTGAATAAAAACATAAATAAATATACTTACCTTCAAGTAGAGTTTCATCCCTTAATAAGTTTCCACCAAGACTAATCTTTTCTCCAAACAATGAGCATTCAAAAGGACTTGGTCTCATCAAAAGCACAAGAATAATCTTCTAGAGAATCACATAATCCACAAAATAATAACTATATTTTTCCCTTGTATTTAGTCATCAACTAAAACTAAAAAGGTTAGTACGAGATCATATAATCCCCAAAAAGGATAATCCTTCATTAAAAGAAATATGAATATTAATCTCCCAAATTCAACAAAAAGTACCCAAAGTTCCAGAAATACCATTCAATACAAAATCATCCTTAAAATTCTTCAGAATAATCCAAACTAAGATTGGAACCCAAAACTCAGAAGGATTTAATCACATAGTCTTCCCCAATAAATCTTAACATTTATATCCAAATGACATCGACTACTATTAAAGTCGCATACTAAAGTGTAATTAACCTATTCACATATTCTCTATTCTAGGTTCATAATTTTACAAAAATAACCCAAATCAACATATGTCCACAATAATTACATAAATTCTAAAAAAAAATCAACCATTCCTCCACAATTTAAATCCTGTAGTATTTTATTTCTCTCAGGCATATTGTACTCCAAAAGAGAAAACATCATCCAAAATAACCTTTATCATTTAATCACCAAATAATTTTCCTATAAAAAGGATATCCATTTGATAAAACATAAGTTTCCAAAATCAACTTATTCTTGATCTATAAAAATAGAAGGTGAATTAGTTAGTACGAATGGCATATCAACAAACTCATAATGCCCATATCTTAATTGGAAGGAAATTTTTGGAATATCATCATTCTTCACCCTCAATTGATGATAACCAGAACAAAGATCAATCTTAGAGAAGAATTGAGTCCTATGAAGTTGGTCAAATAAGTCATCAATTCTTGGAGGAGAGTATTTGTTCTTCACTGTGATCCCATTCAGTTCTCTATAATCAACGCATAGCTGCATCGATTTATCCTTCTTCTTCACAAAGAGAACTGGTGCTCCCTAAGGAGACACACTTTGTCTGATAAACCCATTCTCCAAAAGATCTTGGATTTGTTTCTTTAATTTCTCTAGCTCCACATTTTCCATCCTATAGGGGGTTTTTGACATCGGATGAGATCCAGGTACGAGTTCAATGGAGAACTCTACCTCTCTTTCTGGAGGAGGTCCGGGTAACTCCTCAGGAAATACGTCAATATATTCCTAGACGATGGGGATATTTTCTAAAAGAATAAATCCGTTATGAGAAACTTATTTCATTTATGAATATTTTAACTAAAAAGGATTTTATGTCTTAAAACTTCATGCTTAGAAAAATACATTTTTCTATAATTCCTTCATAATGATTCATAAAAATCTTGTGATTAACCAAACATATCCCCCGGGAGTGTCGTAACCAAGAGTGCAGCAAGGCCCGTTGTTGTGTACCAGTTCCTGTTCGAGTTTATCTCAAAGCGGTGTTTTCAGGTTTTACCCCTATGTACATCTGTGCTAGAGCCACCTCTACTTGCTCGTATCCAGACAGGGATGTATTTGCTTGATAAACCACTTACTCAATACTCACCAAAATACCAGGAATATTTCCTATATTTAAACTTTTATATAGGGTTCTTTATAAAGTTTTCATATTTTAATTTCCATAAATAACTAAACTATCCTTTGATACCAACTATAACATCCTGCCTTTTTAATACATAACTTTTCATTACATTTTACAAATAGAGGATCTTTAAAGTCTAGTGTCTTATAAATCAGGATCATAATACATGAAAACAACATAAAAATTATTCTAAACCACTTGTAAGGCTTCTTCATTGTTCATTATAAGTTCATTACAGCATCTCATAACCTGGGAGCATACATCAAAGGAAAGGGTGAGCAGAAGACCAAGTAAGGGAAACAAGAGAAACATTTTACAAGTGAACTTGAGATACATCAATAAAGTCATGATAAATAACTTTAAGGCATGAGAAAGAGATCATGAGGCATATAATAATAAAAATAACGTGTTTCATAACTTGAATATGTGGCTACAACATTTAACTTAGACAATCATTTCTGTATCACCAAGGTCCATCCCCAAGGTGTCATTAAAAAATTACCAAGGTTATTCACCAAGGTATCGTTAAAATGGTCATCTCTAGAGATTAAGTCTTTACCCAATGCATTGAAGCGCTATCAAGGTGCACCCTTAATTTGTCTTTATTATTATGTGATCCACATATATAATCATCAATAATTTCATAAATAACACATATAGCATAAAATAAATGGATTTCATTTCATAGTCATAACATTTTAAAAACTGCTTTAAAGACGTGATCTTTATGTCACTTTAAACCCACAGAAAAGGAAAGCGGGTCTCATGTATGTAAATACCAGAATTTAAAATAGAAATTTTTGATATATATGTGAATAACCCTATAGAATAAAGAGTTTTGATTATTCAATTAATAAAATAAAAGAATTTGAGAAAAAGAGAGAGACATTTTTAGACGAAAATTCGGCAGCATAACGGCTATGTTGCAGGGTTTTAGAAAACATTGAAAAGAGAGGGGACATGGGTCACCCACTCATAAATGATCCATAAAATAGTAGAGGGATATAATATAAATAATATAAGAACATGTTAATGAAATTTGAAGGACATACCATATGAAATGAAAAACTTGAAAGGAAGACAAAAATGAGATTTCTCTTATGAAAAATTCGGCAACCTAACGACGTCACTTAAAACTTCAAAAAAAAAAAAGAATTGATGAGATTAAATAGGGTATCTCATCATGTGAACATAAAAGGACAGTATTATGAATATATATATCATATCCCAACACGGAAAAAAAGATCTTTAAAGACCTGATATGAAAGTAGAACTTTGAAAATGGGAAGAGTGAAAGAATCCCTTACAAAAATTCGGCAGCCTAACGACGCCACTTAAACATTCATAAAATGAAATGATTAGAGAAAGAGGGGGTCTCTCATCATATTAAAATGAAAAGGAAAGTAATATGAATATAAAATAACACCACCAACATAAGAACATGGGGCTTAAAATAAATGACATAAACGAGAGTACTTGAAAAGAAAGTGAGAGGTAGGATCCCTTACCTTGAAGAGTAACTTCAAAAGCTTGAAGGTCGGGACCTTGGGAGGCTTGAGGGAACCTTGGGAGGACTCTTTGGGAGGTAAAGAGACCAGAACTTCGTTGGGGAGGAATTGTAAATGAAATTAATGAGGAAAGGCTTGGTATTTATAGAAGAAGTGAGGGGACAAAGCATTAATTGCCAAGGGACACCTCATCGGTTGTATTGGAAAAACCATGAGCTTGCCCATGGTATTTTCCCATGGCATTGGCCACTTGGGACACATAATACCTTATCTTACTATTAATAAGTCTACCAGAATTATTTCATAATTATTACATTCTTAATGATGTCATAAAACACCCGAAACTCAAAAACTGTATTTTCACTATTCACTGAAAATTCAACTTTCTCAGAAAAATCCCAAAAATTCACCTTAACCAAATATCGATGATCTGATTTAAAAAATGAACTCCATTTCATAAAAATAATTTTCTAAATATTTTTAATTTAATTTTTAAATAAAAACACTATTCATTGAAAATTCAACTATTTCAGAAAAATCCCAAAAATTCACCTTAACCAAATATCGATGATCTGATTTCAAAAATGAACTCCATTTTTTGAAAACTATTTTCTAAATATTTTTAATTTAATTTTTAAAATAAAAACACTATTCACCTGAAAAAACTAATACTTAACCAGTACTTTCTGGAACAGTTATTTACCTATTTTATTGAATCACATTACTTAATAAAGGTGCCTAGATTATATTAATACTTTCTTAAGTGAGGTTTCTTAATCCATTTGGTCACATTACTAATCATAAGCATAAAATCACTATTCATAATTTACTATTCATCGAAAATTAAGTTGATCTTATTAGACTCTAAATTTCTTACTGAACATAACTGTAGAAGACCATTTTTTGAAAATCATTACACATTATTAATTATTTAAGGTTTACATAAATATTTTTTAAATATCATTTTTCTAAAATTCATCAATAATATGCATACTATATTTATCAGTACATTTGAAAATTCACAAACTTCACCATAAGAAGAAATCACAATTTTTATTTAAATCAAAGGATTACACAAGGCAATTACGGTCTCGTTACGTAGCCCCTTATAACACCAACATAGGACCTAAGAGTAAGGTGTGCTAGGGTGATAGAATTTTGGGGCGGCTCGACCAACATTGCCTGAGTAGTGATTTCTATCAGCTTGAACTTCTCACGAAGGTGATTCCGTTCCAGCTTCACATGATGAAGTTCGGCTTGGGTTTGGTTCAAGGAAAAGTCCAGAGGTGCTACCTCCTTCCTGAGTTCCGTCAGATGGGCTTCGATCAGCTCGAGACTACTGGATGGGGCCATCGAATCTCCTTTATATATTATTTAACCAAAATCACTTGTATTTATAGACAATAATCACAACATTTAGTTTCCAACTGTCATATTGACCAATTGTCATATAACAGTTGAAACCCAACGGTCTTATTTTAATTATACTCATTTTATTAAATGAAATAGTTTTGCTTAGTATAAAATAAAATAACACACCTTGTTAGGAAACAAAATTTATTCAAAATTTCAGGTCGTTACAGTAAATATTGTTGTCTACTTCTTTGTTCCAAATTTTTATAAAAAATATAAAATAAAATTGTTTCTTATAATTAATATAAGATAAGGAAGATCATATGAAAAAAATTATAAATTCAAAAAATTACAAATTAGTTTTAAATATTATAAATTTTATCAAATTACTGCTAAATTTATCTAATTCTTCAAATGAATGCTAATTTTTTCTAATTACCACTATTTTTTCTAGTTACCATTAATTATCATTATGGGAAATAAAAGGATGACCTAGGGGCGTGATGGAAACATGGAGTGGAGTGGATGAAGGAGATGATTTAGTGAAATAATTCCATTTCCCCTATGTTTAGACCATTTGGAGGAGAGACTGTCATGGGTAAACCTATGACTTTACCCACAACTGCCTCTCATCCAAAGGGTCTGGACCTAAAGGCACTTGAATTCCTTCACTCCATCATCGCCTTCATCCCCTCCACTCCAAGCTTCCCTTGATGGAAGTAGGGAGTGTAAGGGATGGAGGTTACTGTAGAGAAATAATTTTATCACCATAATTATTTTATTATGTCGTCCCCTTCAACCCCTCTACTCCATGTTTCCCTCATATCTCTAGTTCGACCTTCTATTACTAATTGTGGTTAATTATGGTTAATTTAGGTTAATTATGGTTAATTGTGGTTAATTATGATAATTTTTAATAATTATTTCTCCTTGATGGTATTTTATAGTAAATACCACTCATTGCCGATATTGTTTTTACTAAATACTACTCATTGTTGATATTTTGTTACTAAATTTCGCTCATTGGTGGTATTTTTTTTCTAATTACTAATTATGCCTTTATTTTTTACTAATTAGCACTCATTTATGGTATTTTTTACTAAATAATGCTCATTGTTGACATTTTTTACTAAATACCACTAATTGTTGGTAATTTTTTACTAATTACCATTCATTGCCGATATTTTTTACTAATTACTACTCATTGCTGGTAGTTTTTAATAAATAACTCTCATTGCTGGTATTTTTTACTAAATACCGCTCATTGTTTGTATTTTTAATTAATTAATTCTCATTACCAGTATTTTTTACTAATTACCACTCATTGCTGATATTTTTTACTAAATACCGTTCACTGTTGGAATTTTTTACTAAATACTGCTAATTCTCAGTATTTTTTAATAATTAATTCTCATTGATGATTTTTTTACTGATTACCACTCATTGTTGATAATTTTATCCAATTAATTATTTTTTACTCTAATTTTTAATAATTCCTGCTCATTATGGCTAATTTTTAATAATCACCACTCATTATCGGTATTTTTTACTAATTATCGATCATTTTTTGTTATTCTTGACTAATTAACCCTCATTTCCATTGATTATAACTAATTAACACTCATTTCCAATGATTTTAACTAATTAATGATATTTTTTATAGTTTTTAACAATTGTCACTCGTTACCACTAATTTTTAATAATTACATCTCATTACCGCTAATTTTTAATAATTAACGCTCATTTCCACTAATTTTAACTAATTAATGCTAATTTCATATAATTTTTTTAATAATTCCAGCCCATTACCACTAATTTTTAATAATTAATGCTTATTATCAGAATTTTTTAATCAACACCAATAATTTTTAATAATTACCGATCATTACCATTATTTTTTACTAATTACCATTCATTTCTAGGAATGTTTTACTAATTAACACTCATTTTCACTGGTTTTAACTAATTAATGAAAATTTCTTCTCATTAAAGCTAGTTTTTAATAATCATCACACATTACCACTAGTTTTTACTAATTAATGCACATAATCACCAATTTTTACTAATTAATGCTCATTTCTAATAATTTTAATAATTATCGCTCATTATTGGTATTTTTTACTCATTAACACCCATTATTGGTATTTTTTTTCTAATTACCGCTCATTTTTGGTATTTTTTTTAATTAACACCCATTTCACCATTTTTTAATAATTCATTCTCAATACAGGTAATTTTTAATAATTACCACTCATTTTCGGTATTGTTTTAATAATTAACACTCATTTCCACTAATTTTAACTAATTAACACCCATTTCTGCTAATTTTAACAAATTAACGTTCATTTCCGCTAATTTTTAATAATTCATGCTCATTATCAATTATTTTTAATAATTCACACTCATTACTGATATTTTTTATTAATTACCACTCATTAATGGTAATTTTTACTAATTATCGCTCATTTTTGTTAATTTTTAATAATTCTTGCTCATTTCCACAAATTTTTACTAATTACCACTCATTTCTACTAAGTTTTACTAATTACCACCCATTTCCACTAGTTTTTACTAATTCCCAATCATTTTCGCTAATTTTTTTTTCAATTTACTGCTATTTTCTACTAATTACCAATAATTTCTAATAATTGATGATATTTTTTTAGAATTACCACTAATTTTACTAATTACCACTAATTTGTATTTATTAACAATAATTTTTACTAAATTTTTTTAAATTATTAATATTTAGCATTAATTTTTAAAAATTATAGTTAATTTGTACTAATTACTAATTAATGTTAATTATTAGAAATTGCTATAAATTATTACTAATTATTACTGAGGACTATAAATTATTACTAAGTTCACTAAATTAGTAATATTTATTTATCAATTATAAGTAATTAATATTAATCACAACTACTTACTGATAATTAAAATTAATGACTCCAAATTAAAACTAATTACTTCTAATTAAAAACAACCACTGTTAATTTAAATTAAATATTTCTAATTAATAATAATTATTTCTAATTAATATTAATTAATTCCAATTAATAATAATCATTACCAATTAATATTAATTAATTCTAATTAATGATAATTTTAACTAATTACAACTAATTAATAATACTAATCTATAATATAAATTAAAATAAATAAATTAAAAAATTTAAAAACATTAAATAAATACCTTAAAATTGAAGCTTTTATTGGATCAAATCTGAAAATTTGCTTCCCTATAAAAATTTTAACTTTTAAATGAAGAAATGAAGTAGACAGAAGAGAATAGGAGGAGAGGAGAGTTTATATGAAGAGTGAATGGAAAAAAATCAGGTGGGGGGTATATATATGTTAGATTAGTAGCAACAAGAATATTTATGATAGGAATCCCATCACAAACAGTCATAATTACAATTGTCCCCTTCACAATTAGTACCCACCATAAATAACCACGTCAATGATTAAAAAGGTATTTGCGATGGATCTCATCACAAATATTGGTCTTCCAACACATTTTTTGTGACGAGTTATAAATTCCAATCACAAATAACATTAATGACAAAAAGTATTTGCGATGTGAGTAAATACTATTCACAAATACATTTTCCCATGGGTTGGCATGCAAGCACGTCAAATGTATTTATGATGGGAATGTTTTCATGTCACAAATAATTATTTATTTAGGATAATTTGCAATGGGAAATGAATCTTGTCTCAAATAGTCTCATGATAATGACTGTTTTCAACAAGTGATGGGATCATCGCAAAGAGCTCGTCGCAAAAACCCATTTCTCCCGTAGTGGTGGTGTTTATAGAATTTTGGGATGATGATGATTTTTTTGATAATGGAAGACTTAATGGTGCGTGTTTTATATAGTGGTGACGTTTCAAAAGATAGTGTGGAGCTTTGAGTAGACTCGATCTTGTCTATTTCTATCTTGATGTTAATGGATTTATGTCAAAGGTTCTCAAGCTGATTTGGTAAGAGGAAATAATAGTGATGGTGGTGTCCCTTGGTTGGATTAGTTACATAATTTTTTTGAATCATTTTTTGTGCTTTTATTGAAATAAAATTCTATTTATGGGTGGTTTTGAAGTACTCATTGGTGTTGTGATTCATCTTGATGATGTCTCTATGATAGTTTTTTTCAATGTTTAGTGATGAATGTTGGAATTTAAAGGATGGATTGAAAAATTTATCAGTCATGATTGAATGAGGGGAGGCAGGTGTTTCCCTAATGTAACACCCAAAGAAGTTCAAGGGTTAAAAGGATAAATATTAATACTGATATCAACAAGGTGAACCTTTATTTCTGAAATTCTACCTAATTAGAACCCCATAGTTAAGCGAGGCTTTTCCTCGAGTAGTGTTAGAATGGGTGAACTCCTGAGAAGTTTCTCAGGGTGTGTGTGAGTGGGGACAAATCACACTAAAAGAAAATGTGTTGGCTTGTGGGGATAATCATTAATATGATGATCTATTTAGGCATGTGGGTGGGTCCCAATAGGGGACCACGTACCTACAGAGCAATTGGTGGTGCCTGGATGATCATGAACCAATGGCCATGTTAAGTAAGAAGCCTCTTCTATTAGTATGGACAAATTGTTATATTGGTATTAGAGTAGCACCTAGCTAGAAGTGCAGTGGAAATGGTTGGGTTGAAATATGGGGACGAAAATTGGGATGTTGTGCTCTAAATTGGGGGGGGGGGTGAATGTAACCCCCTAAAAATTTTAAGGGTTAAAAGATTAAATTTTACTATCTATGTTCACAAGGTGAACCTTTATTTTCAGAGGACTACCTGATCAGAATTCTATAGTTAAGCAAGGCTTGGTCTGGAGTAGTGTCAAGATGGGTTACCTCATGCTATGTTTCTTAGGGTGTGTGTGTGTGAGGATAAAGAACACTGAATGAACATGTGTTAGCATGTAGGGATGATCATTAGTCTGATGATATGTTTGGGTACATGGGTGGGACCCGATAGGGAATCACGTGTCTATGGGAAATTGGTGGTTCCTAGAGGGATATGACCTAATGACCATGTCAAGGAGTAGTGCCTCTTCCATCAATGTGCCCCAGTTATTACACCTGACATGGAGATAATGATGAAAGTGATGTGGATGATGGTGTGACCTGCTTTGATGCAAGTTTCCCTCAATCGACACAACTTGATTTGTGAGGATCATGTCTATTTTGATGAGATAACTGCCTCATGCACTCCACTTTGTATGTCTATCTAGGGTCCCTTTCCCTCCAACTTCCTTGAGGCTATTTTTTTTATATTTTTGTTTTTTGAATTTTGTTTTGCAGTTTTTTTCTTATTGAACTATCTTAGTATAAAAGTTTTACAAGTTCCCACTTTAACCCTTAAAAGTGGTTTTATAAAAATTAAAAAAGGATTAGTTGATATAAATTAAAAACTTAAAGAACACATGTTTTAATCCATAAACATGGATTTCACTTCATTTTGGTTGTGATATTCCCTCTTTTAAGATATTATTTTCCCTTTATTCACCTTGGATAAAACTACCCTCAATCCTTGATTTAAGAGGTTTTGGTTGGTTGTAAACTTAATCCTTAGAAAGGTATGGTCCTAAAAACTCTTTTAGGTCTCTTATTTTATTTCTTTATCATAGGAGTTAGTGTAATCCACCTTTTATTATATTAGAGATTATTGGATCACTTATTTTCTTTAATACTCTTCTATATTGGTTACATTGGGTGATCCTATTGGCTGATATTAAGGTATTACCTTGAATTTATACTTTAATTCCATCCTACATGTTAATAATGGTCCAATACCTAATTCTGTTTTTGTATTTGAATAAACCTAAGCTTCCGGTGGTAGCTTAATATTCTTCCCTAGACCCCAAGGAAATTATTTTAAATTTAATCAGTAGGTGTAACCCTTCTTCGTTCCCTTATCATAGATAGTTATCCTAGAAATAGTCTGTGTCCAAGTGAACTTAATCAAAACCAAGAGTCTGAATTAATATAGTCTACCCCATAAACTTTTACATGAATAAAGAATATGTTTTTCTACTATTGTTTCCTGTTAGTTTTTTATTAGGTCAGGCTACAATTTAAATACTTTTTTTCTTTTTATTATGTTCTACTTATAATTTCTATTTATTTATTTTATTCTATAATTACTGATATAAGTGAATTTATTTTTTATTATATTATTTATTATTGATGAAGGTGCCTTCTTAGTGATATTACATGTTGTACAAGATAATTTTATCATGGTTTTTTACTATTTACTCTGTTAGTCATGATGGAACTATAGATTGTGTATATATATATATTGTAGTATTCAAGCTTGAAAATATACCCACTTGATGGTGTATAGGTTGAATATTTGACATGGGTTCCATGCCCTAATTGATTGTATAGATTAGTGGTTTGGGATGGGATATCAATTTATTGAATTGTTATACCCATTCCCCTACTCCCTAGGATGAACTTAATTTTTTTAGACTAATTAAATCAAATTACCTTTCCCCTAGAGATAGATTTCTCAGAATATAACTTCATTTTTTCACACATCTAATCATATGTATGGGTGCATATGTGTACATGCATGAGCTATTTATAGGTATTATAATTACCTCCCATAAGGAATGGATTTAGATTCTCATATCAGATCTTGACCTGAGGCTTGAAGTAGGTAAGCAGGTATGGACCCTCCCTTCCAAATGGGTTACTTTTCAATGCCAATAAATATGACTAGGTTTCCGTACTATGCCTTATGATTTTTATTTTATTATTCATATGTATTAATGCTGGAGTGTACTCTTTTTTTAATAGGTTGTTAAGGGTGGGGTGGAAATCACCTAATGAGTTTTTATACTCACACCCTTCATGGACCCCTCTCAGAATGTGTATATACCCTTTTACTTATGATCCATGTAAGGTAAATGTTCATAAACATGGGGAATAGTTTCACAAGGAGTGTGGAGGTTGGAGAGGTTCCTTTTTAATACTTTATGGGTATTTTGATGGGTGGAACATGGTATGTCTATGGAACATTCTGTAAATTTTACACATGTGGGAGCACTTATTTTGGAACTTATTCCCTGTTTAGCCACATCAATTATGTATATATGGTTTTTTCATAGTCTCACATATGTCATGTAACTTTTGTTTGAATTTAGACCAATTAAACATGATAGTTCATATACATATCATATTAGGTATACTTTCATTATCTTATACACCCATATTCTCCCTTCATTTACTTGTTACATACTGGGTATCATACCACGCCTAGATAGGTAATTCCTTTATTTTTTTACCTTATTTCATTTATTAATTACTTTAAAGGGGGAAACCACCTCCCATAATAGTTTTATCTAATCCAAAACATTTAAACTATACTTTGGAGATTTGGAGGTGTTACAATGGTGTTATGAGAACTTGTATTGTGTGAAATTTAAGTATTAGGGTTACATATGTTACAAAATCATATTATATCTCATACCTTAAGGGCTTTTGGGTATGGGACTTCAGACTAGATAGAAGAATAAGACCACCGGGATTGAGTAACCTATAAATACACATGGAAAGTATAATTATGTTGGAATATTGAGTTTCTAGGGGTAGTTTGGGATCTTATATTTCTTTTACTTAATCCATTCCTTAATCCTTGAGCCTTATGCATCACATTAGATGTCAACATATAGGCATGAGTTGGTTATCATGCCTTGTTTTTGGTATCTTGTCTTTGTTTATTATATTATTGTTGGAATTGGTTGATGAATAATATTAACTAAAGCATAAAAAATAAATATATAATTTTTTCTTGTATATTTTATGTTAATTATTAGGTTAGTAAGGGTTAACAACCCATTCCTTGATTGATATCCTAATTATATATTTATAATCGTTAGGTTCTTCTATGTTATACTCGAATCACACTTTTAATTTATTCTAAATGATTCATTGTGCTTATTAAATTATTTTAAAATATTTTATGAAAGGTATTTAAATTAAAAAGTATTTTGTTAAACAAAAGTGAGGGAGAGATGGATGGGGTTACACCTGACTTATATAATATAACAAAATCTTTGGGGTTTTTTATTTTGGAAATAAATTATTGACATTACTCTCAACTTTTTTATAAATAATTCCACCTAGATGACCACCTCACACTGAGTAGGAAGGGGAATATGAGAATTCACCATTGATTTAACCTCTAATTGACTCATATGTCATGAAGGTGCTTGCTCACTTACTACAGGATACTAGGTAGGGATATCCATTAAAGGATCTTATGACCTATGATATCATTATAGACTTCCGATTCTACTATCCTTTGAAAATTTTGGGTGACATATCTCCTAAAGTGTATGAGGGGTGGGTAATTTATCTCCATTAGATTTTAAAAATAATTGAATGTCTCAAACAACACTAGGTTCAGGTAACCTCCTTCTTGCTATAAGGGTAAGCATAACAATTGTGGCATGTGATACTTGAATCCAAGGACTAGGGCCTCACCTGGGAAAAGTTTGAAGATATCTTATTTGATAAGTTTCAACTAGAAACCTTACATTGAGTTAATTATAGAAAGTTAATGACATATAATAAGGCTCTACGATAATTATGGAATATGTTATTACCTTTATGAATCTTCTTCACTTTTCTCCACATTTAAGTAGAGTTAAGGAATCTAAGGAAAGGAATTTTGATATTGGGATTACAGAGCCTTTATAAACCCAATTTATGCTCTTTGGTCTACCAACATTCTCAGAATTAGTCAATAAATTCATATTTGTAGAGACTTGTTCTAATGGAGTTTTAGGGGTAGGCAGTCCACTAAATGGTTGGACCCAAGGTTATATCTCTTTGAGGAATTATAAGAAATGATGAGAAGATTAAAGTAGAGGTGTATCTCACTAGAGAGACTAGGGTGGTGGTGTAACCACATCAGCAAGCACAAGAATATATTCGATTTAGTGTCACTAGTGTGGGAAGCCGGGCTACATTAAGCCTAACTATACATTTAAGGAAAATAATTGCTAATCTTGTGAAAAATATGGCCAACTTTAGCGGTTATTACAATGAGAAACCTTAGAGAGTGTTGGAGAGTGATCACATCAAACTCAGGCATCAAAAACACATTTATTTATATAGTTTAGCAGTCAAATCCAACCACCATCTAGGAAATATAGTTAAGGATGCCTACGTTGTGTTCATGGTTGACTTGCTGTAGTTTAGTCTTCTAGGTAGGGATTTGTATCTCAAGGTCAGTATGAGGATGCTTGAAGTGTATATTTCATATAGGAACCTATATCTAGTAATGGAGTTGAGACTTCTACTGTTAGAGGTATTTTATTATATCATCTATGTCAATATGTACTTTATTTGATATAGGTGCTTTATGTTCCTTTATTTCTAAAAAATTAAACTTACTTATTATGTTTAATGTGAAATACTTATCTTTATATATGATTCTTGATTCTACTTTGGGAAAGATGTTATAATATACTGGGAAATGTTTATATCATTTATTGGTAATGGGATCATTTTGGAATCTCTACGATCTCATGGTTCTTAATATCTAAAGCATTGATTTCAATCTAGGAATAGAATGGTTAACTATATTAACTGATATTCTAGAATGATATATTTATAATCTTTTATTAGGATTCAATACACTCTCTATGGGGAGTGTGAATTCTCAATTGATTATGAAATTCCTAATCATGGATAAGTGGAGTTATCACAACATAGATACCTTGTACTGTACTGAGAGTAATTGATGTCAAGAAGTGATAAGTCTTACCTTTTGTGATTGACTTGTATAAAAATGTGTTACTTGAATACTTTTCAAGACTACATACAATGTAGGATGTAGATTTTCCATCAACTTTGTGCTTGGAAGAGAACCAATTTATACCCCCTTATCAGATGGATCTAAAAAAATTAATGGATTTAAAGATATTATTTTATAAGTTTGAAACAAAAGGATTTATCCAACCAAGTATGTATTATTTGCATGCTAAAATTATATTCTATTATAAATATGATGAGATCCTATTATTATGTGTGGAGTATTAAACACTTATCTAGTTCATGATCAAGAACTTATACCATTTTCCTAGAATTGATAGCCTTTTTGATCAACCAAATGGGGAGAGGTGGTTCTTACAGATTTCCTATCACTTAGGTTACCATCTACTTTATGTTAGGTTAGAGGATATTCCCAAGATGAATTTCCAATTTTGGTTTAAGTATTTTTAATATTTGTTAATTCTTTATAGCCTCATGAATTTTCCTTTTATATTTTTTCCCTAATGAATAAGATTTTTCATTCATTTCAGGACACCTTTATGGTAGTCTTTTCATATTATATCCTTATCTATTCAAGGTATCAATATGATCAAGGTTAATATACATAATTTTTATTAACTAAAGGGAACATCATCTCTATGAAAAGTTATCTAAATTTCACTTCAAGATTTAATTAGTAAAATTAATTTTGGAATATAATATCTAATGCTAGTATTTTAGTGGATCATGAGAAAGTGGATTCATTGATGTCCTGGAAAGTCCCAATTAATGTCTTTGATGTTTGGAGTTTCCTTGGAGTCATGGGGTATTACCTCCACTTATTTTTTGGGATTTTATAGTATTTCTACTCCAATAATAGAGTTAACCATAAAAATAGATAAATTCATGTGTTTATACTGTTGTGAATCAATTCTTTAGTATCTAGAGAATCAAATAATCAAAAGTCCTATATATATTATACTTCATCCAGGTAAGAGATTTTAGGTGTATTGGAAAGTGTCATTAGTTATCCTAAGTTGTGTCCTCATGTAGGACCATCGAGTGGTGGTGTATGGTTCTACATAGTTATGTAGTCATGAATGGAACTACCCTACCCATGATCTTGAATTGGATATTGTTGTTAAAG
Source organism: Viscum album (assembly GCA_963277665.1). NCBI lineage: Eukaryota > Viridiplantae > Streptophyta > Magnoliopsida > Santalales > Viscaceae > Viscum > Viscum album. Next base: position 1,330,926,817 of record OY728141.1, read on the forward strand.
CCATGAAGTGTTGTAGGACCTACCTATACAAAAATAATTATATATTGTTCATAGAAAAAAAATAAAAAAAAATATATTTTATCAAAAAATTCTTAAATCTTAGGAAATATAGTTTGGTGGAGAATCTCTGGTAATTCTATTTTGATATCAAATATATTCTTAGTAAGGAAACATTTTTTATGCTCTTTTCTAAAAAGTCCACTATCAATAGTTGGTGAAAGGGAAGGATGGATGAAGTTTAATGTATCTCATGGATGAACTCCACATAAATGTGTTCAATGATCATAATGGAATACAACTATATCATATTGATCTCATATCCTCTCTCATAGAGTAGGTCAAGAACTCTCAGCGATCTAATCCAGAGTGTATCATTAATTGAGAGAGACTCGATGGTGGGGGGATCCTTGAATTATAGTTCTAAGACCTATCATCTTTACTCCATGTTCATATAATATTAGTTATCTTAACTATTATAATGGAAAGTGTGGTGAAATAATATCATTCTCCCTAATTTCTTATGCATCTTGGAATCATAAAGATGTATCATGATATTTCTCACTAGTTCCAGTGTCCTAGAAAAAAAGGAATTAATAGGTTACATTACCAAATGCCTAATTTATCAATATGTGAATGTGGAGCACCAAAGTCCATTAGGAAAGATACACCCACTTCCATTACTGGTTCGGAAGTGGGATAAGATTATGATGTATTTCATAACTTATCTTCCCAGAACACCGAATGGCCAATACATGATATGGGTGACTATGTATCACTAACCAAGATGGATCACTTATTATCAATTAAATAGGATTATTAAATTAATGATCTTGGGAAATTATATACCAATTATATTTTTAAACTTCACTATGAAACTTCTATAATTATATTTGAAAATTACCACCCGATTTTTGTCTTTTTTCAGAAAGAGCTGAAACGAGCATTGGGTTCATAGGTAAAGTTGAATACTACTTTCCACCCAAAAATTTGTGATTAATTCGAGTGAATTGTTTTTATTTTGGAATATATAATCTGAGTATGAATTCTTTATTTTAGGGGATCATGGTATAATCACCTATCTATGGTGGAAAATTTCTATAATAATAGTTTTAGGACATCTATCCAAATATTTCCCATTGAACCTCCATATGGGTGACCATGTCATTCTACCATGTACTAGATAAAGATAGGTGAATTCTTTTTGAATAGGCCTAAAATCATCCAAGATATGAATTAATAAGAAAAATGTTCCATAATTATCATGTAACCACTTAAGGTTTCCAAAAGTCCTATGTGGATTTTTTGAGGTAAGACTTGGAATTCGAGGTTTGTGAACATGTGTTCCTTTAAGTTTCATTGAGGTTGGGCCACTGATGTATAAAAGTTTGGGAAAGATAACTCTTAGATATGTCATACATTTTGAGATATTGGACCGAGTTGGAGGGGTGGTATATCATCTTGGTCTACCTCTAAAATCCAGATTCATATGAAACACTTTTAACTTATACTAGCTAAGAAAGTAAATTATAGGCCCTTCACATGTGATTTAGTATGATGATGTTGTAATTGAGGATGAATAATCCAACATGGAGTATCATATATACACTATAGAATGAAGTTATATGGTGATATGAGAAAATGTTATTCATATGGTTCAAGTCACATGATAACATGAAAATCTCTAAGATGAGACTTGGGAGAGAGAAACTAAATTTAAAATATAATAAATGGATATTTTCTCTTAAGACGATAGTTAAATATAATTAGGGACAAGAAGCCTAATTTTGGGGAGGTTGTAAAGTCCCTGACCTGAAAATTTGAGTGTTTTATTTAAATTTAGCATTTTGATTCAATTATTGATATAATTTAAATCGATTTGATTAGATAAAGATGCTTGAAAAGGGATAATGATATTTTTGAGGAAATGAGCTAAAGGAGGAAGATTCTTACATAGTAACATAAATCCCACTAAAACGTTTGTAGGATTCCACTAGACTTTTGGTGGGGACTAGTAGAGGCCACTACCCATAAAAACTTTGGGGAGTTATACTAGAGTTACCATAGATACCCACTGATTTTTATTAAGTGAAAATAATATAATTTTTAAAATTAAAACTAAAAAATATATATTTTTATCCCTAAACTCAGACTCCCATTAATTTTTCCATGATATTCCATATATAAGTCTATCATCTCCCTATCATCTCCCATGTATAAAACACCATAAATCCTTGATTTAATTAGTTTCAGTTGGTTTCAAACCTTTATCCTCATCAAGGTAAGGTCATATTCCTTATCCTAAATTCATTATTTTCTCTGTTTCTCTTAGTAGTATGTGAAATCAACCCTCTTCTTATATTAGGGTTTATTTTATCATTGATTTCATTCAATTATATTATAAATTGGTTATGTTGGGTGATCCTTTTTTCCAGTATTAAGGTATTACCTTGACTTTTTTCTTTGATTCCATCCTCCATGCTAAGAATGGTCCAATACCCAATTATTTTTTGTTTTTTAGATTTATCCTAAGATTTAGGTGATAGATTAATATTATTAATTGGACCCAAAGGATATATCTATAATTTACTCAATAGTTATGCCCCTTTATCCTTACTTACTAATAGAGAGTTAATCTATAAATATTTTGGGGCCCAATTAACTTAATTAAAACCAAGAGTTTGAATTAATAAAGTTTTTCATATAATTTTTTTAGATGAATAAAGATTATGATTTTTTCACTATTGGTTTATTTTAGTTTTCTATATTACTAGGATATAATCAAAATAAATATTACTTATGTTTCATTATACTTAACAACCCTATTACTTGGTAATAGTTTATAAATATTGATAGAAGTGAATTTATTTGTTTGGTTAATGTCCATTATTTTTCAAATCTTCATCTTAGTGATATAATAAGAAATATTTTCTATGTTTATCATATATTATTACTATTAATTTTTTAGTAATTCTAGACATATAGATTGTGTACATATATTATGGTATTTAGGTTTGAACAAGTACTCACTTGACAGTGTATACGATTAATATTTTAAATGGATTCTAGACCCTAACTAATTGTATATATTGGTAGTTTGGGATAATATCACAATTCCATAATTAATTATAACCATTACCCTACTCCCAGGTATAGGGTGAAATAATTCCCTAACTTGATATACCATATTATATTTCCCCTTGAGATAAGTTTCTTGGACCCTGAATTATTTTTCACACATATACTCGTATGTACAGGTGAATATATATTCATGTGTGAGATATTTATAGGTGTTGTAATTTCCTCTCATAAGTGGTATATTTATATTCTCATATCAGATCATGAGTTGTGTCTCAAGATAGTTAAGATGTCATAGATCCTCCCTTATAATGGGGTTTCTTTTCAATAACAATGAATATACATAGGTTTATTTTCTATGAATTATGTGTTTAATTATTCCTCTAACTTTATATTTTTATTGGAGTAAAATATAGTTTATGTAAAGTTTTTAGGGGTGGGGTGGTGTTTGTATACTATGTTTCCATACCCATGATTGGAACAACCCCTCTCGAGATACATGCATACTAGTTTTTTCATGATACTGAAAAGTTAAAGGTGAATGATAATGGGGGCTAGTTACATGAGGGTTATAGAGGTTCAGGAGGTTACTTTTTAGCACATAATGAGTAGTTTGATGGGTTTCACATGGGATAAATTTGGAACCTTCTGGAGTTGCTAAACATACAGGATCATTACTTTTGGCTAAGTCACTTATGTATATATGTTTTTTGCTTAGTCTTGTATATGTTTTGCTTCTTTTGGATGTTTTTAGACCTGTTAAATATTGGAATTCATATCATATCATATATAATTTTATTTTATTATACATCCATATACTTACATAATTTACTTGTTACACACTCAGTATAATCCCATGCATGGATAAGTCAGGCCTCATTTAGTATACACCTTAATTCATTTTTAACATACTTAAAAGGGGGAAACCTCCCACCACATGAGTTTTATTTGATCCTTAGTATTTACACTAAACTATAGTGACTGGGAGGTGTACCTAAGGTGTTGTAATGATATGGATTAGGTGTCTTTAATGTATTTAGGTCATGGAAGTTACAATTATAAACCATTCTATAACACCCTTCATCCTCTTTCACCCATTAAATGCCCATAACTACTTTTTTCAATATCAAAATAAATCATCATAGAAAACAACATAGAAAATTAATTAAACCACAACTTATATATAGGGAAATAATCAATAAATAATAGAAATGAATTCAAAATCCCCAACCAAACTACCCATCTCTTTCCATATTTTATTTTTATCCATTTATCCCATAATAAATTCACATTTCATTTCAATCAGCACAAGTCATCACTCACCCTTTTACTTGATTGGTTTATTATATTTCCATCCTACTTATAAATAGTCACTTTTATATTTCATCACCATCTGATCTCCAGAAAACATACCTCCCTCTTATTGCAACAAACACATAACCCCCAAAGCTAACCAACTAAACTTTAATACCAAAGAGAATAAATAAAACACCCCAAATTAACTCTCACTAGTCCATATTCTAACTCTTAACCTCTTAAATCAACTCCTTACTATTATTATTTCATCCCTTTCTCCTAAAAAATTACTAATACAACACACATTCCAGAATAGCACATATATAATGAAGACAAAAATGACAACACCCCTTGAACTAACTCACCATAATATAACCAATTAATTAGTATGACTATAATATAAACTCTTATAATAATTTTTATGCTACAATAACCCTCAACCAAAGTGTCCCAATATAAATTGAGAAGAGAATAGGACCCTGACATTAAAATACTACAACTAAAACCTATACTAATATTCATACTAAGGAAATGAAAATATATCACACTAACCAACCATAAATATAACCTAAAAACCTAAAAAACCCATGATTCATCAGTTATTCATTTAATAACTATATATAAATATTAATCCTAGACCACCACTTCCCATTTTCATTACTATTTTTAATTCATTTTACCATTTAACATATATCGATAAACATCATAGTGTCAAGAAAATGGGCTTTATAATAGAAGAAAAATCTATCAAATTAATTTAAACATGCTTCCTGATTAAACAATTTACCTCTTTATTAAATTTAAACATAGTATATTTCAAAATTCTAGATTATAATATTTTTTTACCCTCATTACATGATTATAAAATTATGTATATGGCATGGTAATTTAATAATAATCATAAAAATAATAACATAATCAAAAAAATAATTCTTTCATATTCCAATAAAAAACTTCAAACATATTATTATCATTATTTATGATAATTACATAAACTTTCTAAAATTTAAATATTACTAAAATTATATGAAAAATCATGTAAAGAAGTCACAATTAGAAAGTGAATAATAATAGTGAACAAAAATAGAAGTTAAGGTATGAGGAATATGAATTTAAAACTTAGCGGAAAGTATAACAAGACACCATGGAACAAAGGACCAATAAAATAATTAGATAATATCACAACAATACAACCATTCACAACATTATAGGTGATAAAAGGCGAGTTTAGAAATCCGATACTTCAATAAATCTTGGTTATCACTTCACCAAGATAAGAGTATCAAAGACAAATACTAATTAATCCATAAGAACCTTACAAAAATATATAATACCATCATCATAATCACATCCATCAGCCAAAAAATACCAATAAAAAACACACCCACTGTAACAACCCCTTCAATAATAGAGCTAGGAGAAAATGAGAAAGAAGAAAGATAATAGAAGATTAAGTAAAAATCAGTTCTTTGAATTGAAGGAGAGAAACCTTAAAAGATATAATATCATGACCTAATAAATGGTATTCCAAGATCACAAAATTAAATCCAATATCATTCAAAACTAGAGATAAAATAAGGATAATGAATGAGAGAAGAGAAGAGGGATGGATTCATAAAATAATTTAGTTAAACTCTGCCATAGTGTGGTGAATTTCACCATGATGAGGTGAATATGGTAATAGAAATATTCAAAAACTATAGAATTCAAAATCCCATAACTCCCTAAAGTTACAATGACTATTTCACTTATTTAAAACAAGCTTGATTACATCAATGGAATAAGAACTTTTGAAATGGAAATTTAAAACCAAAATTGACTTTAATACCTAGATCAACATTACATATCTAAATCCCATCATCATTTAAAATAGAATTAAATAGGTTATTTATGACCTTACCGTAATAAAAAAACTCTAAATACTATTGTATAGAAGCACTATGATGACTAAAATGGGAATTTCCCCTTAAAATCATGAATAAATATATAATATTAATCTTGCACTATATATATGTGGGTAAGAAAATTAGGGTTGTACATTGACCTAACATAGTTCATATTTTAATATAAAATTTCTAACATAACCACATCTTGATCCTAATCCCAACATTTTATATATTATTAGTTTTTAGATCATACCTGATTGGGATTCAGGTAGGATTTAATGGACCTTAAAACCTTTAGTCAATTTTTATACTATGAGTGGAAAGGATTAAGGATAATTTTTAATTAAAAACCCTTGTTAAATTTTTATTATAATTAATTTTTATTACTTATTATTATATTTTAGGATGATATCTATTTTATTATATCCATTTAAATATTTTCCGTTATTTCAAAAAACTATTTTCTACTTTAATAGTAGGTATTTTTCAAGTTTGAAAAATTGTATTTGGATTTGTGTAAAATTATTTTAATATTTTTTATTTTTTAAGAAATGTTTTAGTATTTATTAGTACTTTTTAGAAGTACTTTTAATTTTTTAAAAACTATTTTACTTAATGTTTTCAATGGAAAATGGTTTTAAAATCAAGTAATTTTTTTTTAAATTAAACTTTTTAATTATGGAGATATATTCACCTTACTCTTGTGTTAATCTATGGGATATAATTTAATATCAAATCATTCAATATATTTTCCTATATAATTTCTTTTTATGCTTGATCAAGTCTAAAATGAAAGATATTAGTTGTTTTTTAAGATTAAATATTTATTTCAATAAGTCTATACAACCAATAGAACTCCATATTCTATACCATTACAAAAGAAAAATAAAGGTAAATATCTATATATAAATATTTTAATTTGATATATAAGGTAGCATGTAAGACAAATATGAAAAACATAAAGTATATAAAAAAGAATAAATTGATGAAACCAAGCATTCATTTGATCATAATTATAAATCCAAGAATAATATAATATGTTAAATTGGTGAGGATTATTTAAATAGAGTGTATTTTTGTTCTATAACATATAATATGTGGGATACAATGATTATTTCTCATGAAGGGGATAATAATGTTAAATTATTTCAATTAAATACATATATTATGAGGTATAATACTTTCAAGTTTAAATTTAATGAATCAATTTCCAAAATGTACTTTAGGTTTGATGAAATAATAAACACTATGATTTCACTTAGGTATAAAATGAAATAGAAACAATAGATCCTCATAAATTTTAATCTTATACCCATGAAGTGGGAAATTAATGTAATTACTATAAAGCAATTTTATAACACTAAGTCTCTAAAGAAGATGGATCACATTGGGAATCTAGTGGTGTTTGAGGTTAAGATTAAATTAAAAAGGGAAGGTAGTGATGAAACCAAGAATAAATCCATAGATTTTATGTAAATTTTTAAAGTAAATAATGTTTATAGTAACTTAACCAATGATGAATATTCTAGTAATAAGAAACTGAAACACCTAGAAATAAGTTTTAAAAAATATATTGTAAGAAGAGTCCATTTCATATAACCTTTGAATGAGAAAATAGATATTAAAAAAAGATCATATGGATCAATGATAAGAAATCATATGAATTTATATTCTATGAGTAAAAAATAAAATACCATATCAATTATAATTACTTAAATTTTAAATACAATAAGAAATATAAAAATGTAAAGTATTCAAATAAAGTAATGAAATATACAACCTTGATTACTAGTAAATATAACTTCAATGAGTTAAAATGAAGAGAAAGTGAAGAGAATATGGAGATAAAAACTTTAGTTTCATGGATTCTACTTATTAGGTAATTGATAATTCTGTTTCCATTGAAAATAATACTATTAATTAATATTTTATATTAATTAAAGAAAAATAAGAATAATTTTATAGGATTGAATAAACTAAGAATTATGTAAATTATTAATTTGAGATATAGAAATATATTTGGAAACAATTTTAATAAAAAAGTAGTATCAAATGTAATGAACCAGAAATTTCAAGGAAATTTTTTTCTTAATTATTTGAAATTTTATGATTATATAGTTTCTGACGATGCTTGATTCCAAGGCCTGGTGTGCTTGGAATCAATTTCTGAAGTTTTGTTTGGGTACGTTTATTAAATGTATGTGTGAGTTTTTTTATCTTTTGAACTGGTGCTCAGAATCAAAATCTGAGGGCACCAATGAACTCGCAGCGCCAATTTTCGCTTAAGGGGACCTTTACCGTAGTTGCATTTTGTCGTATGTGGTAGTTAAAATTTGGGGATACATTAAGAATAAAATAAAATTTTTGTGTTACAATTTTATTTTAAGTGGAAGTTATTTCCTCCAAAAAGAAGTTGGAGGTGGGGCCCACACCCCACCTAACTTCCCATGGGAGAATATAACTAAGGGTGGTGGGGCCCACATGAGCCCCTAACTTATCACCTCCCCTCAACTCCCTTGAAACCCCCCATCTAACTCCCCTTATTTTTATTATGACAACTCCCCCTCATTTATTTGGGTGGAGCCTCTCCACATTCCACCCTCTTCATTAATGTGCCAACCTTATCAATTTAATTAAGTGAGCACCCATAATTAATTGATTCTTTTGAAATAATTTGAAATGGCATGGCATATCTATTAAAAATTGGGGGAAGCCTTAATATAATTTTGGCTTGGAAAGTATTGTGGTGGAACCCTGAGAGGACTAAAAGTGAGCTTTAACCTTCCACGAAGAATGACGTCTTCTTCGACGAAGAACGCCGATTCCACCGAAGAATGATGACGTGTCTTATTTCCTCTTTCTCCACGACAAGAGAGGAGATGCCACTTTCCCTTCTGACGCACTCCGACGTCAATAGAATCAACACCGTTATTCCGCGATGCCCGACTACTGCGACGTTCGTCTTCCGCGGCTCGACGACGTGTGACGTCATTTTCAAGGTAGGGGGTTTGCCTAAATTTTAATTGAATAAAAATTGTTCTTCATTCTTCGTTGAAACCATATTTTGTCGCTGGTCAATTGTTACCGCCTAATGCGGAGGGCGAGGGCCGAATGAACACGACCCGACGACACTTTGTTGTTTCTTGATTGTTAATTCGCAATGGGAGGCGGTGGAAAATGGAGGCGGCGACGATCGAAGGTAGCGGCCACATGACGACCGCGTGCAGAAGAACCGCGGCCCGCAACCATGGGCTACTCGGCCAAAGAAGAACCGGCTAGCCGAAGCCAGCCGGGCTGGAGGAACCACGACGCCCCACAACGCAACGCTGTGGAGAACCGTGGCCCACACAGGGCGGGCTGTTCCATTGGAAGAACCGGCCGGCTCGTCGGCCGACTGGGCAGAAGGAGCTGTGACACCCGCAGGTGCCGCACGGGAGGACCGCGGCCCGCCCATGGGGGCCGCTCGTGCCGGGAAGACCGGTCAGCTTCGGCCGGCCGGACGGGAGGGAGGTGTCGCTCGGCGCCACCGGTTCAAGAAACCGGGGGGGGGGGGGGGGGGGCATCTCTCGGCCGCCCGGGCCAAGCCGCTCGACCAGCCGGGCCGAGCCGCGGCCAGCCCAGGCCGGGCCGCCCATGCTGGGCCACGCCTAGCCGGGCCGGGCTGTGCCCTTGCGCGGGCCGAGGTCCATCGAGATGAGTCACGCATTTTCGGGCCGAGTTGACCTCTTAGCTGGGTCAGACCCACCGAGTCAGGACGGGCCGACCCGCTAGCCCACCGGGCTTGATGGGTTGGGCCCGTTTCGCTTAAATGTGAATTAATTCACAACTGTGCGCCCGATTGACGTGCCGTCTTTGGTACTGAGACCCTTGTGAAGAGGTGGTCCTTTTGCGATACTCTAAGTGGGGTTTTAACGACTTTTGAAAAATGGAGGGGTTTGGAACGAGCGCGTTTCCAACCGGGCCCCTGGAATGAAAATGCTAATAACTCTCAGACCGGGCGTCCGATTGACGCGCCATCTGTCGCGTTGGTTTTTTTTGATGAGATGGAACTTTGGGATACATCAACTCTGGACTTTTTGATAGTTGATATATCGACCCCTTTGCTCGAGGAGTGGACCCTCTTGGAATTGAGCGTGCTGTGTGCGGAAACCCTAGAGCTGGCTGCGACTGCAATGACAACTGTACTAGAATCCTCCGTGGGTTCGGCAGCGATGAAAACTATACTGGAATCCTCCGTGGGTTCGGAAATGAAGACAATTTTACTGGAATCCTCTGTGGGTTCGGCAATGACGAAAACTATACTGGAATCCTCCGTGGGTTTAGCAGTGACGACAACTGTACTGGAATCCTCCGTGGGTTCGGTGACAACAACTGTACTGGAATCCTCTGTGGGTTCAGCAGCGACAACAACTATACTGGAATCCTACGTGGGTTCGACAGCAAGGAGACTAGAGTGAATCCTCTGTGGGTTCGACAACAACGAGATACTGCTGTTTTAGGTTTCTGTGGGTATCTTCCATTCGATAGTGAAAGATGATTCAGTAGATATAACTAATCATTTCTTACTCTCTTTAAGTTGTGTATACTTGGTGTGAGATGATTCTTGAATTTCAATCATTATCATCGATGTGATTGATTTTCTTTTCTGTGTGGACTGGGTTGTGCTTGGGCTCGAGGGTTGGATTTGAGATGAGATTGATAACTTAGGTATGTATGGGCATATACCTAAGTAGGGTTCGTTGATAATTCGTGGTTATATATTTCTTCTATGGTTTATCCTTTGTGGATTTTGGGAGACCTTCGGGGGTCTCGGGGTCCCTACTGAGTATCGTATACTCACCCCTGCACGGGTTATGCCCGCACTACGTTGTGTTGGATGCAGACAACGAACAACATTGATTGAGGTGGAGGATTGTGGATCTAGACGGTACCCAGAGGTGGACCACTTGGTGAGACGTACGTGGAGTGGACGACCAGACCCAAGGTGCTAAGGAGGCCATATGTACCCACCCTTCAGGTGGGATTCCCGGAGGAAAACTCATTGGTTGATATTTTACTTTACTGTAGTTGTACTGGCTTTTCAGTTGTACTTTACTTACTGTTGGGCTTGTATTTCCGACCCCTTTCCTTTCAGCATTTACTTTTGTATTCAGTATTACTTAGTGCTTCCTTCAGTTGTGTACTCTGTTGTGTTTATTTACTTTTATAAAGGCAATGATTTCCCTTTTTATCGGGATTTATGCCTTTGGTGCTAGTCTCTAGCCCCTGGCCTATGGAAGGTGGGCTTGGGGTAGTCACAACATGGGCCCCGAGGACGGGTCGTGCCAAATTGGTATCAGAGGAGTCAGTTCTACCGCAGAACTCAGGACTCTGATCATTATTTTTAGTGAAGCAATATTGTTAAGAGTATTGAGTGTGGTTTTTAGTACAAGGAGGCCGGTCTTGGTGCGGCCGCTGACGTATCCATACACCAGGACCCTGACCTCTGATTTCCGACTTAGTGCACGAAAACACTGATTGCATGTGTGTTTAAAAAGTTTTCTTTGTGATTACTTTGAGTCAGCTCACCAGGTATATTGTTTTGACCATGGCACACCTGTTTCTTTTCAAGATGGCCCCATGAAGGCAGCCAGCTAGGGTTCCGAGTTACGTACGAGATTGTAGCTCACTGGGCGACGAGGCCTCGGTGCAGGGTCCTATCAGAGCAGAGGTACCAGCAGAACCTCTACCTGATGGACCACCGATACCACCAGCTCCAGCAGCAGAGAGTACATGCCGCCTGAGTGCGTTGCATGAGTTCCAGCGACAGAGGCCTCCGAAGTTTCAAGGTGAGGAATATTTTCAGACAGTCGGGTGCTGGCTAAAGGTTGTAGAATGAGTTCTCCACACAGTTGGGACACCCACCGACCTGATGGTGTACCTAGATGTTAGTCTCTTTCAGGGAGTAGCAGAGAGGTGGTGGAGTATGATGCTCCAATTTTACGATGAGGTGACTCTCACCTGGGGAGACTTCGAAGGTCTTTTCAGGGCAGAGTTTGTACCAACAACTCTACACTCTGTGTGGGATCAGGAGCTACTGCTCTATCCGCAGGACTTTCCGACCTTAGCAGAGTCTTCTTCAGCCAGAAGTAGTAATATGACATAGAAGTCCAAGCGGACTAGGCCAATAGGTGGGTGAACCCAGGATACAGGTATGGTTGTGTGGGGCACACAAATTAGAGCCATCCATACGAGGAGCATGTAGTACTATTCATGCGGTGAGCTGGGTCACTTGGCTCTAGACTGCCCGACCCATCCTGCAGATGAGCAGCAGGAAGTAGAGGGACCTTCCAGGCAGAGGCAGAGTTTTGACCATGGAGGTCCTTAGGGAGCGGGCAGACGTGGAAGAGGAGCTGGTTGAGCAGTAAGTGGACAGGAGCAGGACTAGCTCTAGACTTGGAGTCCTTTGTTTGTGATGCTTCTATCTTTGTGGATGTCGTTTTTTGTGGATGCTTTGTGTCTTTGTACTTTGAGCTGCAGTAATAAAAGGCACTTGTTCTTGTGACGTTTTCTTCCCTATCCTTTTTATGTGGTTGATACTGAGAGGTTCTGGTTAAAACCGTTGACTTGACCCTCACTTTCGAGATTCCTACTGGAGGAGACCTGGTGACCACACACTGCTGCCGATAGTGTGAATCGACCCTTGGAGGTGAGAGTAACGATTGGATCTCTTGGTAGTAGCATCAAGGCCTTACGACGTCGTCCATGGCATGAAATAGTACCATCCATGTCAGGATTGACTATATTAGGCAAAGAACGTGGTTCATTCAGGGGATGAGACTAGATTTATCTTTTCATCAAGGGAGAAATCTTAGTATCTCTTATAGGACGTAAGTGAAAAAGGGTGTAGTCAAGTTATTTATAAATGGCTAGTCACACCCATAGTTCGTTGAGTGAACGGTTTATGATTTACTCTAATCTCAAAAGTCTCAAGTGTGTCTTCTTGTAGAAGGACCTAGACCAGAGACGGTGATGTTGACTCGAGTTCCTCCAGAACTATGACTTTGAGATAGTCTATACTCCTGGGAAGGGGAACGTTGTAGCTGATGCTCTTAGTAGGAGATCGGGCATTCAGCTGCTAGGAGTGGCGATAGAGTAGCTGGCCGCGTTGCAGATATCCTTTGTGGATAGTGATGGAGTAGCTTTTCTACAGTCTCTCACAGTCACTCCTCCACTTCTTCAGCGAGTCAGAGAGGCACAGTGTGGGGATGTTGACTGTGAGACGCGACGTGCTCAGATATCCTCAGGGCAGACACCTAATGGATTTTATGAAGAAGGGGAGCACATCATCCTCTTCAGGGGACATACCATGGTACCAGTTTCACTACAGGAGGAGGTGATGAGGGAGTTTCACACTTTCCCTCTAGCGGTACATCCAGGAGTGGCAAAGATGTACCAAGACCTCAGACGACAACATTGGTGGCCGTGTATGAAGAAGGCTATAGCAGAGCTCGTTTCGCGATGCCTCACTTGTCAGCAAGTGAAGGCGGATCACTAGGTACCAGCAGGCTTGGTAAAACCCTTAGAGGTCCTAGATTGGAAGTGGGACGAGATATCTATGGATTTCGTGATGGGGCTTCCACGTACATCCAGAGGACATGACTCTATCCAGGTGATCGTTGACCGACTCACCAAGTTGGCCCACTTCCTACCTATCATAGAGTAGAGCTCAGTAGAGAGTTTGAGATGCCTCTACATTCAAGAGATTGTACGGATTCATGGTGTACCATCGTATATCATTTCCGATCGAGATGCTCGATTCACTTCCCGGCTATGGAAGGGGTTACAAGAGGCTTTTGGGATGCAGCTATGTCTGAGCACCGCCTTCCACCCTTAGACGGACAAAAAGACTGAGAGGGCCATTCAGACTCTCGAGGACATGCTCCGTGCATGTGTCCTTGACTTTGGTCGCAGCTAGGAGGATCACTTACTCTTGGTGGAGTTTGCGTACAACAACAACTACCACTCCACCATCGAGATGACACCATATGAGGCACTATACGACCGACCTTGCATATCACCTCTTTGCTGGAATGACCCTGGGGAGTGGGCACTTGTAGAACCAGAGATGGTTCTGGCTATGATGGAGAAGGTGCAGATCATCCAAGAGCGGATGAAGACTGTATAGAGTAGACAGAAGTCCTTTTCTGATAGAAGACGGAGACCACTGGAGTTCAAGGATGGCGACCACGTCTTCTTACGGGTCTCACCTCGACGGGGTCTATGGAGATTTGGCCAAGGTGGAAAGTTATCTCCATGATTCATCGGACCTTTCCAGGTCCTCAGCAGAGTAGGCGAGGTGGCTTACCACCTGGCCCTTCCACCTCAGTTGCACCGGGTGCATGACGTCTTCCACGTATCTCAGCTGAGGAGATACGTGCACGACCCGACCCACATCATCAACCATGGGGAGCTGGACATCGATGATGGGGAAACATTCATGGAGGTCTTGGTGGAGATCAAGGATTGAAAAGAGAAGGTCCTACGTGGATGGTCGATTCCTCTGATGCGAATTCTCTAGAAGCACGGGAACCTCAGGAGATCACTTGGGAGCGAGAGGCTCAGATGCATGTTCAGTACCCCCATTTGTTTCCCTAGTGTGTGTTGTAGCTTTACATGGACATAAATCCCTGAGGTGGGAGTAATTTAAAGACCTGAAAATTTCAAGGAAATTTTTTTTCTTAATTATTTGAAATTTTATGAGTACGTAGTTTCTGACGGCGCCTGATTCTGAGGCCCAGTGTTCTCGGAATCAATTTCTGAAGTTTTGTTCAGGTACGTTTAGTAAACGTACGTGTGCGTTTTTATATCTTTTGAACCGGTGCTCAGAATTGAAATCCAAGGGCACCGATGAACTCGCAACGCTGATTTTATCTTAAGGGGACCTTTACCGTAGTTTCATTATTTCGTATGCGGTAGTTAAAATTTGGGGATACATTAAGAATTAAATAAAATTGTTGTGTTACAATCTTATTTTAAGTGGAAGTTATTTCCTCCAAAAGGAAGTTGGATGTGGGGCCCAAACCCCACCTAACTTCCCATGGGTGAATATAACTAAGGGTGGTGGGGCCCACATGAGCCCCTAACTTATCACCTCCCCTCAACTCCCTTGAACCCCCCCCCCCATTTAACTCCCCATATTTTTATTATGACAAATCCCCCTCATTTATTTGGGTGGAGCCTCTCCACATTCCAACCTCTTCATTAATGTACCAACCTTATCAATTTAATTAAGTGACCACCCATAATTAATTTATTCTTTTGAATTAATTTGAAATGTCATGGCATATATATTAAAAATTGGGGGAAGCCTTAATATAATTTTGGCTTGGAAAATATTGTGGTGGAACCCTGGGAGGATTAAAAGTGAGCTTCAACCTTCAATGAAGAACGACGTCTTCTTCGAAGAAGAATGCTGATTCCACTGAAGAACGATGACGTGACTTCTTTCCTCTTTCTCCACGACAAGAGAGGTGATGCCACTTTCCCTTCGGACGCACTCTGACGTCAACAGAATCAACACCGTTCTTCCACGATGCCCGACTACCGCGACGTTCATCTTCTGCGGCTCGACGACGTGCGACGTCATTTTCGAGGTAGGGGGTTTGCTTCAATTTTAATTGAATAAAAATTGTTATTCGTTCTTTTTTGAAACCATATTTTGTTGATGGTCAATTGTTACCGCCTAACGCAGAGGGTGTGGGTTGAACGAACACGGCCCGATGACCCTCTTTTTTTTCTTGATTGTTAATTCGCAACGGGAGGTAGTAGTGAACAGAGGCGGTGATGATCGAAGGTGGTAGCCGCGCGTCGGCCACGTGCGGAAGAACCGAGGCCCCAAACCATTGGCGGCTCGGCTGAAGAAGAACCGGCTGGCCGAAGCTGGCTGGTCTGGAGGAACCGCGGGGCCCCACGGCGCCGTGCTGCGGAGAACCGCGGCCCGCACAGGGCGGGCCGCTCCGACGGAAGAATCGGCCGGCTCATCAGCCGGCCGGGTAGAAGGAGCCGCAACACCCACAAGCTCGACCCAACCAATGAAGTCTCACCTATTCCCCCATATAAAATCATAGAAAGATAAGGAATCCCTTACAACTCTTTAAAAAGATCCATATGTATTGAGGCCTGATTACTATTGTTATACGAGAACTCCACTAAATACATGTGCTCCTCCCATGAGTCACATAAATTCATTACACAATCCCAAAGAATGTTTTTAAATATTTGTATCATCCTTTCAGATTTTCCATCTGTATGAGGATGATACACCATACTTATAGTCAATTAGGTCCAATGGATTTCTATAATGATTTCAAAAAATGAGACATAAACCTTGAAACTCAATCTGATACTATCAAAACTTGTATGACATGCTTCTTTACCACTTATAAGATATAGATTTTAGAAAATTTCTCCACCATATGAGATTCAAAAATAGGGATGAAATGGGATGACTATGTGAGCTGATCCACTATCACCCATATGGATTCATGTTTTTGAACCATACTTGGAAGAACTGTCACAAAATCCATGGCTATATTATCCCATTTCCAAACAGGAATAGGTAAATACTACAACATAACCACTGACTGCTAGTTCTCCAACTTAACCTACTGACAAGTGAGATATCTCAATACAAACTCATCCACATTTATTTTAATTCCAACCAACAAATACATTTCTTTCATTTTCTTATACATTTTATATATTCCAGGATGAACAACCCATCTCAAATAATGGTA
The DNA here is from genome assembly GCA_963277665.1 of Viscum album. Taxonomy (NCBI): domain Eukaryota; kingdom Viridiplantae; phylum Streptophyta; class Magnoliopsida; order Santalales; family Viscaceae; genus Viscum; species Viscum album. The sequence continues at coordinate 1,330,943,852 of OY728141.1, forward strand.
ATAATGAAGAATTTGTTCTTAAAAAACCATTGGTATGTCCATATGACCTCAAAACAAAAAAACCGAACTGCCATCCATCATCCATCCCACAATGGTCTCCCAACCATTGAGTTTTGACCTCATAGAAACACATTCAAAATCAAATGTCTATACCTCTTTAACCATCTCAACCTAATCAAGAACAAAAGAAACTAGAATGAAAACCTCAATAATAATTCATTCTTCACAATGAAAGTCCATAAAATCTATCACTAATGTCAACTACTACTAATTTGAAGCCTCTTTCACCAAATTTTCATAAGAATTTTTGCTTAATGCATCCACCACCAAATTTACTTTACCCAATGTATACTTCAATTCAAAGTCAAACATTTGGAGGCACTCTATCCATATTATCTGTCTTTGGTTAAAATATATTTGCGATAAAATGTGTTTCAAGATCTTATGATCCATAAAAACCATGAATTTCTCACCAAATAGATAATGATGCCAAGTATTCAAAGAATAAAATGAAAAAGATAATCCCAAATCATGTGTTGGGTATTTCTTATCATAAAAATATAGTTTCCATGATCCATAAGAACAACATGATCTCCTTTCATGATGAAAAATCCAACTGAGATCCAGAAGCATCACAATAAACCACACAACCATTTCATGATTTTGAAAATATCATGATCATTGCTGATGTAAGGTGAACTTTAAGCTCTTGAAAAGACTCATGACATTATTTATTCTATTTAAATGGAACACCTATCCTTGTCAAATATATCATTGGTGAAGCTAGTCATTAAAATTCATGAAAAAAGAATCGGTAATAACTAGCTAAGCCAAGGAAACTTAATATATCAAAGACATTATTTGGAGATTTCTAAGAGATAACAACATCTATATTTTTTGAATCCACAAGAACATCTCTTTTAGAGATAACATGGAAAAGGGAATGTACCTCTTGTATCCAAAAACCAAACATTAATAATTTGACACATAGATGATGATCTTACAAAAATTCAAACACTATTGCAAAGTGTTGTTCATGCTCATCATTTGTCCTTGAATACACCAATATGTAATCCATAAACACCACCATAAAATAATCTAGATACCTTTTAAATATCCAATTCATCAATTCCATAAATACCATTGGGGAATTTGTAAGACTGAAAGTCATAAAAACATACTCATAATGGTCATATCTACTCCTGAATGTTGTATTCAAAATATCCTCATTTTGAACCCTCAATTGGTGATATCCCAATCGTAAGTTAATTTTATAGAACCACTGTGCTCCCCTTAGTTGATTGAACATGTCATCAATGTGTGGAAGTGAATAATGATTATTAATCATAACTTGGTTAAGCTTAAAATAATACACACACAACCAAATATTTCTAACATCATTTTTCACAATAAAGACTGGTGCTTCCAACAGAGATGTTCTAGGCTGAATGAAAAATTTTCTTTCCAACTCTTCCAACTGAACATTTAATTCCCTTAATTATTTTGGTTCCATCTAATAAGACAGAATTAAGATAGGATTGGTCCATCGTAAGATATCAATTATAAACTCCACTTCTCTTTTGGGTGAAAAACCTAATATTTATTTTGGAAAAAAATCTAAAAAATTATAAAAAATTAATAGAAAAATGATATCCTTGATCTCATCCATTGATACCAAGGTCAAAGCTACAAACTAGTAAGAGATGGTTCCAACCACTAGGGCCAAAAAGAATGTTTCAACTACCTTTACATTCTAATGTCCTCTAAATAAATTCTTGACACCATGATCAGTCATAAAACTAACCCTTAGGGCATATAAATTTATATGCGACATCAGAAGGGTTTCAGTGGGTTGATGGATCTTGAAGATACCCCCATCTGAAGGGATGAAACTCAATTTTGATGAATCCTATGCTTTGGGAATTATGAGGGATGGTGGCATGATCTAAAACTCAAGGGGTAGTGTGGTATCTACATATAGTGCCAGGTTTGGTTGTGGAGAATCCCTAAAGGACAAGGTACAAGAACCTATCAAAGGGATTCAATTCAATCTTTCCAAACAAATTCCTATCTCAGATATTGAAACTGATTCAAAAATTCTCTATGATATTATTATGGAGCATATCTCCACTTCGTGGAAAATTTTATACCATATCTGGCATTGCAAGCATTTCATAAATAGTAGAACATACTTATTCCACACATGGAATGAGGGTAATAAAGTGATAAAATTCCTTGCATCTCAGTTCTCTCATGATGATGATTTTTTTTCCTTCTCCAGACTGGGATCCTTGCCCCCAGAGTGTTTTAACATTGTTCAAGGTGAAGCCCTTGGGATTCATTACTTTTATCCCCCCTGAGCTGGTTCCCATTTCATGTTTTTTATTTTAGGTGCTCCTTATTTTTCCATGCTTTGGTTCTGCGCTATTTTTCCTTTGTATAGTTTTCCTTTCATTAATAAAATATGTTTTTTTGTGTGTGAGTTATCCAATACATACCCAAGATTATTTCATAGTCATCCATCTCAAGCATAGAGAAATCCCAATTCAACTCAACTCCATAAAAAGTTATAGAACATGCTATGAACATAAAGTCTTAACAAACTGTTTTTCCAAGAGGATTTTGAAGTTTCAAAACACAAGGCATCATCTTAACATGAAAACATAGAAGATCAACAAAACAATAATGAATAAATGAATGTGATTAACCCATATAAAAAAAATAACTCATAAGTGTATAATTCAAAAGAATCACACCTATCAACATCTATGGTCCTCATTGATCATCTATAATCACTTGATCATCTCCATAGAGTCTCTTACTCTCTGTAATTTGTTATTTATTTTCCTATTGAAATTATACTGCTTGGGGAGTTATAGTATTCCTAGAATCACCATGGATTTCTTGGTTCTACTGATTAGAGGCAATCTATTTCCCTCTTCTCATCAAAGAATATGATGTATGTGAAGGATGAGATATGTCCCGAGCACCTGACCTTGGAGAACTGCAATAATAGCATTAAATATTCCCTATCTGGTGGAAATTGTGACATGATCTAGGTGGTTCCATACAGTATTTCTTCATATGATCCAAAAAACCACAATGAAAACATCCAATATTTCTCTTTGGTCTAGGAGGTAGATTCATCGATCCAGCCATCTGATTTATATTCATACCACTACCTTGGAAATAGGTGTCCCTCTTCCATTTATTCATAGCATTAGAGTTCATAACATTTCCCATAGGTATCAACATGATTCCTCCACCCATAGTCCCGAGGTGTATCTTTTTACCACTATCGCTCTCTTTTCCATATTCATATAATCTATTATAGAAATCATGAAAATATTTTAGCAAATCTCTTGCCTCAACCCTAATTCAAAAATGCATGCCTTCAAGGATGCACTAGCCGTAACTTTGGGTGAAAAGATGACTAAATTCCTAAATTTAGCTACAAACTATATCATTAAGAGATTCATCTACTTCAATCTAAAAAAGTCCATCATTGTAGTAATTTTGAACGTGTAAGGATAGGATTGTTTGTTAAACAATACTTAAAAATTATCCCATGCAATTCCTTGGTCTAATTTAGCATGAACAACTACATCCCACCACTAGCGTTCTAGATCCTCCCACATTTTTCGTCATTAAATTGACTTTTAGATTCGCTGGTGCACTAAGGAAATTGAAGATTAAATTTATCCTATTCAGCCACACCTCTTATTTCTCTAGTTCTGAATCATCTATAAAGATGGTTGAATTCTACTTCTGGAGCTGAATGGAATGATCCACTTTCCTTGGTTTATCCCTTCAGTTACCTCTATCCATGAATTGAAAATCCTATACAATACTCTAAACCATCTATTGGTTCAAATGTGGCTCAGGTGCAACCATATTTTTAGTAGTCTCTTCCAGTTTGTTTCTTCTATTCATAAATAGTTCCATTTTATATAACCAAAAGAAAATTCCATTAAATATCACTATCTAGAACATAAAGGCTTAACAATTTCAAATTTACCATATCAAACATATCATAACAAGGTTTTATAATTTCATCATTTTACAATTTCAAATAATTTTTTAAAATTCCACCTTGCTCTTTGAAAATCAAACCATTTTCAAAATACCACCATATTTCCTTTTCAAAATATCACATTTGAAAACAATTTCAACAATTTTATAAAATCAAAACTTTTTCATCAAATCAAAAATCATTACTCAAAATTAAATATGCACTCATAGTGGGATGTAATTTATATTAATGCATGTCATTATATCCTCATCAGTTGAACCCATGATGACGATGTTAAAATTTCTATAAGTGTTTCAAAACACTTATGTAACCAAAATCCTTAGTAACTTGATGTTTAGAATAAATAGGTTAGATATGCCTCTTTAGGATCTATATTTCAAGTCCTGATAATCCCACTCCTTGATACCATCCCAACACAATGACTAAACTAGAATGATTTTCCAACTCCAAGACCGAAAAAATAATACCATTTGTCCCAAAATGAAAGATGGACTGGCCAAGAATGATACCATTTGTCTCATCCCTCCCTCACCATTGGATTAGGAAGGATGAATAATGTTACTAGGCCTTAGGTGACATCCCCAATACATCAAAGGCTGGAAATAAATATCGAGGGATTCATAAATAGTTAGAATATAATTTTACATTTTTAATATAAATCAACCAAACCAAATAACCATAACCAGATAACAACTAAATTATGCATAAGTTCCATGCAATACAACTCAAAAGTAATCAAACCAACCATAGAACATATCAGAGTACAATGAAGAAACCAAGACCAATATCAGAGAACAAAGTAGAAGAAAAATCCAACAAAACTCAAAGACTGCAGAGAAATAATCTCTACATATCCCCACATGCTCCAAGAACCAACTCTACAAGTCCATTCCCATGGCATCATGTAGCATCACTAAAGAAATGAGATACCTTGACTTTACCTATGTCCCGATAAACAATATCTACAAATGCACCAAAGTACCCAAGAAGGGGGTGAGTATAAAACTCAATAGGTTTTCCCCAAATTACTTCCATACTCACTCCACTAGGATAGAACAAGTTAGAATATTTATATATAACAATTTATATAACACAATTTAAAATAGTTTATATCAAATAATTAAATAAGTTTTCCAAACCAAAACCATTTCCATGGAAAGAAACCAAACAATTATTCAATCCATTGATCAAACCCCATTTTGACATAACTCATTTAATTCTATACAACCACACACACAGACACACACAAACATGGTGTTACCATTGATAATGTAACTTCTTATCCATACTGCATCCCTTTGATGGTGGTACTTTACAACCACAATCCATCCCATTTAACTCATTCCCAACCATTAATGCCAAAAAAAATACCAACCAATTAAACCAAACCATTTAAATAAAAATACTTTTATTGAACAAACTTTTACAACCAATTTTCATGCATTAAAACCAAACAACCATTTTAAAATCATCATTTCAAAATTATGAATCCAATTTCACTTTCCACCCAAACATCCAATTTCAAAAATTCGAAAAACCATAACTAAAATGGATTCCAACAATATTTTCCAAAAAAATTCACAATTAAATTCAATAAAATTTAAACCAATCCTTTTATTTTTAGCAAGAGGAATTGAGAGTGAATCTACCAATCTCTCAAACTTAGGTGAAAATGAAGAATGACACAAATTATTCAACAAACCAGGTTGAAACTCCAAAAAACTACCTTAGATCTTGTTCCATATAAACCCAAAAATAATATATCATCATGATTGGCATAAAAAACAGAGATATATCCCCACAAGATTAGATATATGAATCCAAGAGAATAAATAAGATGAATCTAAGGAAAAATAACCAATAATGGACACTTACCAAAGAATATGGCCTCTAACGCACCAAGATTTGCCAATGGATTGCTCCTAGATCAAGGGGAAGGGTCTACACCACCTTTGGGAGGAGATGAAAACATTTTAGGGCCATATTATTGGAAAAAACAAGGGGTTAATGAGAAAATATGAATTAGATCCATAATTTAAGGAGGGACACCTATACGTTGCATGGTTTGGCCCATTAGTTTGGAAAACCATGTGCCAACCATGTTGGTGATATTGACTTAAGATACCCCCTTGAATGGTTGGATTGAAAAATTAAAAAAACCATGAACTGACTGTGATGAGTCCCTCCATTTCACTTTGCATGGTTTCACTAACAATGTGGATGGCCACACAGTTTTGGCCAAACTGTGCCCCAACTGTGCTCTTTCCCAGTGAACCTAGTTTTACTTTACACTATTTTATGGAGGTGTTTCATGGTTTTAAGAACCATTATCAAACCGTCCACCTCCATAAAATACCACAAAACATTCCAAAACTCTTCCAAAACTTCCCAAATATAACCCAATTACTTTATATAATTCAAATAAATAAATAAAGGGTTAATTACCTAAAAACTAGGGTGATATAAAGATTTTTATTTTTTATAATTCTAAACATTTATATTAAAAATTTTTATACAACTTATTCATAAGATGTATTTGGATATGTGTAGATATAATTGGCCTTTTTTTGAAGTAAGTAACAATAATAATAAGTTATATAAAGTGTTATACATTAATATGTTTAGAACATATTAATTTGGTTGATTATATATGATAAAAAGCTAAAATTTTAAAAGAATAAATATATATAGGTATGACATATGATTCAATTTTTTAATTAAATGAATATGAAAATGTAGAGACTATGAAAACCCTTTGAAATGTAAAGAATTATTTTCCTTTAAAAATAATAACATATACATACCTCAATTATTTAGTTTGGGTAACCCTAAGAGTTAGGAACCCATTGATTATCATGTTTAATACATGAAGGATATGCCTAATCCTACAAATTTGGAAACCATGTCCCATAGTTATAATTTGAATGAACTTTCTAGATAACTCTAAAATTTTTGTAACTAAACAAGTGGAGTTATGAAAAATTCATATGATAAATTTGGGAAAATATTTTTCCACCTCATTATCGAAGATTCATATATGATATGATTAATTTAATTGTTTACCAAAATAACTATGTTTTGAGAGGAATAATGAATTGTATTCAAAGATTAGTAAAATCTGAATCTTGGACCACTAATATATATGATATATGATGTCATAATTTTAGTGGGAGTATGTTCAATAAAATTACAAACTAAATTTATATAAAATTTTATAATCACTTAAGAAATATGTATTATTATGGATTATAGAACGAGTTATTAACATCATTTTGAGATCTATTATAGGATAGTCCTATAGTTTTATAGATTTGTATCTATATTTGAGAAGTTATCTCAAGTAGATTCATTATAATAATCAATATATAAATTTAATTCTATTCGATGGGTATTAAAAACTAAGTTCATTATACAAATTTGTAATAATGTGAATAGAATCAAAAATAAGATAGAATTGATGAAAAGAGATGTAAAACTATATATTTTTATTCAAGAAATAGTTACTACTTCAAGGGTAGACAATTGTGATATAAATATTCTTAGAGGATTAATTATAGAATTTGGAAACTTTTAATATATTATATTTATAAATAAAAATTTGATTTCTATATCTTTTTTAGACATGAAGGGATTTTAGTTCATGATTAAGAACAAGATTTGTTATATATACATTAATAAAAATTTATATGGAATTAGGAATATAGTTAATGAATTATACATTTTATATATGGGTAAACTAATATATAACATTTAAGATAACAAGGCCAAGGAAGTTGTTTATAACACCTATTATATTTAAAATTGTTTCCTTGGGTATATAAATGAGAAAAACATTGAAATAGTTCCTAGATATGGATTATTAAAATCATTTGATTATAAATAACTTTACAAATATAAATCTTGTTTATTATCCAAAATGAAAACACATTTTAGTTTAAAAATAAAAACATTTATGGGATATTAACTCTAATAAAAAGTGTTGTATTTAGACCAATGAGTACATAATCAAGTATTTGGTATAGGTACTTTAAAACATTTACTAACAAATTTAATATGCATGGTTATGTGTTTCTTATAAGTCACAAATTTGAAAACTTGGACAAGTTCAAAGTGTTCAAAAATAATGTAAAAAATAAACTAAGAGAAATTATTAATATGCTACAATTAGATTAAGGTGGTGAATACTTCGGAAAAAAGTTTACTGATCATCTAAGATATTGTAAAATTATTTCATAACTAACTAATTTTGAAAAAAATAATGGAATAATGAATTTGAGAGGAGGAATAATACATTTTTAGATATGGTTTGATAAATAATGAGTTAGTGTGACCTTCTTATATAATTATAGGGATATGATTTAAAAAATGTTGTATTCATTTTTTTATCAGAGTCCATCTAAATAATTTATAAAGATATTATACAAAGAATGGATTATAATATATTTTGATTTTTATTTTATGATGATTTGAGGTTTTTAAGAATAAATAAAACATTTGGAATTAGAAAAAATTAGCCATGAATTATAAAAACACACATTTAGTAGTTATCCAAAGGAAATAGTATTATGATGAAACCCCCTTAAAGTATTTCTTTAAGTTGTCCCTAATAAATAGTCACCATAAATTATTATGGGTTATGGTGATATGTTAATATTAGTGTGATTAGAGTCTCATATGTGATACATAATCATTGGATAATAAGTAGTTCCTTATTATATAAATTGAACCTCCATAGTTATCATATGTAATTTTATATGTATGTTCATTAATATTATTAGGGTTTTATTATTTATCTGAATCCTTATTACCTTTGGTTATCGATTTACCTCACTTTTGAATCTTTATAATTTGATATATTTATTATAGTAGTCTTGAAGCTAAGCTAATCAGGGGTAGTTAGGTATGTAATAGATCATGTGGTAGATATTTTTTAACCAAAATTATATTTTTCCTCATTTAAGATATGTGTACTATATAGTCTCTCAATTGAATTAAACCGAGTAAATGAACTGTTATACTTTATTGAGTGTAATGTGATATTGTTATCTACTTATATGAATGACATGTAATATATTCATTCAATATGACTATTCTACTTTTAATAATTGATAATATATGAGTTTTCCTATACTTAACTAACATATTACATATATAATGGTTGACATTATATATTGGAAAAAGGGACAATGAATGTATATATATGATGCACAAAGATAGATCTTGTGGTATACGTGTTCATATAGAGATATGATTGTGTTTGATTGAGATAATTCTAGAAACCTTTGTATATTGAGTAGTAATTGTTTTTTTTCATGAGGATACACTTTAATTATAATTATAGATAATGTAATTCATAATTTATTTCAATGAAATTTTTTACATAGGGTTACACAATTAGGTTGTAGAATAAGGATTAAATTTTGGAATAATTTTTTATCCAAAATTGAAAGAGTTTGTATGAAAATTGTATAAAAAAAGTTTGAATAGATTTAAAAGTGTCGTAAAGTTTTAAATAAAGTTTATGAGGATTTATTAGAAGTGTGAGATTATTTAATATACATTATAGTATAATGTGGTTATCTAAATAGAGGATCCATGGAACATTTTATAAGAAATAATATAGACATCAAATTAATGGTCCTACTATATATGTTAAACCATTAATATGGGAAATATTTTTAATATTCATATTTAATTCACCCATATACTCTAATAATTCCATTGGTCTTGTAACATATCATGTGATGAAACATTTATTTTAAAGTAATCATTTAAAGAGTTTAATAATTACTCACTTAAACATGGAAAGTGTGATAAACATTATACCACATATTAAAGTCTAGGGTCATTTAAAAATTATAATTATTAGTTTTTTATTCCTTAAATTAATAAATTATATATAATTAAGTGTTTCATGTCTCATTATAATTTTACATATTGAGATATAAGAGATAAAACTTAATCTATAACTCTTCTTATTCTCTTTTTGATCTATAGGTAATGCTAGTACATCATTAAAGTTAAAGGAGTTATAACTAAATAGTTTTGTGATTCCATAGGTAGGTGGATACCCTATATGGATTGATTAAGTTTATTTATGCCTAGGGATATCAATTTAAATGTTGTGGAAGAGAAATATGGATAGTGAGATATGAATGTTTATTTTTATTCATTTATATTTACATAATTCTCTTGGATTGATTCTAGTTTTTTGTATTTCTTCACTATATTTTGGCATTGTTGTGTCATTTAAAACCCAAATCTTTTTTCCTATTCCATTATGAGGCTTAGGATATATATGGGATTTATTCATGTCATTGATAGTTTGTATACCCTGTATAAAATTTTCTAGATGATTTTAAGACATTTATTCTTATATTTGAGAATATTATTTTTTTTCTAAGGTTTCCTTTCTTAGGATTTCAATAATAAACAATTTTTTTTTTCAAAATCATGTTATGAGTTATATTTATAATTTACATTAGTTTATTAAATCCTATAAAACTATTCTTCTTTTTCTTTAATTAACATATCATATTCATAAATATTATTATTTTTAATGGAAACAAAAAGTATGAGTTACCTCATAAGTAGAATCTATGAAACTAAGGTTTTTATTTCCATATTAACTTCAATTTATCTTAATTTTAACTCATTGACATTTTATTTACTAGAAATCAATGATGTATATTTCATTAATTTATTTGAATACCTTAATTTTTTATATTTCTTATTGTATTTAAAATTAATGGAATGATACTTGATGTGGTATTTTATTTTTCACTCACAAAATGTAAATTCATTTGTTTTTTTATCCTCAATCAATTCAATATTTTTTTAATATATCTTTATGAATTTATAGGTCTTATGAAATGGAAACTTTTTTATATAATTTTCTTTGAACCTTCTTTCTAGGTGTTTCATTTCCACATCAATATCATCTTCATCACTAGGGAAGTTACTCTCAAATTTATTTACTTTATAAATTTATATAAAATATATGGATTTATTATTGGTTTCATAACCAAATTCCCCTTTTAATTTAATCTTCTCCTTAAACAAAAATTGTTTCCAAATGAGATCCTTTATCTTTAGATTCTTAGTGTTACAAAATTTCCTTATAGTAATTACTTTACTTTTTCACTTCACTGGTATAAGATTTAAAGCTTTAAGGATCTACTCTTTTTATTTCATTTTATACCTAAGTGAAATCACAATGTTTATGATTCCATTGAACCTAAAGTACATTTTGAAAATTGATTCATTAACCTTCAACTGGGAAGTATCATACCTAGTAATATATGTATTAATTTAATTAATTTATCATTATCTCCCCCTTCATGAGAAACAATTATTGTATCCCACATCTTTTATGTTATAGACAAAAAAACAATCTTGAAATACTCACCACCATTATCACAAATTTTAGTATTCTTGGATTTACAATTATGATCATATGTAAGCTTGGTTACATTAATTTAGTCTTTTCTAGATGCCTTATGTTTTTCATATTTTTCCTCCATGCTACTTTATATAGTAAAGTAAAAGATATATATATATATATATATATATATATATATATATATATGTAAACCTTGATTTTCCTTTGGTAATACTCTTTTCCATTATAACATGGAGTTATATTGGTTGAATAGATTTATCAACTTTGGATTTAATATTAAAAAACTAATATAATTATTTTTTAGACTCGATAAATCCTAAAAATATGTTCTTCATGAAAAATTACCGAGTGATTTGATATTAAATGATGACCCAGAGATTAACTTAAGGGCAAGGTAAACCGATATTCTTAATTAAAAACTATAACCTTATATATACCAATATACAACCCTAATTTTCTTACCCACATATATGTATAGTGAAATATCGATATAATACATTTATTCATAATTTTACATTATGATGTGAGTTTTTAACCAAGGTATTTCAAAATATTAGAATTTTTTATCCTTTCAAAATGAAAGGTTTTATCTTACACTATATATTAATTTTTATAACCTTTAAATCTTTTAAATGATTTCTTATTGTAGTTTTTTTAAAATTGAATGTTTTCCATATTTCTCACATCACTTTTTTAAAACCTCTGTGTCTTTTTCAAGGATACTTTATTGAATTTTGTTTTAAATAACATAAATTCTTTCAAAATGTTTTCACATCACCATTTTGAGAAATTTTATATCTTTTCAAGGAATTATTATTGTGGTTTATTTACAAATTATTATTTTTAAATTTCCTTATTTTCTATTTCTCAAAAGTTAAATTTCCAAAAATGAATTTTCAAAGTGACCCATAACATTATCACCTATGCCAAAGTTGAAATTATCATATAAAAACTCTTTTATGATTTATCAACCATTTCCCTCATTATCTATAAAGGTCTTGTTTCCTTAAAAGTTGTTTTTCATGAAACACTCCCTAAATATTCTTATGAAATAGTCTTTTTGGGTTATTTAATTTTAGGTATCAACTATTTACATTCTTGAGGTCTATTTTGGTGATAGAATTTGAAAATGTTGTGAAACCCATTTTTATTTCCATGAGATCTTTATGATATAATGAATTATTAATTTCAAGTGAAAAAAATATTTATGGATGATTGATATATGGGGTCTAATATCTATCTTCAATTAATTGGTTATTATTTTATACCTCATGAGATAAAATATTGAGTGTAAATATGATACAGATTAACTATATTCATAAGATTTAGTGTGAACATGATGCAAATTAGCTAAGTTCACAAGATCTAGTTGGAACATAATACAAATTATCTTCATTCATAATATTTAGTGTTAACATAATGTTTATTATATAAATTCACAATATTAAGTATGCACATGATGTAAATTAGCTACTTTCACAATCTTTACCTTGAAAACGATGTATATTAGCAATGTTCATAAGATTGAGTGTGAAATCGATGCGGTTATGAATGTTCATAATGTTATTAATTACTATGATTATACCTAAGGAATAATTCTATGTTATATTCATATGTTATACTCCATGGTTAATTTTTATTATATCATGTTTACACACTCTTTTAACATGGTCGATATTATTCTTTTGAGATTACATGCCCTTATATCATGACTTATGTTTAACTATTATTATTCCATGTTCTTTTAATAAGATATTTATCCCCTGCTCATGTTTTCTCATATGATTATGATTTGACCCTTGATGGAATCTTGACAATATTTCTGTTATTGAGTGTTTGAACATAACTATTTATTATGTTTCCCTTCCCCAAGTTATGAAAATGAGTATAAATTATGAGAAGTATATAAGGAAGTCTAGTGTGGTCTGATTAGAGAGATATGTTCACAAGTATCATAAAATAAGTCACTTAAACAACTGATCCTCAAAGTCACTAAACCTTTGTTCTTAGGATTTTGTGATTTATGTGAGATTTACTATTTAAATTATGGAAATGATATAAAATAAATATTGATTCATCTCAATTTGTATCAAATAAAATATATAAAGAAAGTTTTTTTAGCACTATATCTGAGAGTGTGGGTCTAAGTTACCTCAACTGGTATTATAGAAAGGTTTAGATATTTTTTAGGATTAGTTTATGTATTTTTTGGGATTAATATTAGATAACATTAGTGAAAACCCTAGGGATAAGTCTATGTTATGGCTCTATGCATATGATAACATCTTGTAATTTTAGCAATGTTTTGATTATATAGATTTCCTAGAAATCACATACTTATTTGGATACTGGAAAGTGGATATGGTTTTGTAATAGATGCACATAAGGGTAATCACCTAGAAAATTGTTAGTTGAGTATCAAATCAATATTTATTATAGATAATGTTGAGTAGGACCAAGAATTCACACATAGTTAGAAAATCACAGGGGATATGTTTTGGTTAATCACATTATCTTTACAATATATTGTGAAGGATTTAATTTTTTAAGGAATTAGGTTAAGGAATATGATAGAACCCAACCTAAAGAAACCAATGTTTTTCCAAGAGTTATTTAGGCTGAACTAAAAGAAAATTTAATAATATTTAAGAATAAGAAATTTTGAGGTTTAAATTTTCATAAAATAATTATCTTATAGTGTTAAAATTTCATCAATCATGTTAAATAATTTTGCTTTTAGTAATACATGAATCCCAAAGGAATCAAGTTAAATAAGGATTCCTTGGAAAATACACCAATTTTCCAAATGAAAAACTAGTTTGGATAAGATATAGAGTGAGAAATATTATGATTATGACAAACTAGCTATAAAAAAATTTGATTAAAATCATTAACATAGTTAAATTCTCAAACACACCAAAGAAGAGAAGGATGGAATCTCATGGAAGTCTGGGTTATGAATATGATAAAAGAAATAATATTCAATTTATTTATGTCTAAAATGTGGGAAGAATCACCCAAGGGAATGTATCAAAGGAATCATAAATTTTTCCATGTGTAGATGGATTGTTCATCCATATAATGATTGTTGAAGAGAGATGAAGAGGTAAGACAATATAATGGAAGGTATTAGAGTCCCAACTATTACACCATCTATGTAATGAAACAACATGGGTCAACTAAGAAATCCACTTGAACTGAATGTTACATGGTGAGATAAAACAAAGTTAATAGAAATAATTTTGAATATAAAAAAATTAATACATACAACTAGAGTACAGTGTAAAAGAAATAGATATAACAAGATCAATACAACATAAGAAAAATAGGATAAACCAGAAAAGTATTAATTTGGATAATACCAACAAGTCTCTATGTGACCAACCATCACCTCCAAACATCTTTTTACGAAGGAAATAGATTAAAAGAGAACCTATAATAATACATGATTCCATCACCTTTACCTAAGTCCTACAAAACATGGTCTATAACATCCTAATGAAAAAATTAGGGTGTAAGAATAGAGCCTAGTAGGATACCACCAAATAATCTATACAAGTTATAATATTAAGAATGCAAAAATTCTAACTTTAAAACAAAATCCAATTTCTAAACCATTTTCATAAATAAAACCATTTTTAATCATACCTTTGTTTTCCATAAATGCATACCATATTCACCAAACCAAGAATATATCAGGTATAAAGTTAAAATAGGTAAATTAAACATGTGAGTAAATATCCATGAAATAAACAATCATATTATAAACCAGGTATAAAATAAAAGAACACCATTTGGGCCCTAGACTATAGGAATACATACTAGACCTAAAAGAATCCTAAACCAGACATAAGTTGGATCCAAATGATATTGAGTCCTTCTATAGTCTTTTAATATCACAAAAGTACCCCTTACTGTTTCACACACACTAGGGTCACCTGTGTCTATTTCTCGATGCACCAAAGGTTCCCAATATGCTAAGTTTGTTCGAAACCATTTCCAAAACTGTGCACACATTTAATTAAAAAAAATTCACCAAAGAAAATCCATTTTAATGAACAATCCAAAGGGATCAAAAATAAAATATAGAAATTCATAAATTAGAAACACTTTCATAGATACACCTACCTCAAAAATGATGGAAACCTATCTTCCTTTGACAATGAATATTGGAAACCATGGATTGGCCTTCAAAATACAAGGAATAAAAAGAAAATGAAAAGGATCATTAGAAAACACTAATCGATTAGGAATATAAAAAAACATATCCAACACTACCTCCATGACCAAAAGAAACAAAGAAGTAGAAAGTCTTCTTACTAGGGATATGTGGTGCAACCACCATTAGAGTCCAACACTGAACAAAGTAATCTGGAAGGAGGTAGATCACTCAAAATCACCCAAACTCTATATATGGTTTGAGAGGAAATATTTTACAACGAATGATAAAATAATCATACATGAAACGTGTTTAAAACCGACTAACTCAGGGAATTCATGTCATGAATTTCTTTAATGGCATGAAATATCATGTATCAAAAATACATTGAAAAAGGAATCACATTAGTTTAAATTAAATCCCAATCGACATTTTCACAACATGTAATGGTTTAATGGCCTATAAAGTTTTCATGTCCTAAGTATGATTCACAACATCTACCTTACAAAAAATTCATACAGTGTAACCCATTCATGATGTGAATGTGTCTAGATGACAGTACTCAACCCATTTTCTATAGAAATCCTCCAAACAAAAACTTAAGGTTCTACAGTCCCAAGGAGACCCCTCTAAAAACATTTTCACATTTATACCTAAACTAAATTAATTTAAATAAACAAATATCCCAAAAAAATTTACATCATTTTCCCCAGAAAGTCTCTCCATTATCGAAAATCCCTCAATGCACTCAAAAAAATGGAGAACCATAAACAAAAGACAAAGCATACCTAAAGGAAGGTAACTGAGTGTTAAAATATCCCCATTATAAATGATTTATGTCCCCAAAAAGTCCTAAAGATCCTAGAATCACAAAAAGTGAAGTCCACTACTATATCATCAACAATTCCCACTCCAAAATCTGAAGGATATACCATCTACACTGCCATAGTACACAGACCAAATGAATCATTTTACTACACAATACCTTCTCTTGGAGATCCATAATCCCAAATAGTTTCTCAACCACAGTGATGTTAGGCTCAAGATCAAAATCCTCCCATTTAATCACATGGGATGGATCTAGGCGATACCTCTTCAGTTTGTAAACATGAAATACATCATGGATGTAAGTCAAATGAGATGTTAATTCCAACTTATAGGACAAATTTTCCATTCATCCAATTATTTCAATGGGGCCCAAAAACCTCAGTGCCAAATTACCTTACTTACCTAAATGATGATGTCCCAAGTGAGGTGAAACTCTAAGAAATACATGATCATGAAACTAAAACTCTAGTGGCTGATGAATATGGTCCAAATAATATTTATGATGAATCTATGCTATGATCAATCTCTTCTAGATAAACTTCACCCTCTTTAAAATCCCCTGAATAAGACTCAACCCAAATAAGGACCGCTCTCCCAACTCTACCTAGAATAAAGGATATCTATATGAATTCCCATACAAATCCTATAAGGGTTAAATTTTGATCAAGGAGTGATAACTATTATTATAGTAAAACTCAAATAAAGGAAAATTCTTTTACTAAGAACCCCCAAAATCAAGAACAAAAGCCCGAAGCATATCCTTAAGAACCTGGATAGCTCCCTCTCTCTGTCTATCCATCTATATGTGGATGATATATTGTTCTTAATTTCAAATGGTAACCCATCACCTCATAAAAACTAGTCCAAAACCTATATTTGAACCTCATGTCTTAGCTAGAAACAACTATAAATGGAACCCCATGAAGTCTCACAATTCCTCAGACATGAAATTCCCCAAGCTATTCATCCTTCATCATCTCCTTGATAGGTAGGAAACGTGTTAGTTTTATGTATCGATCAATGATAAAACAAATTTCATCCTTCACATTAGGATTAAATGGTAAAAAAACAATGAAATCCATTGAAATATAATCCAATTTCCATACTATAATGGGTAAGGGCTACAAAAAATCATTTGGTATCTGGTGTTCCACCTTAATTCTCTAGAAAGTAAGACACCGCGATAAAAACTAGTAATTGAATGTCTCATCTCTAGTCACCAATAATGACATCTCAAATCATGATACATCTTGGTAGTACCTGGGTGTATAGACCAGTAAGAATGGTGTCCACTAACCATCAACTACTACCTTAGGGAAAAAGGAACAACCAACTTGTTTTGAAAACATGAAGTGCCACTAGGAGACCGAGACCACTCACCCGAGGTCTCCCAACCATAAAGGATTTTACTAAAGCTCTAGCACTTAGGGTTAAACATATTCTCAAGATGAAACCACTCATAAAACAATGATTCTTCCTTAATTGAAGCTATACATACCCACCCACCAACTTCTTATATTCCCAATATCATCTCTACGAACAAACTCATCAAAGAACAATCTTCTAATGATTCCTTCACCGCTTCTGTCAGTAATTTACTACTCAATGCATTAGAGACCACATTCTCTTTTCCAAAACTTTAAGAAATATAAAAATAAAAATTTTATAGATAGTCCACCCAAAATATCTATTGTAAGTTTAGATACCTATGAGTGAAAATATCACTCATGATTTAATTATCAGAATATTCCATAAACCATTCCCCAAAGATTTAGTGACACCATGTTTTTATTGTATGCTTAATAGCTGCCAAATCAAGATCATGGGTAGGGTAGTTCTTGTCATGAGGGAATGACTACAAAGAGCCATAGGATACCAACTGTATCCCCTATATCAAGACACACCCCAAACCTATTCTTAAAGCATCATAGAAATCATCATAACCTAAATATGGTTTTGGAAGAATAAAAAATAGAGCTGAAGTCAATCTAACCTTTAGTTCCTAAAAATATATCTTACACTTTTCACTCCACTAAATATTCACACCCTTACAGGTTAAAGTTTTTATCATATATACAATATTAGATATTTCCTATAAAAACATATTATAATAACTAGAAAACCCCCAAAATCTTCAGATCCCAAACACATTTCTAGGACACTCTTAGGACATAACTTCCAATACCGTTTTATAATCCAATGAGATTCCCTTATCAGATATAAAATGCCCCATAAACTTTACTTATTGAATCCAAAATTCACATTTATAAATATTACCATACATACTATATTCCTTCAGACTTATAATAATTATATTCAAATGGTCTATGTGCTCCTCCTTTGACTTTGAGTAAACTAAAATATCATCCATGAACACCACAAAAAAATCCCAATAACTAATGAAAGATAAAGTTTATTAATTCCATAAACACTACAAGAGAATTAATTAGTACGAGTTACATAATCCAAAACTCAAAATTCCTATACCAGTGCCTAAAAAATATTTTAGGTATATGCTCTTCTTGAAATCTCAACTGGTGGTACCCTAATTGCAGGTCAATCTTTGAAAACCAATGAGCCTATCTAAGCTATTCAAAGAGAGCATCAATCCTAGTTAAGGGATATTTATTCTTGATATTCACTTGATTTAACATATTATAGTCAATACAATGTCTAATGTTCATATTTTCCTTTTTAGAAAATAGTACCGATGATTACCATGGTGAAATGATAGGAAGAATAAATCCCTTATAATTGAGATCAGAAAGATGGACCTTATATTCTACTAACTTATTAGGTTCCATATGATAAGATGACATAGATTTGGGCTTCATACCAAGTAGAAGGTCTATGGTAAACTCGACCTCTATTTGGGGTGGTAAACTAGAAAAATAATCCATAAATACCTCGGGGTATTCACACACCACCACAGGTAGCTAAATTCCCAAATAATAATAAAAAATATCAAGAAAAATCCCTAACAACTAGAATGAGATTATCACATCATAAGGAACAACAAGACCCTCACTTACCAATCTAGAGTTCCACTCACCTAGAAAAACATCAGTGATCCCATCGACAAATAATAACTATGCTCAATGATGAGAAAAGTTTACCTAGTCCTTAACACTGATTATCTAATATATACCAATAATCAAGTCGAAGATGTCAAGCAATAAAAATTCCCACTCCAACTCATGGTTCACTATCATCACTTGACATGCTAGGAACTTGAAACCTTGTTCAAAAATATTTACCAAAGGCATGAAAAGATACAACTAGAATAACATAAGCTTTGAATGAAATACCAACACATCAAATAGATTTGAAAATATAAAACAATGAGAATAACTTATACCAAACACAGAGAGATCCATATAAGATTAAATAAACACCGTACCTCTAACTATGGCTATGTTTTCTTAAAATTCATCTAGTGCACACTACACCACATAAATACATCCAGTATCAGCTCTTACCTAATTTTTCTTAGCCATATTAACATCCCACTTAGACTGAGGATAAGACCTAGCACCCTTGGAAGCATTGGTATGAACCTGTGTGCCCTTGGTGAATGTAGATCTAGCCTTACTACCTTGGGACATCTTATCACAAAAATGTTTTAGATAGCCATATTTTATATAATGATGAAAAGCCTTGGGTGTCTCTGTACAATTAGGCTTGGTATGAATAGATCACTCACAATAATATAAAAGAAACTACTACTATCCTGATGAATCCCCCAAAAATGGTCTTGAAGAAAATTAGACACCTTTACGATTTGTTTTCTAGCTAGAATATACACCCTGGGTATTGATAGTACCAAAAGAAGATATTCCCCAACAAATTTTTATAGTTATTTTAACCTCTATAAAAGATTCCTTATCAACTACCTTCACAAAGGTTGGAAGGCACATGAGAATCAACATCGGCTGAATATATTCTATCAACCCCAACTCAATTGTCTGAGAATTATGGTAATCATTGATGACTAGATATAGTTCTATGTGTACCAACTCAAAAAATGGGTGGAATACTCTAGAATGGTATTATCTTCCTAACCTAAGGTAAAAAATTCACGAGTATTATCCCTACATAATGTCTCAGGATAAAACTTATGGTTTAATATTTTATTGAAAGAAGATAAGGTAAGATCCTCACAAAACTTATCTTGCACAATAGAGTCCCACCATATCCTTTTGGGTCCCTCAAGCATATACATGGTTAAACCCAACTTAGAGTCCTCATGAGTCTTAATAAAGTTGAATATACTCTAAATCCACTCAATATATTCTTCATATTCTTACAGTCATTTTTCACCACAGAAGGAAGGTGGATGTTGCTTTGTAAATTCTATGTTGTGATCCACTGTTTGTCCTGAGTTTCTGACACCTACTTGACCTAGAGTATAAATTTTGTAGATTAAAGCTTATACCAAAGAATGGTACACTATAGGATTTTCCTATGGAACTTATCTTTTAGATTCCTCACTCAGGTTTGGAAGATCTCTTCTAGGAGGCATTTTCTAACAATCATGATACAAAAACCAATCACTCATGAGTAGATTTTAAGATCATAGTACCACATTAGGGTATCAATATAAATTATTTTAAATGATAAGAATTTAAATAAATTATGTATTATTAGAACAAGGATATTCCTTAAGAAAATAATAGTTTTATTTAAATTAATGTCCCATATAGTTTATTCAAATGAACTCAAACACCAAGTCTCAAAACTGGTAAAAAGTTTTCAATCACCCATGGTAACTCGAGTTAAGACATGGAAGTAAGATGTCTAGGAACACCCCCACACTTATTATGTAAATTATGATGGACCTAACACCTATTTAACTAGAACATAGAACCAAACTCAGGCAGTTTTAACACACTCCAGGCTAAGCATTCCCTAAAAAATCAATTTGTAATGAACCAACCTAGGTCAACTAAACTATCCACCCAAGATAGCCATCACATGGAGAGGTAAAAAATACAACAAAAAAAATTCATGAACACAACCAAAACAAGACATACAATTAGAGTACAATGTAGAAGAAATATATACAACAAGATCGATACAACCCAAAACAAATAGTCTAAACCAGAAAATTATGAATCAATACAAGACCAACAAGTCTCCATGTGACCAATCATTACATCGAAACCAGCATGCTATGAATGTAATAGATAAAAAGAGAACTCTTTATGATACATGATGCCCTTCCCTTTCCCTACGTCCTAAAAAACAAGGTATAAAACTACCTAATGAAAAAATTAGGGTGTGATCACTGAGAAAAATGAAAAATAGAATACCATCAAAGAATCTATTTAAGTTCTAATATGAATAATACACAAGTTCTAATTTTAAATAAAAATCTAATTTATAATAAATTTTCTTAAATAAAATAATTTTAAATAATACATTTTTTCCATAAATGCATACCATATTCATTAAATACATAAATATATCAGGTATAAAAGAAAAATAAGTAAATTAAACATGTGAGTAAATATCCATGAAATAAAACATCATGTGATAAAACAAGTATAAAATAAAAAGCACACCATTTGGGCCCTAGCCTATGGGAATGCATACTAGACATGAAAGAATCCTAAACTAAGAATAAGTTGGTTCCAAAAGATATCAAGTCCTTACATAATCTTTCATATCACAAAAGTAACCCCTAGTGGTGCCACACACCCTGGGGTTGCCTATGTCTATTTCCCAATGCCCCTAAGGTTACCAATGTGATAAGTTTATTAAAAACCATTTCCAAAACCATGATCTCATTTAATTAAAAACCTTTTTTCACAAAATAAAATACATTTAAATAAAATACCCAATGGGATCAATAAGAAAATACACCAATTCATGAATTAGATACACTTGCATAGATATACCTACCTAAAAAATGATGGGAACCTATATGCCTTCGAATTTGGAGATAAACAAACAATGGATTGGACTCCAAAAGGAAAGGAATGACAAGAAACTAAAAATGATTGATATAAAAAACCAATCAATAAAAAATATGAAAAAAATAGAAAATTCTTCCACCATGACCAAAGAAATGAAGAAGCAGAAATACTGCTTACTAGGGATATGTGGTGCAACCACCATAGGAACCAAACACCATACAAAGCAATTCGAAAGGAGAGAGATCACTCAAAATCACCCAAAATCACTATAGGGTATGAGAGGAAATCCAGAACACCTAATTATAAAATAATAAAGTGTGTAACATGTTTAAAACCATTATACTTGAGGAATTTACATTGTGAATTCCTTTCATGGCGTGAAATATCACGTATTAAAAATTCTTTAAAAAATGCATCACCTAAGATTAAATTAAATACCGATTGAAGTTTTCATGGTGTGTAATGGTT
Source organism: Viscum album (assembly GCA_963277665.1). Classification (NCBI taxonomy): domain Eukaryota; kingdom Viridiplantae; phylum Streptophyta; class Magnoliopsida; order Santalales; family Viscaceae; genus Viscum; species Viscum album. The sequence continues at coordinate 1,330,966,660 of OY728141.1, forward strand.
TCATAGCCTGTAAAATCTTGACATCCTATATGAGATTCATGGAATATTAACTACAACATATTAATGCTGTGTAACCCATTAATGATGTGGATGTTTCTAACAAGCATTACTCCACCCAAATTTTCTGTAGAAATACTCCAAACCAAAACCTAAGGCTCTCTAGTCCCAAGGATAATCGTATAAATCCATTTAAACATTTATACTCATAATACATTGATTTAAACAAAAATATATCCTCAAAATTTAGGTCATTTTACCCAGCAAAGGTTATCCATTCCCAAGAATCCCACAATGCACCCAAATAAAAATGGAAACCAAAAACAAAATAAAAAGAGTACCTAAAGGAAGGTAACATGGTGTTATAATATATATGTTAATACTTCATGTATAATGGGATCAAATATTATGAAAATAGATTCCCCAATTCGAGGTATAACAAAGATTATAAGTATCAAGAAAATCCCAAACCAAAAGGAAAAGGTAAATAATATCCAATATCAACTACTGAAGTGGATCGGGATAATTAAGTAATACTTATCCTCCAATCTATATTTGTGGATGAATTATTGGATTATGGTCTAGTGTATCCAAGAATATTTCTTAGGGAATTAAATCAACATCGTAATGATTTGATATTAAAGAAAATTTCTTGTTGTATTGTATCCAAGGTGTAAGTTTATGAGAAAATTCCATGTAAAAATCTTATTATCCTTCCTTTAGATTAATTTAATTTGATTTTAGAAATGTATTGGTTCTCTGCACTTAGAGGAAAAATTATTTGGAATAAGAAAATCACATTTCATATCAAACTATGGTAGTATGTCAATGAATGGATTATTATGAACACATTTATAAGAAAATTATATAATTTTGGTATCAATACTGAACAATGATATATTATTGGCTCAAATATTTGTAGAAAAAATCAATATTTTGATTGCCCTATTCTGAGGGGAAGAGATATGTTTCCTAGGTTATAAAATTGATATCACTCCAGAAGTTATATACCGAGTGATGTTTATATTTTGAAAACCCTTAAATATTTCATTATTGAGAATAAATTAATATTTCAAGAACTAAATATATTTTTTGGGGGATGTAACACCTCGAGATTTCATATATATATGTTATTTCTAAATTTACACCATGTTTGATAGCTTTCTCCACACGTAACCCTGAACTAAAATGAACCTTAACATATTAGATGTATATTATTAATAAAATTTAATAAAAATAAAACTTATAGTAAATAAAAACATTTTTAGTAATTATAAATCCATAAAAAATAGGATTAAGAACACCTAAAGGTTTTAAAGGGTATTTTTTTAATAAAAATAGTTTTTTTTATATATTATGTTATCATTTACTGGATAAATTTATAAATTATAGAATTTAAATTTTTTAAAATGAAATTATATTTTGAATTCAACATTTAAAAATTATCATATGATGAATTTTTAGGATTTTAATTAAATAATTGATTTCTAGGTGAATAGTGGAAAATACAGTTTTTACTAAAATCACAGTGTTTATAACTATGTCAAGAAGTAAGTATAACTACAAAAATTATAAAACATTTTTTCATGAACAAGTATTTTTTAAGTAGTAAATATATAAAATTTTAAATTCTATTTGAAATTTATAAAACCCAGGTTTAATATTTTATCAACTTAAGTAATATTTTCCATTATAAGAAATTATTTTTGTCTTTTCTTTTAACTAAATATTATTTTAGTAAAATAAGGTTTGGATTTATTTTAAAACCACATTAATTTTAAGTTATTTATAATTAATAAATTTATACCATGAAAATAAAATATAATTTTATCCTACATATAAATTTTATGCTTAAAAATACGCTTTTGAAAAACGGGTTTTAACGTGTTAGATGTACTAATGTTAAAATTAATATTTTTGAAAAATAAAAATTTTATTTGATAAAATATATTTTATATTTGTAATCATAAGACCAAATTATTTAATAATTACCATTTTATTTTTATGTATAAATAATTAATTAATTAGGTAAATACTATTTAATACAATAAAATCCAAAATGGGTGAATGGGGTTAACCAAAGGAGTAAAAGGCCTAAAATGTTAAAAAATGTTTCTAATTTAGTAAATGAGATTTTTATATAATAAAAATTATCAAAAATCCATTTTTTTTAATTTTGGAGTCTTCTTGACATGTGAAACATGTGCTCACTTTATATTAAGATTAAATATTTACAAAAATTTCATTCTCAGCACTTATAAAAGGGGCCTCTCACCACCCCTTCATGAATAGTCCAAAAATTAAGTTTTACTTTGAAAATATAACATATTTCCTTACCCTATAATTATATTATATTTAATTTATATTCTGGTCATGATATTTTGGTCTAAGTCCTCCCTTTCTAAGGAATCCTCTAAGAGAAACTCAAAATTATCAACTTAAGTTCATACTTTTCCCTAACATTGTTTATTTTCTATATTTCCCATTAAAATATATTTTTACCAATATAATATGAATAATTAAATATTTATAATATACTGAATGTTTTTATATTGTGGGAATAACCATGAACCACCTTTCCTCTTTTCCATTAATAAAAAATAAAATGTCTTTCATGCGTTTGTGCAGACTACCGCCTCCATGAAGTAATGTATCTCATTTTCATATATTTTATTTATTATTTAATAATATAACTTAAAATATGATTAAATAACTGAAAAATAACTAAATAATATCATTATTATTCTATAATAATGATATTATCCCAAAATAAACCTCTTTCATAACCATACTCATCCATTTGTTAAGGTATGTTCATGTTTATGACAATCTTACCACCTTCTTGAAAAAATGCTATAAAATAATATCATATAACATTATTAGAAATTAATTATTGATAATATATTATATAAATAATTAAATAATTATTTTATTTTGGTTATAGAATGGTAACGTTAATATAAAACTCATTAATTAAGATACCAATGCCCATTCGTTAAAAATCACTGAAATAAACTCATGGATTAATTCATCTTTAAAGAGGATAAAAAACACCATAGAATAAAATTATAACTTTATATATAATTTTAAATCATCAATCCTAATAACTTTTATGATTTGGTAATGATTAAATTTTGTATAAGGTTGAAGAAAAACACCATTATTATGAAGCTCGTTCAAAACAATCAAGAGTACTCAAACTCGATATTGAAAATAGATAATAAATAAATTTTATAAATGTAGAGAATAATAATAAATAAATTATATAAAATTATATATATGTGAATAAGGTTCTAAAATTTGTGATTAATATATTTATTTTTGTTATATATGAGATTCAAGTGCTTTAGTAGAAGTCAGAAATTACGGTAAGGGGCTCTTTGTCACAAATATAATTTATTGAGTCATATTTCTTATTATATACTATTTAATATTTAATATAGTGTAATTAATACCTACAATATGTCTTTTACCATATTCATGTAATTAATTGGGTCTAAAGGTCCATATAATTTTCTTTCTTTAAATGAATTTCGATTCAAAGGATATCAAGGTTTTAGGGGTATATGTTAACTCAAATTCCATTATTGAGTTAGATTTATTATTCTTGAACTTATTTATTCCAAGATTGGTTGATTCCACCATAATATTTCATTTCATGGTAATTTATTTTTCTCTATATAGAAATTATGATTTTAACTCAAATATGACTCCTTAATGAATTACTTTCTCATAAAAGTGTAATGTTTTCAAGAAAAAATATCATTTAATTTAAAGACAATTTTTTTGTCTATTTCCATGTTCATTATTCCAAAAATGTTTTACTTTAATATTTTGAAATAAAAATGAGTGTTTACTCCTGAAAGCTTACTATTTTATATTACCAATTTTCAAAGGGGAATTTTACTACCTATTTTTATTAATGCGGGGTTTCAAAAAAGGTATTTCAAAATATTAAAAAGGTTTTCCATACTTTCAAAATAAAATGTTTCTTCCTTCAATCTGCATTCCTTTTGATAACATTTATTTATTTCCATGGATATATGATAGATTTTTTTAAAATTTAATGTTTTCTTAATTTTTCATATCCTCTTCTTTGAAAAATCTATGTCATTTTCAAGGATCATTTTTAAAGATTATTTTTGAAAAATTAAACGTTTTTAGAAATTATTTTACACAATATTTTTGAAATATTTATGTCCTTTTCAAGGATTCATTATTAAGGATTATTTAAAAATAATTATTTTTAATATCTCTCTTTTTTAATTTCTCAAAAGAAACCTTTCCAAAATGAATTTTCAAAGTGACCCAAAACTCCATCACTTATAACAATGATAAAATAATTATTTTAAAACTATTTTTTGATTTCACTGCTATTTTATTGTTTATATCTGAAGGAATTATTTCATTGGATGTTATTTTTCATGAACCATATTATAAATATTATATTGAAATACTATTTTTGGGTGATTAAAATTGGGTATCAACCATTTACATTACTGAGGCTAATTTTTGTGATACCATCTAGAGATATTGTGAAATATATTTTTATTTCTATGGGATATTTATAATACAATGAATGATTGATTTCATATGAAACACACATATATATATATATATGATCGATGGGTGGAGTCTTGTATCTCTCTTTAATTCATTGGTTAAAGTTTTATACCTCATGATATAGATATGTTTAGCATGAAAAATATCTAGGTTAACTACATTCACATGATTTAATGAGATCTTGATACAAACTAACTATATTCACACGATTTACTGTGAATAAGATAATTATTATATAAATTCAAAAGATTTAGTGTGAACACGATGTAGATTATCTATATTCACAAGATTGAGAATAAACATGACACTGATTATCTATGTACATAAGATTTAGTGTGAATATGATACAAATTAGCTACACTCACAAGATTGTGCATGAAAGAAAAGAAGTTAGTTATGTTAACAATGTTATGAATTAATATGATTATGTATATTACATAATTATATGTTATATTATTATGTTATTCTATATGTCTTATATTTATAATAGCATGTTTTTGAACTCATTTCCCATGGTATATATTAGTCTCTTGAGATTACATTCCCTTCTATCATGACTTATGTAAAACTCTTATTGTTCTATGTTCTTTTAATAATATATTTCTCTAATTCTCATATTTTATCATATGATTATGATCTCAAACTTGATGTCATGTTGATCAGATTTCCGTTACTGTGCATTTGATCTCACCATTTTCTTATGTTTCCCTTCCATTGGTTAATAATATGGGTATAACTTATGAGAAGTTTAGAAGGGATAATTTTGTGGTTTTATTATGGATAAATGTTCACAAGTATCATAAAACAAGTCACTTATATAGATGATCCTCAAATACTCTAAACCTTATTTTCTCGAGATTATGTTATTTTTGTGAGATTTATTTTTTAACTTATGGAAATGATGTAAAATAAATATATGTTTTTCTCCATTTGTAGAAAATCCACTATTTTAATAAAATATTTTTTTCACTAGATCTGAGAGTGTGGGTCAGGGGAACATTAGTGTATAAGGTATATATTTTCTTAGGGATTTACAGATTTTGGTAGGGTTTTAGGAGAAGTTTCTTAGAATGGTTAAGGGTTTTATGTAATTGTATTTTTAAAGATAATTTTGGTTATTAATTTCCTTGGATTTATTTGAGATTTTTTTATTTTATAGTTATAGTCATTATTGAATTGGAATTACTTAGTTGAAAAATTTGGGATGAAAATATTTAGTTTATTTTTTTCGATGTTTTAAATTGGTAAATATTTACCGATGACTTGATAGGCGATCTTTACTCAATAAGTGATTCTCAAGATATACCTATGAATTCCTGCCAATAGTTTTTATAAATAAATTAATAAAGTTTAACCCATATTTCTATAAATATAATTAAATGTTTTTCAATGATATTTTGGAATAACTCTTGAAATGTTTTAAAAGAGTTTATGTCATACCATGATGTGATATTTAGTTTCCTTGGCTTGTATTGTGAACTTTTATATGATAACCATATTATATAAATCCCTCATAAGTTTCTAGATTTTTTAGTATAATTCTCCAAATAATATGAGTTGTTTAACCCATGCATATGTTTTTCCACATAGCCATTTTTTTCCTAAAGCATTGAGTACCTTCTTAAACAAGAACCATGAGTTGTTTTGGGAATCTTAGGTGGGTTTTTAATTTTAACTCATCCTATGGAAAAATTATGATCTAAGATTTCCATATTGACCTAGGATATCTTATTTTTTTATAAGATAGGTAAAGTGATTTAACTCAAGTATTATTTATAATTCATGATGGAAACCACCAATTTTTACTAAACCAGAATGAGCTATAAGTCAATGAACCATAATTAACTTACGGTTAAGATAATGCTTCAGTGTCAATGTGGTGGTTGGGTTTACAATATCGAAAGGAATAATTCTACTTGAAAATGTTTATAGATTAGTTTTATCCTAACTCATCACTTGTCTATTATTATGGTTTATTTATAAATTTTTAAATAATATAAAGTTATAATAAAAATATTGAGTTCAAATAATTTTTTGAAATCCCATCAAGATTTGTTTTCCTCCTTTGATCTTATCTACTTCCCAAAAAGGATTAATCAAAATGTGTTTTAAATTGAAATCACCATTACTTTTTCAAAAATGGTTACTTTAATGAGATATTTGTTATATAAAGTGTCAGTTTAGTTTCTTTTATGGGAATTTGAACCTATACAATTATAATAATAAATATTTTACCAACTCATGTACTTGTATAATATATGAATTTATCAAATAACCTCAATAACAACCTTTATTATTCTCTATTCTTGTTCTATTCTTGGGTTTCTCACCCCTTATCAAATTAATTATAATGAATGATTTCTTTTCTTAAGGGGAACTTGAAATGAACCTGCTCAAATTTCCTCCCAACCCACCACCAACCTGAATCTCTATTAACCCAAGGATAATTATTAGTCCCCATAGGCTGGTGATATGCACCATGTAATTAGATTCAAACAATAGGAATAATTTATCCATCAAATAAAAGTTTTATCATAATGGTACTTTCATAATAAAATCCACTATGTCCTATCTATAATTCAGAAGTCCATGCCAAATAAAATAAAAAAAAATAAATAGGAAGAAAAATTAGTTTAAATAATTTAAAAGTAAATAAAATCCCTCTACTCACCCTCAAAGATATTTTAATTACAATTATATTTGAGTCCCACTATAACCTCCAAAAATAGAATTAGTATCCACCAATAACTATAATCGAAAGTAGTAAATTCCTACTTGGATATTATAGTAAATAAAACTAAATAAAAAAAATAAACTAATAACCTAAAATCCCAAAATCAATCAATTCTACAAGAGTGGTTAATAGTTAGACTAAGTTCATGAAAATAAAATTTAATATATGAATGAGCCTAAAAATACTCATCCATCCACCACCCTCCTTTTAATATGATTTTTAAATTATAAAACCATTTCAAGATACTTTTAAATCTAAATAAAAAATATGTTGTTAAAATATAAAATCTTTAAAAAAGTTATTAAGTCACAATACATTTGTAAATTTTTTATTTTTTATTTTCATTAAATGAAAAATATTACTTTAAATATGTTCCTATCATCTAAATACATTTTTGAAACCAAAATACTTATTTCTAAAACCTCTTTAAAATCCAATTTGAAATACTTTATCGTAATTTTTTCCTCAAAGACTTATTTTAAAACCATTTTTAAATAAAATTAACCAATAACTAGGATAGATCTTGTTAAAACAAAATCACCACCAGTCAATGAACAAAAATAAAATAAAGTAGAGAAAATGTTCCTAAATAATAGAAGGAAATAAAAGAGCAATTATGCACATGAAATAAATAACCTACCTCAAACACCAATCAAAGTAAAAGCGTCATGGGATACTAACTTAGAAACTGATGTAATAAAATACTAAACTAATGAAAAGGACCTTAGGTCAATTGATAGGATCCTGTTTATCTCAGTATTAATGTTGAACTATCTAGGCCCAATCCCAACAACCTTGAAGAGTGAAGCTACTATGGGGGACTATTTGGGTGCACTTGGTAACCTATTAACACCCTTGAAAAAAATATGAAATGTATTTTTCAATCATACAAGAATAAAATTAGTGAATTAGAATTACCATAAACAATAACTAAGTAGGAAAGGAGATGAGTAAGCATTCAAAATGATAGATCCCTAGGATGGATTGACCACTGCGAGGGGAGGGGTGAATCAATGTCTTATTTTTATGAATTCATTTTCTTTCCAATTAAACCTCTCAAAATTATTAAGGTTATAGATCCACTCCATATTATCTCTCAATACCACCTATTGTGAAATAGTAAAATAAGTGATGGAATCAAAAAGAATTTATGAGTTTTGGTAAGGAAAGGCCTACTCCTTGACATGTTGGTTAGACACCTCAACATGGATTTCTCACTATCAAACAAGTGAATACAAATGATCCCAGCTTCAACTGAGAGACTTATACTTTGGATCCAACAAAAAGACTCTATTTTATTTTGTCTCTAACCAAAATAATTCTTTCTCCGACTCAAACTAAGAGACTTATTCTACTCCTGGATCCAACCAAAAGACTTCACCTACTCTCAGAACCAACTGGAAGACTTCACCTTTGTTGAAGGATTGATCCACTATAGGAAGATGTTTGATCTTACTCCATGATACTATAGGATATGAATTTCTTGTGTACTACCTCGAATAATTCAGCAATGATGGTCTTTAGAATCCTTCTAGATTTGGTTCAATCTATATTCTCCTCAATCTTTGAAAGGCCAAGCACACAAATTTCTTTTTCTTCAAAAGGTTCCCAACTTCCAACTCCTCCTCTATTAGATACAAGAATGTTTTGGGATCTCAAAATGATCATGAAATACTATACATATTTCTCATCAACTTCATGCACATATTTTTACAAAAAATAATGTGGTTCATGGGGTCTCAATAATTCCATGATTTAAATTCATTTATTTAAATCCTCATTTAAATATTCCAAATAATAATACATTTAATTTTCATTCTTCAAATATAAATACTTGAATGATGTGGTTATTATATTTTATGCTAACTTTAAATATACCAAAGAACATGGTTATTATTTTACTCAATATGAATACCCAATAATCCATGGGTATTTCATTTCAAGAATGCACATATAAAATAATCAAGTGAACTGTGAGTATTTTCTTAGTATCTCAAACACCCAAGGGGTTTGGGTATAACCTCCTTATTCTTATAGTTTTTTCATTACCCATGGATGACCATGCTTGCATACATGAATGAAAATCAATTAACCAAGAGACTCAGGTTCATTATTATTCACACATGCTCTCTATTATTTAGGTAGTAAATCTTCCATATTTAAAAACCTAAAGTTTTTTTGGTGTTTCTTCTTTTTGTTCACACCAGCATCTCACACTATTTATTCATGATGATAATAAAATAATGTGGCCTCATGATAATCAGTTGATCATTCAAAATTATTGAAGGTTTCAAGCTTCTGGTTTCTTCTAATTTCATCATGTGGGTAACAAATACCATGCCTCATGCATTCTTTTTGAATACCCATTGCACGTATAACATTTCACGACCTTATCAAACTAGAATAATTGAAGGATTAGGGTTCTATTGATTATTTTTCTCATGGTATGAATACAACACAATCCATTTAAACACCAAAAGGTTTTGGGTCTTTATTCTTCATGCATTTTCTTTATCAACTTCGACTCAGAGAGTGCATGGATTTCAAATCTTCAATATCGCGCATGAACTGGAATCTTAGAAACACATTATTTTTACTTTTATCATTTGATTTATATTAATTTAGATAAAACTACATGAATATATTATCTTAGACTCACCTGGGTCATAGGAGTTCAAAGTGGATTTCATTAATACATTATTAGCCTTCTTTTTAGTCTGAGGATGCTGAACCTTGATTTTCATGGCTCATCAATAGACAAAGAAGCCATGATGTGAAGAACTCTAGAGCAGAGGAGGAAGATGAATCTGATCTTGGCTTTATTAGACAACAAAGATCGGCTCAATTAGATATACGTTAATTTATCTATATTTTTAATGATGGATGAACAGTGTGGCTATGCCACTATCCCAGACCTATGGATCTATCTACCAATTCTATAATAATTAACTCCTGACTTCAACCATCCAGAATCATGTATGGGGTCTACTCCCCGATACTACCTTATCACGCTACCAACCTTGTGGCACACACCATCTCTTTTGGAGGACTTATACATAGGCCTATGAATACTTTTGGGCGTGCACTCCTACGAGAATTAGACATGGGACCACCCTTCTATATTCCACCATACAGGATGGCTCGAGATAAGCTCTATTCGGTGTGGCTGACCCTAGTCCCACATGTGCCCTTAGTCAAGCCTTGGCCTTTGTTGGATTGTGGGTTGGAATCTTTTTTAGAAAAATCTAAAAGATTTGGTCAAATAACTACTTAGAATTTATTCTCAAGAAATAATTTTTTCCAAACCACCTTAAACAACTTCATAAAATTACCTCTATTTTTCCTGGAATCTTATTCACATAATCTTTGAATCATCATGAAATATTTCATGGCCTTCATAAATTCTTCTTCATGAAATTATATTCGACATGGACTTTTTAAGCCCCCTTCATGAAATTATAAAACATTTTTTTTCACGGAAACCTTAATTCCTCTTATTCACTTTATGTAATTAATAATTTTCATATTCTTCAAATTTTTGTACATAATGTGAAAAATACTTAGCCCATGTAATTGACATTTGATATCACTTCAACAATCATTAGAGTTCATCATGGAGATTAATATTTTCATAATATTATTTTCTTCATCTTCATCCAATTGATTCCTCTTCTTCTATACTCACATATTGACTCATTGACAACAAATGAAACACATGGTAACAATAAACTCCCTATTTATATTTTATTCAATATTCTATAAAATCATAAAAGTCAATATATGGAAACTTCAATTATTCTTCCACTTATTTAAAATTAAATAGAAAGGATATTTGGGGTTCCTTATCATCTCTTATTTCCTATAAAAAAATATTCACAAATTTTAAAGGAAAGGGATGATATCACATGATGATTAAAAAATACCCTTTAGATAATAAACTCTATGTCTATATGGGAAAACCCATTATAGAAAAAAGAGGGTAATAACCAAAGTTATCTAAGTTGTCCATGACACAAAATCACATGTGATATCAAACTCAACCTTTATTTATTCTCAATATAGATGTCAAATTTATCGATGAAATGAAAAATCCTATAAATATTTTAACAAACATACCATAAAGTTCAAGTTCACAAGAATAACTCATCCTTTTTTTGACTTTCACATTAATTAGGCACCCACCTTAATCAATAAGATAATAAAATTAAGAATAAGGGATGAAAGTGTTTTTGAAATACCTTGATCTTAAGATTTGAATCTATCCCATGGTTTTTAGATTCATTCTCAAGGTTGCTCCCCCTTAAGGGATGCACATTATTTCTTCCATTTCATGGAAGTAAGTAGACTCTATGATGTAGTATCTCTTTATTCCATCCAACATTGAAATCCTAAAACGTCTCCTTTAATTCCATGTATATTATATTAAAACACATAAAAAGATAGGAAATAAGGAGGAACATTTTTGTTCATCAAGAGTAACATTCAGGATGAGAAATTTATGTTAACTAGAGAAAATATTTTCTCCCAATCTTAGTTATTCCTTTATGTAAAGTATCCTTTTTAATTATAGTAATTTGAGTACATGAGATCTCAGGTTCTCTTTTTTAATTTTAAATAAATCCCACTAATTAGAGATAATCTCCATATAGATGTGTAGAGTATATCTAGATTTAGCACACCTTTTACACAAGTCACTATCTTTGTGTTAAATATCTTTTTACACCCCAATTTTAGAATCTCACTTTGATCTAGGAGAGGGTATCTCACTTTTCATATGTTTTCTAATTTATTTAGCTTTTCTCCCTCTTGATTGAGGATTTCTATGATTTTCATGAAATGAAATGTTGTTCCAACACTCCAATGTTTTGTTCCAAAATTTATAGCAATAACAATAATATCCTATGAGCATTCTCTTATTTTATGGTGTGGTTTGTTTATATTTCACATATTGTAAACCTTTTGTTTTTGAGTGGAACTGCCATCATTTGGGAAACTTCTTTGGGAAAAGATCTTTATTCTTATCTTTTCATTCATCCTTAATATGAGGGGTTTATCAGTATTTTTTTCCATTCATACTTTCTAAGGGTTTTATTTATAACCTATATTAGAAATTGAAACATCATTAGTACACATGGTAGTTTTTGGGTTATGGGACGCCTTCTTCTTGGAGGATGCTTCCATATGATTGGATAATGATCTCAAGATATTAATGAATCCATGATCTTCAAATCGAATTTTTTTAGAAATATATCTTTTTATATAAATTTTGTAAGTTCTATCATGTCGTGATTAATGATTCTTCAATTTGACCTCAAACTCTAAAAAATTCATGTTTAGAGAGTTATTATCATTATTAACTGATCTTAACTCATATTACAAATCCTAATTTTTATTATTCATTTTATCTTCATTCATTTTTCTCGACTCTTGTAAAGAATTTTCAAGCTCCTTTATTCTATTTTATTTATCTTCTAATTGAATGACTTTTAAAACCATAGAAACTTCATGGAATTTTTCAAATTAATGGAAACCTTCTATAAATAAAATCTCAAATACATTATCCTTATAAAAATTTATTTTCAATTATTCAATTAATTTATCATATATTTCATTTAAAATATATATAAATCCATCTTTTTTGTTCACAAGTATTGTGAGAGTATTGGATATACCAACATTTTTAATTAATGCATCTTTTATGGAATCAGATTCTTATTCCAGCTATATTTTTTCATTCTAAAGAGACTTGAAACCTTCAGAAATACAATTTAATTTTTTTAGGAAGATAATTCATATGTTATTTATATTCATAATGATGATCATATAGTGATACATAATCATCATAGCTTGATAAGGGCTCATTAGAAGAATCATAATTGAAAGTATCATTAAATGTTGTGCCTTTCAGATTAACTTCAATTGGAGGTGTCTTTCCATTTATATTAAGATTCTTCTTCAACTTCACAACCTATATTTTATTTCAATTCTTCTGAGTCTTGACAGAAATACCCATCTAATGTATCTCACTAAATTTATAAAATCTACACTTCATAAATACTTTCTTGGATATAAAGGTGACCTATGATCTAATACCACTTGCAGAGCCCCATGCCGGATTGACGACTAAGATGGGATGTGTGAATCAGTGGTTTAGCTTTATGAATTTCTTTTCCTTAAAAGTCAACCTCTCAAAATTTTTAAGGTTATTTCTCCACTAAATATTATATATAAATCTAATCTCATGTGTAATAGTAAAATAAGTGTGGGAAACACATAGAATTTATAAGGTTTAGCAATGAATGGACTACTCCTTTCCATGTTGGTTAGGAAACCCAATATAGATTTTTCATTACCAAACATGTGAACAAAAATTCTTCCAATTACAACTGAGATACTTCTACTCTGGATCCAACTGAGAGACTTGGGTTCATTATTCTTCATTTAGAATCACCATTATTTAGGATGTATAGATTCTATCTTTAAGTACCTAAAAAATTTAGTTGTTTTCTCTTTCTGTTCACACATATATCTCACACTGTTTTTTCATGATGTTAATAACATCATGGGGCCTCATGATAATCAGTGTCTCATTCAATATAGTAAAAGGTTTTGTGCTTCCTTTTTTCTCCTTTTATCATAAAGATAATAAATACCCCGTCTCGTGCCATATTTTTGAATAACCATAACATGCATAACATAAAAAAAACCTTGTCAAACTATAAAACCTGAAGGATTTGGGTTTTTTGATTATTTTTCACATGGTATAAAAAGACTTCATCTCTATTAAAAAATATATGGTTTCATGTCTTCATTATTTATGTGCTTATTTATCACCTATGACTTAGATAATGTATGGATTCTGAATCTTTAATATCACACATGAAATGGAATCTCAAATGCACCCAATTCTTGATTTTCTTATTCGATTAATATTCATGTATGTGAAACTGCATGAATATATTATATTAGACTCACCTAGATCATATAAGTTCAATGAGGAATTCCTTAATTCCTCCATGACCTTTTATTTATTTCTAGGATTCTCAGTCGTGATTTTCACAGCTCATTAATGGCAAAAAAACCCATGCAGTGCAGAACACTTGAGTTGAGGAGGAAGATGAAGATTAACTTGTGTTGATCAAACAACACAGAAAAGCTCAATCAGTTGCCCAATGTTTATATATCATTTTAATAATGGATGAATAGTGTGACTATGCTTCTATCCCCCAGTGACACACAACTCTATTTTTTCTCTTTTATATTAATCAACTCCTCACTTAAACCATCCATAAGTGTGTACATAGTCCACTCCTAGCCACTACCTTTTTGCACTGATGCCCCTATGGAATGGGCCATCTCCTTTGTGGGTATTATAAATGGGACCATGTGTGCTTGAGGTAAAACACTCTTGTAGGCCTTATACATGGGACCAACCTTATATATGTCGTAATAAAGGTTGGATCAGGCTGAGAGCCCTTGGGCATAGTTGAACCTAGTCCCACATGTTCCCTTGTTTGATAATTGTCCTTGGATTTATTATGGGTTGGAATCTTTTTTAGTAAACTCTAAAAAGATTAATCCAAATAGTTACTTAGAATTTATTCTCAATCCATAATTATTTTCAAACTACCTCAAACACCTTCATGTAATTACCTAAATTTTTCATAGAATCTTCTTCACATCATATTTGAATCATCATACAATAATATTTCAATTTCATGGCATTCATAAATTCTTCTTCATGAAATTATATTTTTCATGGACTTATTAATTAACCTTTATGAAATTTTAAATCATTTCTTTTTTACATGGAAACCTTAATTCCACTTCTACACTTAATATAAGTAATCATTTTCATGGTATTTCACTTTTTTGTAAATAATGTGAAAACTCTTTAGCACATGTCATTTACATTTGAGACCACTTCAATAATCATCAATGTTCATCATTCAAATGAACATTTGCATAATATTTTTTTATTCATATTCATACAATTGATTCCAATTCTTCTATACTCACATATTGACTCATTAACAAGAAATGAAACACCTGAGAACAATATAAAAAAATTCACAAAAAACCAATATCACATATATCTACATACATAAAACATTCACCTTAAAAGGGAAACCATTAAAGTAGAATAAAGAGGTCCCCAAACATCCACATATTTGAAAATCCCCAATAAAGTCCCAAATGGCCCTTCAAGAAGTCCACCTCAGAGGATATGTCTTTTCCATGACAATTTAAAACAATTTGTAAAATAATTTCCTAAAAAAATTCATTTGAAATTAAGCTTATAAATAAATTTATGAAACCACTCCCCTTTTTATAAAATACTTTAAAAATATGAAACACAATTTTTTAATTAATCCCATGACCCAAATATAGTCAAATAATTTTAAATCCTGATATTTTTATTTATAGAAAATATTTAAACAATTGATCAACAATTGGAATTTTAGGTACTAGCTAAAAAAATTGAAACCATTCAAAAATTAATTTGAAAACCCAAAATAGATATAACAAATTCAATATAATTTTTAAAGATATATTAGAGAACATTAAGTATTCACATTTTAATAAAATATATTTTTAGCATGTTCTAAGATTTAGAAAAATTCTGCATTAAAATAAAAATCAATTAAAACTTGATTTTCCTTTCTAATAATTCTTTAACATATTTAATACCATCATATAAAATTACCACATAAATTAAAAAAATAATTAATAAGATGGATAAAATTAAAATGTTCAGACATAGGTAAACCTAATATAGAATCAATGTTGGAAGACCCAAGACTTAAATAATGGGATGAAGGAGACCCAAATAATGGATTATACACCCTAAAATAATGAAATCCCAAAAAATCAGGTCATTTTAACACCCTAGGGTTTGGATAAATCATGAATAGTAATTGGGGGGATTATAAACCAAGAGGAAGAGGGTAAAATAGAAACCTTACTTAGGGTGATTATACCTTAAATTGAAAAAAAAATCTGGAAGAAATTTCCAAAGTAGAGGGAGACTGAGAGAGGGAGACACATGTGTATGGGATCTTCTAGGGGGAGGGGTCATACAATGTGGGTAGGGGAATAAATAAGGGGAAATTATTTGAAAATTAAAAAGTTAAATCCATAATATTTTCAAACAAATAAAATCTATGACACATCGCTTGGTTTATCAATATGGTTTTCCAAACTATACAATAACTGTGTAGAACTCAATTGAAACCTAGATACACTATGAAAATTTACTCATAGGAGAGAACATGATTTAATTGTCCATGTGAAGGCCCTATCAAATTGATTTTTCCAAAGGTCGACCCAAACATATAGTTTCTTTATGGTTTACTAACTGTGAATCCCTTTAAAACTTTTAAAATTTTAAAATTTCAAGATAAACAATCACTGAAACCCATATAACTCATAATAATATAAAATAATATTAAATAGACCATACAGTGACATGGAAGGTTTCATAATACTCCCTAATATAACACTTTATTCTCCTAAAAATCCACTTTTAGAGGATGCAAGATGACAGAGCATCAAAACTCAAACTATTTAAAAGAGAGTTAAAAGGGTCTAGAAACTAGAATAAACCCTAAATAGAAGAAGGCATGAAGTAAAACTATTCCAAAAGACCATTATAGCACATACACATATAAAATCCAATATCTTCAAGAAATATTCAACTAACTTATAATGGATACAAGGCATTACTAAAACCGATGCATATTTGGGTCTCCCTACCATTTAAACTTCATCTAAAATGACGGATCAATTACCCACACTCTCTCTAGAAGGTATAAAACGAAGAACATAGATTCCATAAAAACCTAACAGAGATAAAAATTTATTTATCAACCATGCCAACCATCTAAAATGGAAGTATACAAATACTCTAAGGCTCAGCATCCCTAAAGAAACCAAAGAAGAAACCCCCTGAGAAAACTTAAGGAATAAGTCAATATCAAAAGAAAATTATCCAAAAAAAACCTTACCAAAATCGATACGATTCTTATAACCAAGTCACAATCCTCAATATATAAAAATAGGATCTCAACCACATGGAATCCATATCATGAAAACCAATAAAGGAATCAGTAATTTAAGTGCTCACCGAAAGCAGTGATATTTTTAGATACCCAAGCATAGATCCCTAGGTATCTCATGTTTAACCCATCAAGAAACTGACCACCACAAAGGCATAAGTGATAAAATAATAAATAATATCTCACAATTACCAACATCAATCCATCTAAAGTATAAAATGGTTCAAAGATACCTCAAAATCTCTCACTAACTCCCAAACCAACAAAATTAAATCTCCAAAATCAAAATACCACCCCAAGAATAAAGATTCATAGAATCTTATGGAACTTGAATATGTCCTTCCAAGAAACCTATAATGAACCTATATCTCACCATAAAAAGGAAGACTAACAACTCAAGAAAACTCAAACTATATTTTAAAGGTAAGGAAATTTATTACTCTGACACTTGATCCTGAGTATGGGTAGGGCCAAAAACTAAAGGAACTATAACTATATGAAGAATAGAATAACACAAAGGTTCATCCAGTGAAAAGTGACTATCCATAATTTTGTATAACCTTTATGGGTGAGGGATTTAAATATCATTAGACCTGAACTTAACTAGTTCATGTTCTATACATCAAACAAAATGATCCTTGCCTAACAAAGGAATAAATACAAAATAATAAATCTAATAAAACATGATAGATCAATAATACATAATATAATTCTTTTTCCTAAAAATTACCAACACCCATTAAAGTATTTACAACCCATTTCACTAAAAGTATATGATTGAAATTAATTTTAATAAAATAACCCATTTCAGTTTCAACAAACATATTTTTCCAAAATTATTCAATTTTCTAAACCCCCTTTTCAATAAAATAAAAAGATCTTATTTTATGAAATAATTATTTTTTAAAAAACTAAAATTTTATGAAATTACCTTTTTCTATCCTAAAAAAATTTCAAAAAATTTACCCAACAAAAACACACCAAAATAAAAAATACATGTCAATAGATCAAAAAGACCACTTGATTCACTTCCCATCTCTGGGAATCCCTTAAGAGTAGTCTAAAAAATAATCCAATGAGATTTATATCTATATGTTATTAGAAAAAATGGTTTGAGGAACTAGGGGCTCACCACACAACAATTATTAATACAACTCAAGATCGATAATTTGGTCAATGATCAGTTTCATAGGTTGTGTAAGAAAACCTCACACCACCTCCCTTATTCCATTTTCTTCTCAAAATTCGATGTAATTTTATAAGGAAACTAAATCATTATAATTAAAATAAATACATCATAAAACAATTCAAAACAAAATCCTAAATTCCAAATTCAAATCCCAACTACGCATGGTGACTCAAGCATTATAGTGATATGAGGTGATATGAAACCCACTTACAACCAACCTGTTGAGTCATGATGATCAATTATAACTTGATCCTACCATGAAACGCCTAAATAATAATAGGGTTACTCACAAACCTAGGATCCCACCATAGAACCTAGGCCATAATACCATTTATATTGAACCAGATCTAGTTTCCTATGAACACAACACCTAACATGGATCACCACTGACTCGAGGGGTGTTCCCAATCCCCATGAGCTAGAGAAAAGTGACAAATAATTAAATTCGAATAATGGGAATGTTTTTTTAAATTAAATAAGAGTTTTATCATAATGGTAATTTCACTAGAAAATCCAAAATAGATCTTTTATACGTCAAGATTCCATTCCAAATAAAATAAGTATAAAAAATATAGATAGATAAACCAATTTAAATAATTTAAAATAAAATAAAGTCCCTCTTTTAACCCTCTAAGATCCATCACCTAAAACTATATCTGAGTAACACTGTAACCTCCATATATATAATGAATATCCATTAATAACCACAAATTAAATAATAAAAATACAACTTGGCTGGTGTAGTAAATTAAACTAAAGAAAATAAAAAAACAACTAAAATGAAATCCCAAAATCCTTCAACACTCTGAGAGCAGTAAAAAATTTAACCAAGTTCCTGAAAATGAAATATATTTTATGTTTGAGTATAAAAATACCTAGTAGTCCACCACCCACCTTTCCATATGAAATTTTTTTAATTATAAAACCATTTTAAGCTAGCTTGAAATCAAAATAAAAAATTGGGTTTTCAAACATAAAATATTTAAAACCAATATAAAGTCCAATCCATTTTTAAAAATGGTCTTTTTTATTTTCCTTAAATTAAAAAGGAACTGTAAATAAATTTTTAATCAGCTAAATCCATTTTAAAACTAAAATACTTATTTTTAAAACCACTTCAAAATAAAATTTGAAATATTTTAACATAAAATAATTTCCAAAGTCCCTTTTAAGACTATTTTAAAAAAAATTAACGAAAATCTCAAATAGAGCATGATAAAAAGTAGCCACCACTAGTTAATGGACAATAATAAAAGAAAATAGAATAAATATACCACAATGATCCAAGGAAAGGGGAGATAAATCAATCACAATAGAGGATTCCCTTAACTTAACCACCAATAAAGGTATAAGAATCATGGGATACTAACTAAGACACCCATTTAATACAATCTTGAACTGGGGATAATCATCCTAGGTCAACCTATAAGAATTTTTTTTATCTTGGTAGTCATGTCGAACTAGATGGGACCAACTCCATCAATCCATGAGTGTAAATCTACAATGAGGAACCATTTAGGTGAACTTAGCAGTCCAATCCATTTCTAGATAGGTATACAGGATAAAAAATTGTTTGAACTCATCCATGAATCTACTTAGTGACCTATAATTCTCATAGACAACACTGAAGTAGACAAAGAGACACGAATGCAGCTAAAAAAATAGATAAACAAGTATAAAAAATATACCACATATATAAATATATCACAAACCACCCTCAATAGGAGAAACTATCAAAGTCACAGAATTAGGGTCTTTAACTTCCACATATTAGAAAAACCACAAGAAAGTTTCAATAAGGACTTCTAAAAATACAACCTGGAGTCCAAGTCTTTTATATGTTAATTAAAAACGATTTATGAAGAAATTTACTCAAAGATTACATTTGAAATAATACTTAGAAATAAATTTAATAAAACAATCCCATTTTAATCAAACCCTTTAGAAACAAGAAACATAATTCTTGAATTAATCCCATGAACTAAATGAGGCCAAATTTTTTTTAACCTCACATATTTATTTAAATAAAATCATTAAACAATTAATTAGCACTTGTAATTTTATGTAACACTTGAAATTCAAAGTGAAACCTTTTAAAAATTAATTTTATAACCAAAATACCTTTTAAACTTCAATATAATTTTTAAAGATCCATTCGGAAAATTTTCCAAACACGAGGCATGTATAATTTAATAAAATAGATTAAAATTTAGAAAAATTCTTAATTGAAATGAAAATTAAGTAAAAATTTATTTTCCTTTCAAATAATGATTTATCATATTTAATATAATTATTATAAAATTACTAAATAAATTAAATACCCAAATAATTTAATGTTTAATATTCAAAAGTTCGAACGTGGGGAAAACCTACTTAGAATTAACAGTAAAGGGTCTAAGAATTAAATATAGGATGAAGGAGACCTGAAGAATGGATCAAACACCCTAAAATAAACAAAACTAAAAAAATAGGTCCATTAAAATACCCTAGGGTTTGAAAAAATAACACATTGTAAGATGGAGGTGGAGTAACCAAGAATAAGAAGTGAGAAAACGAACCTTACCTAAGGTGATCCAGCCTTGAATCACTAAGACATAAAAAAGAAATTTATAAAGATGAGTGAGACCTAGAGAGGGAGGCACATGCATAGGGGCTTGGATAGAGGGATGGGTTATGTGGCATGGATAGAGGGATAAATATGGGGAAATTATTTTTAAAATTTAAAAGGTTAATTCTATTAGTAAAAAAAATAAATACTGGTAATGACACATAGTTTACCCACACAGTTTTCCAAACTATACGATAACCATGTGGCATTCCCTAAACACCCAAATACACTATATATGGTTACTCCTAAGATCTTTCATGATTCAACTTACTATATGTGGACTGTTTCAAATGTATTTGTCCAATGGAAAACTAAAATGCATTGTTTCCATATGGTTTATTAACTGTGTGAAATAATCATGAATCCCTATAAAACTTTTTACATTTTTAAAATTTTTATCCCAAAATTTACCAAAACCCACATAACTCAAAATAATATAATATAATAGTTAATAAACCACATAGTAATATGATGGGTGTCATAACAATTTTCTAGTATGTCTTGGGAGTTTGATATATCTTACTTATGTAGTTACACTGGAATGACTCTAACATGTTTGATCATTTAATTATAATATCATACTCTTGGAATAAATTATTACCTAAGGACTTACTATTATTCTAAGTTTATTTCATACATGTTTAACTTCTATCATGATTATATATATCTTGAGCATGGATATAAATTTATATTTCTATAATCATATTATAACTTTTTTTATATAAATCATGACAGATGATACCCTTGTTATGTTGTCATTAACATAGATACAATTTAAAAATATTATTTATTACCCTATTGAGCAGTATGGTTTGTATAATTCATGCATTTCTTAGGCATGTTGACTTGTTATTGTGTTGATTGACTTCTTCTTTGGTAATAAAAATATGAATTGTTTAGATATTGTATATTCTTCTTATAGACTGCTTAATCAGGTATACAATGGAAGAGTGGGATGATTGATGTATGGGATGGGATTTTAATTACTTTACTACCTCATAATAGACTCTATGGGATGATATCATGGTTCCCCTGAATCCATTATGCATATTTCCCCTATTCATGAAGGGATGGGCTATAAGATCTCCCTAAATATCATATACAACTTCCCCTTTCCAGAAGGTGGTGGTTTCCCCCTAACTAACATGGTTAGAGTTATTTGGTATGACCATGTATGGAATGGGATGATGCAATGTTTTGTCTTATATAATTACAATACTGGTTATTGACCTGAAACGAGTATTAGTAAGATACTGATTATTGACCTGAAGTTGGTATGCTAGGTATATACCCTCATGATATAAGAAGTTACTTATTGGTTCTTATATTCATTATTGATGAACATCACTAGTACCATGTTGTTATATTATGTTTATGACTACTCAAACAATTATACTGTATATGTATGTAAATGAGTGTCCATGTTTATGTATAAATCGATTATATCACTAATGTGTTGAGACATTGCTAGTGGTTACCTATTGAGTATTTTATCCTCACACCCTACACAGACACCTTGGTGGACATTTATTCACTATTTTTTATGTTTTACAATTACCCATGGGTACTAGTAGCTTTGGGATCACCATAGTGTATTTTTCAAGCATATTTTAGAAGTATGATCAGTTTCCACTTTGGATTTGGAGCTACTGGAGTTGGTTGGAGGTCATGTTTGGCACGTCAACTTTTCCTTCATGGGTTTTTCATGAAGTTGGTGACATTTGAAATGAAATTTATTATTCTACATCTTTATATTTTAAGATGTATGTTATTGGATATTGCATGCATACATTTAGAGAAAGTTTTTTTATGTTTTTATTATTTTCAATCCTCTTATTCCCTATAAGGAATCATATTATTTTCTATAGTTTATTTTATCATGTACAACTTATAGATCATCCATGGAATATTTTTAGTAGATTATGGATACAAATCATCTCTTCCATCAGAGTGGTTAAATCATTTCATAACTATATTCCAAGACCCATGGCACTAATATCCACCCCTAAGGGATCACATAATACTCATGGGGTTATGGAACATGTGGTTTGGGTGACGTATGGGTACCCAAGTCATACACATTACAAAGTTGTATCAGAGAGGTAATTTATAGTTATCAAGGATTTATGATTTTGAGGTTTAGTTAGGATCTAAGACTATCAAAAATTGATAAGTAAACCCTAACTATTAACCTATTGATAGTGGAATCTTGAGTCAATGAGGATGTCTAGGAATTTAATAGGCATAACAGATTTGAGTGAGGAATTTTTTATCTATTTAAAATATGATTGAATGGAACTTGAGACATGAATCTTAGACTTAATCAAGATCCATTTTTTTGGATTCATGTATCATGTTAGGCATTGACATGTAGGCACATGTGAGATATTATTTCATATCGCATGCATGAATTTGTTTTTTATTTAATAATTTAAATCAGTTAAGTTTTTTATTAACTAAAAAATTAATTATATATATATACAATGTCTTTAAACACACACACACATATATATTGGTGTATATTATTTTAATATGAATCTATAATTGATCCCTTGATTATGAAGTCTCTATTTATATCTTTTGATATTCATCATCTTATTTAAAATTTTACTATTGATCAAACCCCTTATTTTTAATTTAAATTTAACTATAAATCATGTCACTTATTTCTTAACTAGAGTTATCTTATTATCATCCATTTTAATTCTATTTATATTCCCCTACCTAGAATGAAATTGTTAACTAGTTACATTGTTTTTTAAAGCATAAAATTAGTTTATTTTTTCTAGATTTCATATTCCCAAGCATACTGGTTATTTTAATTTTTTTATATTACTGAGCATATTGAAACCCTGCTTATGATAATGTTTCCTATCTCTTATATATTGATGTGCTACTATAAGTGTCCCTATAATGTTTTTTTGAAAATAATATAGTCAAACATGCTATTCATTTCTTGTTCATCATTACTATGGGAGGTTATATTCCCTTAAAAACAATATTTTCTTATGGATTCATTTTTTAAATGTAGTTTTTAAACCAAAATTTCAATTTTATGTTTTTATGAAAAACCATATTACCCTTATAAGGGTTCTGAATAGTAATGTTTTCAAAATGTAATTCATTTTTTGATTTTGAAAATAAAACAAGACTTAGAAAAAAATTATCTTTATTTATGTTGAAATTAGGAAAAAAATGGTTTTGAAAAAATAATTTAAATGTTATTTTTAAATATAAAAAAGTTTTTATTTGAAATTAATGGAAATTTTATATATACATATGACTTGTGATATACCCTTTTAAAAATATGTGCATATTTCTTCTAAAATAATGTTTGGGTTTTGAAATTACTTAAACTGAAATTTTATAATATATCGATCTATATAATATGTGGTATTTTTATAAATAAGATGGTGTGAGGTTTTTGAAATAAAAAAATATTCTCTATATTCCTTTAGATAAATGTATTTGTTTAATAAAATGAAATGCATGGTGGGTTAGAAATAACTATCCCTAGTATAATTCTATGGTGGGTAGTACCATATTGAAGGAACCATGCACATCAGAAGCACTTATATTGGCTAGTCCTCACTCAACAATTATTGTATTCAATGGAAATTTAGTGATGTACATGACATGGGATCCATGACCAATGAAAATTTTCTAATGAAACTAAAAAAACACCATCAATAAGAGAATATTTCATGTTAAATTTATAATTATATTAATTATATAAGAAGAAAGAATAATTTAATCTTGTGATTTTTCTTTGATAAAGATATTAATCCTTTGAAAACCTTTCGGTATACCATCATTGCACTTGTTAAATCCAAGTGTAGAATACCACAAGCAGTGATCCATAGGCTCTCTTTTGATCACTAAACAATGTCGATGTATTACTGAGCATTAGCGTGGTAGATCAATCATCTTGTGGTGTTCACCACGATCACTACTATTATTCCTTAGGGATTGAATAATCATCATTTAATTCTCATTATTGAGAACATGGAGGTGGGAGGAGAATCTCTCAGGCTTGAGAGAAGAAACATTAGAGTATTCTTCAGTATAGATTGATCTTTAAATTTCATTCATATAACGATTCTCTAATAATAGATTAATACTAGAAAAATAGACATATAAGTCTATTTATAGAGTTATGGGTTTGGGTTAAATATTATTTAATTGCATATTGGCACTTAATAATTTATTAAACCTTTTAATGACCCCACACCATTTAATAATAATTTTCTCACTGAGTGCGCTAACTGGAACAATGATAAACATTAGTTTACTATATTAAAAATTAACTTTTTTCATCAAACCTCATCTTGGTCTTCTTTACATATTTATCATTTATTGAATACTAGAATAAATATTTAATTAAATATTTTATATCCATTTAATTAAATAATTACCCTAGAAATAAATATCAATAATTCCTAAATAAAAATATTCCTCTAACTTAAGAACAATATTTATTCCAATAATTAAATTCAAATAAAATTTAATTAATATCAATGGAAACAATTAGTCTGTGAAAATCTATGATTATTACTCACTGAAATTGGGTGTGCTTTCCTAAAGTCTAAAATTACTATCCAGTAATGGGTAAAGAAACCCAAGGGGAAGAAGTTAATGGCACAACATCGACCACCACATACGTGCATTCATAATTATAATACATTTTTCATGGTATCTCATCATACTGGTCGTATAATTGTGTCATCAAACTTAATAATTGATATATATATATATATATATATATATACCAAAATTAACATTTTTATATCACAATTGACATGGAATTTATTTCTATGGTTCTATACCAAAGGGTTGGGATATTAACTTCCACCAAAGGAAGGGAGAAATCCTTCCTTAACTTATTCATTAATAACATACTAATTATTATGTACCCAATGTATCCAACATATAATGAACATTGTACATCACAGGATTCATAAATACATATAATTACAAGAGTAATGATATGTATTAATGATAATAATAAATTCTAAGGATCATTACACATGCTCAAAGATAAGAATATCCAATGACACACAATCATACAAAATTTATATTGGCGGGTATGTCCTCATAATCTCCCATCTTGGAGATCAATAAGCTCAAATTGATGAGATAAAGCCTCATCCCATTATGATAAATCGAACATAATAGTTGAGAAAACTATATTCTCCATCATAGTTCATTATTATAACAATATGATAAATATTTAAGAGATATAACCTTAGAATCTCAATGTTATCATCAAATCAGGGAACTATTATGATCCATTTTTTTTGTGAAAGATAAAATAGAACATTATCAAATTAAATTCATGAAGAATAATGATAAATATTTGATAATAAATATTTAATATTCACTTATCTAAATACATTCATTAGTTTAAAGTATAAACTACTTGGTTCTAGGACACCAACTCCAATAAACTTCCACTTGTCCTAGAGCCAACTACTAATGACTTTTTTGTTGAGACAAGGGTTTTTAAGGGATCTAACACATTGTATTATGTAGAAATAATATTCAATATAAATTCAAATATTTAAGATAAATCCCTCAATGGATGAAACTTTTTGAGGATGTGCTTCATCTGCTGATGTGACCTTGGTTATTTGGAATGATCAACTACTTTAATATTATCATAGTAAACTTTGATATGGTATTTTCTTATAGGTACCACATATTTCTCATGGATTAAATTTCATATCTACACTACTTATTTAGTTGTATGAGAAGCTATAATGTACTATGAATCCAATTTAGAATTGGAAATCATGAATTTATTTGAGATATTTTAGCTCATAACCCCTCCATTAATGGAGAAGATATATCCTAACCATGAATTCATATTATCTTGATATGTTTGGAATCAATAATATATATCCCCTAATGACTAGCTCGTATTCTCCTCCATATACCATGAACATATCATTTTTCACCTCAGATACTTATGGATAGTTTTTTTAGCCACCAAATACTGGTCTCCAAGATCTACCTGATATATGAATAATATAATTAAGCCATAAAAAATATCTATCTTGATAAAAAACATGGAATATTTGATTAACCCAATTACTAATTCATATACAATCATTTATATTCTATATATCTCCTTATGTTATTGTGGAAAAATTTTCTTGGAAAGATGAATACCATGTGACATAGGTAGAAAACCCCTCTTATATTGTTCTATATCAATTATCCTTAGTTTATTGTCAATATTTATACTCCAACATAGAATGAGTAGTCTCTTGGATATATCAAAATGGATCTTGTTCCCAAGAATATATGATACTTCACCAAATACTTTAATTTAGAATCATATATTTAATGATTTTGGAATGATTTATAATATCAATATCTCATTTACAATAAGTAAAATTTCAATAACATATACTATTTAGAAAATGACCAGACTCCCACTAAATCGTTTTTAGACAGAAGGCTCACATTAATTACTTATGAAACCAAATTCCATTATGAAATCATCAAAAAGTATGTGCTATGACCTAGATGTTTTCTTTAATCTATATATGTATCTCTACAATTTTGATACTTCATTAACATTATCAGGATTTACAAACCATTATTGTTGTGTCATATAGAAATATTTCTAAAGGTTCCCATTAAGGATGGCTATTTTGATGTCCATATTCCAAATCTCATAATTATATGGAAAGTATAATTATGATGTATTTAAGCTTGGTGACTGGAAAAAAGGTTTCATCATAGTCTATGCCTTGATTATATTGATACCCTTTTGCAACTAGTTATGATGTATAGGTAGTGAATTGACTATCCATGTAGAATTTATTCTTATATACCCATTTGGAACAAATTTTTATTACATAAATTCGATAATCCATTAAAATTTAGACTTGGTTTTGGTACATGGAATCCATTTATGAATTAATTTCTTCTTTCCATATGGAAGCATTTGTGTGATTTACTACTTCCTTTTACGTTAGAGGAACATTATTATTGACTAAAAATGAGTCACCATACTTGGTGACTAGAAAATGATATCATTATGGATCTATAAACTCTCTTATAATTGTACATATTAATTTTGTATTTAGAACAATTTCTTCCTTGGGGATTGTAACATCCCCACCTGACTAACCACTAAACAAGTAGTTGGTCTAATCACCACATGAACTCAATAACACCTCCCCATATGCTAGAGGCTGATGACTAGAAGCGAGTGTATAATGGTGGTATAGTTGGGGAGACTATACTCTCATAGTAAAAGTAGAATAGTAGTATATCAGAAGAATAAATATCAGAAAACAATAGATGCAGTGATAAAATAATGGCAAAACAACAAAATAATAATATCAACTAATTGAATAAAAGTGGCCAAATACAATAAGGTACAACTATGTGTGTACGTATATATGATTATACAAGTATAAGAAAAAATAAATATAGTAATAAATATAATGTAATAAAATAATAAGATTTCAATGACTAGCTCCATGAGCATCCTAAGTAACAGATCAATCATGTGCTCTTAACTCCCACATACTATGCACAAAACAAGTAATAAAACCTAGTCCTATGAACATGATGATATTCTTAGGTACCCTAATGTAATGGTGTCCTGAGAATGGTGTGAGATATACTCAGTAGGACACCACCAATGGTGTCTAAAGCACAATCTATTTTTTGCATATAAAATAAGCAGTGTTCATGTACATTAAAAGTAAATCTTCAAAGCACAATGAATAAATAACCAAGTCGGACTCAGATCCCTTTAGGACACCTGACCCGACTATACCTGCTTCATCCTAAGCCAAAATCTCTGAACCAAAGGTAACCTATGTGAATGGAAACACAAAGTAATAATGGGTCATCATAATTTAAACCACCAAAATAGACTAAAACCAGACATGTGATTTGGCCTGGTGGACACACCCTTTTTTATTTAAGTACTTAATATCTTGAATTTAATTAAAACAAGAATCTCTATTATTAATTTATATGGAATAGTGTTCCCATCCAAGGTGAACCTTATAAATGAACCCGAGTATTTCACAACAAGTGTAATAATTTTCCAAATCTAAAGGAGTCCGTCCATGGTGATCCATAAATGGAATCCCAAGTATCACTCCCAAAGAAGTAAAAAAATTCCCCTATAATTCCATCCCTGATATCTCACAAAGGGGTTTGAGTATCACTCGTGGCATGGTGTGATCATCTTTCCACCAATCCCCTCCATCAGTGCTCCCCTAAGATCTGGAATTACTCATATAGAGGTATAAAAAACATAGTGATCCCATCTAAGATATAGTAGGTATCTCCCCCATCATATGAAGCATCATCGACTCATGATCCCTAAATCATCATTCCGTAAAAAGGAACTTGAGTGTCACTCAAGTCATAAACAATACATTCTTCCTTTTAAAATTAAAAAACACTAAAGAGGACAAGTATATAACCATTCCTTATCACTAACAAGGTGAAAAGTAGGAGTCCATGTATAGAAGACATCCAGAACACAAGTCTTTCATATTTAAGGAAAGGGTCAATCCCATTGATCATTTCAATTACACATAAAAAGGACCATGCACTAATCATGTCACTACTCCAAACAATGAACCAATAAGCATAGTGTTTTTGGTATAGAAGACACCACACCTCAATAGAGGGGTCTTATTAGAAAACATGACGATGTTTTTCAAGAAATTAATTTATTTGTATTTAGGAAATCAAATTGGAACACAAATCATAAAAAACCCACCCCAAGGTGGTTTTTATATAAGCAAGCATCTCCATTTAATACATAAATAAAACAACACACCAAAAGGTTCAGATCTAACAAAGTAGTCACAATAATTAAAATTGAATTATTTAAGAGAACCCTACCAAGGCTAGTTTGGGTTGAGTTCATAAACTCCAACCACATAAGAAAGAGTATAAAGGAATCATAAAGAAGTCTAAGAAATTTACTTTAAGCTAATTTATAATTTAGAAGTGACATCGGGTAAGTCCAATGAACGACACACAAAAACATTTTATAAACGAGAAAAAGATTAAGGGAAAATATATATACCACCTACCATATACCATGGATGACTCATGCGTCCGATAGTAGGGTTTGATTTGGTCCGATTCAAGAGAAATTGAAGAAATAGATGAACACCCTGAAAATAGGGTGAATAATCTCGCACCCCAACAACTTCCTTGAGAAAGAGAAAAATAGAAAAAAGTACAAGAGGAATGTATAGATTACTGAGATTAATCCATAGGGTGTGAAATTGCTTTATTTTTACAATTAACAGAGGATACATCTTCATGCTTATCTTAGGGAAGGAGGAGCTCTATGAGAGAAGTGGAGGAGCCCCATGTGGGCTAAAAGAGGAGAAGAAAAGAGGAGGTGGGGGAGGGGGTACAGATAATTAAGGGGGAAAATGTAAATTCAACATTAAAAATAGAGCCTAACTATTTTGTTTCATGGTTTAGACAAACTGTGTGCCAACCGTGTGGCTCCTGATACTAAAGAACCACACCCCACACAATTTTCGCACATTTTTCAATCCACTGTGCACTAACTATGCGATGAACAGTGCACACACATAGAATAAATGAAACTAAGTGTGTTGGATAGGCACACAACTTGAGAAACTATGTGTAAACCATATAGATCACTTTTTATGACCTTTAGAAGTCACATAGTTTACACTAGTGGGATGCATAGTTTCAGACAAATCATTCACCATTACCAATCCACCCAAAAATTGAGTTTTCATGTCTCAGTGACTGAAAACTTAATCGAACAATTGAGGGACCTATCGAGACTTAAACCATGACTAAATAAATAACATTGGAGTACTCTGAATCTTATAATTCCAATAAAAACTAAGTTTATAAAATAGACATTCCACTAAATGATAAAAATTTAAATTCCTTTGAAATTTCATCCGGTCCAAAAACACGAGACGTTACAATCTTCCCACATTAAAACTTTTCATCCTTGAGAAGCCTTGTGGAAATAAATAGAACATCAATTGACCTATTCGGGTCATGATGTCTTATTTAAATGGATGGATTGCATTTCTAAATTCCCAACACACCTTAGAGAGTCACCTTTTCTTATGGAACATAAGCTGTAGAATCTCAAACCAACCCTTGTTTTTCCAAGCTGAATCATTAAGGCAGAGCTTACCGATCCCATCAAAATAGATACATGATTCCCACATCGTCTATCTAAAAATCTTACCTATGGTGTTTCCACCATAGGTTTTGGTATTTAAGGTCTAATTCTTAATCATGGTATCTCTACCATGGGAATTTCATTTAATAATGTGTCCATAGAGTTCCAAAGATACTCACAATATGGGACACGATTCACAATCTACTCAAAGGTTTGATTCCAAATTGAACCCATTTAAACTGATTTTGATGACCTTTTCATAAAAAATTGTGGCTTACATTTACATTTCACTAATCTCAACCCTAATAGCGTGCTTGGAAGTGTTCCTCACCAACTGAATTTAACGAAGACCAAGGAAGATAGGATATCCACTACCGATTGACTATTCTCAAAATGGATAGATTAGATGGATGATTTATTTAAGGAGATAAACTCCATGAATTTAAATTAAGGTATCTTTAGATTTTCACTGAGCACACTCACCTAAGCCCATAATCATCTTTTGGTGAAATATCTATCCAAAAGGCTTGCTTAAGAATCCTGATTGATCCCAAAGAGGTATTAACCTAGAGATAAAGTCAAAGGAATAACTATTGTCCATCAGTCTATCCATGGTGTTCCTACTTTGGAACTCAATTATCACTCTTGACTAACCTTACCTCGATAAAACCACACTTCCAGAGTTCACTATGATAGAATCCAACCAAACAAGACCAATGAATTTTAAAACTTTAGCATAGAAGATGAACAATGATCTCTCAGTATACCCAACTGATACTAAGATAGGGAGAATAGTTGTCTTTAAGTCAAGAGTGTAACAAGATTATTTAAAAAATCTCCAAAAAGGAACTGATACACTCCTGAAACCCTAACTGAACCATTACTGGGTGACTTATTTTAGAGAAAGATCAACTTTACCTATCAACACACCATCACTAAATGATCATTATACCCTTAAAAATTAGGGCATCTAGTGGCTACTAAAGATTTAACACCGAAGCTCATCCATGAAAAATGGTGTTTCAAAGGGGGTTTCATACACAACCAAGCATTTCATTTTCATGCTTCCTTATAAGCACCAATATGATTTAAAACTCAACAGGCTCATATACATTTGAAAACGACACTAACCATTTTAAACGGTCTTTCTTGGTAGTTTACCTTCTACTTGGAATAAAATGTTTAAGAATAATTTATGTGACACTCCCAACCTTAGGAGTGTATTTATCATCAAATTTACTGAGAGATAACTCATCCCATGAAACAAGCTCCATGGACCACTAACAACAGTCCTAGAGGTGGCCAACCCGCTTTAACAAGCATAAACATGAAAAGGCAAAGAAAATAAATTCTCAATATCATGCTTGGATAGATCTGCACTAGGCGTACACGTGATGATCCTCAAAGTCAAACTCCCATACATCATGGAATTAGGTATAAAATCCAAACAAATGACCAACATACTAAAACACACGATCCTCTTCCAAGCATTATCCCGAACATTGGTGTGAGTTTTATTTCTTCAAATGATTAGGATACTCTACTCTGGAGATGACATGTAATCGATGCGTCACAACTCAAGGCTTAAACAACTTCCACTAAACATAAATGGTTTGTTTTACCATTTATAAACTTGAAAGTATATCATATAATGATGAATAATACACCAATACCACCTGAGAAAACGCCACATCCCTGATACCATCCATAAGCGTAAATGGCCATATGCATTCAAGTATCTGATGCCCTGCAAATGATTGAACCCAAATTCATATTACCCCATATGACTATTAACCTGGCTGGTGACGTATCGAGCCATCCATCACCGGGGAGGAGGAAGAAGGGTCACAAGAGAATGATGATCATGCTAACAAGAAGATATCAACTTGACAAACGAACACCAGTCAGGGTAAGGGTGTCCTTTGTTAAAATCTAAGAACCCAATGAGAGATAAACAACACTTGAACAAAATCTCATTGTTGGATAGATTCACAAGATTTTATTAAAGGATTTAGAGATCTTAGGGTGCTAACTACAATATCTAGCCCCTTATCGAACCATAAATCATTGAACCAAAATGAGTTCACTCCTATAAAAAAGTCACTAATCTTGAGAGACTACCATTTAGGTTCAAGTGATAAGGAAAGATGTCTACAGTAATTCTCACATTTCTGTTTTAAGGAAACACCCAGGAAAAGGATTTAACCACACTCACACGAGGGTTGAAACTAGAACACCACTTAAGGTTCCCTTTTATGGCATTAAACTAAAACTTAATTAATTATTTATGATTTTAATGGTTTAGTTTCAAATAAAAACTAATAATACTCATTAATAAAAATATTTTTGATAAGACTGAAAAGGAAAACTAACAAGTTGTATTAACTTATGTTTAAACACTATCATTTATTGACATACCATTATAATTAGGATATATTATAAAATAATCCCATTTTAAGAACCATTCATTTATTTATAATTCGTCACAAAAATTACAGCTCAAAGAAGATTAATAGGCCTTATATTAATTAATTAAAGGGGTACTATTCAAAAGGATTCCACCTTACATTTACATGAAAACCATATAGGTAGCTATTGACACTTTAAAAGTCCCACAACACATATCATAAGCACACTCCCATGGAGTTTAAGCTCTAAGGAACACAAAAAGAAAAGGAAAAATATGAGGGTCCCACTAAACCATTTTAGGTTACACTAAAATAAAATCAAACATTTTAAACATTTATTCTTTAAAACACCCTTAATGGTTCATTTCTTAACCAACATTCCCCAGATAACCTACTAGGGTCCATTTATACATTTAGAAATTTATCCATATGGGTCATTAAGCCTAAGAAATAGGTGTAAAATCTGTAATAAGGAAAAAACATTTAAGGTCAAAATTGAACATCATTTATATTTACAGTAGTTTATAAAAATATAAGGCTCATAACAGATGGTTTATTTTTATGGGTTACCCCCTCTAAAATTATAAAGCACCCATAAACTTTACATCTTGCAGGCAGTTCCCATCTAACCACAACTATTTTATTTAGGATTAAAATAAATTAAATGGACTTAACATTCATTCATTAGAATTTAATTAGATAAAGTGTATCTATAATAGTTAAATTATATGAGTTACCCTATTCCAATTCAAAAAGCACCCATGTAATTTACAAATTGGATTTTGGTTCCCATTTAACCCCAACCATAATTTTTTCATCCCATGAAACCAGTGGTTCATGGCTCAAACATGTCATAATTGATTATTGAGTTGTCACCATCAATAACCAATTGAAAGCTTTAAAATTTCACTAGTCATTCTAAACACAACAATTTAAAATGGTTTAACATGGAATGGAAATAGGGAAACATGAAAATTAACAAAGAATACTACTGTATAACCATGGATACAAAAACAACATTATAATCATAACACTCAAAGAAAAAATATTAATTAAACTCTTTAACAAGTTATAAAAAATTATGTAATGAAATATCATGTAGATTAAAGATAAGAATCTCACCAAAAGAACCTAGAATGACATATAATAACTAGAAAAATAACACATAGGGCATGACAATAATTTCAAACAACCTATCAATGCAATCTACATGGTATGGAATATTGATGGAATTTTAATCCCTATGTGCTTATAATGATGCATGAAATAATTCTTCCTTACCATACCAGGATAAGGGTAAATACTTTAATCATGTTAATCAGTAAGTAGTGGAAATTACTCTAATCAACCAAGGTGAAATAATAATAAAATATAATAATGAATAACATAAACAATAATCCCAGCCTTGGACACTTGGAACTTTTCCCCGCACATGGTTTGATCACCCAAAGACACAACTATTTACTAAGTGCCAACACATTCCCAATCACCTGTCTACTAGACCCAAAATAGCAAGACAAGGGAAAAAGGGCTTTGATACCACTTTGTAACATCCTGTCCTAACTGACCATTAAACTGATAGTTGGTCTGGTCGCCGCATGACCTCAAGAATTCCCCCCATACCCCAGTGGTTTCCAACTAGTAGTGAGGGTCTAATGGTGGTACAATGGGGAGAGTATACCCTCATAGCCAAAGAATCACAATGGTATATTAGTAGAATATATATTAGAAAACAACAAAAATGGTGATAAAGGAAAGGTAAAACAGTTGAATAATAGTATCAACTAACTAAACAAAAATTTCCAACACCAATAAGGTAAAACTTTGCATGAATGTATAAATGATTCTACAAGTAAAATTAGAAAGAAATACAATAATAAATACAATGAAATAATAGAATAAGATCCCAAAAACTAGCTCTGCAAGCATCCTGAGTACCAACTCAGTCATATGCTCTTAACTCCCACATAATATGCACAACACAAGCAATAAAACCTGTTCTTGTGAACATGAATATCTGCTCAGGTACCCATATGCAATGGAGTCCTAATAAGGGTGTGAGATATACTCAGTAGGACACCACCAATAGATTCTAAAGAATTATCTAGTTTGTTCATATTAAATAAGTAATGTTCATGTATATAATAAGTAAAGTTAAAAAGAATAATGAATAAATAAAAAAATTAGGCTTAGATCCCTTTAGGACACCTGGACTGACCATACCTACTTCGATCTAAACCAAAATGTTTGAACTAAAGGTTACCTGTGCGAATGAAAACATAAAGTAATAATAGGTCATCATAATTTAAATAAATAAAAAGAACCGAAGCCAGACATATGATTTGTCCTGGAGGATGTGACCATTTTATTTAATTACATTACATCTTAAATTTAATTAAAATAATAATATAATGTATTTATTTATAAGTAATCATATGATCGTACAAGGTGAAACTTATAAAGGAACCCGGTCATCGGTCCAGAAGTGTGCCAATTTTCCAATGTTGAAGGAGTCTGTCCATGGTGATCCATAAATGGAATCTCAACTATCACTCCCAATAAAGTAAAACAAGTATCCTATGAGTTCATACCTGGTATCTCAAAAAGGGGTTCGTCTCTCACTCGTGGCATGGTGTAACCATATTTCCATCGATCCCATCCATGGGTGCTCCCATTGGAACCAGAATCACTCATATAGATGTAAAAAACACACATGGTGAATCCGTCCAAGATATAGAAGGTATCACCTCCAATATATGAAGCCTCATAGACTCATGATACCATCCTATAAATTACATATAAAGGAACCCAATTTTCACTCGAGGCATAAACAACACATTCTTACTTTTAAAATTTTAAAAAACACTAAAGAGTCCAAGTATATAACCATGCCTTATCATAAAAAAGGAAAAAATTAGCAGGCCACATATAAAAGAAATCCACAAAAAAGTATTTCATATTTAAGGAGAGGGTTAAGACTATTTATCATTTCAATTACACATAACAAGGACTATGCACTAAATGTGTCACTAATCCAAATAGTGAACCAATATGAATAAATTTTTTGGTTTAGATGACATCTTACCTCAACATAGGTGTTTTATTAGAAAGCATGATGTAGTTTTTAAATAAATTTATTTTTTTCACTTTAGGAAATAAAATTGCAACAGAAATCATAAAAAACCCACCCCAAGTTGGTTTTTATATAAGATAACATCTCTATCTAATATGTAAATAAAAAGGTACACCCAAAGGGGTGGCTCTAACAAAGGAAGAAACAATAATTACCCAAGAACAATTTAGGAAAACCCTCCAAGGAAAGTTCAGTTTGAGGACATAACCTCCAACCATATACAGAGGATTATTAAGGCATCATAAGCTAGTCTAAGAAATTTACTTTATGCCAATTCATAACTCAGAAGTGACACCAGGTAAGTCCGGTGTGAAAAACATGAAAACATTTTTTAAAAGTGAAAAAACTTAAGGGAAAATCTATAGACCAACTACTATATACTATGGATGACTCACACATCTGATATTGTGGTTTGATTTAGTCTACTTCAAGATAAATAAATGTAATGGGTGAACACCTTGAAAATATGGTGAATTATCTCGCACCATGATACATTTCTTGAGAAAGAGATAAATAGAAAAACATCCAAGGGGAACATAGAGCTTACTGAGAGGAATCCATATGGACTGATGATGCTTGATTCCAACAAAAGATAGAAGATAAATTTCTATTCCTAGCTTAGGGAATAAAGAGCTCCATGAGAGTAGAGGAGGTACCCCATGCGGTTGGAGGAGGATATTTAATGATGAAAAGGGAGTGTAAAGGATATTAAGGGAAGAAATTTAAATTCACCCTTTAAAATAGTGTCGTACGGTTTGGACACATGGTCTGGAAAAATTTGGTGCAAACCGTGTGGCTCCTACTGCTAAAGATACACACCCCACATGGTTGTCCCACACGTTTTTACCAACCATGCGCCAACCATGCACTAAACAGTGCACATGCACTACCTAAATAAAACTAAGTATGTGGGCTAGGAACATGGTTTGGGGAACCATGTGAATCCCATGCGAATCACTTCTTCTCACCTACATAAGTCGCAATATTTACACTGGTGGTCCACAAGGTTTCATAAAAACCATGTGCCCTTACCAGTCCATCCAAACTTTGAGTTTTTAGGGCCCGATGCCCTTGAAAATTATCAAAAAACTTTAGGGACATCTTAGGACTTAAAACACGCATAAAAAATTACATTGAAGTTCTCCAACTCTAGAAATTTTATTCTAAACTCAGTTTATAAAAAAACCATCCACCAAATGAAAAAATTCAAATTCATTTGGAATTTCATTTGGTCTAAAAACATGGGATACTACATGAATTTATGGAACTTGTTTCTATACTAGCTCCTATATATCCTATCCTTGGACTTTATAAAAGTCTATATCACTCCTACTGTCTCTTTTAGAGGTTTTCTCCCTCACAGAGAACATGGAATGTCTTTACACTATTACCTTTTCATATGAGTGGTCATATAGGAAATATCCCCTTATTTCCTTGGGGTATCCTACAAAGATACACTTTGTTCCTTAGGGTACAAGTTTGTTTCCTAAAGAGGCCCTAAAAATGCATCACATCCCCACACATGTAAGATTGAAAATATGAGATTCTTTCCACTGCATAATCGGCATGGAATATAGTCCCCCTCTTTAGTTTTTACTTTTTTTAGTGTGTATGCTATTGTTGGTAATTCATATCCTGAAAATGACAATGGAAGGTTTTCATGACTCATTATTGACCTCACCATTTCCAACAAGGTGGGGTTACACTTTTCACTTACACATTTCCACTAGGGTGTATAAAGAGGAGTGATTTGACATAAAATCCCATACTGCAATAAATAATAAATGAATTATTGAATAAGATATTCTCTATTATAATTGGAGTAGATTTTCTTAATATTTTTACCATGATGGTTCTCAACCCCATTATTGAAGTATATAAATTTCTAAAAGGATTATGAATTATACCTATTTAAGTATATATATCTATACCAACTAAAATCATCAATAAAAGTTATTAATTATGAGTACCCACCCCTTACTTTAATTGGTAATAGTCTACACACATCATTGTAAAACAACTCTAGAAACTATGTGGCCCTTTCACTATATCCATTTAATGGATCTTTGGTTGTTTTAACTTATAATAATTATTGAAAAATACAAACTAGTTTTAGTTTTAATGAATCTAAATTACCAAATTTATTTAATATAGGAAACCATTTTTTATTTACATGACCTCAATGGTGATGCCATAGTTAGGTATAATATGAGTCATAAGAATCAGATTCTTTATCTATTTTCAACACATGGTTTTCATAATCCAATGCATAAATACCATTATGTAAATGTGATATACTATAACATATTATTTCTTTATAAAATGAAAACCTTTCAGTTTCAAACTTAAAAATTAATCCTTTTAAATCTAATTTTGATAAAAAAATAATATTTTTGGTAAAATTTAATACATAGTAACAATTATAAAGAACAAAGATCATTCTAATCAGAAATGTGAGGGGTAGTCTCCAATGGATAGTTCTTCCAACATAGCTCAATTTGAGTCCCATAAATCCACATGAAACTAATCAACTTTTTAAAATCAACTAGGATCTTACATTTTTACAAACATATAAGAAATTCATGTTGTATCCAATACCCAATTCATAAAAATTGAAAGTTTACATGTGATAATAATCATACCTGAATCATTACCTTGCTTCTTTCCCACTGTGTAATTTTTCTTTTACTAGCCCTTTTTGCCTCATAGGAAACATTAAGCATCCTAATAAATTGTTTCCCCTTTGATCTTCCTCTTCTTAGAAGGGTGGTGTATAACATACTTATACTTTGACATAGTCTTGGTGTTATTATCCTTACCTTTCCTATTATTTACCATAAGTATATACTTTTTTTGCTATTATTTCCTTATTTTTCTAGAGAATTTATGTGAGGAGATCTAGGAGTAACTTCACTAGATTTTTCATGTAAAAATTCAAAAAAAAATTAAATAATCTCTGATGAAGTGAGGTGACAATGAGATCAATTCAGAATTTATCAGGTAGTTTAAACCTTATAATTTCCAACCACTCAATTTATCCTATCATTTTTACTACATGTGGCCTATTTAGTGTTCCATATCCAAGATTACATGTGAAGAGTTACTTCGAGTTCTAAAACCATTACTTTATGCTCTCTCCTGATAATTATCATAAAGATGATTGAGAATTGAATATGCATCCATGGTCTCATGTTATTTTTATAGTTTTATAAACATAGAAGAAAATATTAAACACTCGACATTAACCTAGTCATCAATGTGTTTCTCATATAAAAGTAACAATTAATTACCCACCTCTTAGTGGGAAGATTAGGAACTAGGTACTCCAACACATAAAACATCCATTCTTGGAACAATACTATGAAAAAGTGAATGTACAATTCCTAGAAGTTTTTGCTAGTAAGGATATTTTATATATCTAGGATAGTCCATAGGGATAATGTTGTTGTTTTTGAAATTTCCATTTAATTATACAATTATTCAGAGAACATTATTATTACTTTATCAAATTTCCAAATGTGAGATGAAGTAAATTTAATTATATATCTCCCAATATTTTATCAAGTCTTAAGAACTCACACCATTGGACTTAGAATGTCTAGTTTTAAGGGTATTCTAGTGGAAATGATCCATATTACCATTCTCATTACCTAAGTGAGGTCCTGGTCAATTAATAAAAGGTATTTAGGTAGGTAAATCTTTTCCAACTATGCGCTTGTAGTTGTTTGATTTTTTAGTAAACTCCCCAATCCTGAAATCCTTACTTAGGTTTACTCAAAATCCGACTCTAAATAACTTCTTGTCTAGTGAGGTATACTTCTCATGATTTAAAATTTATTAAGTTGACCTAAAACATTCATAATAACTCCTCAATAAAATTAAGTTCCCAATTAGGGTTGGATATATACTTAGTCATATGGTTTTATTCTTGAACATGTAATAAAAGTCTCAATATAACATGATACATAGTTTAGGGATTTTGTTTATTATGTATAAATTCTCTTGTTTTACCCTTTTACATGTATTTTTAATATTAGGTGGATTTTACTTAAGGTATTAACCATATTTTGATAAAATATTTACAC
Organism: Viscum album; assembly: GCA_963277665.1. Taxonomy (NCBI): domain Eukaryota; kingdom Viridiplantae; phylum Streptophyta; class Magnoliopsida; order Santalales; family Viscaceae; genus Viscum; species Viscum album. Next base: position 1,331,007,609 of record OY728141.1, read on the forward strand.
ATAATCAATTTATTTTAATTATCCATTTTAATATAAACATATTTATTTATGTGATAATGTTCTTGAATTAAGAAAATAAATCATGCAATAGACATAAATAAAATAAATAAATGAAATTATCACAAGAATTATCTAATGGTTGACTCTTTGAGCAGAAAATAAATCAACCTATGAACTTAGAGGAAAACTAATTGTATTGGTCTTATAACAAGTTAAAACATCCCACCTATCTATCTATGAACTACTTGGGTTGGTTTCCCCTATGTTCTTTCTTAAACTACATCCACCTTAACTCCACCTTGAAATAACTCCATTCACTTTTAGATACTAATTTTATTACATATGTTTTATAAGTCGCATGTAGGTGAGGGGAACCAAATGATTGGTTAAGGGGAATTACTTAAACCAACATTTGACACATAAGTTCTACATAATAAAGGAGGGAGGGATGTCACAAATACCATCATATTTAATTTAATAATATATAATTATAAATCCATGAAATAAAATAAAATTAAATAAAACCAACACATATGTAGGTCTAGTCAAATCCAATTACTGGTCACACACATGCAATGAATACACATTTTAAAAAACCAGATAGAATTCATTTCTATTGATTATTGAATAAGATTAAACATGGATGAATTAATCCAATTAATTATATTATTAATCAATCAATTAATTTTATATTATCCCATACAAATTTCATGGATATTCCCATCCACTATGATTCTAAATAAAATAAATGATTTAATTTTAATTAAAATTTAAGAAAACAATACACAACTTCGTACATGGAAGCAACTCAGTGAGTACTAGTCCAAGTTACTCATTATAGTAATTTTTGTATACAATTAACTCATACAACATATTGTGAACATGAAATGAATTATAATTTCAAAACATGTACAATCAAATTAATGACACACAATAAAAATGGAAATTACATGGCTTGTATTATTTAATGCATGTTGAGTCTTTAGTATAAAATGAACATAAATGAAATGTAGTTTTTGAATATTACATAGAATTAATTAAGAATTTAATATAATATATAACCAATGACTGGTGTGTACTATCTATTAAATGACTCATGTAAATCAGTTTGATGAGGTTTAATAGAGTAAATAATAAATTTTAATATTTCCATGTAAATAGGTAAAATATATAGAGTGTGTAGGATATCCATATGATGTGTACTTTACTTCCCCAGATGTCAGTAGTAAATTCCCATGACTCATAATGTACTTCCCAAGTATATTAATGTGGTACTTGGTGTATTTAAATGATACATGAAACATACATAAATGTGTCTTGACCCCATGCTTTCTGCCATGGAAACACATAGAATACATGGTGTGTAGGCAATGTACACAATGTGTAGTCTAGAAAAACTATTTGATACCCTAGTTGCTCTCCACATGGTGTATTTAATTCACATGGTGTGTATTCATTACATGATGACCCAAAGTCCACATGTGTGTCATGGTGTAATGAATAAGGATACATGCTGTATGATAATGGAGTACATGTTGTGTAACCCTGTGTTATCTGAATAGAGTTATTATCACATCCTTATGAATTTTTCAGATGTATTTTTCATTAATTATTAATCGATCTTGGTTATGTGAGTGAGAATAGAATAAGAGGAAGAAGATATCTTGACAACAGATTAAGAATGAGTCAAAACATGAAATAAAATTTAAATTTTAAATGCATAATGATGCAAAATAAAATAAAAAATTATAAATTTGAAAATGAACTATAAGATACCACTCGAAGAAACCAGGTGTAACATAAGAGATTATTAGGGTCGGGATAACTCATATCTTGTCAGATTCAATGGAAATTATGTGATGTTTCTGACATGGGATCCCTGACCAATGAAAATTTTATGATCAATCTTGAAATACATGATTGAAATAAGTGGATATTTCACATTAAATTTATTATTAATTTAATTATATAGGAAAAAAATAATACATCAGTCTTGAGATATTTCTTTGATGATATTTTGATCCTCTAAAACCCTTTCGTTCTATCATCATTGTACATGAGGGATCCAAGTGTAAAATCTCTCTAGTGCCAATCCATATGTGCTTCTTTAATCTCCAAACAACGCTGATGGATTTAAAGGTTCTAGAATTATGGATAAATCATATTGTAGTGTTTTCATTGATTTATATAATGATTCCTTTGGGAATGAATAATCTTACTTACATTCATGTTCTTGAGAATATGGAGGAGAATATATTAGGCTTGAGAGAAGAAACCTTAGAGTGTTATTTGACCTTGAGAGAGATCAATATTTCATTGTGGAAAATGATTATCTAATAATTTACTAACCTTATCAAAATATAAATAGAATTATATTTATAGAGTTATGGGTTAGGGTTAAATATCATTTACTTCCACATAGTCCCTTAATAATATATTATACCCTTAAATGACCCCAAGCTATATAATAATAATTATTTTCTCATAGCGTTCACTAATAGACGTGACAATAAATATTATTTTACCATCTTGAAAATTAATATTTATCAGTAGACCCCATCTTGATCCACTTGTTCTTCTTATCATTTATTTAATAATCAAATAAATATTCAAGTAAATGTTTATTCAATATATAAATAAATATATAAATATTATATATTCGTATAATTAAATAATTAACTTGAAAATAAATATTTATTTAATTCGTGTGATTAATAAATCCAAAATAAAACTATTCCTTAAACTTGAGAATAATAATTATTCCAAAAATTTAATTCAAATAGAATTTAATTAAGATTAATAGAAACACATAGTGTTTGACCCTCTAGGATTCTTCCTCATTGGTACTAGTTGGGCTTACCTAAATTCCAAGATTACAATCAACCAAAGAGTCAAGGCACCCAAGAAGAAGACATAAATAGAGAAATGTTGAAAACCAAATATGACCATGCTCTATGTAATATAATCCCTTTTTCATGATATTGAATCATGCTAGTTACATACTTATTTCATAAACCTTAATGATTGATATGTTTTTTATTTGATTTTCTAAAATGAACATGTTTTCATAAACATGGACCTAGAATTTATTTTGATGGTTCCATTACAATCAAATGGCCAAGATATTAAATTCTCAAATGGAAGGGAAAAATAATTCCTTGAAATATTCATTAATAACATATTGATTGTGATATAACCAACGTATCATTATTAGCATGAAAATAATGTGTCAAGGGTTTTAATAATACATCTAAGTATATACGGCATGATATTTATTAGTAATAATCTTAAATTCTAAGGATCATTACACATGCTAACAAATAGTAATATCTGATGACACCCAAACATGAAAAATTATTATTGGTGGGTTTTTCCTCATAATCTTCCATCTTGGAGATCACTAAGTGAAAACTTCATGAGATCAATACTAGAAAAAAGGCTATAACAAAAGTTTGGAACCATTGTTATAGGTCTCTAAACCATTATTATAGCTTATAGAAATAGTTTAGAGGGTCTTTGGATGGTTTGGTGTTGGTATAGACCAAAAACAATAGTTTGGGAACCATTGGTATAGGTCATATGAAATACCAATACCAATAGTTTTTAAAATTGTTGGTACAAGTAATGTAAAAAAAGCTAGCCTGATTTGGATCCCAAAACCTCCCATTTACACTTAAACAACCTAACCACTAAACTATAACCAATTTTGTGAATATAATTTGATATATATATATATATTTATATTTACAATAAATTTAATTCTTTATGTACTTAATGTTATTTGAAAAATTAATTTGTAAAAAATTTGATACCAGTGGTTATCAAAACCATTGGTATAGGTTACTGAATTTTTGGGACCTATACCAATGGTTTTGGAAAAACTGTTGGTATAGGGTGTATCCATGGAACCTATACCAATGGTTTTTTCAAAACCATTGGTATAAGGTATCTTCATGGGACATACACTAATAGTTTTTCTAAAACTATTGGTATATTGTCTCTCCATGGTACCTATACCAATAGTTTCAGCCAAATCATTAGTATAGGTTCTCTTAATGGTACCTATACTAATGGGTTTTCTAAAACCATTGATATAAGGTCTATATAAGGTACCTTTACCAATATTTTTGTCTAAAACATTGGTAATGGTATGTTGGTATAACTCAAATTTACAGTAGTGGATGAAGCCTCATCCTCTTACATGCACTCACACCAAACATTTGACAAACTATGTGTCCCATCATTATCCGTCATGATGATCATTAGATAAATATTTAAGATATATATTTATAGTATATCAATGTTATCATCATATAGGGGAATTCCTAGGACCAATTTTGTTTCAACAGATACCCTAGTACAATATTACATTAAATTAATGTAGAATAATTATCAATATGTTTTAAGATATATTTAATATTAACTTATTTGAATACATTTTGTAATCTAACTCGAAACCAGTTTGTTTCAGGAAACTAAATTCGACACATATCTTGTCTTATCTTTATGTTATTTATTAAGACATAAGTGTAATATTTAATACTATAGAAATGTTAATTGATGATGGTCAATAACGTGTTTTGGGTTTTAAGTAGGACACGTCGAACTGTAAATGGGAATTTAAGGATATATTAAATTTTTTAATGTTAGTTAGTTTTTAGTAATGGAATTTGATGGTTTTGATCCTTATGGATATAAAATTTATGATTTTAGATCATTATTATCTGAATCATGAATTTCAAATTAAATGGGGATGGATGTTTTTGACCCGATTCAAGGATAATTTTGTGTCATGTTTTGGTGATGTGATCGCGGTTCAGTGATTTAGGATCCATTTTTCAATTTTCCTAGATTTATTGTGATGGATTTAGATGTTTCAAATCTCAAATTTTGTGGATGAATAAATATATAAATGTGATACCTTGAAGTGATTGGGCTTCTTGAAACCATCACTTGGGAATTATCATCGACGGGAAGTCATATGGTGGATAGGTTGTAATAGATTGTGTCCCAATTACATTGATTAAGGATTCATTGAGGGTTTAAGAATGTATTTTTGGATGTTTAAAGGGTGAAACCATTTGAATTTGGTCTTTAACGAGATTTCATTTATCATTAGAGGTTTTGAGTTTAGTTTTAGGTGATTGAGGGTGTTTTCTTAGGTGTTTTTTTGGATGATATTTAGTATTTGAATATTTTTTGAGAGTTTGTGGTACCTTTGAAGGGTTTCCTCCTATAAGTTACACCTATAGGTTACGTTGAGAAACTGGTGGGAGTCCACTGGATACCCATGGTACCTAATAGTGGTTGGGGTGGCCTTGTCGAGTTATAGGGTATCTGATAGTCTTATATTGGGTACCTAGTTGACCTTTCATATTTTCTTATGTGGGAATAAAATCCATATTTCCTCTATCCATTTTTTCATTCTATATTCTCCTTCAATCTTGTAGGTTTTAGGAACAGTAGATGTTACAAGTAGGTATGGACAACTTGAATTTTTTTTATAATAATTGAATAATATAAGATGAACATAATAATAATGTAATGGAAAATAAAATTAATTCAAGGATTAATTGAAATAAACACTGGAACCATAACAGGAGGATTATCACATAAAATTTATAATTAATTTATAAGTAGATTTAGAATCAACCGAAACTTTAACTCTTTATTCACTGATGTTATATTTGACTCAATCTCTTTGTAACATCATTGTGTTGTAGGATCCAATTATAGAATCCCACTAACAGTGATCCACACATGCACCACAATATCTGAATGTCATTATAGAATCACCGGGTGCTAGCGTGGTTGATCCCGATCACTTTCATCATTCATGGTTGATTGTATTAGAATTATATTTGAGGATGAAAAATTCTTGGAGTTCTCTTGATGGGTTGGGAGAGGAGGATGAGAGAGAACACTATAGATCTCTAGAAATCTCTCTAGGTTTTTAGAGAGATTAAATCTATCTATTGTTTATAATGAATATCTCTTAGGAAATACATATTACTAGATATATATTAAGAAAATTTTAGGGTTTTGTATTTGAATTATATCCTAATACCAATTCCTTAATTATTAGTGAACCCCATATAATAATAATAATATAATTATTATTCACTTGAAATGTGAATCACCTAGAAATACATATTATCATTTATATCATTTTTAATCAGACCATTAAACTCAGCTCGATTATCCTCCTTGAAATTTACCAAACCTTGAATAATGACTATTTATTTAATAAATAAATACAACTTAATTATTCATTGATAAATATAATAAATATTATACTTTACAAACCTTGAAAATAAATATTTATCATTATTATTTAACTCACATATTCTTGGAAATAACTCATGATTAAATCTTATTGATCAACCAAACTCCAATAATTATCAAACTGAAAAATAAGAGTAATTTTTATTAAAACTTGTTAAATTCAACATTGAACTTAACCAAGATTCTATATACACTTAGTGTGTGGACCTTAAGGCCTAATTCTCAATGGGAATCGACAACGATACCTAAAGTCCATGGTTAGCATCTAGTAAGACTCCAAGGCTCACATATAGAAGGGAGATAATTTTAAAACAACATTAAAAATCTGAAGAAATCGTACTATGTAATATCATAACTTTATCATGATATATCTAATAAATTAGGTTGCATGTTGGTGTCATTAACCTATGTGATTGACTTCTCTTTCATTGAAATTCTGGAAATTAACTAGTCTATAAAACAAAATTGCTAGGTATTTATCCAAGTAGTTCAATTATTATCAAAGGGAAAGAGATATAAACTTAAATCAAGGGATAGAAGAGATAATTACTTCCTCAGATTATTCTTTAATGAAATATCACTCGTAACACTCCCAAAATATCATACTTCACTATGAGTATATGTTAGCATAGTTTTCATTAAGACATCAAAGTATACAATTTATGCTATTTATTAATTACAATATTAATGTCTAAGGATAAATATACACATACAAATATAGAAAAATTAAATGACACATATAAATGTTGATTTCTAACTGGTGGGTCTCATTATCATAATTTGATTCTCTAGAAGTTACCAACTCCACACACCATGAGAGGGACCCTTAAATTCTTATGAGTTTCCACCCTAATAGAATATATCATTTTTGACCCATCAAATGATATCATCCAATTAGAAAACATTTATATTAAATAATATTATTGTAGAATCTATAGTTTCTCATCATAATGAAGAACTTGAATGATATTTTAGAGTGAAAAATATTCCTAGGACATTATCACATAATATACCATCTAGAATAAAAATTATGATTTGATAAGAAAATTAATTAATATTCAAGAAAATAAATACATGTAATCATAAATTACATTTAAGTTGGTTATAGGGAAATAAATCCAATAGAATTCCACTTTCCCTTGATCTAACTGTTAATAATATTCAATCCACTTGATCTCACATGATATTCATGCATGTACTGATCTAGAGAATTTATCAAGGGGTCAAGAAAATTTTCCTCTATGAATACTCTAATCACTATAACTACAACTCATTAAAAAAAACCATCAATAGATGAATATTATAAAGTATATGATTTATCTTTTGGTGTGACCTTATCTCTTTGGAAATATCCACTTCTGTAGTGTTACCATTGTAATGTGTGATAGAGAATTGACTACTATGGCCCACATAAAGATCCTAGAAAAACTTTTGAATAAAAATTGGGTCCTTAGGTACATCTAAATAAGAAATAAACTTAAAATCCATTATAGAATAAAAAAACTGAATGATTTGAACTCTTCTAGCTCACAACTCCTCTATTGAGACTGAAGACATATCCTAAACTCAATTTTAGATTGTCTTGATCTATATGAAAGAAAGCATTTGTATAACCATTAATGACTAGATATTCATCACATTTATAGACAATAAAAATATCCATAGCTCACCTTAGATAATTAAGGATAACCTTAACAATAGTCTAATGATTTTCACCCGGATCGGCTTGATATCATCCTACCACAATCAAAGCATATGAAACATAAAACCACATACAAAACATGGAATAAATCATAGATATTATCACAAAAGTGTATTGGATATTACTCATTTTTTCTCTTTCCTATTGTGTTTTATGACACATTTTATTGGAAACATGGATACCATATGACACAAAAAACAACCCCATATTGGATTTCTCTTTATTGAACCTCTTTAGTATCTGGTAAATATATATATGACCTAATTATCATGAAACATCAAATTTTTTATGATTTTAAGGTGTATTTATAGTATAAGGAAGGCCATAGGTTATCTCTCAAGGAGAATTGACTGGTTTAGAGTATGCATTTTTAATAAAAAGTACTAAAGGGGGGGGGGGGTGATTCTGAAAATAGTTTTAAGAAAATAACTTAACTTAAAGTGTTTAATAGTTGATAAATAAATGTACTGTTTTAAGAATTATGGGAGAAGAATATCATTTCAAGTTCACTACACATCTTGGGTAGTTCATTTTTCTTAAAATTTCACAATGTTTTGTTTAATTATTTGGTTGAGGGTTGTCAAGATATTGATTCCCCTCTTTCCCCTTAAAATAATTCACAAAGAAGATACCCTTGACACAATGATCATGTTTTCAAGGTTTGTTCCTAAATTATAGAACAAGGGATACCAAATCATACTGAAATATCATATATGTGTGAGATATAAAGTATGCTTGTGTTGTCCAATCAGAGCAACCCAAGATTCCTACTTCAAATATCAACCCAATCGGTGTTGAAATAAAAAATGTTTCACTTAATTATATCAAGAGAAATACAATCAGGGGAGAACCATGTAAATATAAGAAATAAGTGAAATACTTAACACAAAAATTATACAAAACCAGTAGAACAACTAGTGTTGTAACTCACTCCCAAGTGTGTGTAGCTCCCTCAAAATGATTTTCCACTATTTAGCTTTCCATCGAGAGGAGGAGGAGGCTTGGGTGGAACTTATCCTTCATCCATGATCCCTATATGAGTATAGGGGACTCAGGAACTTATAGGATGAGGATGAGACTCCTCTAGGACTCCTAAATGGTATATCTTTTCTTCTGGTTCAAACTTGAAAATGAGGATCCTAAGGTTCCATTTTATAATCAAAGTGGAAGGTGGTTTTGGGAACATAGATTTAATAAAATCACTTGGAACATGGTTTTAGACCTCAAGAAATCCTTATATCACTTTTTGAAAAATTAAAAAGTTTTATCCCCACATCATAAATATCTCCACAAAAATTTTGGCTTCATTTGGACACCTATTTCTTGAGATATAGATAGATAACAACACACCACTTCTGGCTTCATGCAGATTCAGTGTGCTGGAAATATTAGGCTGGTTGGTCCAATTAATGAACGAATTTTTCTTAGGTTCCTTAATATGAAATGTATCCCAAATAAATTTAGGCCATACCAAAAAATATCAGCCCATTTCGAAGTACGTTTTAGTAGATGTGTGTGGTTGAGTCCACTAGTGTGCTTGGATTCTACGCAGTTTAGCCCATTTTTCTTGAACTTTATCATGGGCCCTCCAAATCGCCTCCACCGTTAATGAAATTATCAAAACAAGTAACATTGAGCTTTTTAACAGTGATAAAAAAATAATGGAATCAAACATGAGGTAAAATTTGTTATTATTTTTCTAATTTTCAATACAAAACTAGTTTATCATGGTGGTGTAAGGCTGAAAATAAAACAGTGAATCACGGTGTGATCACACCCCCACACCTAAACATTTTCACTACTGGGAAATGTCATATTTACAAAAATTATGCATGTAGATTTTTTCAAATTCATAAGGATTTAACATTCATTGAAAATTTAATTCCTGATAGAAATGTGATCAAAGAAAAAATCACACTGAGAAGTTATTCTTAGTGATCATGGAAAAAGACGTCTCAAAAATTATATCCAAATGAAATTCTAATAGAAGCATGATACCAATCAAAGAAAAATAATTCAAATGTTAATCATGTCACTAATTCTCTACATTTCTGTGTGAAAACCATTTCATGCTATTTTTTCCACTTTCTATCGATTAAATATAAGATATTTTAATAATTGTCTACTTATAAGATCCTTTCCACCAAACCTGCCCTACATCCTTTGCAATAAAATTTCAAAACCGACTCACTTAAGCACTACCAAAAGTCAAACAATAATCTAAAAACCTAGATATCCCCATATGTTGTACATTCATCACTCCCCTCATTTATTATTTTTTTAACCAAAGTTGCACTTGGAACAAATCTCACACTCTTCTCTCAAACCATGTTTGATCTCCTCAATACACTAATTATAATAGTTATAAAAAGATCAAAAGTCGAGGAATGGTGGTATTTGACCTGCCCAATATACAACTTTTTTTGTTTTTTTGACGGCATACAATAGTCGGATAATAGGTACACACGCATAGGTAAATTTGGTATAGTAATAAAATAGATTGGATAATGAATTGACATATGGAAGAATTATTTTGGAAAGTAGATAAAAATAAAACTAACTTATATTTTCCTTCTATTAAGTAAGAAATTTCCACAATTCATGGTTGGGTGAAAATATGTGTGGAGAGATTAAGTGAAACAATTTCCCTTAAAAAATTAACAAAAGGGTACCATTCCTATTAAAGGTTTTGAAATGATACAACCATTTATATCATTGAAAAATAACTAAATTTCAAAATAAAGTCACACTATAGTGTTTAATTCTTGCTAAAATGTACATTTCATCAGATTTTTTTTGAATTTTAAAAAGACATGAAATACAAAAATTCCACATGCATTTTCAATAAATTACATGATTAAACATGCATTATTTTCCAAGATAAAGTGGGCATAAAAAGTAATATTCTAGAACAAAGGTGAGGGGGAGGGAAAGGCAGGAAAGTAACAATACTATTCAGTAAGATAAAAAAAGAAAAAGAATAAAGATGATGAAAATTCCCAACTAACCTAGGAATATACCCATCCCCCACAACTAAATTGTGCAATTTCCTCACGGTAATAAAGGATAATGTGGGAAGGAAGGACAAAACCTAGTGAGTTTCATTTATATATTGCTTCTTGAACATGGAGTTCCCCTATTAGAGACTCCGCAATGGATTCATAGAAGTGCTTCAGCCACTTCCCATTGACAGTGAAGGGTTTCTTGATTTCTTCATTTTTAACCTAAACAATACCAAATAGAGAGACATTAGTAATAGTGTATGGTCCAAACTAGTAGGAACAAATCTTATATATATGAAACTTCATCCTTTCATTGTAGAGGAGGACCTTCTACCCAATGTGGAATTACTGATAAAGGATGAGACAATTGTGGGTAGCCTTGGTTCATTCCTTATAAATCCTAGAGTTATCATATGCATCTCTTCTCATTTCCTCCATCTCTTGAATCTACAATTTTATTTAATCACCTATGCCATAAATATTATAATTTCATTGTTTTATGGCTCGGTTCTCAATCTCAATAGGGAGGTGGAAACTCTTTCCAAACACAAGATGATAGGGTGAAATTCCAATGGGAGTTTTAAAGGAAGTATAGTAAGCCCATAATGAATCATCGAGTATAAGACTCAAATCTTTTCTATTAGTTTTTACCATTTTTTCAAGAATCTATTTTACCTCCCTATTTGACACCTCATCTTTACCATTGGTTTGTGGGTGATAAGTAGTAGAAACTCGATGCCCGAACCCATACTGACGCAAAAGATATTTCATTGTTCCATTGTAGAAATGAGAACCCTAGTCACTAATGATGAACCTAGGTAATCTAAACCTATAGAAGATTTGGTTTCTCAATAATTCTACAACCATATTAGAATCATCAGTCCTTGTATGTTGTTCCTCTACCCATTTTGAAACATAATCCACTACTAGAAGAATGTAAATGTTCCCAAATGAATTGGGGAATGGTCCCATATAGTTAATTACCCAAACATAAAAAATGTCAAGGAAGAAAAAGTGTTGTTGTGGAATTTAATTTATTTTAGATACATTCTCCATTATTTGAAAGTGAGGATCATATTTACAAAAATCATGGGCATCCCAAAAAAGTGTAGGCCAAAGGAGACTAGAATCAAGGACCTTGCAAGAAGTCTGTTGGGGACCAAAGTGGCCCCCACAAGCAAGAGTGTGATAAAACCTAAGGAGATATTGAAAATCACTATTGGTAACACAATGCTTAAGAACATGATCATTACATATACACCAAAGGTAGGGGTAATACCAACTGTATCAACGAGACTCATGTTTTAGACATTCGGCTTGGTTTTTGTTGAAATCAATAGAAATGAAAGATGCTACCAAATAGTTTACAATTTCATCATACCAAGGAATAAAATCTTGCACTTGATACAATTACTCATATGGGAACATGTCATTTATGGGAATACAAGGGGATGAGTCAATATCTGAGGATGGTTGGATCCTACTAATATGGTAAGCCACCACATTATCGACTCCTTTTTTAGCTATAATTTCTAAATTTAATTTATAAAGGAGGAGCATCCAAAAAATTAGATGTGGTTTAGCTTCTGGTTTCTTATGGAGATACTGGAGGGCTACATGGTCTGAGAACACAATGGGTTTGGACCCTAAAATATACGACCTGAATTTATCCAAGGAAAACAAAAAAGCAAGAAATTATTTTTCAGTTATGGTGTAGTTTACTTGTTTAGGGTCTGGTGTAAGTGAGGCATAGGCAATGACATGTGGAGCTCGATCGACCCTTTATAATAAGACTTCCCAAAATACATATTTAGAGGTTTCGCACATGATCTCATATGGTAAATCCCACCGAGGTGGTTGGATTATAGGGGGTGATGTGAGAATCCATTTTAACTTATTAAAAACTTCCTCAAATTCTTTATCAAAAACAAATTCCTTTTCTTTTTGGAGTAGTTGGGAGAGGGGGATCACAATTTTACTAAAGTCACGAATGAAACAATTGAAAAATTCAGATTGGCCTATTAAAGACCACACATACCATACATTTTTAGGGAATGGTAAGGAAGAAATGACACCCACTTTTGAATTAGCAACTGGGATACCATCCCTAGAAATGACATGTCCCAATACTATACCTTGTCACACTATGAAATGGAAATTCTCATAATTTAATATGATATTATTTTCAATATAGTGACATAGAACTAAACCAAGACTACTCAAACATTCATCAAAATAAGTGGCATAAACAGTGAAATCATCCATGAATACTTCCATGAAATTCTCTAGGTAATCCGAAAAATACTAACCATAAATTTCTAGAAAGTACCTAGAGCATTGCACATACCAAATGACATTCTCCTATATGAAAATGTGCCAAAGGGGCAAGTAAAGGTTGCCTTTTCCTAATCCTTAGGGGCAATATGAATCTGAAATTATCCAAAATACCCATCAAGAAAATAGTAATGGGACTTACCTACTAGCCTCTCTAGCATCGGGTCAATGAATGGCAATGGAAAATGGTCCTTCATACTATGTTGGTTTAATCGACGATAGTCTATATAGACACTCCAACTATTCTACACATGAGTTGGAACCAATTCATTATTTTCATTTTTAATTACCTTCAGATGGGTTTCTTTAGGAACCACTTGTACTGGACTGACACATTGGCTATCAAAGATGGGGTAAATAATTACAGTATCCAATAATTTTGTTACCTCATTTTTAACCACATATAAGAGGATTGGATTTGGTCATCGTTGTGTCTGCCTCATTAGTTTAACCTCACCATTTAACAATATATGATGTGTGAAAATTGATGGGATAATACGAGGAATGCCAAAAAGTGTCCATCCAAAATGTTATTATACTCCCTCAAAATTTCAAGCAGTCAAAATTCATGCTCAGGAGGGAGTGAACTAGAAATGATGACAGGTAACTTGTTTACTTTCTCAAGATATGAATATTTTAAATCTTGAGGTAGTTGTTTTAGAACTAGTTCAGGGGGATTTTGGATTTATGGGAGTTTGTGTGGAAGTGAGAGGTCACTAATCTCATCTAGCTTCTTAATGGAATCATATTCAGACGAGTAATGAGCTTTTACAAGATTAGCAGTATCATCAATGGTCATGTGATCCTCAGTGTTCAATAAATCATTAATTAATAAACACACATGACATTTTTCTAGACTAGTACAATATTCAATGCATGATTCATTACCTAAAATTTGAATAAATGAAGAAAACTCAGAAAGGGGATCATGGGAAATAAATTATGTTTTTTCATGGGAAGGGAGTACATCAATTGAATTAATAGAGAGAGAGGACTATTTTTTCTGAGGGGTGTTTTATGGAATCAAGGATGTTTAATTGGATAATTTCACCACCAAACTCCATAGATAATGTACCATTATGGATATTAACTATGGTTTTGGAAGTTTTCAAGAAGGTTCTCCCAAATATAACCAGGGAATTTCCAATCATCCTACCATGTTCCTTTTTGAGAACATAAAAATCTGTAGGAAAAATTAATATTTTTACCCTCACAAGAACATCCTCTAACACCCCAGAGGGGTGTGCGGTACTTCGGTTGGCTAGTTGAACACAAATTATAGTGGGATTCAGTTCCTAGACCAGCAATGTAAACTAAATGGAGTGAGACATCACATTTATAGAAGCATATAAATCAAGCATAACATTGGAAAATGAATACTCCCCTATGGTTCATAGAATCGAGAGTGTACTAGGATCATTGCACTTAGTGGTAAGTGATGGATCTATTAATGATTATATGTTCCTCTCCAAGCTCACCTTTTCATCTCTAAAAATTCACCTTTTATGTGTACACATCTTCTTTAAAAACTTGACATATCATGGAATTTGCTTCACGACAACAATCAAGGGGATGTTGACTTGCACTTTTTTGAAAGTTTCTAAAATTTTCTTATCAAGTTATGTTTATTTTTTTCTTGGTTGGGTGGAAATTTGGGGAAAATGAAGAGGAATGGTTGGGATAGGTGACTCATCAAGATACACACTCTTTACTTTGGAAGGGCTTCTCTCAAGTCTAGGATTTTCTTCTCTTGGACATTTTCAGAAGTTGGGATGGTGGTTTCCTCAGGAGTGGATAAATCTGATGGAGGTTTAATTTGTATTTTAAGTTATTTCCCACAACTAAGGGTGATAGAACTAAAATTTTCCTTATCCATAGGGTTAAATACTCATTGAGAGAGTAGTTTACTTGACCCATGACTTTGAATTTCCCCAAAAAAGTTAGTTAGTTGGCCTAATTCGGTTTTCAGGTCTTGTGTGGATTCTTGGGTGGTTTGTTTGAATTGGATATTATTAGAAGACATTTGTTTCATCATATCTTATAGTCTAGGATTGGGTTTTTGAGGGAGTGGTTGGAATGACCTTTATGGTGGTTGGGTATTTTTGGGTGGTGGTGGTGGATAACTACTCTACCCCGATTGGTTCCATTATTGTTGAGGTTTCTTTAAATACCACCTTGCCTAAAAGCTTGGTTTTCTTTCCACCCAGGGTTGTATTGATAGTATAGTTCTTTCATAAAGGGTTGGTTATAGTGGAAGCCTATAAATATTTCCTCACAACTCTCATAAGTTTCTCTTAATTGGGGGCATTGGTAAGAGTACTGGGTGTCAAAAAAACATATACTACAATGGATGGGAGGAGGATATTAGTATTTACCTTGGGAAAGAGAAAGTTATCGAAGAAGGGTACTTACCTCTTTGAACTTTGTGTCCACCTTCTTCTCAAATTCAATACTTTGAACCTCATGGATACCTCGAATGGGTACACTAGACCTTGAACTGAATTGTTGATTGTTCTGTGCCATTTTCTCAATTAGGGTTCTTGTAGTAATTAGAGTCTTATCAACTAGTGAACCACCTATAAAAACATCAATCATATTTCAATCAATATGATTTAAACCTTCATAAAAATACTGAATTAAAAGTTGATCACTTATTTGGTGGGTTGGGATACTTGAATATAACCTTTTAAAGCATTACCAATATTCATATAATGTTTCCACTTATGATTTTCTTATACCAAAAATTTATTTCCTTATATTTTAAGTTTGAGATGTTGGGAAATATTTTTCAAGAAAAAGGCGTTTCATGTCTTCCCGGCCTCTAATTAGAGAATTAACATAGTAAATCCAATATTTTGCAGTGTCTTCTAATGAATAAGGAAATGACCTAATATTTACTTTTTCTTCATCCACATTTGCAGTTTTTAATGTAGAACACAAATTTTGAAATTATTTTAAGTGCTTATGTGGATCTTCTCTAGAGAGTCTATGAAATCTTGGCAATAAGTGAATTAGACTAGATTTTAGTTCAAAATTGGATGCCTCACCTTGAATTTGAATATATGTGGGTTGGATATCAACATCAGGTGAGGTTAGTTCTTCTAATGTCTGGTTATTTTCAACCATGTTATACTCATTAATTTTAGGTTTTAATTTCGTTTCAGAAGATGATGGATTTCTAAAAGTCTCACGTTGTGGTGTGTCCTCCTTCAAATGGTTGTCTTGTGCATCTCGGGACCGCTGATGTAAAATCTTCTCTGGTTCAGGTCTGAAAGGTGGTAAATCTCTCAGAGTAGATTTCTTAATTCATATAACCTACATAATAAATAAATAAGAACACAAAAATATAGGTAAAGGTATAAGATAAAAAAAAATAAATATTCACAAAAATTACAAAAATCTTATCAAAATAACGCACTAAAAACCAAAAAGCACCCCAGAAATGGTGCCAAACCTTTACCACGTTGTCGTGAAACCTCAAATTGATTATTATTATAAGATTTATTTATAGTATAAAGAAAAAACTAGGTCATATATAAAGGATATTTTATAGGTTTAGAGTATGCATTTTTAATAAAAAGTACTAGGGGTGATTTTGAAAACAATTTTAAGAAAATAACATAACTTAAAGAGTTTAATAATTGGTAAATTGACATGGTGTTTTAATAATTATGAGATAAGGATATCATTTCAACTTCACTACACATCTTTTATAGTTCATTTTTCCAAAAAATTTACAAGGTTTTGTTTAATTATTTGGTTGAGGGTTGTCAAGATCTTGATTCCCCTCTTTCCCCTTAAAACGATGCACAAAGAAGAAACCCCAGGCACAATGATAATTTTGTCAAGGTTTGGTCCTCAATAATAGAAAAAGGGATACCAAAACATACTTAAATCTCATGTATGTGTGAGAAATAAAGGATGCTTGTGTTGTCTAATCGGAACAACCCAAGATTCCCACTTGAAATCTCAACCCAATCCGTGTTAAAATAAAAAGAATTTCACTTAATTTTCTCAAAAGAATTGAAATCAGGGGAGAAACATGTGAAGATAATAAATAAGTGAAATATTTAACACAAAAATTACAGAAAACCCGTAGAATAACTAGTGTCGGAACTCCCTCCCAAGTGTGTGTAGCTCCCTCGAAATGATCATCCACCGTTTAGCTCGCTATCGAGAGGATGAAGAGGCTCAGGTGGAACATTGCCTTCATCCTTGATCCCCCTATGAGGATAAGGGACTCCATAACTTCTTGGATGAGGAGGATACTCCTATAGGACTCCAAAAAGTTGGAGCTTTTCTTCTTTTTCAAACTTGAAAATGAGGATCCCAAGTATCCATTTTATAGGAAAAGTGGAAGGTGATTTTGGGCACACAGATTTATTAAAACCACTTGGAAAATGGTTTTCAACCTCTATACAACCTTATCTTGATTTGAAGAAAATTAAAAAGTTTTATCCCCACATAATTAATATCCCCACTGAATGTTTGGCTTCATTTGGACACCTACAAATCGAGATATGGATAGATCACAACACACCACTTTTGAGTTCTTTCAGATTTGGTGTGCTGGATAGATCAGGTCGGTTGGTATACATAATAGCTAAATTCAGCTTCTATTTATTCAAATGAAATGTATATCAATTAATTTTGGACCAGACCACAAAATAAAATCCCATTTATATTCACTATTTAGTATCGGTGTGCTGTTGAGTCCACTAGTGTGCTTAGATCCTGTGCAGTTTGGCCCATTTTTCTTGAACTTCATCATGGGACCACCAAATCACCTCTACCTTCAATGAAATTATCAAAAAAAGTAACATTGAAATTTTTAATAGTGATAAAAAATAATGGAATTACACATGAAGTTAAATTTGTTATTATTTTTATAATTTTCAATACAAAACTAGTTTAGCACAGTGGTGTAAGGGTGAAAATGAAATAGTGAATCACGGTGCGATCAATATAATTTGACTAATTCAAAGTATAATTTTTGAACTATCACACATTATTGTGATCCCAATAATGTATGATAATTAACCTAGGTCTGTCATAGAGACTCACTTTCTCAACTAACCCTTAATTTCTTATACATATGGTATATCGTTTCCAATTAGTAATATTTCATCAACATATACTACTATGAAAATGAATAACACTACAATACTTATAAACACATGTATCTAATTTATTTTTAATGAAACAGAATTCTTTTATAGATTCATTAAACTAAATTTTCCAAGATTTGGATGCTTTATTTAATCCATAAATGATTCTCTACAACTTGCATACCCTTTTTCAATTCCGGGAGACACAAACCCTTCTAGTTGTGTCATATACACATCTTATTTAAGGTTCCCATTAATAGAAGAAGTTTTAAAATACATATTACAAATATAATAGTCATGGAAATATGTTATGTTAAGAAAATTTTGATGGATTTAAGCATAATTATTGGAGAAAATTTTTCTTCATAGTCAATGGCCTGATATTATTTAAACCCTTTAGCCACTAGCCATGATTTATTGGCTCTAACCTGACCTTATATGTCTATATATATATTGAATACCCATTTTAACCCAATGATCTTTACATATACTGGAAGATCAAACAATACACAAACATTGTTTTGGTACATGGAACCCATCTCATAATTTATCTATTCTTTCCATTTTGTAGCTTCTGATATCTCTAATACATCCTTATAAGATAAAGGGTCATTATTGTCAAAAATTAACAAGTCACCATATTTTTTGAATAGATAACCATTTATTTATGGTTCTCTAAACAATATATTTTTCCTACATAGAACTTTATTTTGATGAATTATATATTCCTCAATGACTTGTGGAGTCCATTCTGATACTAATTGTTGTATATCTTGAGAATTTTTTTAAAGTCGATAATTCTCAAAATATACTTATTGAGTATGTGTCCCCTATAAAGGAATAAATCACTCCTAACAACTATAAACTTTTTATCTAAGGGATCATATAGTTAGTATCCCCTTCTTTCCTTTAGGTAAGCTATAAAGATACACTTCACACACTAGAGTGTTAGTTTGTTACTTGATCTAACCTTAACAAACACATCACAGCCCCATGAATAAATATGTGACAAAAAGAGTTTTTTTCACTCCATAACTCAAATGGAATAATATATTCCAATTTATTTGGTACTTAGTTTAATATGTATGATTCCATGTGAAATGCATATTCCCAAAAGGACAATGAAATGCTTGCGTGACTCATCGTCAACCTTACCTTGTCTAGTAAGGTGTGGTTCCTCCTTTCACTAACACCATTCAATTATAGTTTATAAGGAGGAGTGATTTGTGATAAAATCCCATAATACCATAAAATTATGATAAACTCTTGGTTAAGATATCCACATCCTTGATTTGATTTAAGTTTCTTTATCTTCCTACCAAGATGATTCTCAACTTTATTATTGAACTCCTTTAAATTATCAAAGGATTAAGACTTATACCACATTTATTATATGTAACCATACCTAATCAATTATTTGGTAAAATTCATAAAATATGAGAATCCACATCTATCTTATACTTGAAAAGCTCCACACACACCAGTGTGTATGAATTATAGAATTTCTGTGACCCTTTCACCGTCACCACCAAATGCTGGTTTGGTTATATTTCCCTATGAACAAGTATAACATATTTCAAGTGGTTTAATATTAAAAGAGTCTAACAAACCATCTTGATAGGGATTTATCAAATGCTTCTCATTTATGTGACCCTTATTGTGATGCCATAACCGGGGGTGAATTGAGTCATGTGAATTTGACTTGTTATCAATTTCCAGTATTTGGATTTTTTAATTTAATACATAAAGACCGTAATTCAATCATTCTATTCAATATAATATTATATATTTATAAAATTGGTAGCTATTATTTCAAAAATTTAAAATAAATCCCTCAAAGTCCAGATAATAATCATAGATAATGTTCTTAGTAACATTAATAGCATAATAACAATTCATTAAATCCAAAATAATCCATGATGGCAATGTGAGGTGGTAATATAAATGGCTAGAGTATCCATCCATTCTCTATTGGTATCCCATAAATCCTCCTAAAATCTAGAAACCTTCTAAAATCTATATGGTTCATATATTTAGATACAAATGTGAGAACCACATGTAGTATATAATATGAAACTTATAGATATAAAATGACTATACTCGATAAAAAATTCACATGAAGCTTATGATTTCTTTTTTGATTTGGTGTAGTTCCTCTTTCAATGGACTTTCAATCCATATATAAAACACACTGTATTATACTTCTTTTCATTCCACTGAATATTCTTCTTCTTGGAAGGGTGGTTGTCTAGAGCCTTAGACTTGGAATGAGTCTTTATGACCTTTTCCATATTCTTCCTTTTCTTATTCACCATAAGGACCATAGGTTTCTCAAACACCATGTCTTAATCAACTTATAGAATAAGAGTAAGAAGTTATAAAAGAGTATTATAACTATTAATCATGTTATAATTAACAATTAACTTAGATAATGTTTTAGGTAGTTTGGAAAAAAAGAGATCTATGCACAAGTCATAAGAGGTATTAAACCCCAATACATCTAATAATTCTATATATCCAATTAAATTGGATACATGAGGCCCAATTGGTTCCAAATATCCAAGATTTCATGTGAATATTGCATTATAAATTTCATATCTCTCTTGTATTGTATTCTCATGATAAAGATCATGAAGGCGAGTAATGATTCTATATGCATCTATATCCTTATACTACTTTAGAAGCTTATTGTACATGAATGATAGAATAAGACATTAGACATATACTGCACCATCTACATGTTTTAGGTAGAGATACTTCTACCTCACAAGCCTCATTCAAAAAGAGACTCAGGAAGTGGAGTTTACGTCTTTTTTCATGGGGAAAAGAGGATTAGGACCACCCATATAACATTGGGAAAAATAGTTCAAAGAGATATTGTAAGTATATCCTTTTTATCTTTTGAAGGAAGTGTCTTAGTTAAATTATTTCATGTCAGGTTCCCCATTTGTGTTTTGGTAGATGGATGTGGTTAGATTGGCTTGATATTTTGATTGTGGGGAGTTTAATATCTTTGTACAATCATTCAAGTCGAGCTTACTATTTGTTTATCTCTACTGAAAACTCTCAATGGTTCCCATATCCATAACTGAGTATGGACCTACTTTCCAATAGTAGGTGTTCCTTTGGGGTTTCAAACCCAAATATTATTAAGAACTCACTTTGGTCAAGGGGATGAGAGGTTAGGCTCATCACACCCTTTTGGGGGGATTTTTTTCCTACTAAGAGACTCTCTTATAGATTTAATATATTTTTGAGAATCTCTTCCTAATCCCAATATGGGACCATTTACTCTATAAAATGATCATAGGTTAAACTCTTTTATTTGAAAAATGGGGGATCTAATTGATAAATTTATCAGTATGTATTTGAGGTTTTTCATCAATTTCATATTAGTGGGTAGATTCTTATGTGTTTAAGCCATATAACTAGGTACTCTATAGTTTGTTGTCATCTAGGGAGGCAGTTAATATCCTGAGGATGGGATTGATCCATTATGAGGCATCCTACATATATTGTTTTATAACAGGAATAAAAACCCATTTAGTTCCTTAAAATCGTGTAGTTTAACATCATACATAAAGTTCATACATGGGGGTACTTGGGAACTAGATGTTTGAGATCAGACTTTGAGGAGGCATCCTACATATCCTTGGTATAGTAAGAATTAGAGTTCTCATAGTTCAATCATTCCCTTTAGACTTTCCCCAAGGTAGATAACCTTATATGGGGGTAGTTATATCATGCCACTAATCAGCGCTAACAGAATAAGGTTCCCTGGATGGTGGAGATTCATGATGAAAATGATGTGGTCATTGAAACCCCCTAAGACTATGTGATCCATGATCTTTGTAGGAATCAAGGGATAACAAGTAATCTGTATCACTACATATGGATGTAAAGATTATGTTGGGAAACCCCTTTATATGTTCATTATGGATCTCGGGCCTTATGAAGGCATCCTACGTATCATGCTTATAATATGAATAACATTCATCATAGTTTTTTAGGTTGGGGATTACACATTGAGGCTTCCATTTGTGAGGTATGTATACCCATATCATGGAGGATATGGTATGGAGATCAGGCCTTAGGAAGGTGTCCTATATTTCCTGCTTATAATAGGAATCAGATTCATTACAATTTGTTAAGATGGGGCTTAAACACTGAGGCTACACTATATACATCTATTGAAAAAGGCCATCATGTCCCGAGATGTCTGCTCAACATGGGTGGGTTTTATTCTTGACATGTCCAGTTGCCTACCTGACATGTCTGAGGATGCCCTAGTCACATATTAAACATGCCCAAATACAATCACATGATCTAGGATAACATGTATGAAGGGTGTTGCATGACTAGGATGACTTTTCCATAAGACATCACATAATTCAGATTGACATGTTCAAAGGGTGTCACATAACTATGCTTACTTTTCTGGCGGACATCACATAATTCTGGTTGACATGTCTAGAGGGTGTAGTATAACTAGTTTTACTTGTCCAAAGCACATCACATGATCCACGTTGAAAATTATAGAGGGTGTCTCATGACATAAGTTGACATGTATGGGTGTCATCATGAGATCTGGATAACATGCATGGAGGGTCTCACATGATCTGGTTAGCAATCCAAAAGGGATTCGTGAGACCTAGATGACATACATTATCATCACTATATATTTAGTAACATGTCTATATGATATCACAAGATCTAGATGTCATTCCTAGAGGGATTCTCGAGACTTGGGTGGCATGCCCAGAGGGTGTCATGTGACTTTCTTGGAGTTTCCAAAGGACATTGTATGATCCAAATGGTATGTCAAGAGGATATCACATGTCTTGGGAAACAAGTCTTGGTGTTGTTGCATGATCTGGATGAGTTATTCAAATTTCAAGAAGATCATCATACATATATTCACATAATTATCTCTTCCATTAGTCTTTATTCCATATTTTATTACACATGTGCCTTAGATTTTATTGTGTTTAGCTTATTTTATGTTTCATGTGACCCAAATGACATGTGGGATGTACTTAACATAATCCAACCATTATACCAGAAGTCCTTCACACAATCTTAAGTGATCATGTGAAGTGAATATAAATGTTTCACAACCCTTAGAGTCATTCCCTGAATTTTACCTGGTGGAGGACCTTTGCGATCACATGATCTGTCGCTTCGAGAAATATATAGTGAGCTCCCATAAACAAGGTATTGTTGATCAATTATTTTTTATTAGCTGAGGGGTGGGGGGTGTTATAGGCCTAGATACCAAAATTGTACACCACCTTGTGTGACACATATCTCACATATTTGAACTAGATTCGATAGAGGACTTTGGTGTCACTTATTTTGAAAAAATACCACTGTAAGTGTCCCATGATTTTTAGTGACTCCAAGACCATCCCATCCATGCCTCATTTATTTGATTTCATCCATTAAAATGGCTCTTTCCTAATCATGTGGACATCACAAGGATCTTTTACAATTTGAGGCCAACATGTCTAAGGGACTTTGTGAGATTATGACTCCTGTTTAAAGGCTTTCACATGATTTGAGGTTACTTGTCTGGGGGTCTTTTACAAGAGAATGGTGGCTTTCTAGGGGGATTTCATGAGATAAAGATAGATTATTAAGGGGGGACTCACGTGATTAATAGTGATTTCATTAGGTGTATGAATTTATTTGTGTAAGACCAAGGTATCTTCCCCTCGTAATAATCTCCCATCATTTCCCTTTTTTATTTCCTTGTTTATTCTGCAAGGGTTGGGGATCTCATGAGTTTGTATAAGTGTTTTCGAAGAAAATAACTCCCCCCATTGGTGATGAATAATGTGACCAATAAAGGGTCCTTTAGTGATGCATGAATATTATCAAGGACTACCCTTTTGTTTGTATTTAGATTCAAAAGGGGATATCAAGGCCTCCTTGACATGTCTGAAACCCTTTGTGTAACAAGGATGACATGCATGTGGGCTCTTGTGAGACTAGGAAAACATTTCACCAGAACTTACATGGCGTCTTGAAAACTCCATGGGTGCATCACATGAAGGTTATGACCAAAATAGGCTTCCGCCTTTTTCATATTTTTATTTTTTATTTTACAAGTATTTTTGGATGGTTTTTTAGACATCCATTGATTGAAAAGTCGCGTGATCTGGAGGAACTCATCTTCTATCCATTACATGACTAGTAACTATCTTGGATGCCTTTGAAATAATAAGTAGGTATGTCAAAGGGGATTCATGAGATCTTCTAGATGGTTATGTGTTGTGCATGAAGCATCTATATGACCTTATGAAGGTCATGCAATCGAGTTTCTTGTTGAAGGTTACGTGATCCACATATCCTATCCACCTTTCCTTTATTTTATTTTTATAGAGAATAATACCCATATTTAGGTATTTCATCCTTTATGGATTTTCTGATGCTCATTTGGTGGGCACAAAAAAATGCCCCCCCTCAGGAGCGACGTCTGTGGGGATAAGGGATCAGTTCTAAGGAAAGTAAATGCCTTCCTGATCATTGATTCAATGTTGCATGAATCAACGATGATGTAAAGACCCATAAATTTCAAGGAAATTTTTTTATTAATTTCTTTCAGATTTTACAAGAACACAGTTTCTAACGGCACCTGATTCTTCTTTATGAGTGAAACGTTTAGAATGCTTCGCCTGAGTTTTGGATTTAGTTGGATAATAGCCGGGTTGGAATGTACCCGAAATCCAACCGGGCCCCTGGAACGGAAAAGCTGATAACTTTCAGACCGGGCGTCCGTTTGACAAACCTTCAGCGGCATTGGTGATCACATTGAGAAACGGTCCCTATGAGCATACCCTATGAGAGTTCAGGGTACAGTCGAGATACGGCCGGGTTGGTTCGCACACGAAACCAACCGGGCCCCTGGAACAAAAAGGCTAGTAACTCACAGACCCGGGCGTCCGACTAACGCGTCGTCTACTGCGTTGAGACCCCTATGACGAGGTGGTCCTTTGAGATACTTCTTCATGTAAATTTATGATACTTGGAGTATCGACTAGTAGCTCGTGGAGAGGACCCTCCCGGTGATGAGCTAGCAGAGTGCAGAGACCTAGTAGCTGGCTGAGACTTGACAACTGCTGATCTATCGACTTAGTGTGTATCAGATAGCCCAGTGGGGAGCGCTTGGTTGTAGCGGCAGACCCACGGTGGAGGAGCGCTTGGTAGTAGCGGCAGACCTGCGGTACTAAATAGAAGGAGTACCTCTGGAGGTTATGAGGGGGAGTGCTTGGTTGTAGCGGCAGACCCACGGCGGAGGAGCGCTTGGTTGTAGCGGCAGACCCGCAGTACTCAACAGAAGGAGTACCTATGGAGCCTATGAGGGGGAGCACTTGGTTGTATCGGCAGACCCATGGTGGGAAGCGCTTGGTTGTAGCAGCAGGCCCACACTACTCAACAGGTGGAGTACTACAACAGTCCAAGGTTAGTGGGGTGCGCTTGGTTGTAGCGGCAGGCCCACTGTACTCGACAGAGGAGGAGTTCTCCAGCAGCCGTGGTTTTGACATCATGAATAAAATCCTGGTTGAGCTGAGTCTATAATCATTGTGTTTCCTCATGAATGAGATGAGTCACTTGATAACTTAGGTATATGTATGAGAATATACCTGGGTAGTGGTTATCCGTTGATTTCATAATCTTTGTGTTTCCTCATGATTGAGATGGGTTACTTGATAACTTGGGTATATGTATGGTCATATACCTAAGTAGAGGTTATCTTTTAAGATCTTATTTGTGGTTATTCTTGTTGGATTTAGTGAGACCTTGAGGGTCTCGGGGTCCCTATTGAGTATCGTTATACTCACCCCTGCATGGGCTATGCCCGCACCTCGTTGTGTTGGTTGCAGACGACGGGCAACGCAGACATAGGCCGAGTGTTCGAGGACTGGAAGGTACCCGGAGGTGGAACTCACGACGAGACAATATCTGGTGGTGGACTTCACGATGAGGCGACACTCGGAGGAGGTTGATGGGTGAGAGCGTTGCAGATGCTATCTGTACCTACCCTTTAGGTAGGATCCGTGGTGGACGATTCAAGAGCTGCGCTATATGTACCTACCCTTCAGGTAGGATCTGAGGAGGATGACCCAGGAGTTGCTTCTATCTTCTTTCAGCTGCTTGTCTTTGTTGTACTTTCTTTTAGTTGTAGTTGTACTTTTGATTGAGTTTGTATTCTGGCCCATTTACTTTTCAGCACTTCCTTTTTGTACTTGGTGTTTTACTTCCACTTGTACTCTGTGGTGTTTTGTTACTTTTATAAAGGCAATGCCTTCCCAGTTATCGGGATTTATGCCTTTGGTTCTAGTCACCAGCCCCTGGCCTATGGAAGGTGGGCTTGGGGTAGTCACGACACGGGCCCCGAGGACAGGTCATGACAGATGATACCCATAATTTGCATAATATCAAGTAAAAATGAATTCCAAGATATGAAAATTTAAATTCTAATATATTTTTCTCAATAAATTCTCATGAATACCCACAAACATGAGGTTACTTATTTATATATATATTCCAGCTATCTTGAGATCACTTTATTCACAAAAGGATAATTTGGGTATAATATATGTCATCCAGGGGGAGTGATATATCTTTTTCTGAAGTCAATGGACTTGGTGAGTGTATCTTGATTTTTTATAAGGCTATATGGTGGGCCGCACAAGCTTTTCCATTCTTGTAGACTATATCATTGTTGTGATGTAGCTTAAAGTAATTTAGTTCAAATCTTCTATTTCTGTAGTTTTGTGTCTTTAATCTTAGACCTTATATCATTGTATTTTAGGTTCTTTTAGCTCGAAATTTATATTATTGTAGTTTATGGTATTTTATCTTGGACCCTTTATCACTGTAGTTTAGGGTCTTTTAGCTCGGGCCTTATATCATTGTAGTTTAGGGTATTTTAACTCAGAATATTTATCACTATAGTTTAGGGTCTTTTATATCAAACATTCTGTTATTTTAGTTTAGGGTCTTTTAAATCAAACCATCTATCACTGTAGTTTAGGGTATTTTATCTCGAGTTTTCTATTATTGAATATGGAGTATGGGGAAAAGATGCCAGGGGTGACCCAAGACACCCTAAGGTTCTAATTTCCACTGTGGTGTTTCTGAGGCTCATGAGGATTGAAATTCATTTTTTATAATGAGGAAATTACACTGTTTGGTAGGTCAAATCCATTATGCATTGAGATCTTGGTCAAATAGAGGTTTCCCCACTCTTCTCTAAAGACTATGAAGGATTTATGGTGGTTATATTGGTTGAGTGAAAAATATTAAGGATTCTAGGTCTACATGTATAGTTGGAATGTAGATGATGTAATTCATTACCCAATTTTTTGAGTTAGTGAGTATGGGATGGGGCAGACTTGCTGGGAATGACCCATAACACCATGAGGTGCTAGGATATACCATAGTTTTACTAGGGCTCACAAGGATTGGGATTCCTTTCCAGCAAGGATGGGATTACTTTGGTTGGTAGGTCAAAGTACTTATGCATTGATAGAATGGACAAATAGAGGTTTAACCTCCATTTTCCACGAACCGTGAAAGATTCATGAAGATTAAATCATTAAGAATTGGAATTTAGTTGTGGAAGAAAAGCTATCTAAGAAGGGTTTTAGAATTCTAGTGTAGTTTAGGTCTTTATTTTAAAATCATATTCCCTATTCCCTATTATTTCGATTCATAGGGTGTGGAAAATTAAAAAGGTCAGGAATGAAGTGTTGCATTCCTTCTTTGAGAAAGTGCATGAAAAACGACGATGCAATATCAATGAGGTCGAAACCACTTGGATAGTTTGGTTATGGGGATTGTAAATCATGGTCCAAAGTTCTTAGGTCATGATAATGGTGTGGGAAAATCACACCAAGAATATCCCAAAACAAAATAAAGTGCTGAGTACTTCCACAGTGACACTAGGGCTCACAAGGATCAGGAAGCCCTTTTTATAGAGTGACACATTTGGTTGATGACCATAGGTGCATATGCAGGATCCATAGATATACATTCATAGTTAAACAAAGGGTCCCTTAAAGTTGGGTTCCAATGTACATGGAAGGTTTATGATGATCCGAGGTTCACAAATCATGAATTTTGATTTGTGGAAAGAGTAATATCCAATATGGGTTTCAGTGCCCTAAAATTTTCATTGCCGCCTAGGGTACATGTTCTCATGGCTAGGAGATGTGAAAAATAATTACTCTAAATTTTTCCTAGACAAGGGGTCCTATTGATCATAGATTTTCTTTTAATAAGGCTAGAAAGTAGGCCCTATGATATTTATGTATTATTTATTTTTACCCTAATTTTTTCCAAAACTTAGTAGATGAAGAGTTCAGCGAGTGAAGACTCGAATTTTGATCAGGTTTTCCTTTATGGGTTTTTGTCCTGAAAAGTTTTGTGTCCCTTTTTCTAGTAGTTTAAGATATTTAAATTTGTACCATAAAAGGTAATATTTTTAAGATTTTACACTTTTGAACAAATTTCTATAAGTTTAAGGTCATGACACAAATGGACATATCATGAGGGAAATTTTACATAAGAGTCTAATTAGTTTACCCAGGGTCAAGAGTAATCCAACATCCTTCTGATTGGGAGAGAAAAATGTTTTAAATCATGGATCGAGGTTCTCAAGTCATTAATAATGATATGTGACAATCATATTAGGGATGTCCCATAACAACATTAGGTGTTAAGTTCCACCACAGTGACTTTGGGCTCACAAGGATTGGAAAGCCCTCCTTACATTGCCAAAGTTTCTCTTCTTGTTTTTTCTGAGCCCTTATGCATCGATATCATGGTCAAGTAGAGAGATCTATTTTCATTTACAAGGGCTATGAAATATTTGTGTCAAACCAAGGTGCTCAAGACACAAAGTGTGATTTATTAATTGATATTTTTAAAAGATGATGAAATCACCCCTTACTCTAGTTGGCTGAGGTACGTATCTTGTGTTCCTTTGATAAGAGATGATAATTGGAGATGGACTACACATTTTAATGTCATGTAGTGGGGTTTCATTTTCTATGAAGTTTTAGTTCTATGTGACCATGATATTTTCCTTACATTTTAACATCATGTGGTATATACATATTTGTTTCCTTTTAGTTTAATGTTATATGGTAAGAACATGGGAACCGACATGAAATAATGTGAATGATATATTACATGTGTAATAAATACATACACAGATATGACTCATATGTAAGAAAAATGAACTTGTATGACTCAACTCTTATGAAGTTGGGGGGGTACATTATTATCATTGGTTGTTGTAGATGGGCCCAGGATTGGGGACTTGGGAATCACTATGTATCCTATGATGGAAAGAATCATCCACACATAGTTATTGAATGGGAAAACCTCTATGCAGGACTAACCCATATTTAGAGGGTGTATTTTTTCATTTTGATTATTGTTGATGGACCTAAGACTAGATATCTAGGAAACAATATGTATCTTGTGATAGAAGGAATCAAGAAACACGTAGTTATTGAGATACCATGCTGTTTAACATCATGTAACAAAGACATAGGATCCCTGATGTGAAAAGTAAATGTTTCATCTAGGACCAAGAATGGAAGACTGTGAGTCAATATATAGCCCAGAGTAATAGTAATCAAGCCAAAAGTAGTTATTAAATGGGATCTCCCCACGCACGTCTGACCCGTATGTAGGGAGGGGGATTTTTTATTTTTCTTAGTTGTGATTGGACCCGGGGTTTGGATATATTGGCATCACTTTTTATCCTATGATGATATGAATAAATTCACACATATATATTTAATGGAGGAGTTGTGTTCCTTTTAAAGTCTCACATTGAGGACCATGATAACCCTATCATGAGTTGATATTCCTTGTTTATGTAGGGAAGCCCTTATCGAAATTCATAAGCTTATAGGTTCTATGCTTGGTGTGAGAAACAAGGACTAGAAATAGTTTGTCTCACCATATAGAATAGTTTAAGGATAATACATGCATATTTTGTATCATGTGGTGGTGGAACCAAGATATAGGGTCAATGCATCCCTACATATATCATTAGAATGTGAATCAAGCTGTACGTAGTTCTAAAAATCCATGCAGTTTAATGTCATGTGCCTAAGACATCAACCATGTAGCTTAACGTCATGCGGTAAGGACATGGGTGGATCGATGTGAAAGAAGAATAATGTTGTATCTAGACCTAAGAGAAGAGGTATGGGTGTCACTACATATCCTATTCTAGTAAGAATTAAGCCACACATAGTTCTTATAAACCATACATTTTAGTGTCATGTGGATAAGACATCATCCATGCAGTTTGACATCCTATGGTAAGGATGAGGGTATCACAAAATTGAAGGAAAATAGTATTTCATTATGGACCAAGAATGGAGGTATAGGCATCACTACGTATCCTATGATGGTAGTAATCAAGCTACACACAGTTCTTAGATAAAGAGACTCCCTATGTGGATCTGGCTCTCACACAGGGACATGGGAATTTCATATTTCTTTCTCACATATTTAGATCATGTGTGATAAATAATCAGTAAGAATATTATTTACATTTAGTTTAATGTCATTTTGTGAGTATGCATCAACCATACATTTTAACATCATGGGATAAGCATGTTTTTTTTTCAATTTAATGTCATTCAGTCAGGACGTTCTCTATACAGTTTAATGTCACGTGGTAAGGATGTGCTTGTGCAGTTTAACATCATATGACTAGGGAATTCTCCATATAGTTTAATGTCATGTGGTAATGATGTGTCTTCAAAATTTAAAGTCTTATTAATAGGATGTTATATTATTGATGAAATCTATGCAAAGTATTTCTAGAGAAACCTCACATTGATGGGAGGTGTGATATGTTCATCATCTATTGTGGTCAGTGAGTAAGTTTTTTTATGATAGACCTTATTTATGATAAAAGGTCCTTCCAATTTAGGTTAAAAATTTAGAGGCTTCTTTCTAGGTATAAATGGGGTTCTAAGATACAATACCAGTTCTCCTTGAAGGAATAAATAGAGGTATAAATTTTCATTGAATTCCCATGTGAACTGATTTTGATGAACTTCGAGGTTGTGGAATGTGCACAACCTATCCTCATCGAGTTGTTCTAGCTCATCTATCCAATTATGTGATTTCTCATCATATGAGAGTTGTCTTCAAATGGATAGTTAAAGCAAGGGAAAATGGCCCTTTATTGGTAATACTGCATTGGTCCCATACACCAATGAGTATGATGTTTCTTGAGTAACAGTACATATGGTGGTACAATAGAACCATAAAGCATGTAGGATCTTGTCTATCTAGGACTTCTTATCCATGTTCAACATTTTCTAGAGTATATTTGACAGAGTCTTATTGAAGGAATATATATACCCATTTTCTATTTCATGATAGAGGGATGAGTGATTAGACTCAATGTTGTACACCTAGTACAATTTCATTTACTCTGTAGAACATAAGTTGGTGCTGTTGTCCATAAGTATTGTGTGAGGGACCCCAAACCTAGTGATTATATGGGACTTTATGAAGTTTATGATATTGTTCATAAATAATTTATTGAAGGGCATTACCTCATACCATTTGGATAAGAAGTTGGTAGTAATAAGGATATACTGAAACTAATTAGCTATGGCTGGGGGTTATACCCCCATGACATCCATTACCCATAAAAAAAATGGCCACAAATATTTAGCTGTATGTAGTAATTTTTGGGGTTGATGGTTGAATTTTTTATGAATTTGGAATGCCTGAAATTTCCCAGTAAATTCCACACAGTCCTGGATTATGGTTGGATAATAGTAACCCAACCTTCTAATTTGGCAGGAGAGCCTGATACTAGAATGATGAGTGCCTTAGGAGGCTACATGTACTTCTTCTATGATGGTGGGAATATAGATTTCTTCAATGCATCTAAGGAGGATTCTATTAAAGCCTCACTTTTAGAGATCTTTTTTCTCATTAGTATCATCCTGTAGGGTAAATTTTTCTACTCTTCATTGAATATAATCCCTTTCATCTTGATCTTTATAGAGAATCCCATTTTAAAGATAACCTATTATGGGTTCCATCCATATATAAGTGAATATTGGTTTATCATGCTCCAAGGTAGTGTTGACCTGGTTGATTTCCTCCATATCATAGATGATGATCGATGAGACTAATATTTAGTGCATGATACAAAATAACTCTTCCTCCTGATAAGGGTCAACTAGGATTGTGGCTACATTATCCAATGCATCAGCATGAGCATTCTATGATCAGAGAACATGATTCATTGTGGGATCAAATGGGAATTCTTACATTAGTCCCCTAAAGTAGCTAGTAAGAGAGGTCAACTCTTCCTTTTTGATGGAATATTCACCATTCATCTTCTTAATCATTGGATCCAAATAAACTTTGATATTAAGGTAATATATCTATTGTTATATGGCCAATTATAAACTAGTGATGAAGTATTGGTATTCTTCCTTGTTATTAATGCATCCTTTAGATAATGAGAAAGAGTAGGGAAAATTTTTTTTATCTAAAGAAAGAAATACAATCTCTAACCCAACCCAAGTGAGATTTTTATTTTCCATTATTTTGGAAATATGATTTCATGATTCACCATAAAAATACCTCTCTCATGTCTAGTGAGTGTTATAGGAATAGAAAACCTCCTCTTCTAGTAGTTCGGTGTCCACTAGTGTACTTTCTGGGGTAGGATGTTTCATGAGGAAATCAGAAAGGGATTTCCATTTTACCACCTTCTATGACACAAAATGAATGTCGTATTGTTATAGAATGACTGCCCATCATGCCATAAACCTATTCAACATGGTACAAACAAGGATGTACTAGAGTGGATCAATACAAGAGACCAAATGTAATTCATGGTGTTGTAAGTAATGCATCAAAATTTTCATTACAAATATGAGTGCAATGAAGTTTTTCTATAAATCAGAATATCAGGTCTCAATACCTAAAATCATTAAATTGAGGTTATAGATACTATTCTCACTCCCTTCATCATTATTCTTTGTGAGGAGGGTGCTAAGTGATCATTACATTATGGAAACATATAATATGAGTGGATTTCCTTCCATTGGTGGAATCAGAACTGGTGGGTGTAATAGGTATTTCTTAAAACTTTTGAAGGCTTCTTGGAAGTCCCCTTACCATTGATAGGAGAGTCCCTTCTTCACCATCTTGGTGAAAGGGAGATATTTTTCATCTAGGTTGGCTATGAAATTCCAAATGTATTCAAGGTGACCTTGGATTCCCCTCAGTTTATTGATATTTCTGGGGGGGTGAAATTACTAAAATAAGACTAGTCATTTCTGGGACGACTTTGATGACATAGTGTCATAACATAAATCTAAGGAATTTCTCTAATGATACTCTAAAAGTGAATTTCAGTATATTCATCTTCAGACTATGCTGTCGTAGATTGTCGAAGACAATTTGAAGAACCTTTAAGTGATCACAACATTGTTGGGATTTGACCACCAGGTCACCGACAAAGCATTCATCTATTTTCCCCAAGAAGGGATTAAATATGTGATACACAGTGTGCTGATAAGTAGTGTTAGTTTTCTTTTAGAAAAAGAACCTGAACTAATAGAAAAATATCCATTGGGGTCCTCTAATGGATGTGGCTTCTTCATCTTCATGGGACATCTTTGTATAATTATACCCTGAATACCCATCCATGAAATAAAGGACTTGGAAACCTGTAATTTCATAGATCAAGAGTTTTGTGATCAATATTGGAAAATTTTCCTTTGGTCAGTGTTGATTAAGGTCTCTGAAATTGATGCATACCATAATATTCCCATTCTTTTTCTTAACAGGGATGATATTGGCAAGCCATATTGGGTGTTTCACTTCTTGTACAAAAGTTTTATTTGATCAATTTTTCAACATACACCTATACATTGGTAGCATGGGAGGGGTGAATCCTCCTAGATGTATACTTGAATCCTCAATGGTCATTTGGTATGCTGAGATGGTGCATAGACACATTTGTATTTAGTCCAATCATTTCCATATAATTCTATGTGAAAACATATCAATGTTTCTTTAGTAATGTGATACACATAACTTTCTCCTCGATAGTCATGGAGGAACTAATCATTATAGTCCTTAGGTCTTCTTATATTCCCATATATACCTACCTGAGTTCATAAATAGTGGTGGAGATTCCTTCCATGAATGTAGGAGGGGTGTTCCTAAGGTCATCCTTGTCTTCTTCCACCTTTAATTCTATGGAGGAATTTTAAGATGAAGTTAGAAATATGAGGGAAACTCCTTCACTATTAGGGGGAGAGAGGTCATGAGAAAAGATATTACCATCCCCTATTACTTGACTCATTGTAGAGATATTCCAGAGCTAATTTTATTTTACACTTTCACATGGGATAAAAGGTGCTTGGAAATATGGGATTAGGAATATTTACTCAATTAGATTTATGGGAAGCACATAGCTGTCATTGAGCATACTCCATATAATTTCCAAGGTGGTCCCCAAGACATTAGGGGATGCAACCTATATATCATCATCCATCACTGGTAGTTTTCTCTCCCTCTTGTATAATCATGCCTAGCATATGTGTATTATCAAGTCTCAAAGGGGGGACTATCACTATATAGTATATCGACCTTACCATCGATGGGGTATTTCATACACTGATGGCATTTTGAGTGTACTTCCACATGAATATGGATCTAGGACCTTCTGAGAAGGACATTATATATGGTGTCTTGATCTATAACCATAAAATCAGCATCTGATGTGAGATCCCCAAACTGATCTTTGTGATTGATCTTCCAGATAGGTCTTTTCTCATTCTTATCATACTATTGAATTCTTATCTTTATGGGAGAAAAATCCCCTTCGATATACCCCAAATGTCAAAGGTTTCAAATCAGGATGAGGCTTATCCTAGAACCATTATCAATTTTTTTTAAAGGATGGGGCCTAAGCCTCATTTTTATTATTAAAGCAATGCAAAGACCTCTTTAACTGGGTAGAGGGAGACCCATTACATAGCCCGTAGGCCCAGTGGGCATTTAGCCCATTACATAGCCCATAGGCCCAAATTTTAGGCCCAATACCCATTATGTGAATAGTACTTCTACAGTACCTGTGCTGCTATAGTACCGCATAGTACCCGCCGCCGCTACAGTTCCCCTGCCGCTGCTACAGTGCCGCCATTGCAATAGTATCTCAAGTGCTATAGTAGCTCTACAGTGCTGCTACAGTCCTGCGCCCCATGGGTTTTGAACCCCCATTTTTCATGTAGAATTATGGGGTGCTTACCACTAAGCCAAACCCCAATTACAAGAGAACCATTATCAATCTATACCCTTCAAATGTCAAAATTAATGAGTCTACCTAAAACATATAAGGGTCTGATGTGTTCCTAGATGACCTCTTCTTGATCCTATTCTATTAATGAGATAGAAACATATCATTCTGATAGCATGGTATCCACTCGACAGACCTCAGTTGTAGTGAATTCTATCTTGAACTCATGGGGGCTCTAGAGGGCTTCAATGAGAGCCTAATTGAGTTCTTTTGAAAGATATAGTGCATCTAGGATTGATATCTTGGCAAGAACAACCACCATATATTTCAGAATGTAGTACTTTTATGCTAGAAGTCGGCACTTCTTGAGGTGGTGTTTCCCCTTATTATGTGGCTCAAAAGCTAATGAATTTGAGGTATATGGGCATGGTGCTTGTGTATAGGTTGAGGTATCTTCTTATACCAGTGGCATGATTCATGGTGGCCTTCCTCATTGTATAATATGATAAGATAATCACACCCATGCTAGGCGGTCATGCAAGATGACTAGGCATAGACTACCACTAGAGGGTTCTAAGACACCTCCACGTCCCTCATGGGCTTGTTAGAGTGCTTTAACATGAGTCTCAATTGAATATATTTCCTATGCGGGGATGTCACCAAAATATTGGGTTTGACCACACTTGTGATATCCCCTATATCCTTGGTTCCTACGTAAGTGGCTACCTATTATTTAGTTAGGTGCTGGTAACTCATACTCGGAAGCATACTCATCATTATATAATGAGTCTATGAAGTGTATCACATTAACAAAACCAAATACGATATCTTCATTCGATGAGGGTTCCATTGGGGGGGGGGGGGGTGTAGTGCCCATGCTTCATATGTTTTAGGGAATAAATCTAAAAGAGTCGAAGCTTTCATTGGTGTATAATATGACTCTTATCATTTAATCTCTTTCGATGTTCGATGGTCACATCCCCCTTTAAGATACATATATGATGTTATCTCCCCAAGTGATGGAGCTTCTATAGGACTGTGAAGTTTTGATCTTAGGGTAGAATGACATTGATCAACTGATTTCCAAGTCATATAGTTGTTGAAATTCTACCCATGCTAGGCCATAAATTTATGCCAATCACCCTCTTCTTCTAATCGAGAGATGGTAATGTTGGTCACCTACATTGGGGAGTTATCGAACACCACCTATCTAGAATAGACCATGATTTGGAGGATATATTTAAAGATGAAGCAATACTAGATGTTATGACATAACCTCCTATGAAAAGGGAAGTAGTTAGGATGATTGGTGAGGTTTACCTCATTAGACATCTTAGGATGTGGTAACTTGAGAAGGTTATTGTCCATGGCTATAAGGAAATAATAGGGGAAATGTTATTTTCAAAATGATTATATTTTATTCATCCATTCCTCAAAAATTCAGTTCCTATAGTCTCTTTTTTGATTGTAGACGAGGAATATTTTTTTAGATTTAGTTGCTCGATAAAAGGTGCTTGGTGGTTTGGGACATGATCAGGTTCTTGGATGGGTACTACTACTAGTTTGAGAATAATAGAGGCGGCCTCTACCTTGCTGGTCCTTTTTTCCATGTAATGAAGGCATGAGATAATATTTGGTTCAGGTTCACTGAATGGTTCCTTCCAAATGTTGGGTCGTTTCTATGAACTCACAGAACCCATCTTGATAAAACATTGGGATCATAGGTGTATGTAGCTCATCTCAGATATTTTTAGTAAAAATTTTCAGTAACTGTTCCTATGAGAGAAGGATGCTAATAAAACATGTTTAACCCTTCCATCTTGATATGAAGTCAGAAAGCCTCTCATTTTCATGTTTTTTGTAGTTATTCTGGTTGACATTTGTCATTTTTCTCAATTTGGAGATTAACTAGTAAAGGAATTTGTGATAAAGGTCTTCCCATCCTATAAAAAATCCTATTATAAGGATGTTGTACCAAAAAAATAGTGGTTCTATCAAAGTCTATAAAAAACACATCATCTTGGTTGCCTCCTGCTGATCTTAGGGGAACATCATTAGACCACATTGGGATATGAACTGAGTGAATATTTACAAAGGTACTACTATTTGAGCCGCCTCCAAACTATATGGAGTGAGAAGGGCATGATGAGGAAGCCTTGTTTTTTACTCCCGCTAATTCTAAATTTTTAAAAATACTGAATTATTTCTTTAGAGAGGGAGATTATCCCACTAAAAGGGAGGGAATTCAAAATCATTTTCAACTTCCTCATTTATGTAGACCATATTCTTGGATGTGAAGTTAGTCAGACACTTAGATTCCACTCTTATATGAAGATTTTATCTTTCTATATGTATAAGAGGAGGGAGATTTTCATCTGTCTAGAGGCGATACCCAGTGGGAATATTTTCCCTGAGTATCTCCTCATTGAGTTGTCTGATAGTTTGTATCTCATTATCATATCATGACAACTATTCCACCATGGAAGGATTTTCAGTTCTTCTTAATGGTGATTACGATATAGAAAAACCTTTCCATTTATCCTTGGTAGTGTTCTGTCATAGTGGTGGTGACTCAATATTTAAAGGTTCCATGTTTTGGAGCCTCCTATAGTTTTGGGTGCATGAAACCTTAGTGGGTGCATCCAGATCAACTTCCTCTCAGGGTATGTTTTCCATATTGAATCCCTTTTTATCTATGTATTGACCTAGATTATCTACTTTGTTGATGGTTACAACATTCATAGAGGTGTTTCAAGCAATGGTGGTTGTCCCATTACTTTCAATAGAACATGATGATTCTACACTAACTACATTAGGGTCATTTCTCAAACCCTTGGCCATATTGTGCCACTTTGTCTTGAGAACCTGATGGGGTATGATTGCCTTTTCCATATTATCCTCACATCTTAGCCTGTGAGTAGTGATATTGACGGAGTTTCTAGTTGTGATTTCCTAATGGGCCCCAAATAATAGAGGTTTGTCTTTTGGAGGGAGGAATGGATGGGATATCGATCGTCAATATTTACCTCCAATACTAGTGAATGTGATTCCCTTTGTGGTGATGGGGATGATGAAAATTCCCCCATTCCTATGGTATGGGGACAATATGGGGCCACAATTGGCATTTTTTGATCCTATTGTTGAGGATCTGAGGCTTCCGGTTTAGGATTTGATGATTCATAGGATGGGAATTGAGACATAAATTCCTCCAACCCAATGGGCTGGGGTTGATCTAGAATCACCATTTATTTCCATAGGACCCTATTGAGGGATGATTAACCTAGTGATAGTGATTGATATATAAATTTCACCAGCCCGATGGACTGGGTAGTGTTTGCATCTGCTTCAGTTATGTATCGAATCTTCTCAGGAATTGAAGATCCTAGTGGTGGAGGCAGTGGTAGATATTCCCCCAACATAGCAGGATAAGTTCAATTCTGGATGATGACTATGGAATCTGCTACTGAGACCTTCTTGATGTGTCACAATTGTGCTCATGTAGGAGTCAGGTGAAATAATAGCCCATGAATGGGGTCATTTTCTACAAGAAGTTTTTAGGTTGATCAAAACTTCGACTTTCATGTCTGAAATGAATTATCTATATTTCTAGTGGCCAATTTCAAAGATCTGTTGGATATTATATTTCTTGTTTTTGTGGTTTCTCAACACCATTTAAGAAGGATCATTCCATTGTAGTGACCATTGGTTCATGCATTACCCGACCCCCTAATTTTTCTAGAGTCTATGACGTTAAAGGATGTTATTTCTAAGGGGTTATACTCATCTAGGGGTGTAGTGAACTTCAGAGTTCCACAATATCCCCATCCTTGAATATGGATACATGATGTGGATTCAGATATCAATTTTTGAAGAGCTATGATGCAATGATAGCAAGCATGTTGTAGATTTACACTATGATTTTCTAGTTTTGGGTCCTAGACCATGGAGATATCATCCTGGTCTAGATGACAATAGAATATATCGATGGTTTGAAGGTGAAAATTGTATCCTAGATAAGGGGGTGTCAACCATTTAATATATGATAATTTTCCCACATAATTTTTTTGTAGATAAGAAATGAACTCCTTTTCTAGCTCAACTGGGATCCCAAAGTCAAAAGTGGAAAGGGTCAAAAACATGGTATGAAGGTTATTTTTGGATAACTATCTCCATATTTCAATTTTGACTTCCTTTTCATCATACTTACACACCTCCATCCAATAATACCAAAGAAGGTGCTTCTTGGGTTCACCTACTGATTGGACTAGAGTTCTTCTGGTAGTTTATGGGGAACTATATATGGTTGAACCTGATGTTTCAAGCACTTATCTATACAAACATGTTTATGTTTTGAAAACCTATCTATATGGTGGTGTCTGGGAAAGGGGGGGATTTTCCTATAAATAAGATATTTCACCATAGGGAGGTTGACCATGGTGGATGTTAGTGTTAGAGTCCCTATGATCTATCTCCACATTACCATGAGGAGGACTATTTCGACAATGATCACCTTCTTCTTTGGTTGAAGTGTCGACATACCGTTGGGGTGTTGAAAATGTATCTCAAACAACATCAAAGGAACTATAATTGATAAGATTAAGAATATTAGCCTCATTATGTATTGTGGATGGAATATATTGACCCACCTTTTGGAATTATGCTGGGATATGAGCCTACAACATGATGGTTGATGAATTGTTTTGATAACAGTCTGGTGCTGTGGGAGTATGAACCCACTACTGAGAAGATACTAGAATATACTAATGATCCTTTTCTTTATTGACATTAATGTGAGCCTATCCTGAGGAATGTTCCATTATCACATGGTGATACCCTATCATAATGTGAATATGTTCCCAGTCCTAATCCATTGGAGTATGCCTCTAGTATTTTTTGATAGGAATATGAGCTCATACTGAGGCATGTTCCACTCTCACTTGGTGAGCCCCAACTAAAATAATAATATATCCCTAGTTTGAATATGTATTCCCTACTAGAATATGTTGATGAACCACTAAAATTGGATAAGGAATATGATAATTCTCTTATATTTCCTGAGAAGAATTCTAGTGTAGTAGTTCATTAGTAGAAGTTGGGATATGCTATTGGTTTCAATAATCTACTGGAATATTCTAGATAGATTCACTAAAAGAAATATGATCCTTTCCTGAGTCATGTGACACTCTCACTTGGTGATCCCCAACAAAAATAGGGATATGATCCAGATCTTGGGTATTTCAAGTATTCAAAAAATATTCTTCAAGAGGAATATGATCCCATACCGAGACATGTTACACTCTTACTTAGTGATCCCCTTCTAGAATAAGGATATGATCCAAATCCTGGGACTTTTGAAAATGCCTCTGGGGTTTTTCTATAAGGATATGATCCTATTCTGAGGCATGTTATGTGCTCACATTCTGATCCTTATTTGGAACAGGAATATGACCTCAGTCTAGTGCCTCATACTTTATAATAATATGCCGATAATTATCCTAGATTAGAGTAAGAATATGCACTTACTTCAGAGAACCCAACTATTCATAATGATCAGATTATTATTCTACCCTAGCTGTAGGGATAAGAATATTCACTATCCCTATAGTTGTACCAATTTCGTAATATGGAGGAATATTTCTTCAATAGTTGGTAAGATGTAATTACACTTTAGAAAATTTTACATAGAAATATAAGACTTAAAATTTTATATATCCACTATGTACTAGAATATATATTTGATTGAAGTGGGGATATGATCCTCCTTTTATCCTCCATTTTCCACTGCAATATGCCGATAGGATTCATGCATGGGTGTAAGAATATGTGCCTCCCCATGATCTCTATAGGATATTCCCACAATTTTCTTTTAATTGATTTGGGATATGATCCTTTTTGCTCACTATTATTGGACTATGCCAATATATATCATCATTAAGAGTGGAGATATGTGCCCTATCATGATTATCCAAATCCTTTCGCACTTGAAGTTTCTTCCTTGTTTCCCATGCATGGGGATCATAGGTTTTAGTGTGTTGGGTGGTACTCTCAGAAGGAAACTTAAGGGCACCAGCAGGATGATTCTATCGACGTCTGTTGAGAGGATCCCTCCTCAGAATCTCTTAAACCATAAGGAATCCAAAGTTGAATCCATGATCCAACTTAATTAGATACTGAAGGTGGTGATCATTGTGCTCTAGGGATAAGCATCCAAAGTGGTTGGTTATGGTGACGAGGGACACTGGATTTACTGCAACTATCTTTGAATGAATCTTACCCATTGGTTTTTTCATTTTAAGACCCTCGTAGGCAGTATCAATGGTTGGGATCATACCATGGTTATGGTATTATTGAACCATTTCATTTTCCACCTGATGTTGAAGGTGTCGAGT
Organism: Viscum album; assembly: GCA_963277665.1. Classification (NCBI taxonomy): domain Eukaryota; kingdom Viridiplantae; phylum Streptophyta; class Magnoliopsida; order Santalales; family Viscaceae; genus Viscum; species Viscum album. The sequence goes on from OY728141.1 coordinate 1,331,049,752, forward strand.
AGGTGATTTTATTTTGAGATCCATGGGAGTTGTAACCATAACTAATTTTACAGAACGATCACTGGATAAAGATATTAGCTTAGGTCAGGGTGTTTTTGGTGAGTTTAGTATCTTTAGTCATGCATACAAAAAGGAATAGGGTCATCAATTAGTGCATTATCGTAGGCATGATGCATGCTCAATCAGATATGCATGGGTAACACAATTATATTTTCTTATTCCCAGTCTATCCATTCTTCTCACATGAAATTGTCAAAGTGAGAATGAACTTATTTCTTGAGAACCCTAACTATAGGGGACCATCTGTAAGATCAAATCTTTTTTTTAGTTTTTTTACCGGATATGAAAAAAAATGGTATGAAACATGGACAACCAATCATTTTTTTATTTGAGAGATTCACATCGAGATCACTATTTTTTGTTTCATGGGGAAAATAGGATAAGGAACACCCATATGATAGTATAAAAATGGTCATATGATATCTAGTAATTATATCCTTTTTATATTGTGAAGGAGGTGCCATAGTTAAATGATTTCATATCAGGTTCCTCATTTTTATTTCATTGGAAGGATGTGGATGGCTTGGATCGATGGATTGATTGTGGGGGTTTCAATAACTTATAAAATATTTCATGTCTAAATTACCATTTTTTTCTCTACCAGAAACTCTCAATGGCTCCCACATCCATAACAGAGTATGTACCATCTTTCCAAGGGTATGTGGTCCTTCGGGGTTTCCAACACAATGATTCTTAGAAACTCACATTGGTCGAGAGGATGAGTGGCCAGGATCATCACACTATTTTTGGGGGAAATGTTTCTTATTCCAGAACTCTCTTATAGATTTAATAAAAGTTTGATAATCTCCTCCTAATCCTGATATGAGACCAGTTACCCAAGAAAAAAGATCATAGATTAGACCATTTTATATATAAAATGGTGCATCTTTTTAGTGAATTCAATTATATGTATATAAGTTTCTTCATCCATTTACCATTAGTGGGTAGATTATTATGTGTTGAATCCATATCACAAGGTACTCTAGAGTTTTTTTTCATCCAGGGAGGATGGGATTAAGCCCTTATGAGGCATCTTATATATCATGTTTTATAAGAGGAATCAAAACCCAAGTAGTTAATTAAACCCATGAAGTTTAACATCATATGTAAATGAAATATATGGGAGAACTTGGGCACTAGATATTTGAGCTCAGACCTAAAGGAGGTGTCCTACATATCCTGGGTATAACAGAAATCATAGTTCTCATAGTTTAATCACACCCTTGGGACTTTACCTATAGTAGAAAACCTTATATGAGGGAAGTTATATCTTTCCATTGACCGAGGCTTACATATTGAGGTTTCCCTAGATGGTAGAGATTCATAATGAAAATGTTGTCGTCATTTAAAATCCCTTAAGACGACATGATCCATGCTCGATTTTGGAAATAAGGGATAGAAACTAATCAGTCTCACTATATATGAATGTGGGGATTACATTGTGACAACCCTTTGGATATTCATTATAGATCTTAGGCCTTAGGAGGGAATCCTATTTTTTTATTATAAAATGAATTAGATTCATCATAGTTCATTATGTTAAGGCCTACACACCAATTATACCCTTTGTGAGGCATGATTACCCATCTCATAGAGGATGGGGTATGAATCTCAGGCCTTAAGAAGGAATCATAGTTATCTTACTTATAAAAGGTATCAGATTCATCAGAGTTCATTAAGTTAGGGCTTACACACTTTGGATTCCCATTGTAAGGTATAATTACCCATATCATGGAGGATTTGGTATGGATCTCGGACGTTAGGAAGGAATCCTAAATATCCCACTTAAAATAGAAATTAGAGTCATCATAGTATGTTAGGTCATGTCTTACACACTAAGGATACCTTATATATGTTCATTGGTCAAGGCCATCATGTCCTAAGATATCTAATCTACATGGACTAGTTGTTTGATTTACATGTATGGTTGTCTTCATAACATTTTTGAGGACATACTAATTGCATACTAGAAATGTCCAAAGACAATCACATTATCTAGGTTGACATGTATGGAGGGTGTCACATGACCAGGATGACCTGTCTGGAGGACATCGTATAATCTAGGCTGACATGTCCAGAGCATGTCGCATAACTAAGTTGACGTGTCTAGAGGACATTGCATAATACATGTTGACATGTCTAGAGGGTTTCAAATAACTAGACTGACTTGTCTATAGGAAATATCATAATCAATGTTCGCATGTACAGAGGATGTTACATGACTAAAGTTAACATGTCTAGGTTTCATCATGAGATCTGGATGACATGCTTTTAGGGTTTCACAAGATTTGGTTGGAAAGACCATAGGGATTAATGAGACCTAGATAGAATACATTGGTTTCACCATATATTTATAATACATGTCTATAGTAAATTTCATGATATGGATGGAGATACTGGAGGTCTTCATGAGACTTGGGTGGAATGCCTAGAGGGTGTCGCCTGACTTGCTTGAAGTGTTGAGAGGACATCACATGATTCAAATGGTATGTCAAGAGGACATCACATGTCTTGGGACATAAGTCCTGGAGCTATTGCATGGTCTATATGATTCATGAAAATCCAATTAGGATCAATGTATCTATCTTTGCATAAGTCTCTCATCCTTTATACTTTATTCTATCTTTTATTGAACATGTGGCTTATATTTGTTTAGTGTTTTTCTTGTCTTAGGTTTTGTGTGACCCTTCCGACATACATGATGTCCTTCTCATAATTTGACCATCATTCCATAAGTCCTTCACGTGATATTAAGTGATCACATGAAGTTCTTATGCATGCTCGATGATTCTAGGACTCATTCACCATATTTTACCTGGTGAAATACCTCCACGATCACGTGATCCATAACTTCAAGAAATCCCATATGAGCTCCCGTACATGAGGGATCGTCGATTGATGATTTTTTTGAGATGAGGGGGGTGGGTGGGGTGGGTGGGGTAGGGGTTTTATGACTCAACAAATAGGTTATACACCACACTGTGTGGCACTTATCTTACATATTCAAGTTGGAGTCATTAGAGGACTTAGGTGTCACGCGTTTTTCAAAATCCTGCTGTAAGTTTCGCATGATTTTCAGAGACTGCAAGACCATCCCATCAATTCCTCATTTATTTTATTTAGACCATTCAAAGGGGTTTTCATAATCATGTATAAATTATTAGGGGATTCCACAATGTTAGGCCTACAAGTCTACAGGCCTTCGTGAGATGATGATGCTTATTGAAAGGATTTCGTGTGATTTTAGGTGACTTTTATTAGGGTCTTCTGCAAGAAAAAGGTTGATTGCGAGGGGGATTTCATGATATCAAGATGGCTTGTCAAGGGGGGATTCACATGATTGATGGTGATCACCTAGGGTGTATGTCTCTATTTACTTAAGATCAATGTATACTCCCCTAAAAATAAGCTCCCAGAATTTACCTTTTTATTTCCTTGTTTATTCTACAAGGGCTTGGGTTCTCGTGAGTTTGTATGAGTGTTTTTGAAGAAAATCACTCTCCCCATCAGTGATACATCATGTGACCAATAACAGGTCCTACGATGATGCATGAACATTATCATGACCTACCATTCTATTTTTCTTTGGAGTCAAAGGGGGAGAGAAATGTTATCAGGACATGTCTGAATCCCTTTGTGTGATGTGGGTGACATGTCATCGTGCTCTTGCGCGACCAAGAAGATATGTTGCCATAGATTCTGATGTGTCTTAAAAACTACATGGGCACGTTTCATGAAGTTTATGACTACAAGAGGATAGTGCATTTTTTATATTTTATACTTATTTTACAAGGATTTTTGTATGGTTTATTAGAAATTCTCTGATTGAAAAGTCATGTGATCCAGAGAAACTCATCTAGTAGTAGTCTCATGACCACTGAATTTCATGGATTCCTTCACAAGAATAAGGAGGCTCATAAAATAGGATTTATGAGATCTTCTAGCAAGTTATGAATTTCACATGAAGCGTCTGCATGACCTTTTGATGGCTAAGAAATCACATGTCCTATTTTATGTTATAAGATCTGCGTGTCCTGGATACCTTTACTTCCTTTGATTTATGGGGAGAATAATAACCATATTTAGGTATTTATTTATTTTTGGATTTTCGAAAGATTATTTTGAGGGTGTCAACACAAAAAAATATAATTTAGGTTCATTATATAATATAACATGTAAGAGTCCATACCATTCCTAGAAATTCACGCTAGTGAGGAGGTTATTTTTCTCTATTATGGATCATAGTGATATAGTTAAAGATGTGTGATTATCCATTTCTATTAAATTAAGAGCATATTATTAGTACTTCATTGATTAACAAATCATATTATTAAGTTTAAATTTAATTTTATTAATCTCCCAAAACTATTTCAAAACCCAGTTCCCTCACTATTATTTTTGTAACATCCTATTTCATATATATTTTAGTGGAAATGATCCATATTTTCTTATAATAAACCAAACGTTATCCTGATAGGTTATTTTAATGGTTTTAGGTAATAATAACTTTATGAAAACATTAATTCATAGTTTCTTGACCTCTTTAGTGGAATCTTCAATCCTAAAATCCTAGATAAATATTCCCTCAACTATTTCCTCTTAGTTACACTACATCCTACTTTGTTAGTTAACCTTTGATGTGAGAAAAGTTAATTCAACCCAAAACATTGATCTAAAAGTTATCTGATAATTTAAAGCACCCCAACTTGGGTCAGAAAAGAACTTTAAAAAGTGGGTTTGATTTTAACTTAATTAGTGGAAGGATATTATTACTTAATATTTTAGTTAATGTATTATTATATTTATACATAAAATCCTAGTTTTTCCTTATCTCATGACTTATTAATATTAAGTGCATTTTAATTAAGTAATAAAAAATGTATGATGAAATTTATGAAAAATATTGTTTTATTTTATTACATATTACATGATTATTAATTCATTTATTAAGTTATCATATATTATATACACACATAAATAAACAACCATGAAAATAAATTAATAAAATATAATTTACATGATAATGATATTATTAAATGGTTAGTTTATCTAGCAGATGATAAAATAACCATCATACCTAGGGAAAAACACCGTTAACTACAGCTTGGCTTGTGTTACAACATTCCACCTTAGTTCCTATGTATTTCACAAATTGGTTTCACCATTTACTGGAGATTTGGATTGACTCCTCTAACATGGTAGATCTATCCTTATATAATATTTTATTAACATGAAGGTGAGAGGATCTAATGGATCTGATAGGGAAAGATTATATAAAATAATCCATGGGCATAGAGGACCATATATAATAATGAGGAGTGGATGACAGACATACCATAACTTTAATTTAATAATAAATTAAAAGGAATCCAATCTCATATATAGGCCTGGTCTAAGATCACGATCATCCAAATAACATGAAAAGAACTCACATTTTTCATTATAGTTATCAATTACTTCGATTTTTCATTTAATTAAGATAAAATTATATGGATTAATCTAATGAATTCAATTTATCATATTTCCACCCAAGAATCCTTGAAATACCATCATCCATAAATTTAAGTAAATTAAATAAATTAATTTTATTTTATATTATAAAAGTACACAGGTGTACTTAGAGGCAACAACATGAACTCATCCAAACAACCTGACATGATCCTTGTGCTTGTGTATTTCCTTGGCATCCAACATACATTGTGTGGTAGGTAATTATATGGAGTGTAATATCAAAAAAATTACACAAATAACACATATAAAATAAAATTCAAGTGATTATCTTTATGCACATAGAGTACATTATGATAAAGACCATACATAAATTGAATACTTATAATTTAGCATAGAAATTAATTTACTATATAATAAAAAATCCAATGACATAGTGTGTACTATCAAATAAACAACACACATAACACATGAGAATAGGTTTAATTATATAATTAATTATTCTCTACACATTAAATTAAGCAAAAAAGATATAGTAAAAACAAGATGTATACTAGGTTACATGGCATGTGATCTCTTTAGCCCGTGTCCACAACACTTCTCTATGGACCAGGACTGTTTGTATGTAATGGATGTGTACGATTTATACAACATGTAATATTTATACATGACATGTGGACCAAAATTTTCACTATTTTTCAGCACCCATGTTGTGTAGCAGGTACAAGACACTTTTGGACCCCTTTGTTCATTACTACAAGATCACAAGGACTACACATCGTGTACATGAGTTACACAATACGTAGTTCTTCAAACCACATACCTTTAGGTACAAGTCTTCATAGATCAAATTTTATCGGATCTTATTTGATCTCACAAAATATATTTTATAACCATGTGAGATACACAATAGATACATGGTTACATGGAATTTAGTTTAGTACACGACATATAGTCTTGTGATTTATGAATAGAATGTTTTCCATATCTATATGGAATTTTTAGATAATTATTTATTTATTTAAAATATTTATTGGTCATGTGAGAAATAATGCATAAAGGGAAGAGAAAATGTAACGCCCCGAACCCAGTTACCCAGAGTCGATGCATTATTACATAACATTGGCATAATCACAAAATATCATGTCTCGAAAGACCGATTAGTTTAGTAGCCTTGGAAACACTAAATACATTCATAAGTCTTACATTACATCATAAAGTAAAAAACTACAACAAAATAGTCTCCATATTCCACACTCATATCCCCTCAAACTATCCCTAAATTTCAGTCATAAAATACTTCTTCACATCCTAGGAAAAATAAAACATAGAAAGGGGTGAGCTCAGATGTTCAGTAAGGATAACAATATAGCAGAAACTTTCATAAATAAGCATAAACATTTAAGGCAATGTACAACTAAAACAAAAGCATTTTAAACATGAACTTAAACATAATATGGAAAAAATAAAATGAAATAATTCCATTTACTTATTCACATGGATATTCTACTAGTCGAATAATCACATGCAATATCAATAACCACTTTCATAATGATGGAATGCATAATGCTAGACTATCATAACCACATAGTCAAGGCCTTGTGCCAAGACTACAAATAAGATTTTGCCAAGGACTTGTCACAATACACTAGTTTGTCTCATGAGACCTACCGATGCATCAAGGAGCTGTAGTGGGATCCACCTGTCACTTACTAAGTCCAATGCATTCCTTATATGAACAAGTTTAAACATAACATAAACATTCGTATTAAAACTAGCATATTAAATGTCAATACTTTCTCTATAAACCATGAATGGTATAAAAATATCACATACATAGTCAAACATATCACAAAACCTTCAATACAATATGGATGTTTTGTATCATAATAAATCAACTTCAAATAAACTTAAAATCCATCAAAGGATATTGACATAGATGAAATCAAAACTATTTGAGAGAAATATCTCTTTTTTTAAAATCATTTAAAAGTCACATAATTATAAAAGAAAACATTTACTTATAACGGAATCTTTTTTTCTTATATGCTTGTAAGGGAAGCTTCGACGATATTATAACGGTGGAAAAAAGCCAAACCCACCTTTTAAATTAAAAAAATACATTCTTACCTTAATGCTGTCGAAAAGGTTAAAAATGACCTTGTTTGGAAAACGACGGAAATATTCCTTTATAAACATCTTGTAAAAGTCAAAAAAGGGTATAAATGAATTTAACCAATAGTCTATAAAATATTAATAATGTTTTGAAATACATTTTTTAGAAACATGGATGTGGATGATAAAGAGGTTCTAGTAGATAATTACGTAAAAACAACCTCGGATAATGTAGATATTATGAAATAAACCCTTACCTTGTACTTTTCCTTGATCAAGGGTTGGTTAAAATCCTGTATAATAGTTAAATAATTTTTATTAAATAATAAAATAATCATATACATAAATATGATATCATATATGATCTTTTAAAAGTGCTTTGTTAATAATATTTTAGTATTATAGTCGTTTCAGGTGTTCACTTACTCGTTTTATTTTATATGTTTTGTTACATAAGCCGTGTTTTTTATACATAGGTTGTATATTATTAATATTCAAAATTATATCAAGTCCTTAAACATTATTTTTAATCATCAAATGAAAAATTAGTCTTGAATGGATACGATGGGGAATGAATCTCATCGCGTTCGTGGAGACAGTAGTCCGTACGTACACACGAGAGACTTTATCATTTTTATTATATTAAAATAATATATAATTGGATAGTGCATCATATATATAGAATAATTATCATGTTATATTTATTATTTACATTAATTACACATCATTTTTATACCCATCCAAATAATAATGTATTGAATAACATTTACACCACGACGTGTAGACGATAATCTGTACGTACGCACGTATGGTGACATGTCATTCAAGGGATGGATAGAATAATGAATTTGGTTATACCATATTTATAATAACATCAAAGTATATATAATATACTGGAGTTATTATTTTAGAATGGAAACAACAAAGAAAAAGGAAGTGGAAGAAGAAAGGAACTTGATAGAGGTGGTGAGATTTTTACCTCTTCTTCGGGTTCTTTCTTTTGATTTGATCAGAAGGGATCCTTAAGTTGGTTTTCTTACTAAAGAAAGGCCTATAGGATGAAGTTATGGAAGTTAAGAGTATATTTGGGTAGGGTTTGGCCGAACCAAAAGGCTTTGAAGTCATGAATTTGAGAGAAGGGGGAGTTCCCTTTTATAAGAAGGGTGAGGGGCACCTTAGGAAGAACTTAAAATATTATTTTATAATAAATTCATATTCGGTTTATAATGGATCCAAAGTGACTTATTTATAGGATAAGGTGGGGAGGGGTAGAAATAATTTCCACCAATATATTTTAGATAGTTTTGGGTCACTATATTAACCTTATCATTTATATTTAACTCTTAGTTAAATAGTTTGACATTTACCATGTCTCTTTGTATTTTTATATTATATGGTTAATAAACTTTATATAACAAGTCAAGCGAACCCCAAGTGGATAATTATTAATATATATAACCTTATCTAATTCATTTTTCCGAACTTTAGATTTTTAGGAATATAATATCAATTAATAATATAATATTTGTTTTAAATACTCCTTTATGTCAATTTTGACACTATTTAATAATTGATTTTTTTAAAGTCCTAAAAACTTTATTAAATCTAAAAAAAATCATTTAATCAATAATAACATGTTATATTAACCTATAAAATTATTTTATTACATAAAAACTTTCAAATTATATTTATTTTAACATTTATAATACCATTTATTTTATTCTTTCATTAATAAGGAAAATAATTCACCATCATTGTATCATAAATAAATTTAATTATTCAATGTATAAAAATTATAAATAAAATATAATTATGTAGGAAATATTTTTATATTTCTAATGAATATTTATAGTATACAATATAACATATATAACCCTATGTAAAAATTGTTTTACTAAAATATATATGCTTATGTCATTTTTGTATTTACTTTAACTTAATTAATATAAAGTGTCATTATCAAATACAAGTGACTCCATGGGGTCCCAAAATCGACCCAAGGATGCCCATGGTCGGACATGAATCATCCAATAGGGTTAGGGAACATGTTAGGGTAATTTAATATTATTATAATATTATTTGTTTACCCTTAGTTGCCAGATTTACCCTTTAACCATGATAAATAAAATATTTACCGAAGTAATTATTCAAAATGTCTAAAAATAAAAGTTACATATTTACACAATTTGGACCTCCTGATTATAAATTTGAAATCCATTTTTCTAAATTCAAAACACAGAAGTGGAAGAAATTAATTTAAAATCAATTCCCGTTGTTAAAACAAAAAGCGTGTTTTTAAGAAATAATAATTATCAAAAGATTGACACTTGTTTATATCTAGTTTAAATGTAAAATTACATCCAATAAAAAACCTTGGATTATATGGTAAAAATATATTCAAATTATACTTTAAAAGCACTCAATAGTATAATTTAGCACTATAAATTATTTTGATTAAAAAAGTTTTTTTTAATTAAAGTTTAGTATTTTTCACTATTAACAAAAAATGGGAAGTTCTCAGAAAAATACCAAAAATTTATCTTAGTCTAATTTCAATATTCAGAATCCAAAAATGAAGTCCATTTTAAAAGATAAAATTTATATAATTTCAAAAAGTGGGTATTACTATTCATAACAGCTAGTTTGATTGGTTGTGGTGTGTTAGAACTCGAAGTTGCATACAACACACGCTATTGTATTATTCAAAGTGAAGAATACCGTGGAAGATTGGGGTGTTACATTCTCCTCTCCTTCAAATAATTTTGTCCTCTAAATATCTAGAATATTACTACATAAAAAGAATCGGGTTGATCTTCATCATAAGTTCCTCGGGTTCCCACATTTCCTCTTCCATCTTATGGGTTCTCTATAAAAATTTTACCAGACGAGTCGTCTAGTTTCTCAGCACTTGTTCTCGTGTATAAAGAACCTTGAAAGGATCTTCTCAATAAGACAGATTGGGTTCCAATTCTAATTCCTCATAAGTGATTACATGCGTTGGGTCAGGCATGTATTTTCTCAACAGTGATACGTGGAACACATCGTGAACTTTGGAGAGATTTTGTGGCATTGCCAAATGGTAAGCTACAACCCCAATTCATTCTAGAATTTCGAAAGGTCTGACGTACTTGGGACTCAATTTACCTTTGTTACCGAAACGTATAACTCCCTTCCATGGAGATACCTACAAGAAAACATGATCTCCTACCTAAAATTCCAAATCCTTCCTTCGGTTATCGACATAGCTCTTCGGCATACTTTGAGCTACTTTGATGTGGTTTTGGATTAACTTCACCTTTTCCATCATTTCCTCCACCAGTTCTGGGCCTAAAAGTTTTCTTCCACCAATGTCATCCCAACAGGATGGCGTGAGACATCTCTTTCCATATAACGCTTAATATGGTGCCATACAAATACTTGAATGGAAGATATTGTTGTAGGAAAATTCCAACAGAGGTAAATATTGATCCCACATACCCTGAAAGTCAAGTTAGAATGATATCAACATGTATTATAAGGTTTGAATTGTCCGTTCTGATTGTCCATCAGTTTGGGGGTGGTAAGCAGTGCTCAAACGAAGTTCAGTATCCTGGTGTTTCTGAAGACTTTTCCAGAATCTTGATGTAAAATGGGGATCACGATCAGAAAAAATCGATAGTGGTACTCCCTGAAGTATTACAACTTCATTAATATATAGTCTTGCTAATCATTCAAGTGGTAAATCTTCTCTTATAGCAAGAAAATGTGCTGAAATGGTAAGACGATCAACAATGACCCATATTTTATCGTTCTTTTTTGGAGTCTTTGGTAGTCCCATGACAAAGTCCATCATAATATTATCCCATTTCCACTCAGGTATGGGAAGAGGTTGCATGACTCCTCCAGGCTGTTGCCTTCCAGCTTTCACTTGTTGAAAAACCATACATCTTGACACAAAATCAGCAATCTCCCTCTTCATGTTTTCCCACAAAAAATGTTCCTTAAAATATCTATACATTTTGGTGCTCCTTGGGTGTATAGAGAAATTGGAACAATGAGAATCATCCAAAAATTCCCTTTTTAGATCAGGTATATCGGGAACACAAAGTCTCTTCCCAAATTTGAAAATTACATATTCATACACAAAGTCACTCAATCTCCCATCTTTCACAGCTTTAATCTTCTTTTGAAATTCTTCATCATCGGTCTGAGAACTCTTTATACTTTATAGTAAATATGGTTTGGAAACCATTTGAAAAAGTATCGATGTTTCAACTTCCATGGTAATTCCCATATCCATCTTCACCAGATCAATAAAAATAGGATCCCTTTAAAATCTAATCTTGTTCAAAACTCCATGAACCTTTCTACTCAAAGCATCTGCCACCTTATTTACCTTCCCCGGGTGGTAGTGTATCGTGCGATCATAATCCTGGAGTAGCTCAATTTATTTCCGTTTCCTTATGTTGAGTTCTTTCTGTGAGAAAATATACTTCAAACTCTTGTGATCAATATAAATCTCACATTTTTCACCATATAGATAGTGTATCCATATCGTCAAAGCAAAGATTACAGCTTCTAACTCAAGATCATGAGTAGGATAGTTTTGCTCATAAATTTTTAGTTGTCGTGATGCATATGAAATAACCCAATCATTCTGCATAAGGACACAACCAAGTCCTTTATTTCAAGCATCACTATAAATAACAAACTCATCATTACCTGATGGTAGAGTCAAGATAAGAGCATTGACTAATCTTCTCTTCAGTTCTTCGAAATATTCTTCACACTCTTTTGTCCAAAAAAATTTAACCCCTCTTCATGTGATCTTTGTTAATGGGTTAGCCAACCGGGAAATATTCTGGACGAAACGTCGATAATAACCTGCTAAACCAATAAAACTGCATACCTCGGTTATACTCATTGGTGCTAGCCATTCTTGGATTTCTCTTATCGTAGAAGGATCAACAGAGATTCCATACTTAGAGACAATATGGACAAGAAAAGAAATCTCCTGAAGCCAGAATTCACACTTGCTAAACTTCCCATATAATTCATGTCTTTTCAGAGTCTTCAGGATAATGCGCAAGTGATTTTCATGATCCTAATAGATTTTGGAGTATACCAAGATATCATTAATAAATACCACTACAGATTCATCAAGATATTCTTTGAGAACTATGTTCATTAGATCCATGAAAACAGAGGGTGCATTAGTCAGCCCAAAAGGCATTACTGTAAACTCATAATGCCCGTACCTGGTTCAAAATGCTGTCTTTGGAATGTCTTCCTCCTTCACACACAACTGATGATATCTAGATCAAAGATAAATATTTGAGAATTATTGTGATCCATGAAGTTGGTCGAATAAATCATCAATGTGAGGTAAGGGATACTTGTTCTTTATTGTTATAGCATTGATCTCCTTGTAGTCGATACATAACCTCATAGATCCATCTTTCTTCTTAACAAAAAGGACAGGGGCTCCCCATGGAGAAACACTTGGGAGAATAAATCCGTTATTAATCAATTCCTCTAGTTGTTTCTTTAGTTTCACTAATTCCACAGTGGCCATTCTATAAGGGGTCTTCGATATGGGACTTGATCCAGGAATTAAATCAATGGAAAACTCAATTTCTCATTCTGGAGGATGTCCAGGTAAATCATTTGGAAATACACCAACATATTCTTTCACAATAGGTACATCCTCTATTTGAACATTCCTTTCCTCACCCACAGTTATTTCATTCTCTTCCACCGCAATAATTGAATTTAGTTGAGCTACTGGGGGTGGATCTAGATAATAATTTGGTGGTGACGATTTTGCTCTAAAGATAAGGTGTTCTTTATCATCATCATCAAAAATCATAGCCTCCTTCTTCTTACAATAAATCTTCACATCATGGTCCAAAAGCCAATCCATACTGAGGATTATATCAAATTACATCATGGGTATGGCGATGAGATCAGCAGATAAAGAACATTTACATGTTCTAATGGGGACTGATTCACAAAACTTTGTTGCGATGATACTTACCTTAGGAGTTTTAACTGACAACTCCCTTGTTAAATCAAATTGGAAATATCTAATTTTCTTAGTAAACTGCGAAGATATAAAATAATGAGATAATCCATAATCAAATAAAGCATTGGCTAAACATGAGGAAACCATTAAATTACCTTCCACCACGTATTTTAGAGCTTCTACCTCAGCAGTAGTGATAGCATAAGCTTGGCCTTGATCCCATGGACTTTTTTGAGGTAAGTTCCCCTGATGCTTAGGACATTCATTTTCATAATGTACCATCTCTTTGAAATTGTAGCATTGAACATCGGTAGCTTCTTTCTTCCCCTTGCAATCTCGAGCTTGGTGGCCTTTTTCACCACACTTGTAACAGACTCCCATTCCCTTCAGGAAATTACCGAGGTGTTTCTTCCCACATTTACTGTAGGATGAATATTCAACTTTTCCATTCTTCCCCTTGTTTCCATTTCCAGAGTGATCAGCATATCTCTTCTTCTCTTTCTTTTCTTTAAAGTCGTAAGACTTATAGAATTCTTTTTCCGTCTTGATAACACATGAGAAAATATCTTTGTACGATGAGAAGGATTGTGAGACAAATTCTTGACAGAGAAATGGGTTTAACCCATCAAAGAAATGATCAATCTTACTTCTTGGGTTACATATATAATCTGTAGCAAGCCTTGCTAACCATGTAAAGTTATACTCATACTTTGCAACATTCTTGTCCTCCTTTTTCCTCAGGCTCAGAAATTGTCTTTCCATATCCGCTCGATGGTAATGAGGAAAATATTTTTCTAAGAAAATCTGTTTAAACTCTCTCTATTCCATATTTGATACTTCATCATCTTCCTTCGTGTTTTTAATCAATTACCAACATTGATCAACATATCCAGTGAGGCGGTAAAATTCCATGACAACTTTTTCCCTTTCACTACTCCCCAAGGTGTGGAATATTTTCTCTAAATAATTTATTCATTGCTCAGCTACTAGTGGATTTGTACCGCCATTTAATGTTGGTGGTTGTTTCCTCATGAAGCGATCTAACATTGATCTTCGACGCTGTGGATCGAGGTGCTCTGTACGGGTAAGGTTATTATTCATAACCTGAGTGAGTTGTCCCAGTATGGTGATTAGCTGATCAGCACCAGTTGCATCACCGGCTCCACTATAATTATCTTGAGTAGGAGGGAAATCCCTACATGGAGTGCATGAATTGATACAGTTTCCATTCCTTCCACTAGGCACCATTTCTAAACAACAACATAAATTAGATCAGTTTATGAATCAAAATACATAATTCCATAATTGTAAAACACTTAACATAAATTGAACTATTTATGGATATAATCCATAATCATAAAAAAATGTTTTCTTTGAGGAAGTATATACTCATAAACCCTTCATTATGGTTTGTAAGTAAAATTAGAATTATCCTAAGCATATCCCCAAGGAGTGTTGTAACCAATAGTGCAACAAGGCTCGTTGCCGTGCACCAGTTCCAGTTCGAGTCTAGCTGAAAGCGGTGTTTTTGGGTTTTACCTCTAGGTACATCTGTGCCAGAGCTGCCTCTACCTGCTCATATCTAGACAGGGATGTATTTCTTGGAAAACTCACAAAATCTCTACAATACCAAAATTCTAGGAAGTTCTTCTACACTAATCCTTAATGTCTATCTTAGGTCTATGTTCTCTAATCAGAGTTTATCTAAATCTAGCTTCCAAGGTTTGTAATAAACTTCCTCTGATACCAACTGTAATGCCCCGACCCCAATTACCCAGAGTCGGTGCATTATTACATAACATTGGCATGATCACAAAAGATCATATCTCGAAAGACCGATTAGTTTAGTAGCCTTGGAAACACTAGATACTTTCATAAGTCTTACATTACATCATAAAGTGAAAAACTACAACAACATAGTCTCCATAGTCCACACTCATATCCCCTAAAACTATCCCTGCAGGTCAGTCATAAAATACTTCTTCACATCCTGGGAAAAATAAAACATAGAAAGGGGTGATCTCAGATGCTCAGTAAGGATAAAAAAATAGCAGAAACTTTCATAAATAATCATAAACATTTAAGGCAATGTATAACTAAAACAAAATAATTTTAAACTTGAACTTCAACATAATATGGAAAAAATAAAATGAAATAATGCCATTTACTTATTCACATGGATATTCTACTAGTCGAATAATCACATGCAATATCAATAACCACTTTCATAATGATGAAATTCATAATGCCAGACTATCATAACCACATAGTCAAGGCCTTGTGCCAAGAATACAAATAAGATTTTGCCAAGGCCTTGTGCCTAGACACTAGTTTGTCTCATGAGACCTACCGATGCATCAAGGATCTATAGCGGGCTCCACCCGTCACTTACTAAGTCCAATTCATTCCTCATATGAACAGGTTTAAACATAACATAAACATTCGTATTAAAACTAGCATACGAAATGTCAATACTTTCTCCATAAACCATGAATGGTATAAAAATAAAACATCCATAGTCAAACATATCACAAAACCTTAAATAAAATATGGAATATTTGTATCATAATAAATCAACTTCAAATAAACTTAAAATCCATCAAAGGATGTTGATATAGATGAAATCAAAACTATTTGAGAGAAATATATGTTTTTTTGAAATCATTTAAAAGTCAAAAAATTATAAAAGAAAACATTTAATTTGAAAATATTCTTATAAGCTTGTAAGGGAAGCTTCGATGATTTTATAACGGCATAAAATAGCCTCACCCACCGTATAAGTTAAAAAAATACATTCTTACCTTAATTCTGTCGAAAAGGTTAAAAAGGACCTTGTTTGGAAAACAACGGAAATATTCCTTTATAAAAATCTTGTAAAAGTAAAACATGGGTATAAATGAATTTAACCCATAGTATATAAAATATTAATAATGTTTTGAAATACATTTTTAAGAAACATGGATGTGGATGATAAAGAGGTCCCAGTAGATAATTATGTATAAACAGCCTCAGATAATGTAGAGATTGTGAAATAAACCCTTACCTTGTACTTTTACTTGGTCTAGGGTAGTTTAACCTCTTGTATAATAGTTAAATAATTTTTATTAAATAATACAATAATCATATACATAAATATTATATCATATATGATCTTTTAATATTGCTTTGTTAATAATATTTTAGTATTATCGTCGTTTCAGGTGTTCACTTACTCATTTTCTTTTATATGTTTTGTTACATAAGCTGTGTTTGTTATCCATAGGTTGTATATTATTCATATCCAGAATGATATAAAGTCCTTAAACATTATTTTAATCATCAAATGAAAATTAGTCTTGAATGGATACGATGGGGACTGAATCTCATCGCGTTCGTGGAGACTGTAGTCC
Source organism: Viscum album (assembly GCA_963277665.1). Taxonomy (NCBI): domain Eukaryota; kingdom Viridiplantae; phylum Streptophyta; class Magnoliopsida; order Santalales; family Viscaceae; genus Viscum; species Viscum album. The sequence continues at coordinate 1,331,066,768 of OY728141.1, forward strand.
GTACATACGCACGAGCGACAATATCATTTTTTTGATATTAAAACAATATATAATTGGATGTTGTATCATATATACAGAATAAGTATCATGTTATGTATATTATTTACATTAATTAAACATCATTATTATACCCATCCAAATAATAATGTATTGAATAACAATTACACCACGACGTGGAGACGGTAAGCCGTACATACACACGTATGGTGACATGTCATTCAAGGGATGGATAGAATAATGAATTTGGTTGTACAATATTTATAATAACATCACAGTATATAGAAGATACTAGAGTTATTATTTTAGAATGGAAACAACAAATAAAAAGGAAGTGGAAGAAGAAAGGAACTTGAAAGAGGTGGTGAGATTTTTACCTCTTCTTCGGGTTCTTCCTTTTGATTTGATCAAATGGGCTCCTTAAGTTGTATTTATGACTAAAGGAAGTCCTCTATGATAAATTGAAGGAATTTGAGAGGATATTTGGGCAGGGTTTCTCCAAACCAAAAGGTTTTGAAGGTATTAATTTGAGAGAAGGGTGAGTGCCCTTTTATAAGAGGGGTGAGGGGAACCTTAGGAAAAACTTAAAATATTATTTTATAATAAATTAATATTCGGTTTATAATGGCTCTAAAGTGACTTATTTCTAGGATAAGGTGGGTGTGGGTCGAAAGCCTTTCAACCTACAGATTTTAGACAGGTTTGGGTCACTATATTAACATTATAATTTATATTTAACTCTTAGTTAAATAGTTTGACATTTACCATGTCTCTTTGTATTTTTATATTATATAGTTAATAAACTTACTATAATAAGCCAAGAGAATCCCAAGTGGTTCATTATTAATACATATAACCTTATATATGTCATTTGGACAAACCTTAGATCTTTAATAATAGAATATTAATGAATAATATAATATTTGTTTTAAATACTCCTTTATGTCAATTTTGACACTATTTAATAATTGATTTTTGTTAAAGTCCTAAAAACTTTATTAATTTAAAATAAATTAATTTAATAAATAATAACATGTTATATTAACCTATAAAATCATTTTATGGCATCAAAACTTTCAAATTATATTTATTTTAACATTTATAATACCATTTATTTGATTCTTTCATTAATAAGGAAAATACTGCATCATCATTGTATCATAAATAAATTTAATTATTAAATGTATAAAAATTATAAATAAAATATCATTATGTAGGAAAAAATTTTATATTTCTAATGAATATTTATAGTATAAGAGATAATATTTATAACCCTATGTAAAAATTGTTTTGCTAAAAGATATATTCTTATGTCATTTTTGTATTTACTTTAACTTAATTAATATAAAGTGTCATTATCACATACAAGTGGCTCCATGGGGTCCCAATATCGACCCAATGATGCCCTTGGTCAGACATGCATAATTCAATAGGGTTAGGGAATGTGTTAGGGTAATTTAATATTATTATAATATTATTTTTTACCCTTAGTTACCGGATATACCCTTTAACCATGGTAAATAAAATATTTACCGAAGTAATTATTCAAAATGTCTAAAAATATAAGTTACGTTTTTACACAATTTGGACCTCTTGATTCTAAATATGAAATAAAATTTTCTAAATTCAAAACACATAAGTGGTAGAAATTAATTTAAAATTAATTCCCATTATTAAAAGAAAAAGTGTGTTTTTAAGAAATAATAACTATCAAAAGATTGACACTTGTTTATGTCTAGTTTAAACATGAAATTATGTCCAATGACCAAACTTTGATTAAACGGTAATAATATATTCTAATTATACTTTAAAACCACTCAATAGTATAATTTAGCACTATAAATTATTTTTATTGAAAAAGTTGTTTTTAATTAAAGTTTAGTATTTTTCACTATTCATAAAAAATTGGAAGTTCTCAGAAAAATACCAAAAAATTCATCTTAGGCTAATTTAAATATTCAGAATCCAAAAATGAAGTCCATTTTAAAATTTAAAATTTATATAATTTCAAAAAGTGGGTATTACTATTCACAACAGCTAGTTTGATTGGTTGTGGTGTGTTAGAACTCAATGTTGCATACAACACATGCTATTGTATTATTCAAAGAGAAGCATACCGTGGAAGCTTGGGGTGTTACAGAAAATGTTCTTTTCATTATTATAATGAATAGATCTAAAGTAAAAGAAAATTTAAAACACACACCATTCAATCAGTGATTAATAAATAATTATAAATTTACCATGTGACCAATATGATATCACTTGTAGGTTACAAGAACAATAAAAGAAAATTGTGGGCATGGGAAACTCAAGTTTTTTTCATAATCATTGAATAATAAAATATTTATATAAAAATAATATCATGGAAAATATAATTAATTCAATTATTAATTGATATAAACATTAGAACTATAATAGGAGGATCATTACATGTTATTTGTGATTAAATTATATGTAGATATATAATTAAATGAACTTGAAATTACTTCTTCATTGTTGATTTGATTAACTCAATCTCATCATAACATCATTTCATTATTGGATTATAGTTTAGAATACCTCTAGTAGTGATCTACACATGAACCACAATATCATAATTTCACAGTAGAATCATCAATAGATAGCATGGTCAATCTCAATTGCTTTCATCATTCATGGTTAATCATAACAAAATTATCTTTGAGGATAATGAATTATAAGTGTTATATTTATGGGTTGAGAGAGGAGGAGGATAGAGAAATTTAGATATCTAGAACTCTCTCTAGGGTTTTAGATAGCTTCTATCTATCCATTATGAAAAAATGATTTTTATAAGGAAGGAGATATAACAAGATATATATTAAAGAAGGTTTAGGGTTTTTCATTTGCATATATCCCCCTTAAAAATTAATTAATTCCCAGTGAACCCCATGTATTAATAATAATATAATTATAATTAACTTGACATGTGAATCACCTAATAATAAATAAAAATCATTTCAAATTCGACCATTAAACTTGGTCTGCTTATCCTCATCGACATTTACCGAACCTTGAATAAAAACTATTTATTTAATAAATAAATACCACTTAATTATTTTTTGATAAATATAATATTATATTTTCCAAACCTTGTAAATAATTATTTATTATTATTTAACTCACATATTCTTTTGAATAATTCATGATTAAATATTTGAGATCTACAAAACTCAAATAATTATTAAACTGAAAAACATGAATAATATTTATTCTAAGTTGTTAAATTCAACATTGAATTTAACTTTGATTTCGAATACACATAGTGTGTGACCCTTTAGAAATATTTCTCAGTTTGAATAGGAGGAGACACCTAAAGTCCAAGGATAACATCTAAAAAAAACTAAAGAACCCATGAAGAAATAAGGTAATATTATAGTGACATAAAACCTCATACAAATCGTACTGTGTAATATAACCCTGTTTTCATTATATCTCTAATCAAATAGGTTGCATGCTTGTGTGATCAATATATGTGCTTGAAATCTCTTTTTATGACATTAAAAAATGTACTTAGACACAAAACAACATGGTTATGGATTTATCCATCCAGTTCCATTCCCATTAAAGGGACTAGGATATCAACGTCCATCAATGGATAGAAGGGATAAATACTTTATCACATTATCCATTAATTCAATATCACTTGTGACACACCCAATATATCCTATATCACTATGAGCATATGTCATAATGGTTTTCATAAATACATAAAATTACACAACTTATTATATTCCTTAATTATAATATTAAATTATAAAGATCTATAAAAATGTCCACAAATAGGAACATCCAATGAATAATATAAATGTGTATTTCTTACCATTGAGTATCATTCTCATAATATCCTACTATGGAAATTACCTAGGGTGATCACAAAGAGAGGGAACCTCAATGTCCTATGAGTATCCAACATTGATAACATGTATCATTTATGTCTCATAAAATGATATCATCCAAATATAGAATAGAAATTCAAGAATATTGTCCTGTTACCTCTTCATTATCATCATACTAGGTAACAATTATGACCTTTTAGCATGAAAAATATTCTAAGGACATTATCGCATACTATATCATGTAGAGGAATGATCATGATATGATAGGAAACTTCATTAATATTAAAGAAAATAGATATATGTAATCATTAATTACTTATAAGTTAGATCTAGGGAACCAATTGAAATAGATCTCATGTCCCTCCATTTTGTTGGAGTGCCTTCTTGGCTGGCCCTTGGTCTCCTTCTTCCACCTTCATTTATCCTCTAAATTATAGATGTCCCCTTTAATGAATTTAATTCCAATTTCCAAATTAAGTCACCCTTATATTATATTATTACCCACATTATATTTTCCCTAGATTTTACTTATTTTTATAGGGTTAGTTCCACTAGATCATGTTGGAATTCACCATAGACTCCGGGGATTCCTCTCCTCTTATTCTTTGGAATCTTATATGGGTCGATTGATCACCATTAAAAATTATTTTGAAAGAATAAAGATAAGGCATGTTATTACCTATGAATTTGTAGATTTATGTTGGTTTTTAAGGATTGGTTTCTTGGATTGGTTCAGGGATTTAGGTTTTTTATTTTTTTTGGAATAATTTTGGGTGATTAATTTCCTTGGTTTCTCTTGGATTTTTATTATTTGTTTGTTATTATTATTATAGAATTGGAATTACATGGTAATAAAACATGGGTCACTAATTTATAGGTACATATTGTAGATGTTTGGAATTGTTAAATATTTCCCAATGATATGGTAGGAGGTATCAACTCACCAAGTTATTCTCAATCTATTCCTGCACATGTCTATATATAGTTTTACAAAATAATTAATAAATTTAAACCCATATTTCTAGAAACATAATGAAAAGGTTTTATATGATATTTTAGTATAAATAATTTCTTGTTTTCAAGGAGTTCATGTATTACCTTAAAGTTTTATTTAGTTTCTGTTACACCTTGAGATTTTAAAATAACACCATGTTTGATAGCATATATGACATGAAACACTAAGCTAAGACAAACTATACAATATTATTATTAAAATGTTATAGTTATAAAAAATCCATTAAATTGAAGGGTATAAATAGGATTAATAAAATTAATAAATATATATAAATTTCCCACTTAATATAAATTTACACATTAATTATTAGGAAATAAGAACTCAATTTTAAGTAAAGTCATTTTATGTTTCAAAAATATTTTTTTTTTCAAAAATGTTTTTTTTGTTTTTTGTGGGAAAATATTACAATTAACTTATAAAAATTTTATAAATTTTATTTGATAAAAAGGATAAATTTTTTTAAATTATCATGAAAAAATTATCTTAGGGTGATATTTTATATTTTTTAAAAAAGATTAATTTTTCAGTGAATAGTGTAAAATACCAATTTTTGTAAAAGTATCATTTCTTTTCACTAAAAAGAACCATTATGATTTTAATTTGATATATAATCAACATAATTAAGGTTAATTATAAATTATTCAATTAATTACATAGGAATAATCATTATAGATTATTTTGATATATGTTCATTTTTGGGCTTAAAAACACATTTTTTAAACAAATCGTGTTTCGTTGCATTTTGCATTTTTATCTTAAATTATTTTATGCCACTTATAGGAATTGAATCTACAAAACTAAATTGATTATTTTGGATCAGGAATTAAATTTTTTTAAATTTTATTTATTTTATTTTTGTTCATTATGACTACTAACCCTTGTAAATATTTATCACATCAATAAGGGTAGATTAGGTAATTGAAGTTAAAAATAATAATATAATAACTTAAAATAACCCTTCCACTTAACTTTAATCTATTGTAAAAGTAAGGATCTACCATAATAAACCAATATTCTAAGTTATGAAAATTTTGTTCCAATTTTTTGGAAATGAATTATATATTATTTTAAATAAATAAAAATATAAAATTTCACTCTCTTGAATTTAAATATCTATTATATGTTCACATAGGGAAAAAATGAGCTGTGAATGAATATTAAAGGATATTTTAGAATATATAAATTATTTTTATGATGTTAATTAATTTTAATTTTTATAGATTAAATAATTACCTTAAATGCTTGCACAACACCCATATAGTTCTTTTGCAAGAAGTAGAGAAATTTAGTAAATGATTTTCATAATTATAAAAGTAATTTTTTGGCTGAGTTATATTATTACTATAATTTTATAGATAGATATAACAAATTAGTGATGTTTTAAAAGTCTATATTTAAAATCCATTGTTATATTGATGACTTTAAAGTCAAATTAAATGAATAGTTCAAAAAATACATTAATGATATTTTATCATAAACAATATTTTACTAAATGATTTAGAATTCATAAAAATATTAACTTTATAAAAGTTAATGGAATATGATTGAATATAGAAAACATGGTCCATTTATGGGTTTATTTTCATTTTATAGTAAGTTTATTTACCCCCAATGAGTAAAAAACTTTGACAATGCGGTGATCATAGAAATGATTAACAAGGGGTTAAAACAAAGAGATAAGGGTTAACATATCACTTAAACTTGTCAAAATTTTATTTTATAAGTGTATTTAGATTCATAATCATACATTATTCTAAATATATAATTTTTTCCACTTTCCCAAGTAAATTAATTGATATTAATTTAATACATTATGTAATTCAATAGTTCCCCTCCCCTCACTTATAAAAGGGCCCTTCATCTCCTCCCTGACTCGCACATTTTAGAACTCTAGTTCATACAATCCCTTCCCAAATACCATACCAAAATCTATAACAACATACTATAGGTAATATTTTGTGATCAATACCTATCTTATAGGGATTAAGGTATAGATTAAAGGAGGTTGTCCGATGAAGAGGTATAACTTTTAACCAAATGATTTAGTTTCATTTATTTTTCTACCTCCTTAAAAATATTATAAATATTGTTATATAATCAAATAATTATCTAAAATATAATTATACGTTATTATGTTATTTGTTAACCATAATTTTTCTTTTTCATCCATCAAACGGGAATAGAAACCATCGTTTTTGTGTACGAGAGACTACCACCTCAAGAACTAATGTAATTTGTTCCATCACCACCACTCATGGATGGTTTTAATAATGAATTTAATGTAACTATATGATACTATTGACATAATTATAAGTTTATAAAGATAATATATCATCAATTTTCTCACCTTTATGCCCATTAAAAAATAACAACGTTATTTGTGATTTTGTGTGGATTACCACCTACATGAAGTGATGTGATTCGTTTTTTATCACCAAATCACTTGGATGATATATATAAATTATTTAGTGAAATAATATGATATTTATTATTTAATAATAATTATTTATAAAAGATACTTACATTCCTTATTTCACCTTCATTGAAAAATTGAAATGTTACTCTTGTATACGTATGACCTACCCTCTCCATTATTATAATGTAATTAATTTTTAATAAACATATTTCATAGTTGTTTTTAAAAGTATAATTGATGTATAAAAATTATAATTTTTCCATTATTATAATTTTCTAGATTACGGAAAAAATATTCCTCTATCCATGTTCAACATAACGATGTCAATTTGAAGTTATGAACCAAACATCCTCAAAACACCTAGCGTAGACTTAACTGATTAAGTAATTAAATATTTCATTAAAATAAATAGTTTAATAATAAGTTATCAATTCTATAAATGTAATTACTTGAACTAAATTATAAATTTAATAATAATAGTTTTATTTATTATCATTATTATTCTTGCTTTAATGTGATCAGAATGTTTTATTTCAAAATACACTAAAGATAAAGAGAAACATTTTATTCAAACATTGAAATATTACATTGATTAAATGGATTAAAATTACTCAAGAAAACTCATTGCAAGACCTAATAGAACAAATGGAAGACCACCCAACATCACAGTAAGACCGATTAAGTAGCCTTTGTCCCTCGAATCCCCCAAAACAAAATATAAATGGTGAAAAGTAGAGAAAAAATACAGATAGTTAAGGGAAAGTAGAGAACCATCCTACTAAAACAAGAAATGATCTTGATCCTTGGAATACCTTGAATGGGTATTTTTATGGCTAAGTAGCTGTTGGGGTCTTAAGGTTACCATTTTTTTAATATGTCTATTGGTTTTGGTAACAATTATAAAATTTTATAACCGTTAAGTATTTTAAGTGTTTTGACTATTTTAATTACCATAAGTATTTAAGTGTTTTAATTATTTTAATTATTTTATGTACCTTAAGAACTTTAATGGTTTTTAATGTTTAAAATTAATTTTTTTACTTAATAAATGTGTATTTTTAAGTAAATGTGAAATTTAAAAAGAATGCCTTTTCATGTTTTAAAAGAAGTGTATTATTATTAAACTTTTAATAGAAATAAATTGTTATAAATTATTTTATAAAAATATATATTTTAAGTGTTAAATTTTTTTTGGGACACTTTACCTAGCCTGGTGAACCCTAAAGGGGTCAACCCCATCCACAAGAGATGTCTACCCGAGCACCTAGGCTCTTTAAGGTGTCTCGAGAAGTGCTGGAGTGAAACCCCAAGAAGGCATGGCATGAGGATGGTCTCAAACTAGTGGCTGCATGGGAGAAGGTGTATTAATAGGGTGGGCCAAGGCCCATGGATGGGGTTCCATGTATAGGGACCCCACTGTGTGTGTTTGTGTCATCGGGTGGAAGGCAGCGACGTCGAGCCTTATAAGGTAGTCACAAAACCCTCCCGATTACAATGTAGGATGAAGGTTATTCGGGGATTTGTGATCTCAACAATCCGATCTCGCTATGCGAGATCTTAGCTATCCACACTAATCCCTTATTGAAACCCCAACGTCGCATCAAATCTGTAGTGGTTTTCTTCAACCGCCTGATTTGGCCACATCCGATCTGGACTATTCAAGATTTTTAAAAACATGGGATAACCCGTGGCTAGCCGATCTCAACGATATAATCTCTACCTTCTTTCACATTTTTAATCTTGTGGATAAAACCCAGCTGTATGATCAAAATCATAGCCTCATCTAGGCCCTCCATTTACCAACTTGTTGAGCCCTATGCTAAAAAATTTATAGGGTTAATCTAGACCCTTGGATCAGATCAGAACCCATCTGGACCATCCATCCCTCTCCTCCTTCTTCTTACACACTGAAGCGAACCAGTCCCCATCACCCTCTAAGATGATGGCCCCTCTTCTTTTCCTCTTTCCCGTAACACCATCTTTCCACCCTACCACGACTCCTTTAGCCTCAGATCCCCCTCTTTTCTTTTTTTTATAATTTAGGGTGTCAATTAACCATATTTCATGTTGATTAATGTTTTTTTTGGATTTGATTTACCCTATTCAAATCAACAATTACAACTTTGGTTTTTTTTTTTAAATCATCACTTTGTACACCCAAGTTTTTCTTGGGAATTCTTCTGTCAAGCTCTCTCTCTCTCTCTCTCTTGGTTCCAACAACTCTCAGACTTCCCTAACTTGAAACTAGTAATAGAATTCATTATTTTCAATTGGTTTTATAAACCTATACATATACATATAATATATATATATATACATATGATTATATATTTTGAATACAATTTTCAAACATGATATGTTCTTCTTTATTCAAAGGGTTTATTTTAAAAAAAACCCTTTCATTGTAAGGGATTATATTAGTTGCAATTTATTTTTTAAACCTATATATATATATGTAATATATATAATTATACATGTATGATCAAATCTTTTTAATTTAATTTTCTTATGCGAAAGAGTCTTCTTGATTCAAAGGATCTATTTTCTAAAATATTTTCCTTGTAAGGGTGTAATTTTATGTTCTCCATACCAATAAAATTACATATATATGTATATATGTATATAAATGTGTATATAAAGATATGTTTCTTAATGTTTTCAGAACACACACACACACATATATATGAAAATTATGGGAATTCAAGTTCTTATTAGGAATTTTAATTCGTTATTAATTAATTTTAAGTCTGGGATTGTTTCATCTTTAAGAATCACCAATTATTTCAAATTAATTATGTAAGTGACATATTTAATTTATAATTGTGTTTAGAAATTAAAAGTTTACAATTTCAAATTTTACGAAACCAAAATCATGTTATGTGCATGCAATTTATGATTTTCGACATATAGCCATAACCAGGAATAATCATGTGATTTGAATAAAATTTATATCCATCAAAACTACCCTTAAATAGTTTTTTGTGGGTTATGAATGAAATATTTAAATACATGGATTAAAAATAGTATTCCACATAATTATTAAAAGAGTATGTGTCTGTAAATTTAGTTGTGAATGAGTGAATTTTTCACGATGGTTATGGATTACACACACTCATACACATATATATATGTTCATGTACAACAAATGTTTGTTTTTATATATATAAGTGAACATGTAAAAACTTGAAAATATACTTTTTAAAATAAAAATAAAATTTTTCTATGTGAATATAATATTTTATTTTTAATAGAAAACAATAACAAAACTCTGTTTTGTTATTGTCTGTCTTAAAATTTTTAAAGGGTTTATTTTCTGGATTTTACAGTTATTATTTCATGTAATTATATATGTGCATATTTTATTATATAATTAAAAAGTGGTTAATCTTTTATTTCAAAATCCATATATGAAGTTATAATTTATTCTTATTTCATTATTTTATGGTAATGATTTTGTGTAACCATAATATCTAAATGGAAATATTCATCATTTTATGTGACAAGTCTAAACAGGTTATTATTTAATGTGCGCAAGCTATCCTTTCATGTTTGAAACAGCAGTCACACCCCATGGTATGTCCTACATAGATAGTTATGTAAAATGTCTAATTTATAAATGAAATTCCATGGATTTATAGAACATTTATAGACTTATTTCAATATACATCTTATTTGTGCATTACAAATATAAACAACTATTTTAGGTAATGGGATTGATATTTTTCTACTATATGGATTAAGAATTAAACTTTTCAAAGTGGTATGGGACACTTTGGATTTTTTAATGTTTATGTACCTCGATAATTTATCAATGGATTTATTTTCATCTATGATTTGGATTTAAATAAATCAAAGTGGTATGAAACACTTTGACTAAAGACTTACTTTTATTAGTCATGTGGGGAATGCATAGGAATTATTATGTGATAGGTGAGGCCCACTATAGAATCTTGATGCATTGGTAGGTCTCATGAGACAAACAGGGTCTTGACATGAGGCCTTATAAAAATTGTTATGTATGGTCTTGGAATAAGTCCTTAATAGAATGTTATGATTGTCTTGCATTATTCATTCTCTCATAATGTTTCTAGTAAGTGAAAGTCCATGTGATTATTTAACTAGTAAAATATCCATGGATAATGATCATTTTCTATGAACTAGTATTAATCAGTTTAATATTTCCAAGTTCACATGACTTACAGTTTTATATTTAAATATATAGCAAAGAACGATTAATATTTTTCTTCCAAACCATAATGATAAATGAAATAATTTTTTGTGAAATTTTGAATAATTATTACTTCATGTGTAAATTTTTATCTACACACCTGGTATGACATGGATAATTAAGTGTGTCCATAGTATGAATTTTAAATGGTGTTTCATGCATTTTTGTTCATGTACATGCATAATTTATAATTGATTTTATTTATAAGTCATAGTAATGTTTAGTAATTCTGAGCATGAGTTATCCTAAAAGATATTTTACAACCTGCCAAAAAAAATGATGATGACATGTTATGTGAAATATTAATTTCATGATTTTAATGCATGTGTTTTAAAGAAATGTTTTAGAGGAAAATATTTATTTATTATCTTTTAAAACCCCTTACTGGGCATTATATGTGCTCACCCCTTGTATTTCAAATAATTCTTACAAGTTTTTTGGAAGTGCTACGATGAAATACCAATGTAGAAGCATTACTCTAATGTTACTTTGCTTAATGTTTATTGGAAATTATACATTTATATTTAAATGTAATATTGGATTATAATTCTCCAGAACTTGGGTCGGTAAAAGATCCTATGTTATGTAGTATGTTGTGTAACTATTTGTTTTTTTCTTCAAATTTTTTTTACACAACATATTTTTAGCACAGACTTTAGGCAACTCGGGTCCGAGTCATTACATTTTGTATCAGAGGAAGAGCCTAATTAAGTTTGTAAAATTAGAATAAAAATACAAATTTATGTATGTCTTCTTAAATGAAATTCCTTTCATAAATTTTACGATGGAAGGCGAGGGTTCACTAACTAACCTCTTGTCTCTTCCTACTGAGCTGCAGAAGACCATAATAGCCAAATCTTGTTCAAATACTTACCAACCTTTTTTAAACCTAGGTCTATCCTACAAACACCTCTACCAGGTTTCAAACAAAAAAAGTACTTCGACTCCACCGAGGACCTAGTCATGTCTACTACTTTTTTTCGCATGCACAACTTGCATATTATGCACATAAAGAAATGTACTATGAAGGTATCTTCATATGTTTCACCCTATCTAAGACTTATCTGGCCCTAGAAAAGTTCTGGGAAGCTACAGAGGTGGGTGACCCCCATTCAGCCTATCTTCTTCAAGTTCTGAGCTTTATCATGTATGGAAGGTGTTATCATATCTGGTTTTTAGAAAACAAAGTTGTCCAACTAGTCTCTCGAAACCAAGTACACACCAATATCTCTAAACTTTAAACTTCCCAGGACACTCTCTCAAGGACCTACTGCTATCCGCATGAGTTTGACCCTAGCTACTGAGGTGCATTTGGGAAAATAAAATTGAATAATTTTAAAAACCTTTGGGGATCAACCCGACCGAAAGAAATTACCAATAAAGTATCCAATAGCGGTGGGCATGGTGAAGGTATAAACTAAATGTTTTCAAATATTGTTAATTAATTAATAATAATTAAAAATATTTTTAGGGACATCGAAGGTGATGTCAGAATGTTGGTGCTGGTGCGAGTGTATGAGTTCAATAGAATTACAAGGACACAATTATATTAAGGGAGGATACTGTAATGCCCTAAACTTAATTATAAATATACTAATAATAATTTTAGTTATTATCATTATTATTCATACTTTAATGTGAATTGGTATGTTTTATATCAAAATACACTGAAGATAAAGTGTAACATTTTATTCAAAAATTACAATATTAAATTTATGCAAGGGATTACAATTAATGAAGAAAACTCATCGCAATACCTAATAGAATACACCCAAGACCACCCAACTTCACAACAAGACCGATTAAGTATCCATCATCCCTCAAATCCACCAAAACAATGGTGAGAAGAATAGAAAAAATACAGAGAGTCAATGGAATAGAGAACATCATCCACTTAAGATGAGAAATGATCTTGATCCTTGGAATATATTGAACAGGTATTCCAAGGCTAAGTATCTGTTGGGGTCTTAAGGTGACCATGGTTTTTAATATTACCATTGGTTTTTGTAATGACCCACAAATTCTAATTGTCTTGAGAGCTCAACGAGTCATTACTAGGCCTTAAGCGACATCCCCATGGCGCCAAAGGCTGGAAATAAATGCCGAAGGGTTTCAAAACAAGTGGGGGACGATTTACCCTTTTTAGAACATACCACAGATCCAACAACCATAACCAAACAAATCAACTAAATGATGCATGATAACAACTAAGGAAACTCAACCATTTATATTACCATAACCAACCAAGAGTACCACAATGGAAACCAACACTAAATTAGAGTAAACATCAGAAAGACAAACTCAAAGACTACAAGACAACAACCCAACTACATTCTCCACAAGCTCCAAAATCCAATATCACGAACCAGCCCAAGCATCACAAAGTAGTATGCAACACTTTACCTTTTCCAACATCCCGGTACATGACATCTGCAAAAGCACCAACGTGCCCAAGCAGGGGGTGATTAATGAAACTCGGTAGGTTTTCCCCGATGACTTCCCAACCCATGACTCTAGGATAAAACATGTTAGCACATTTATATAAAACACTTTATATAAAAAAATTCCAAAATAGTTCACAATATAAAAAGTTCCATGTCAAAACAATTTTCCAAAAAAAACCATCTTTCTCAAGAAAAGTAACCAAGCAAGTTTCCAATCAAATTCACATTTACATTTGGCACATTCATTCCATTTCACTAATCCACACAACCAACCATGCATGCAACCTGGACCTCCCTATACTCGCGAGTTGCGAGTTATCCTTCCACTAAGTCATCACTTAGTGAACTACCTTGATGGGGGTACTTCACGACCTTATCCTTCATTTTTTGATAGGGGTAATTCATGCCCTTACCCATCCCAACCTTTTTGATGGGGGTACTTCTCGCCCTTATACATCCAAATGCATATGAACACACACCAAAACCCATGAAAGTCCATGCCCAAAACCAAGTGCATTCAAAACCTTTCAATAAAACATCACCCTTTTATTGAAAACCATTTCTTTCAAGCAGCAAAACCATAGCCAATTTAAAATCACCATTTTAAATTTACTTCAACCAATACTTTCCAAAAATACACAATTTCTATCACCCATTACTAAAAAGGGGTTTCAACCATTCTTCCACAATAGATAAACAAACCATTTCAATCAAGGAAAACAACTTGAAACTAAGCCTTCAAGTTCTAAGAAAGAGGAATCGAGAGTGAAGCCACCTACCTCAACAAAATAGGCGAAACCAATAAAGAACCAGGTTAAAACACCACAAAACCTCCTTAGATTCCTTCCCCTACCACAAAAAAAAACCAAAAACCAACTTAAAATTCATCCACTACATTAGATCTACCCGCCTTGTGCATAGATCTAAGGATCCATCAAGATGGAAGAAGGATATCTAAGAAAATTAAAGGAAACGAGACTTACCTCGATCAACCGGCCTCTAAATGCCAAGGCAAGCCTCCAGATCGCTTCCAAAACACCTGGTAAGTTTTTTCCAACCTTTACCAGAGAGAAATCCCGAGTTAGGGACATCTAGGAGCAAAAACGAGTGGGTTTAAGGATAAAAAGGATTAGATCCTTAAAAATAGGATCTAATTTGACTTCACGCATGGTTAGTCCGCATGGTTAGTCAAATCGTGCGCTAACCCTGTGGTAGTCACTACTTGGAAATGGCGCTCTGCATGGTCTCCTCACATGGTTTGCCCAAACCGTGCGCACACCGTGCGGTCTCCTCTGTCCAAATGACCACCACCTACATGGCTTCTGCACGGTTTGGGAAAACCGTGCACATCCCATGCATCCCCACATTTTCCCCTTTTTATACATTAAAATTATCCAAAATTTCGCCAACCATCTCTCATATGATTCATGTACTTAAAAACCATAAAACAAGGGTTACTTACCTGAAACCGGGGGTACTACATTCTCCCCACCATTTTCCTTTTCGTCCCTGGAAAGTAGAAAACCATCGCTTGCCTGAAAGAGTTCTGGCCAATGCTCTTTCATTTCTTTCTCGCGTTCCCAAGCCTTTTCATGAATCTGACCATGTTTCCACAAAACCCGCACTAGACCGATGCTTTTTCCACGCAAGACTTTATCCTGCCTATCCACAATCCGTATCGGGATATGTATCAACGAAGCATCCGACTCTAGGTCAACATGATCCCATCTGATCACATGGTCAGGATCAGGCTGATACTTCTTCAACTGAGATACATGGAACACATTATGCACTGTACTGAACCATGGTGGTAATGCCAACCGATATGCCACCTTGCCAACCCATTCCAGTATCTCAAAAGGGACTATATATTGAGGATATAATTTGCCCTACTTCCCAAAATGATGATATCCAAGCCTTGGAGAGATTCTCAAAAAGACATGATCACTCACCACAAATGACAACAGTCTTCGGCGATGATCTGCATAAGATTTATGATGACTCTGTGCCGTCTTCATCCTCTTCTTTATCAACTGAATCATCTCCATTGTTTTTTGGACAAGGCTCGGCCCAACTAGTAAATTATCACATGTTTCCACCCAAAAAAGTGGAGAACGACAAGGACGCACATACAACGCTTCAAACGGAGCCATGAATATCGAGGCTTGATAGATATTATTGTATGAGAACTCCACTAAGGGTATATGATCCTCCCATGAGCCCCCAAAATCCATTACATAGGCCCACAACATGTCTTCCAATGTTTGTATCATCCGCTCATATTTCCCATCTGTCTAAGGATGATACGCCGTGCTCATCGTCAACTGAGTCCCAAGGGATTTTTGTAATGATTTCCAGAAATGAGATGTGAACCTTGGATCTCTATGTGAGACTATGGATACTGGTACCCCATGACCCTTTACCACTTCTAGAATATATATTTTTGAAAGATCTTCCACCATATGAGTTTCACGAATTGGGATGAAATGGGCCGACTTGGTTAGACGATCCACTATCACCCAAATGGCATTGTGTTTCCGGACCGTTCCTGGAAGACCTATAACAAAATCCATTGCTATATGATCCCATTTCCACATTGGGATAGGTAAATATTGTAACATACCAGCTGGCCGTTGATGTTCTGTTTTAACTTACTGACAAGTTAAACACCTTGAAACAAATTCAGCTACCTTCCGTTTCATGCCGCTCCACCAAAATTCAGCCTTCAACGCCTTATACATATTTTGTGTACCCAGATGTACAGCCCATATTGAATGGTAGTAAGCATGAAGGAGTTGTTCCTGGGCAGTTAAAGGTATAACTATTCGATCTCAAAATCTCCAAACTGAACTCCCATCCAGCTTCAATCTGTCAATGGTCTCCCCACCATTGAGTTTTGAACTCATTGCAACACAATCTACATTAGATACCTGTTCCTCCTTTACTATCTCCACCAAATCAGGAGCAAGCACAAATGGAAAGAAAACAGCAACATCAGCTTGATCTTCACATTCCATACGCATTTCGGCTAGGACAAACATCAACTGCCACTCATCTAAATCTTATTTAGCCAACTGAGTATACGACTTCCTGCTTAATGAATCGGCCACCGAATTGCCGTTACCCGGTGTATAAATCAAGTCAAAGTCAAACATTTGAAGATACTCCATCCATATCCTCTGCCTAAAATTCAAATCTCGCTGTGATAAAATGTTTTTAAAGCTTTTATGGTCCGTAAACACAGTAAATTTCTCACCAAAGAGATAATGTCTCCATGTTTTCAAAGCATGGATGACTGCAGCCAACTCCAAATCATGTGTTGGGTAATTTTTCTCATGCGCCCTCAACTGACTTGATCCATAAGCAACCACATGGTATTCTTTCATGAGAACACAACCCAACCCTATTCTTGAAGCATCACAATACACCACATACCCCCGTCTTGATTCCGGAAAAATCAAGATGGGTGCTGATGTAAGGCAAACTTTCAACTCTTGAAAAGATCTCAAACATTCTTCAGTCCATTGAAATGCACTGTTCTTCTTTGTTAATGTTGTCATAGGTGAATCTAGTCATGAGAAGTCACAGACAAAGCATCGGTAATAACCAGCTAGACCAAGAAAACTTCGTATTTCAAAGACATTATTTGGCGGTTTCCAAGAAAGAACAACTTCTATCTTTTCTGGATCCACTGAAACACCTTTCTCAGAAACCACATGGCCCAGAAAGCATACCTCTTGTATCCAAAAATCGCACTTTGATGATTTGGCATAAAACTGATGGTCTCTCAAGATTTCTAACACTATCGACAAGTGTTGCTCATGCTCAGCCCTTGTTCTTGAATGCACCAATATATCATCAACAAACACCACAACAAAAGAGTCTAGATATAGCTAAAATATCCGATTCATCAATTACATAAATACTGCTGGTGCATTTGTAAGACCAAAAGGCATGACTACATATTTTTAGTGGCCATATATGCTTCTAAAGGCTGTCTTTGGAATATCCTCCTTCCAAACTCTCAACTGGTGATATCCTGACCACAAGTCAATCTTGGAGAACCACTGAGATCCCCTCAATTGATCAAACAGGTCATCAATGCGTGGAAGTAGATATCTATTCTTTATCATAACTTAGTTATGTTTAAAATAATCCACACATAGCCTCAAAGTTCCATCTGCTTTCTTTACAAACAAAACCGGTGCTGCCCATGGAGACACGCTTGGCCGAATGAAACCCTTGCTTTCCAGCTTCTCTAACTGCACTTTCAATTCCTGTAACTCTGTTGGTTTCATCCTATAAGATGGAAGGGAAATAGGACTAGTCCCCAGAAGAAGATCAATCGTAAACCCCACTTCCCTTAGAGGTGGTAACCCTGAGAAGTTCTTGGGAAAGACATCTAGAAATTGATCCAACACAGCTGGAAAACTATTTTCCTCAATCTCTTCCATTGATGCCAAATTAAACACTGCCAATTGGTGAGAGATCGTTCCCACCATTGGGGCCAACACACTCTTTGTGCCTTTATTTACTATCCTTTCTCATCTAAAGAGATGGTCGATGCCGTCCTCAGTTGTGACACTAACTGTTCTCCTATAACAGTAGATGTGAGCCTTAAACCTTGTCAACCAATCCATACCCAGGATTACATCATAGAAATCCATATCCAACATAGAGAAGTCCCATTCTAGCTCAGCTCCATCAATATTTATAGAACATGATCGACACACGAAGGCTTGACATTCTCTTTCACCAAAAGGAGTTTGCAGTTTCAAGACATAGGGCATCATTTCCAGTTTTAAACATATCAAGTCAACAACACGATAATAAATGAAGGAATGTGATGCACCAGTATCAAACAAAACTTTCACAAAGGTAGAATTCAAAATAATCGTACCTCTTACTGTTGATGGTCCAGCCTGATCATCAACAATAATATGCTCAGATCCATACAATTGCTTCTTCACTGCACTGTTCTCCTTGTTGCCTTGCTGAGATTGCCCGGGTTGAGGAGTCATGGTATTTCAAGAATCACCATGGCTAGCTCTGTTATGCTGACAAGACTGACTCTGCTGTCCTCGTCCTGTCGAAGCATACGATGCTTACAACGCCTGGGAAGTATCACGTGCACCCGACCTCAGAGTATTTCTACAATAGCATTGTAGATGCCCCATGATCTTGCAATTGTGACATTGTCTAGGTTGCGTTGTACACTCTCAATTTATATGATTAGCCGATCCACATTGAAAACACCCGGCTTTAATCATGGGTCGTGGAGGAATATTCATTGATCCAGACGTTTGATTATGATTTGCACTCCCACCTTGGAAGTAGGTGTCCCTCTTCCGCTTGTTCCTAGCATTATATTTTACACCCGTTCCTGTGGGTATCATCATACTTCCTCCTACCATAACTCCTGATATGTCTCTTTCAGCTACTGTTGATCTGTTTACCATTTCTATATAATCTGTAACACAAAGCACACCTATCTTCGAGAAAATCTCATGTCGCAACCCTGATTCCAAGATTCATGCCTTCAGTGATGCACTTAGAACAACTTATGGTGCAAACCGCACTAAATTCATGAATTTAGCTGCATACTCTGTGACAGAGAGATTCACCTGCTTCAGGATGAAAAAGTCTATCGTCCTCTAGATCTTGAACATGAGAGGATAAAATTTTTTATTGAACAATTCCTCAAATTCCTCCCAGCCCAGGCCTTGACCCACCTTAGCCTGCACCACTAGCTCCCACTACTGTCATGCAAGATCTCCAGCATATACTTAGCCAACTTTAATTTCAGTTCTGCTGGTGTACCGATGAAATCAAAGATACGATTCATCCTACTCAGCCACACCTCCACCCTTTCTAGTTCATAATCACCCCGAAAGATTGGTGGATTGTGTTTCTGGAACTTGACGTAATGGTCTACATGACTTGACTCATCCCTCTGATTCCCCGTGTCCATATCCTGGAATGCTGGAACGATAATTTGAACTAGCTCTTGGTTCACACATGGTTTAGGTGTAACCACATTCTCCGCAACTTCTTCGAGTTGGTTTCTACGACGCCTAACACGTGCCATTTTCTATACAAACAACGCACATTGTTAGTATCACTTTCTAGCAACTGAAGGCTGAGAATTTCAAATTCTATCACATCAACTATCACCACATTTTTTTCCAAAACAACCTTTTCCCATGTTCAACCATTTTTGAAAACATCCCACATGCTTTTTGAAAATCAGACCATTTTCAAAATACACCAAATATCCTGTTTTCAAAATCTTTTTAGTTGAAAACAATTTCAGTATTTTTCAAAAATTGGGGCCTTACACAAAGTCCTTACTCATTCCTCACAATGAGATATGAAATACTAGTGGGAAGTCATTCCTCTACAATGCATGTCATGCACATCTCATTGGCTAAACCCATGACAGTGAGATTTACAACATTCTAGAAGTGTATCCAAAACACTTATGTACCCAACACCCTGGTTGTAACGCCCCGACCCCAGTTACCCGGAGTCGGTGCATTATTACATAACATTGGCATGATCACAAGAAATATCAAGTCTCGAAAGACCGATTGGTTTAGTATCCTTGGAAACACTAGATATATTCATAATGTTTTACATTACATCATAAAAATGAAAACTACAACAACATAGTCTCCATAGTCTACACTCTTATCCCCTCATACTATCCCTGCAGGTCATTCATAATTTACATCTTTACATCTTGGGAAAAATAAAACATAGAAAAGGGGTGAGCTCAAATTCCCAGTAAGGATAACAATATAGCGGAAACTTTCATAAATAAGAATAAGCATTTAAGGAAATGTATAACTAAAACAAAAGCCTTTTAAACTTGAACTTCAACATAGTAGGGAAAAAATAAAATGAAATAATGCCATTTACTTATTCACATAGATATTCTACTAATCGAATAATCACATGAAATTTCAATAACCACTTTCATAATGATGGAATGCATAATGCCAGACTATCATAACCACATAACCAAGGCCTCATGCCAAGACTACAAATAAGATTTTGTCAAGGCCTTGTGCCAAGACACTATTTTGTCTCATGAGACCTACTGATGCATCGAGGAGCTATAGCGGGCTCCACCCATCACATATTAAGTCCAATTCATTCCCATATGAAAAGGTTTAAACATAACATAAACATTCGTATTAAAACTAGCATACGAAAAGTAAATACTTCATCCATAAACCATGAATGGTATAAAAATAAAACATCCACATTCAAAAATATCAAAAAACCTTCAATACAATATTGACGTTTTGTATCATAATAAATCAACTTTAAATAAGCATAAAATCCATCAAAGGATCTTGACATAGATGAAATCAAAAATCTTTTTAGAGAAATATATATTTCTATTTTGAAATCATTTAAGAGTCATATATTTATAAAATCAAACATTTTCTTTGAAAATATTCTTATAAGCTTTTAAGGGAAGCTTCAACGATTTTATAATGGTGGAAAATAACCGCACCCACCGTATAAGTTAAAAAAACATTCTTACCTTAATTCTGTAAAAAAGATTAAAAAGGACCTTGTTTGGAAAACGATGGAAAGATTCCTTTATAAACCACTTATAAAAGTCAACAAGGGTATAAATGACTCTAACCCATAGTAAAAATGTTTTTAAATACATTTTTAATAAACATGGATGTGGATGATAAAGAATTCCTAGTAGATTATTACATATAAACAACCTCAGATAATGAAGAGATTGCGAAATAAACCCTTACCTTGTACTTTTCCTTGGTTGGGGTAGGTTAACCTCCTTTATAATGGTGAAATAATTGTTATTAAATTATACAAGAATCATATATATTATTATGTTATCATATATGATCTTTTAACATTTCTTTATTAATAATATCTTAGTATTATCATCGTTTCGGGTGTTGACTTACTCATTTTCTTTTATATGTTTTCTTACGTAAGCCATGTTTTTCAGGGATAGGTTGTATATTATTCATATACAGAATGATATAAAGTCCATAAACATTATTTTTAAATCATCAAGTGATAATTATACTTGAATGGATACGATGGAGAATGAATCTCATCGCGTTCGTGGAGACGGTAGTCCGTACGTACGCACGAGCGACAATATCATTCTTTTGATATTAAAATAATATATAATTGGATGGTATATCATATATACAGAATCATTATCATGTTATATTTATTATTTACATGAATTAAACATCATTATTATACCCATACAAATAATAATTTATTGAATAACAATTACACCACGACGTGGAGACGGTAAGCCGTACGTACGCACGTATGGTGACATGTTATTCAAACGATGGATAGAATACTGAATATGGTTGTACCATATTTATAATAACATCAAAATATATATAATATACTGTAGTTATTATTTTATAATGGTAATAATAAAGAAATAAGAAGTGGAAGAAGAAAGGAACTTTAAAAAAGGTGGTGAAATCATTACCTCTTCTTCGGGTTCTTCCTTTTGATTTGATCAAAAGGGCTCCTTAGGTTATCTTTATGACTAAAGTAAGGACTCTAGGATAAAGTGAGGAAAGTTTAGAGAGTATTTGGGCAGATTTTGGCCGATCCAAATGGCTTTTAAGGTGTTAATTAATGAGAAGGGGAAGTGCCCTTTTATAAGAGGGGTGAGGGGCACCTTTGGAAAAGCAAGAAATATTATGTTATAATAAATTCATATTCAGTTCTTAATGGCTCCAAAGTGGATTATTTAAAGGTTAAGGTGGGGATGGGTCAAAAACCACTCAACCAATAGAATTTAGACAGGTTTGGGTCATTATATTAACCTTATCTTTTAGTTTTAACTCTTAGTTAATTAGTTTGACACTTACCATGTCACTTTGTATTTTTATATTATATAGTTAATAAACTTAATATATACCTCCAAAAGACCCCAAAGTGGTCCATTAATGATACAACTATCATGATATAAGTCTCTTGGCCAAAACTTATATTTTTAGGAATTGAATATCAATTAATAATATAATATTTGTTTTAAAAACTCTTTTATGTTAATTTTGACACTATTTGGAAAATTGATTTTTGTGAAAATTATAACAGAATTATTACATCAAAAAAAGTTAATTAAATAATTCATAACATGTCATATTAACCTAGAAAATTAGTTTAATTCATAAAAAGTCTCAAATTATATTTATTTGTGTATTTATAATATCAATTATTTTAATTTTTCACTATTATGGTAATTACTGCATCATCATTGTGTCATAAATAAATTAAATTATTTAATGTCTAAAAATTATAAATAAAATATCATTATGTAGGAAATATTTTTATATTTATAATTAATATTTATAGTCTAAAATACGACATATATAACCCTATGTAAAAATTGTTTTTCTAAAAGATATATGCTTATGTCATTTTTGTATTTATTTTAACTTAATTAAAATAAAGTATCCCTATCACCTACAAGTGGCTCCATGGGGTCCCAAAATCGACCCAAAGATGACCATGGTCGGACATGTATCCACCAATAAGGTTAGTACATGTTTTAGGGTAATTTAGTATTATTATAATATTATTTTTTAACCCTTATTTACTGGATTTACCCTTTAACCATGGTAAATAAAATATTTACCGAAGTAATTATTCAAAATGTCTAAAAAATAAAAGTTACCTATTTACACAATTTGGACATCCTGATTCCAAGTATGGAATCCATTTTTCCAAATTCAAAACACAGAAGTGGCAGAAATTAATTTAAAATTAATTCCCGCCGTCAAAACAAAAAGCGTGTTTTTAAGATATAATAACTATCAAAAGATTGATACTTTTTTATGTCCGGTTTAATTGTGAAATTATGTCCAATGACCAACATTGTATTAAATGGTAAAAATATATTCTAAATATACTTTAAAACCACTCAAATTAATAATTTATTACTATTAATTATTTTGATTAAAAAAGTTGTTTTTAATTAAAATTTAGTAATTTTCACTATTCATCAAAATATTAAAGTTATCCAAAAAGTACCAAAATTTCACCTTAGGCTAAATTCGATACTACGAATCCAAAAATGAAGTCCATTTTGAGAGATAAAATTTCTAAAATTTTAAAAAGTAGGTATTACTATTCATAACGACTAGTTTGATTGGTTGTGGTGTGTGTTAGAACTCGATGTTGCGTACAACATACACTATTGAATTATTCAAAGAGAAGCGTACCGTAGAAGCTTGGGGTGTTACATTATCCCCTCATTCAAATAATTTCATCCTAAAAATTTCTAGAATACTACCACATGAAAAGACTCGGGTGGTTCTTCATCATAAGTTCCTCAAGTTCCCACACAGCCTCTTCCATCTTATGGTTTCTCCACAAGATTTTTACCAGACGAGTCGTCCGGTTTCTCAGTACTTGTTCTCTCATATA
This sequence comes from Viscum album, assembly GCA_963277665.1. Classification (NCBI taxonomy): domain Eukaryota; kingdom Viridiplantae; phylum Streptophyta; class Magnoliopsida; order Santalales; family Viscaceae; genus Viscum; species Viscum album. The sequence continues at coordinate 1,331,091,180 of OY728141.1, forward strand.
AAGAATCTTGATGGGATCTTCGCAATAAGACAGATCTGGTTCCAGTTCTAATTCCTCATAGGTGAGTACATGCGTTGGGTCAGGCATGTATTTCCTCAACAGTGATACGTGGAACACATCGTGAACTTTGGAGAGACTTGGTGGCATTGCCAATCGGTAAGCTACAACCCAAATTCGTTCTAGAATTTTGAAAGGTCCAATGTACCTGAGACTCAATTTACCTTTCTTACCAAAACGTATGACTCCCTTCCATAGAGATACCTTCAGGAAAACATGATCACTGACTTGAAATTCCAAATCCTTCCTTCGATTATCTGCATAGCTCTTCTGCCTAATTTGAGCCGCTTTGATATGGTTTTGGATTACCTTCACCTTTTCCATCGTTTCCTCCACCAGTTATGGGCCTACAAGTTTTCTTTCACCAACGTCATCCCAACAGGTTGGTGTGCGACATCTCTTTCCGTATAACGCTTCATATGGTGCTATATGAATACTTGAATAGAAGATATTGTTATAGGAAAATTCTACCAGAGGTAAATATTGATCCCACATACCCTGAAAGTCAAGTGATCAGGATCTCAACATGTCTTCTAAGGTTTGAATAGTTCATTCTGATTGTCCATCTGTTTGAGGGTGGTAGGCAGTGCTCAAATGAAGTTCAGTATCCCAGGCTTTCTGAATACTTTTCCAGAATCTTGAAGTAAAACGGGGATCATGATCAGAAACAATCGATAGGGGTACTCCATGAAGTCTCACAACTTCATTAATATATAGTCTTGCTAGTCGTTCAAGTGGTAAATCTTCCCTTATAGCAAGAAAATGTGCTGACTTGGTAAGACGATCAATAATGACCCATATTGCATCGTTACTTCTAGGAGTCTTTGGTATCCCCATGACAAAGTCCATCGTAATATTGTCCCATTTCCACTCCGGTATGGGAAGAGGTTGCATGACTCCTCCAGGCTATTGCCTTCCAGCTTTCACTTGTTGACAAACCATACATCTTGACAAAAAATCAGCAATCTCCCTCTTCATGTTGTCCCACCAAAAATGTTCCTTCAAGTCTCTATACATTTTGGTGCTCCTAGGGTGTATAGAGAAATTGGAACTATGAGCATCATCCAGCAATTCCCTTTTTAGATCAGGAATATCGAGAACACAAAGTCTCTTCCCGAATTTCAAAATTCCATCTTCATACACAAAGTCTCTCAATCTCCCATCATTCATAGCTTTAATATTCTTTTGAAATTATTCATCATTGGTCTGAGAACTCTTAATCCTTTCTAGTAAAGATGGTTTGACAACCATTTGAAAACGCATTGATGTTTCACCTTCCCTGGTTATTACCATGTCCATCTTCACTAGATCCATGAAAATTGGATCCCTTTTAATTCTCATATTGTTCAAAACTCCATGGTCTTTTCTTCTCAAAGCATCTGGCACCTTGTTTGCTTTCCCCGGGTGGTAGGGTATTATGCAATCACAATCCTTGAGTAGTTTAAGACATCACCTTTGCCTCATGTTGAGTTCTTTTTGTGAGAAAATATACTTCAAACTCTTGTGATCAGTATAAATCTCAAAATTTTCACCATAGAGGTAGTGTCTCCATATCTTCAAAGCAAAGATCACAGCTGCTAACTCGAGATCATGAGTAGGATAGTTTTGTTCATGAATTTTCAACTGTCGTGATGCATAGACAATAACCCTATCATTCTGCATAAGAACACAACCAAGTCCTTTCTTCGATGCATCACTATAAATAACGAACCCATCATTCCCCAATGGTACAGTCAATATAGGAGCATTGACTAATCTTCTCTTCAGTTCTTCGAAAAATTATTCACACTCTTTTTTCCAAACAAAATTAACCCCTTTACGTGTGAGCTTCGTTAATGGGTTAGCCAATCGGGAAAAATTCTGGATGAAACGTCGATAATAACCTGCCAAACCAATAAAACTGCGTACCTTATTTATACTCGTAGGTGCTGGCCATTCTTGGATTGCCTTGGTCTTAGAAGGATCAACAGAGATTCCATCTTTAGAGAAAATATGGCCAAGAAAAGAAATCTCCTGAAGCCAGAATTCACACTTTCTAAACTTCCCATATAATTCCTGTCTTCTCAGAGTCTTCAGGATAATGCGCAAGTTATTTTCATGATGCTCGTAGCTTTTAGAGTATACCAAGATATCATCAATAAATACCACCACAAATTCATTGAGATATTCCTTAAAAACTCTATTCATTAGATCCATGAATACAGAGGGTGCATTAGTCAATCCAAAAGGCATTACTGTAAACTCGTAATGCCTGTACCTGGTTCGAAATGCTGTCTTTGGAATGTCTTCCTTCTTCACACACAACTGATGGTATCCAAATTGAAGGTCAATCTCTGAAAAGTATTGAGCTCCATGAAGTTGGTCAAATAAATCATCAATGCGAGGTAGGGGATACTTGTTCTTTATTATTATAGCATTGATCTCCCTGTAGTCGATACATAACCTCATAGATCCATCTTTCTTTTTAACAAAAAAGAACAGGGGCTCCCCACGGAGAAACACTAGGGCGAATAAATCCCTTATTACTCAATTCCTCTAGTTATTTCTTTAGTTCAACTAATTCTACAGTGGACATTATATAAGGGGTCTTCGATATAGGCCTTGATCCAGGAATTAAATCAATGGAAAACTCAACTTCCCATTCTAGAGGATGTCCAGGTAAATCTTCCGGAAACACATCTACATATTCATTCACAATAGGTACATCCTCTATTTGAACATTCCTTTCCTCACCCACTGTAATTTCATTCTCTTCCTCCCCAATAATTGAATTTAGTTGAGCTACTGGGGGTGGATCTAGATAAGAATTAGGTGGTGACGATTCTGCTCTAAAGATAAGGTGTTCCTTATTATCATCATAAAAAATCATAACCTCCTTCTTCTTACAATAAATCTTCACATCATGGTTCGAAATCCAATCCATACTAAGGATTATATCAAACTCAATCATGGTTATGATGATGAGATCAGTGGATAAAGAACATTTATGTGCTCTAATGGGTACTGATTCAAAAAACATTGTTCAATGATACTTCCCTTAGGAGTTTTAACTGACAACTCCCTTGTTAAATCAAATTGGAAATATCTAATTTTCTTAGAAAACTGGGAAGATATGAAACAATGCGATGATCCAGAATCAAATAATGCATTTTCTAAACTTGAGGAAACCATTAAATTACCTTCCACCACGTCTTTCGGAGCTCCTACCTCAGCAGTAGTGATAGCATAAGCTTTTCCTTGATCCCTTGGACTTTTATGAGGTAAGTTCTCCTGACGCTTAGGACATTCATTTGCATAATGTCCCATATCTCTACAATTGTAGCATTGGACATCGGTAGATTCTTTCTTCCCCTTGCAATCACGAGCTTGGTGGCCTTTTTCACCACACTTGTAACAGACTCCCATTCCTTTTAAGCAAGTATCAGGGTGTTTCTTCCCACATTTACCACAAGATGGATATTCAACCTTTCCCTTCTTCCCCTTATTTCCATTCCCAGATTGATCACCAGATCTCTTATTCTTTTGCTTTTCTTTAAAGTCATATGAGTTAGAGAATTCTTTCTTTGTCTTGATAGCACATGAGACAATTTATTCGTACGACAAGAAGGATTGTGAGATTAATGCTCGACAGAGAAATGGTTTTAACCCATCAAAGAAATGATCAATCTTACTTCTTGGGTTACGTATATAATCTCTAGCATACCTTGCTAACCTTGTAAAGTTAGCCTCATACTTTTCGACATTGTCATCCTCCTTTTGTCTCAGACTTAGAAATTACCTTTCCATATCTGCTCGATGGTCACAAGGAAAGTATTTTTCGAAAAACAGATCTTTGAACTCCCTCCATTCCATATTTGATAATTCATAATCTTCCTTCATGTTTTGAATCAATGACCACCATTGATCAGAATCTCCAGTGAGGCAGTAAACTGCCATGATAACCTTTTCCCTTTCACTACATCCCAAAGATGAAATATTTTCTCTAGGGAACTTATCCATTGCTCAGCTACCAATGGATTTGTACTCCCATTGAACATTGGTGGTTGTTGCCTCATAAAGGAATCTAACATTGATCCTCCATGCTACGGATCCGGGTGCTCCATACGGGTAAGGTTATTATTCATAACCTGAGTGAGTTGTCCCAGTATGGTGATTAGCTGATCGACACCAGTTGCATCACCAGATCCACTATAATTATCTTGAGCAGGAGGGAAATCCCTACATGGAGTGCATGCATTGATACGGTTTCCATTTCTTCCACTAGACACCATTTCTAAACAATGGCATAAACTAGATCAGTTTATGAATTAAAATACATAATTCCATACTTATAAAACACTTAACATAAATTGAACTATTTATGGATATAATCCATAATCATAAAAATGTTTTCTTTAAGGAAGTATATACACATAAACCCTTCAAAATTATTTGTAAAGAAAATGAGAGTTATCCTAAGCATATCCCCCGGGAGTGTCGTAACCAAGAGTGCAGCAAGGCCCGTTGTCGTTCACCAGTTCCCATTCGAGTCTAGCTCAATGCGGTATTTTTGGGTTTTACCCTTAGGTACATCTGTGCCAGAGCCACCTCTACCTTCTCGTATCCAGACAGGTATGTATTGCTCGGAAAACTCACAAAATCTCTACAATACCAAAATTCTAGGAAGTTCTTCTATACTAATCCTCAAATTCCATCTTAAATCTTTGTGCTCTAATCAGAGTTTATCTAAATCTAGATTCCAAGGTTTGTACTAAAATTCCTCTGATACCAACTGTAACACCCCGACCCCAGTTACCCAGAGTCGGTGCATTATTAAATAACATTGTCATGATCACAATAAAGATCAAGTCTCGAAAGACCGATTGGTTTAGTAGCCTTGGAAATACTAGATATATTCATAAAGTTTTGCATTACATCATAAAAATGAAAACTAAAACAACATAGTCTCCATATTATACACTCTTATCCCCTCATAATATCCCTGCAGGTCATTCATAATTTACTTCTTCACATCCTGGGAAAAATAAAACATAGAAAAGGGGTGAGCTCAAATGACCAGTAAGGATAACAATATAGCAGAAACTTTCATAAATAAGAATAAACATTTAAGGCAATGTATAACTAAAACAAAAGCCTTTTAAACTTGAACTTAAACATATTTTGGCAAAAATAAAATCAAATAATTCCATTTACTTATTCACATGGATATTCTACTAATCGAATAATCACATGAAATATCAATAACCACTTTCATAATGATGGAATGCATAATGCCAGACTATCATAACCACATAGCCAAGGCCTCGTGCCAAGACTACAAATAAGATTTTGTCAAGGACTTGTGCCAAGACACTAGTTTGTCTCATGAGACCTACTGATGCATCGAGGAGCTATATCAGGCTCCACCCGTCAGATATTAAGTCCAATTCATTCCCATATGAAAAGTTTTAAACATAACATAAACTTTCATATTAAAACTAGCATACGAAATGTAAATACTTCATCCATAAACCATTAATGGTATAAAAATAACACATCCACAGTCAAACATATCACAAAACCTTCAATAAAATATAGAAGTTTTGTATCATAATAAATCAACTTCAAATAAGCGTAAAATCCATCAAAGGATGTTGACATAGATGAAATCAAAACTCTTTTTAGAGAAATATCTCTTCCTATTTTGAAATCATTTAAGAGTCATATATTTATAAAATAAAACATTTTCTTTGAAAATATTCTTATAATCTTGTAAGGTAAGCTTCGACGATTTTATAATGGCGTAAAATAGCCGCACCCGCCGTGTAAGTTAAAAAAACATTCTTACCTTAATTCTGTCAAAATGGTTAAAAATGACCTTGTTTGGAAAACGACGGAAATATTCCATTATAAACCACTTACAAAAGTCAAAAAGGGTATAAATGACTTTAACCCATAGTAAAAATGTTTTGAAATACATTTTTAAGAAACATGGATGTGGATGATAAAGAAGTCCCAGTAGATTATTACGTATAAACAACCTCGGATAATGAAGAGATTGCGAAATAAACCCTTACCTTGTACTTTTCCTTGGTTGGGGTAGGTTAACCTCCTTTATAATGGTGAAATAATTTTTATTAAATTATACAAGAATCATATATATTATTATGTTATCATATATGATCTTTTAACATTTCTTTGTTAATAATATCTTAGTATTATCGTTGTTTCGGGTGTTAACTTACTCGTTTTCTTTTATATGTTTTGTTACGTAAGCCATGTTTGTCATGGATAGGTTGTATATTATTCATATCCCTAATTATATCAAGTCCTTAAACATTATTTTTAAATCATAAATTAATAATTATACTTGAATGAATACGATGGAGAATGAATCTTATCACGTTCGTGGAGACGGTAGTCCGTACGTACGCACGAGCGAAAATATCATTATTTTGATATTAAAATAATATATAATTGGATGGTATATCATATATAAATAATCATTATCATGTTATATTTATTATTTACATGAATTACACATCATTATTATACCCATCCAAATAATAATTTATTGAATAACAATTACACCAGGACGTGGACACGGTAAGCCGTACGTATGCACGTATGGTGACATGTCATTCAAAGGACGGATAGAATACTGAATATGGTTGTACCATATTTATAATAACATCATAATATATATAATATACTGGAGTTATTATTTTATAATGGTAATAACAAATAAAGAAGAAGTGTAAAAAGAAAGGAACTTGAAAAAAGGTGGTGAAATCATTACCTCTTCTTTGGGTTCTTCCTTTTGATTTGATCAAAATGGCTCCTTAGGTTGTCTTTCTGACTAAAGGAAGGCCTATAGGATGACTTTAGGGAAGTTGAGAGAGTATTTGGGCAGAGTTTGGCCGAGCCAAATGGCTTTGAAGGTGTGAATTAATGAGAAGGGGGAGTGCCCTTTTATAAGAGGGGTGAGGGGCACCTTTGGAAAAGCTAGAAATATTATTTTATACTAAATTAATATTCAGTTTCTAATAGATCCAAAGTAGATTATTTAAAGGTTAAGGTGGGTATGGGTAAAAAACCACTCAACCAATAGAATTTAGACAGTTTTGGGTCATTATATTAACATTATCGTTTGGTTTTAACTCTTAGTAAATTAGTTTGACACTTACCATGTCATTTTGTATTTTTATATTATATAGTTAATAAACTTACTATATACCTCCAAGAGACCCCCAAGTGGTACATTAATGATAAACATATTATGATATAAGTCTCTTGTCTGAACCTTAGATTTTTAGGAATTGAATATCAATTAATAATATAATATTTGTTTTAAAAACTCTATTATGTCAATTTTGACACTATTTGGAAAATTGATTTTTGTGAAAATCATAATAGAATTATTACTTCGAAAAAAGTTAATTAAATAATTAATAAAATGTCATATTAACCTATAAAATTAGTTTAATTCATAAAAAGTCTCAAATTATATTTATTTGGGTATTTATAATATCAATTATTTTAAGTTTTCACTATTATGGTAATTACTGCATCATCATTGTGTCATAAACAAATTAAATTATTTAATGTCTAAAAATTATAAATAAAATATCATTATGTAGGAAATATTTTTATATTTCTAATTAATATTTATAGTCTAAAATCAAACATATATAATCCTATGTAAAAATTGTTTTTCTAAAAGATATATGCTTATGTCATTTTTGTATTTATTTTATCTTAATTAAAATAAGGTGTCCCTATGACCTACAAGTGCCTCCATGGGGTCCCAAAATCGACCCAAAGATGCCCATGGTCTGACATGTATCCACAAATAATGTTAGGACACGTTTTAGGGTAATTTAGTATTATTATAATATTAATTTTTAACCCTTATTTACTGGATTTACCCTTTAACCATGGTAAATAAAATATTTACCGAAGTAATTATTCAAAATGTCTAAAAAAGAAAAGTTACCTATTTACACAATTTAGAAATCCTGATTCCAAATATGGAATCCATTTTTCCTAATTCAAAACATATAAGTGGCAAAAATTAATTTAAAATTAATTCCCGCTGTCAAAACAAAAAGCGTGTTTTTAAGATATAATAACTATCAAAAGATTGATACTTGTTTATGTCCAGTTTAATTGTGAAATTATGTCCAATGACCAAAATTGCATTAAATGGTAAATATATATTCTAAATATACTTTAAAACCACTGAAATTAATAATTTATCACTATTAATTATTTTGATTAAAAAGTTGTTTTTAATTAAAATTTAGTAATTTTCACTATTCATTAAAATATTAAAGTTATCCGAAAAGTACCAAAATTTCACCTTAGGCTAAATTCGATACTCCGAATACAAAAATGAAATCAATTTTGAGAGATAAAATTTCTAAAATTTTAAAAAGTAGGTATTACTATTCATAACGGCTAGTTTGATTGGTTGTGGTGTGTGTTAGAACTCGATGTTGCGTACAACACATGCTATTGCATTATTCAAAGAGAAGCGTACCGTAGAAGCTTGGGGTGTTACACCGGTAACTTGAAATTCGGCATAAATTGGTTAGCTACGTCCTTTTATGAAAAACATTTCAAGTTCCGACAATCCTACTTCTGTCTAAGATTCCAACCCAAGGAATAGACGAAAAAGAATTTCAACTCCATGATCGAGAACATCGATGACCACTTGTTAGGAAAGGACCGAACAAGATGATACTGTTTGTAATGACCCGCAAATTCTCATTGTCTTGAGAGCTCAACGAGTCATTACTAGGCCTTAAGCGACATCCCCAAGGCGCCAAAGTCTAGCAATAAATGCCAAAGGGTTTCAAAACAAGTGGGGGACAATTTACCCTTTTTAGAACATACCACAGAGCCAACAACCATAACCAAACAAATAAACTAAAATATGCCTGATAACAGCTAAGGAAACTCAAGCATTTATATTACCATAACCAACCAAGAGTACCAAAATGGAAACCAACACTAAATTAGAGTAAACAACGGAAATACAAATTCAAATACTAAAAGACAACAACCCAAATTCATATTCCACAAGCTCCAAACTACAACATCACGAACCAGCCCAAGCATCATAAAGCAGTATGCAACACTTTAGCTTTGCCAACATCCCGGTACATGACATCTGCAAAAGAACCAACGTTCCCAAGTAGGGGATGAGTAATGAAACTCAGTAGGTTTTTCCCGATGACTTCCAAACCCATGCCTATAGGATAAAACATGTTATAACATTTATATAAAACAATTCCAAAATAGTTCACAATATAACAAGTTCCATGTCAAAACCATTTTCCAACAAAAACCATCTTTCTCAAGAAAAGCAACCAAGCAAGTTTCCAATCAAATTCACATTTCCATTTGGAACATTAATTCCATTTCACTAATCCACACAACCAACCATGCATGTAACCCGGACCTCCCTATACTCGTGAGTGGTGAGTTATCCTTCCACTAAGTCATCACTTTGTGAACTACCTTGACGGGGGTACTTCACGACCTTTTCCGTCCCTTTTTGATGGGGGTACTTCTTGCCCTTATCCATCCCAACCTTTTTGATGGGGGTACTTCTCGCCCCTATCCATCCCAATGCATATGAACACACACCACAACCCATGCAAGTCCATGCCCAAAACCAAGTGCATTTAAAACCTTTCAATAAAGCATCAACCTTTTATTGAAAACCATTTATTTTAAGAAACAAAACCATATCCAATTTAAAATCACCATTTTAAATTTACTTCAACCACCACTTTCCAAAAACACACAATTCTCATCACTCATTACTAAAAAGGGGTTTCAACCATTCTTCCACAATAGATAAACTAACCATTTCAATCAAGGAAAACAATTTGAAACTAATCCTTAAAGTTCTAAGAAAGAGGAATCGAGAGTGAAGCCACCTACCTTAACAAAATAAGCGAAACCAACAATGAACCAGGTCAAAACACCACGAAACCTCCTTATATTCCTTCTCGTAGTACCAACAAAACCAAAGCCCAACTTAAAAGTCATCCACTACCTTAGATCTACCAGCCTTGGGCGTAGATATAAGGATCCATCAAGAGGGAAGAAGGAGATCTAAGAAAATTAAAGGAAATGAGACTTACCTCGATCAGCCGAACTCTAAATGCCAAGGAAAGCCTCCAAATCGCTTCCAAAATGCCTGGTAAGTGTTCTCCCACCTTCACCAGAGAGAAATCCCGAGTTAGGGCCATCTAGGAGCAAAAAACAAGTGGGTTTAAGGATAAAATAGATTAGATCATTAAAAATAGGATCTAAGTTGACTTCACGCATGGTTAGTCCGCATGGTTAGTCAAATAGTGTGCTTACCATGCAGTAGTCACTTCTTGGAAGAGGCGCTCCGCACGGTCTCCTCACATGGTTTTCCCAAACCGTGTGCACACCGTGTGGACTCCTCTGTCCAAATGACCACCACCTGCACGGTTTCTGCACGGTTTGGGAAAACAGTGCGCATACCGTGTGTCCCAAAATTTTTCCCTTTTTACGCTTTAAAAGTCTCAAAACTTCCCCCAACCATCTCCCATATGCTTCATGTACTTAAAAAGTATAAAACAAGGGTTAATTACCAGAAACCGGGGGTACTACAGTTTTGGTAATGGTTATAAAATTTTATAACCATTCATTATTTTATGTATTTTGACTATTTTATGTATTCTAAGTATTTAAGTGTTTTAAGTAGTTTAATTACTTTAAGGGTTTTGAATGTTTAAATGTAAAATTTTTAGTTAATAAATGTGTGTTTTTAAGTAAATATAATTTTTTAAAAGAATACTTTTTCATGTTTTAAAAGAAGAGTATTCTTAATAAAATCTTAATAGAAATAAATTTTAATCAATTATTTTATAAAAATATATATTTCAAGTGTTAAAAAAATGTGAGGATGCCTTAACATGGATGGAGAACCCTCAAGGGGTTGACCCCATCCATATGAGACGTCTACCCGAGCACTTAGGCACTTTAATGTGTCTCGAGCAGTGCTGGAGTAAAACCCCAAGTAGGAATGGATTGAGGCAGGGCACACACCTATGGGATCATGAGATATGGTGTATGCATGGGGTGGGACAAGGCCCGCAGATGGGGTCCCATGTATAAGTACCCTACTGTGTGTGTTTGGGTCATCGAGGGGAAGGCAGCGGCTCGAGCCTTATAAGGCGGTCCCGAAACCCTCCCGGTTTTGATGTGGGAAGAATGTTTTCCATGGGTGCATGATCTCAGCCACCTGATCTCTCCACTTGAGATCTCAACTGTTCGAAACGATCCCCAGTTGAAACTCCACCGTCATATCAATTCTGCCACTGTTTTCTTTAGCCGTCAGATCCAGCCATGCCATATCTGGACCATTCGAGCTTTTTAAAATCATAGGATCACCTATGGCCCTCCATCCTCGCCAATCTAATCTCATCCATCCATAAAATTTTAATCTTATAGATCAATCCCGGACACATGATCAAAATCATAGCCTCATCTGGGCCATACATTTACCAACTACTTGAACCCTCCATTAAAAATATTATAGGGTTAATCTAGACCCTTGGATCAGATCAGAACCCATATAGAATATCCATCCTTCTATTCCTTCTTCCTCTATACTGAATCGAACCAATCCCCATCACCCTTGAAGCTGACTACCCCTATTCTTTTCCTCTTTCCTTTGAGACCATATTTCCACCCTACCACGACCCCTTTATCCTTATATCCCCCTCTTGGATTCTTTTATTTATAATTTAGGGTGTTAATTAACCATGTTTCATATCGATTAACCTTTTTTTGGATTGGATTTACCCTATTATAATAAAAAATTTCAACTTTTGTTTTTTAAAAAAACCCTCACTTTGCACATGCAAGTGCTACATGGGAATTCTTCTGTCAAGCTCTACCTCTCTCTCTCAGTTCCAATAACTCTCAGCCTTCCATGATTTGAAACTAGTGAGGTATTTCATTATTTTTAATTTATTTTGTAAACATATACATATATATGTATATAATATATATATATACATGTATGATTATATCTTTTAAATATAGTTTGCATACGTGATATGTTCTTCTTGATTCAAAGGGTTTATTTTTTTAAAAACCCTTTCATTGTAAGGGATTATATTAGTTTCAATTGATTTTGTAAACCTATATGTATATATATGTAATATATATATAACTATACATGTATGACAATTTTTTTAATTTAATTGGCATATGCGAAAGGATCTTCTTGATTCAAAGTACCTATTTTCTAAAATCTTTTCATTATAAGGGAGTAATTTTTTGTTCTTCTGACCAAAAAAATTACATATATATGTATATATTTATATACATGTGTATATACACATATATTGCTTAATGTTTTCAGAATATATATATATATATATATATATATATATGATCATTATGGGATTTCAAGTTCTTATTAGGAATTTTAATTAATTATTAATTAATTTTATGTATATTATTATTTCATATTTAAGAATAACTAATTATTTCAAATGAATTACGTAAGTGAAATATTTTAGTTATAATTGTGTTTAGAAATTAAAAGTTGGCAATTTCAAATTTTATGTAACCAAAATCATGTTATGTGCATGCCATTTATGATTTTCGACATATGGCCATAACCAGGAATACTCATGTGCTTTGAATAAATTTTACATCCGTCAAAACTACCATCAAATGGATGTTTATGGGTTATGAATGAAATGTTTAAATAAATGGATGAAAAATAGTATTCCATGTAATTATGAAAAGAGTATGTGTCAATAAATTTAGTTATGAATGAGTGATTTTTTCATGATGGCCAATGTTTATACATTTATATATAAATATAAGTGCATGCGTGATTAATATTTGTTTATATATATATATATATATAAGTTAACATGTTAAACCTTGAAAATATATATTTTTAAAATAAAAATACAGTTTTTCCATGTGAATATAATCTTTAATTTTTAATGGAAAACAATAAAAAAACTCTGTTTTGTTATTGTGTGCCATAAAAGTTTAAAAGGGTTTATTTTATTGATTATTAGAGTTATTATTTATTATACTTATATATGTATATATTTTATTATTTAATTAAAAAGTGGTTAATATTTTATTTCCAAATCCATATACGGAATTATAATTTATTCTTATTCCATTATTTTATGGTTATGATTTTTTGTAACCATAACATCTAAATGGAAATAGTCATCATTTTATGTGACAAGTCTAAATAGGTTATTATTTAATGTTCAAAATCTATCATTTAATGTGTGATATAGAATTCACACCCCATGTTATTTCCTGCATAGATAATTATGGATAATGTCTAATTTATAAATGACATTCCATGGATTTTAGAGAACATATATGTATTTATTTCATTATAAAACTTATTTGTTCATTAAAAATAAATACAACTATTTTATGTAATGGGATTAATATTTTTATACTATACGGATTATGAATTAAACTTTTCAAAGTGGTATGGGACACTTTGGATTGTTTAAAGTTTATGTACCTCAATAATTTATCAATGGATTTATTTTTAACAATGATTTGGATTTAAATAAATCAAATCGGTATGTGCCACTTTCATTTAAATACTTACTTTTATTAGACATGTGAAGAATGCATAGAACTTATTACGTGATTTGTGAGACCTAATATAGCCTCTCGATGCATTGGTAGGTCTCATTAGACAAACTATGTCTTGGCACGAGGCCTTGAAAAAATGGTTATGTATGGTCTTGGCATGAGCCCTTGACAGAATGTTATGATTCTCCTGTATTATGCATTCCCTCATAATGATTCTAGTAAGTGAAATTCTATGTGATTATTCAACTAATAAAATATCCATGGATAATGACCATTTTCTATGAACCGATATTAATCAGTTTAATATTTCAAAGTGAACATGGATTAAAGTTTTATATTTAAATATATAGAAAAGAAGGATTAATATTTACTTTCCAAACCATAATGATAAATTACATCATTTTTTGGGAAATTCTGATTAATTATTACTTCATGTTTAAATTTGTATCTACACACCTGGCATGACATGGAAAATTATGTGTGGCCATTGTATGACTTATAAATGGTGTTTCATGCATTTTTTTCAAGTATGTGCATATTTTATAATGCATTTTATTTATAAATCCTAGACAAGTTTATCAATTTTTGAGAAGAAGTTATCCTAAAATCTATTTTTGAACCTCTCAAGAAAATGACAATGACATGTTATGTGAAACATTAATTTCCTGATTTTAATGCATGTGTTTGAAAGAATTTTTTTAAAGGAAAACTTTTTCTTTATGGTTTTGTTATAAAACCCCTTACTGGGCATTATATGTGCTCACCCCATGTATTTTAAATCATTCTTATAGGTTTAGTGGAAGTGCTATGATGAAATACTAATGTGGAAGTGTTTCTATGATCTTATTTTGACTAATGTTTATTGGAAATTATAATTTTTTTAACTATAATATGGGATTCTAATTCTCTAGAACCTGGGATAGTAAAAGATCCTATATTATGTAGTATGTTGTGTAACTCTTTGGTTTCATTTTCAAAAAAAAAATTGCACAACATATTTCAATACAGACTCCGAGAAACTGGGGTCTAGGTCCTTACAATGAAAGGTTCTCAAAAAATTAAATAATTGATATAAATTTTTTATATAGAAGTTGATGAACATACATGATAAGTTGGGAGGTTAGGTTAAATATTTTCTTCTAAAAATTTTGTTTTAAAGATTCTTTTCCAAATCTTTTTCTTCAATTTACATATTAATTTAAATGTTTAAAAAAAATTATTATATATGATTCATTGGTTGATAAAGTTTATTTTGACCATATTTTACTTTAGTTACAATGTTTTGAAAAGAAATATTTTAATGTTTTTCATATGGGACACTTTTGAATATTTTTACTAAAGTGTAAAAGAATGTTTTTGTTTAACATTTATGGAATGAACAGAAATTACCAACATCATGAATTATAATTTATTTGAATATTACTCTATAATTTTACATGGTTATTTTAAAATGTAATCATTTACACAAATTTTTTATGGAATTTTTGAATTTTAAACATTTTTCAAAAGAAAGGGATATTTCTCTATATTTTTATGTAAAAATAGAAAGTGTTTTTCTTATGGGTTCAATATATCTTTTAAAGGGATTTATAATAAAAAGGTTAATGAATAAAAGTGTTTTATTTATTATATGGTACCTAAGAATTATTAATGATTATGGGTGATCTCGATACAACTTATACGATGGGTTATCCAAATACAACTTATATAGCGGATGAGCCTGATATAGCTCTGTAATGTATTGGGTAATGTTCCTTATCTTAAAACGAATGTTGGAAGAAGTTAATATATGATGTTTCTATTAGGACAGAATGACTATAGTGATGACACAAGAGTGGGGTGAATTGTTTCCTTTTCATAATTTTACGATTCTGTTGATTCACACAAATAGAAGATAATAACTGGAATCATTTATGTAACTAGGTATATATAGCAGATATGAACAGAGAACAAAGAACATTAATTTATAGTGGTTTGGGGAATAAAGATCCCCTTGTGCAGTCCACAAATTACCCTCTATACGGGCTTGATGAATATCACTAGTAAGGTCCTTGTATCATAAGACCGATCCAAAACTAAGTGCAGGCATTTTTCACTCTTACAAACAAAGGCTTACAAAACAGAGCCTACTGGTTCATTTATAGGGAACCGATAAAACCAAAACTTAGTATGAGAAGCTAAAACTCCACTATGACTGAATATGAATAGCTGAAACTCAAGATAGATAAGATTTAGTTTGTTGAGAAACAAATATAGCTCATAGTTTCAACAGCACACAACTGAAAAAAAGGACATTTGACTTCAGAAGAAAATAAACTTTTTAATATATTTGAAAAGATCAGGTTTCACAAGAGATATTCGATTTTAAGAACAAAAAAATAGATCATTGTGTTTACAGATTTGAACATGTATATCTCCAAAATGTAGTCCTTGTTTATGAGATACTTGATTGTTGTAGCACTGAAAAAAAATTTCACAAGAAAAATTCAATGACTAATATTCACACAGATATCTGAGAATTATTCATAGATTCATGTCTTTTCCAGATGATAATCAGAGAGCTATATAATTATAAATCTTTAGCACAGTTTCAGATCTGAAAAATATGTCTAATAAATAATCAAGATTCAAAATCAAAAATACATCTCAGAGCAGTCGTATCTTCCCTTAAGAATAGGAGAGAAAATCTCCATTGTAAATGGATCTTCAATTCAATTTAGACGATCTTTGAATCAGTCAAAATTGAGTTTTAAATCACCATAATATTCCATAAAGACTGTTGATAAAAGTTCCAATAAAGACATAAATTTAAATTTATAGTGTTGAAAAGTCAAATTTAAGGTTCCTTCAAAAAATGAAAAAATAAAAAATGTAAGTTCCAACTTTATAACATAGGGTTGATGATCTATACATTTATCCACAAAAGTAAAGATCTTTGAACGTAACATTGATTATCCATACGTTCAATTTTCCCAAACATAAGGTTGAAAACGTAAGGATGATTACAAAAGTAAGTTTGATAATGTAAGGTTGATTACAAAAGTAAGGTTGATGATCAATACATTTGGAATGTTCCATACTTACATAGGGTTCTTTAACTATACTTTTTATTTCTGAAAAATGTAATATTCTTTTCCAAATGTAATATTCCTTAACTATGCGTTTCTTTAAATGTAAGGTTGATTAACCATAAACACTGATCCTTCAACATAAACATAAGGTTTTTTCCATACGTTACTTTCTTCAATGTATTGAATGAATATTATTTCCAGTAAATGACAAAGTATTAAAAGTGCTTCCAAAATATGCTTAAGATAATTCCGAACACTTTAATGAATATTTATTGCAAATAAATAGTTGAATATTATTTCAAGATAAGAATTATAAAGATTATAAATTTCCTGAAATACACTCAAAATAAAATCATTAGTAAAACAAATAAGGGTATTTATGAGCATCAAAATCAATAATATTTATAGAGTACTGTTGAGACAATACATGCCCAATAATCTACACATTTTTGATTACCAAAAAACCCCTAAATTAAAACTATAATCTTAGAAATATAATTTAGAATTTTTTAATCATTAAAAGAAAATAATTTCATTTTGACAGAATTATTTTGATAAGGAATAAATATTTGTGTTTATCTAAATTTTTCCCGAAAAGGTAAATTTCAATGATATACTTATACTTATCTAAATTTCTCAAATAAAAGAAATGTTGTGTTATATAAATTTCTCCCCCTTTTTGTGATATCAAAAAGAAAGTATATAAATAGATTAAAACACATTTAATATTGAATAGAATGATTAGTGAATGTTATAAGTAACTATAATGATTAAAGAGAATTGGATTTTTGGATATCAGGAAAAAATATAAAAGAAGATAAAATAATGAAATGTAACATATAGATAGTAGACAAGTTCATTGATAAATAAATACATCAATGCAATAATTTTCATGACTAAGAAATAAAAACACTCATTATCATGGTTCAAGGTAGGAAAAAGTTTAAGGATTGGTTGGGTTTGAATTTTGAATGGTTTCAAACATCTCCTTCATCTCATCCATTTACAATCTTGGGTTCTTAATCAAACTTTCTCCTTGCTGAATTATCATAAGTCTGGAATATTGATTAACATGAAAATCCCCCCCAATATTAACTTCCAAAAATTCATGTAAGCTCTCATCTTGCTTCATAAATTGTTCCATCTTCTCTGCAAACTGATTAAACATCAATATGATACTGGGTTCTCCTTGAGTCAACTGATCAACAAGAAATTTATGATTCTACAGAAGAACTAATAGAGGAGCACTGTTGCATTGAATCTCTTGAATATGATCATTCATGTCTTCCATAATTGATGTAATGGATTGAAATATTCAAATAAAATATGGATTGGTCGTAGGGGTAGGAGTAGATGTACTTGCATGATTCACTGAACCTTTTACTAATTCAAACCAACTTCCCAAGTACCACTTTAAATCTGCAAAATCTGTTTTTGAAACAGCTTTAGATCAGATCTTACAAATCTCATTTAACATGTCTCTCTTGAAGGCATCACAATACCTTATAGAAGCTATATTCTCATTAAGTTCCTAAATATTTTTCTTTGAAATTTTAAGGTCTTTACATAGAGTTGCATTCTCTTCTTGAGAATTGTTTAATTTAATCACAATTTCTTCAATTTGAGGAGATAAATAATCAGATGTCCCTTCATCTGCATTCATAGAATGATCTTCACCATCTGTAGGCAAATGATCTGCCACTTTTTTCATGACTGATTCTTCACAAGAAAAAGACTAATTATCTAAAACTTCAGTCTGAGCACTAGAAACATGACTTGACTATTCTAAATTATGATCTATAATCAATGGTTGAATTTATGTAACTGATTCCTGTAAAATCTTCTATTTTTGAACATATCCTTGTTTAGTAACTTCTTTTTTTAAATCTCTAATTGAAAATTTTCAATTTGAGTATTCTTTTCTTGAAATTATTCTTCCGAAATTCTATCTTGTACCTGTTCATTCACCAGGGGTACAATAGCAAGCTATCTAGATTGACTCTCCACTAGAATTTCCTCTTCAATAGCAGTTTATTCCAAATAAACCGAGCATATTTCTTCTCCAGAATCCAACATTTACATGATTTCTCCCCTTGAGAAAAAGTTTCTGAGCTCTGTTCTTCCTCAGCTCCAACATGAAAAATATTTCCTTTTACTGTGCTCTAGAAAAATCCAATATTTCTTAACGTTCGATCATTTAAAAAATTAGTATGATGACATTTGACTCTTTCATAGACTAGTCTGATCATGTATTTCTTAAATAAAATCCTTGAAATTATCTGTTCATATGGATAGAAATTCATTCTTACATCTGGTGAACAATAGTAATTAAGGTACCAAAATAAATACCATGGAAAATTCAATTTAATATCACTCAGAAAAAGAAACATGATATACAAGTCTAGATAAAGGATTTTCTCTATCTCAACCATCCTTGGAACTATTACTATCCGAATAAACTTCACCATAATATTATGATCAGCTTATAAATCCTTAACAAACATATTTCTGATGTGTGTTGAATTGAACAAAAAAGACATGATGTCTTTATAAGAATGTTCCTTATCACCAATTGATCTATGATCGAAATGGAAAATCCATTCATGCGGGCAGTTCAAAAAATTTTCAACCTTAGTATAAGAAATAGAGAAATACGATTCCTTGATACTAAAAAAATTATATCCTCTGAATCTATAAAAATAAACTATACAATATTATAAAAATAGTTTAGTTCTACCTCATAATGAAATTCTATGTTGATTTCATTGAAATCTGTCTCGATTCCTTGAAATTCCCACACTTGTTTTAGGAGTAAGTTTGTCTGATATAACCAATCAAGATCAACCAATTCTCCCTGACGAATTTTTCTGCATGTAAATCTGAATTTTTTTGGGTCTCTTGATTCTCTTTCTTAGATTCTCTTGGTTTTCATCATTTTTTAAGATCTTAGAATCTGATGTTTTTGGCTTCTAGGGTTTGGAAGAAAGAATGAATAATGTGGGATCAGAAAAATGATTTTTGGGTAAACGATGGGTAAGGTAGATGAAGGGTTTCTGACATATGACACATTTCCTCATTTATCATGTAGCATAGTAATTATGATTTTTTTTAATAATTATGCAATATAAATAGATTTAAGATAAAATAGATTAACTAAAATACCGTAAGATTAAAATAAGAAAATTAAATTATACTTAAAAAAATAAATTAGGTGTAAAATAAATTTTAAAAAAATATTAAATTAAAAATTAAATAAACCTAACCCCCTTTAATAAATTCAAAACAAACAGTGAGAAGTGGTTTAGTAAAAAAATCATCTAATTGATATTTAGTGTTACCAAATTCTAAAGATTTATCCTTTTTAAGAACATTATCTCTTAGAAAATGAAGTCTAATATCAATACGCTTAGTTCTAGAATGAATTATTGGTTTTTTGAAATGTTTAGTGAACTTGTATTATCACATAAAATAGATGTATTATTAAAATTAAGTCCAAATTCCATTAGATTGTTTTTCATCCACAACACATTTGCACAACAACTGCCTACAAATATATACTCTGCTTCGGCTATTGGCAGTGCAACCGAGTGTTGCTTCTCACTTGACTGTGACACTAACAATTTTCCTTAAAAGTGATAGGTTCTTAAAGTGATTTTTCTAGATAATCTATAACCTCCAAAATTTTCATCTGAATATAATGATAAATTAAAATCAGAAGTTTTTGGATAAAGAAGGGATTGAAAAACTGTTCCTTTTAAATATCTAAAAAGCCTGTTTACTGCAGCAAGATGGGATTCTTTTTGATTTGATTGAAATCTATCAAAAATACATACTGAAAATATAATAGCAGGTCTTCTAGTATTAAAATATAATATAATTTTAATCATACCTCTATATAAATTTTTTTCCACTGGGTTTCCAGCTTCATCCAAGTCATGTTTAATATTTTTACACTTAGGATTTGAATATGTCTTGTTTTTCTCAAGACCAATTTTTTTCAACAAATTATTAATAAATTTACTTTGATTTAATACATTTAAAAAATATTTTTGATAAATTTGAAGTCCTAAAAATAAATTTAATTCTCCCATAATGCTCATTTCAAATTATTTTTTCATAAGTTTTGAAAAATCCTTACAATTTTTTTTATTTTCCGATCCAAAAAATAATACCATCAACATAAATTTGAGCTAATAATAAATTAGAAGAAACTATTTTCTTAAAGAGGATTGGGTCTACCAAACCAAAAGTAATACCATTTTTCAAAATAAATGAACTTAATATTTCATACCAAGCTCTAGGTGTTTGTTTATGTCCTAGAGAGCTTTAGTAAGTTTAAAAACAAAATATGGTTTTTGATAATTTTCAAAACCAGGAGGTCGCTCAACATAAACTTCCTCTATTAAATATCCATTTAAAAAAAGATTTTACCTCCATCTAATATAATTTAAAATTCATATGATATGCATAAGCCAAAATAATTCTAATTTATTCTATTCTAGCTATAGGAGAAAAGGTTTCATCATAATATATAACTTTTTCTTGATTATACCCTTTGGATATTAGTCTAGCTTTGTTTCTAGTTATAATATCTTTCTCATATTGTTTATTCCTAAAGACCCATTTCGTTCTTATAACATGACAATTTGATGGTATTTTCACTAATTTCCATAATTTGTTTCTTTTAAATTGATTTAGATCTTCTTGCATCACTAACATCAAAATTTCATCTTCTAAGGCTTCTTTAAAAGACTTGGCACTAGCTAAGATAGAAAAGAATAAAATTACACTACATTTCCTACAATTCTTCTAGTTTTTATTCCTATGTATAGATCTCGTATAACAGTATCTAAAGGGTGATTCTATAGGATCCTAGACTGTCTAGGCAGATCAATTTTAGGATCATCAATATCATGTTCTTCTGAATTAGACTGAATTTTATTTATATTTTAAAAATAAATTTTCAACTTATCAAGTCTCATGTTGTTAGAAGAATCATTTGCTTCATTTGTTTGATATTTCTATTTATTAAAAGGATCATTTTCATCAAACATCACATGAACAGATTCTTAAACAATACTTGACATTTTATTAAACACTCTATAACCTTTAGAAGTTGTAGAATATCCTATGAATATCCCTTCATCAAATTTTATATCGAACTTACCAAGATTATTCTTGGTGTTTAGGATACACACTTTTCATCCAAAAACCTTAATGTAATTTACCTTTGGATTTCTATTATTCCAATGTTCATAAAGATTATTTTTGAAATAAGGTCAAATTAAAACTCTATTTATAATATTTCATGCTGTGTTTATAGCTTCTTCCCAAAATTAGGTTGGAAGACTGTATTCATTTAGCATAGTCCTAGACATTTCTTGAATAGTTCTAATTCTTCTTTCAATAATTCCATTTTGTTGAGGTGTTCTTGGTTCATAGAAGGTGTGTTTAATACCCATATTTGATCAAAAATAATTATATTCTTGATTATCAAAATATCCACCATGATCACTTCTTAATGAAATTATCTTAAAACCTTTTCCATTTTCAACACTTTTACAAAAAAACTTTCAAAAACAAAAAAAGCTTCATTTTTGATTTTTAGAAAATATACCCAAGTAAATACAGAATAATCATCAACTAAAACATATACATATAATTTACCACCCAAACTTTCTATTCTAGATGGTTCAAAAAAATCCAAATGAATAAGTTCTAAGGGCTTCGACGTAGTAATTTTGTTAACAGATTTGAAGGAAGATTTGTATTGCTTGCCAATCTGACATGCATTACAGAATATATCACTATCAAATTTGAGACTAGGTAAATCTAAAACTAATTATTTCTTAGATAACTTATATAAAGAAAAAAATATTAAAATAACCAAGTCTTTTGTGCCAAATCCATGACTCATTAACCTTAATAGTTAAACAATTCACTTTTCTTCTACACAAGTAATTTAAATCCAAAGTGTAGACATTATCTATTCTGGGTGCTCTAAATTTATGAAAATTATCTTTAAAAATAGAGCAAGAATAATTAGAAAAATCAACAAAGTATCCATCATTACAAAATTGAGAGATACTTATCATATTGTGCTTTAATCCTTGTATATATAGTACTTTATTAATTGATAGAGTATCCAGATCTCCAACTGTTCCGAGTACAATAATTTTTCCTTTGGCATTTTCATCGAAGGTGACTAGGCCTCCATCTATTTTAGTTAGAGTATATAAATTTGATGAATTTAAAATCATATGTCTTGAACATACACTATCTATATACCCTATATCTTTTCCTTTTTTGTGGCCTATTACCTACAAGGTTAAATTAAACGAAAATTTGTTTTAGTACCCGTATATTTTTGGGTCCAGTAGTATTATCTATCAAAGACTTAGGAATCCAAATAGATTTATTTTGATCAACACTGTTATAATTAAAACTAGATAAGATTTTTAATAATGAACATTCTTGACACCACATAATTTAGTTTTTTTTAGTATTAGTCATTGACATAATGTCCATTAAGACCACAATAAAAACATTTAACAGTAGACATTCCTTTGCTGTTAGAACCATGTAAAAAATAGTTTTTGTATAGTTTGGAGTTTTCACCCTCACTACCAATACCAAACCTTTTATTTTTAATTTCATTTTTACCAATAATTTCATTCAGTATATTTTCTTCTTTTTTTAATATAAGAGAAGCACTTTTATAAGTTTCTACTTCATCCTATAGTTTTTTAATATTATTTTCACGGTCAGTACAATTTGTAGTAGATGAACTAAATTTATCAACTAACTCTTGATGCTGTTTAAATAAAGTATCACTTTATCATAAAATAGAATTATGAATATTTTTTTAAAGATTTGTGTTTCTTTAATAGGGAGTCATATCTTTCTTCTAGCGTAGTACAATAGGCAACCATTTTATCATTTGAGTAACTAGAATCAGAATTAGATGAATAGTAGGTTTTACTTGTTCTTCTTAAGCCATAAAGCACATGTTAGCTTTCAAATTTGATTCTTCCTTATCTGAATCAGAGATCGATGAGCTGCTGGAGTCTTCAGAAACACTCCAAGTAGCCTTTATAGCTCTTTTTTCCCTTTTCTCATAATTAACATTCTTTTGATATTTCTTTTCTATCTTTCTCTTCTCTCCTTTCAATTGAGGAAAATCAGGTCTTATATGACCCATTTTGTTTTTCATCCAAAACATCTAACTTCCTTTGAGTATTTATCTTTTTTTTAAGGTTATTATGAATCATTTCTTCTTCCTATAAAAGTTAATAAATTTTCTAGATAATTGAGTCAGTTCAATTTCTGAATCAGATGAGTCTGAATTTCTTTCTTTTTGTTTCATTTTTCTATTCTGCTTTTTGGATGTAACTTTTAAAGCATTGCTACCCTTTTTATCTAGGAATTTGTGATCTTTAAATTTATCTTTCATTTCAGCCTCATACCTCATTAATTTTCTAATCAATTATCTCGTTGTCAAATTATTGACAAGTGATGATTGGTAGATTGTAGCATAAATTCCATTCCACTTCGTAGGTAGAACTCTTAGAACTTTCAAAGCTTGATCAAGTTAGATGATAGGATAACCTAAAGATGTTATATTATTAATTATTTCTGTCAGCCTTCCATTTATCTATGTGATTTTCTCTCCATCAAACACTCTGAAATTATCAAAATTTAATTTTGATGTAGCATATCTCATTTGTCTAACATTGTCAGTACCTTCATAGGCTACTGCAATTGTCTTCCACATTTCGTAGGATGTTGGGAATTTCAATACACGGTTGAATTTATCTGTTCCAAGACCACAAATAATAGCATTCATTACTTTTGAATTCATATCATACTCATCCTCTATAGTAGTAGATGAAGTTTCAGGGTTTTTTGGAATTGTGTTAGGATTAATAATCTTTGAGTATACTCTAAATCCAATATTTTTAAGTAGATTATCATTCTAGACTTCTATCATCCATAATTTTAACCATTGAAATATAGATCATGAACCATTGACATTAATTCATTGAGATTATACATTTCCATCACTAATATAGATATTATGCCTTTATCTTGTTATATATTTATTGAAAATATCAACCTATGATACTAAATGTTAGGTCAGAATGACTATAGTGATGACAAAAGAGGGGGGGGGTGAATTATGTCATTTTCAAAATTTTACGATTTTTTTGATTCACACAAATAGAAGAAAAATAAATGACAGAGTTTCTGTAATATAGTATATGAAATAGATATGAATTGAGAACAAATCACATCAATTTATAGTCGTTCGAGGCAAAAAGACTCCCTAGTCAACTCCACCAATTACCCTTTCTGCGGTCTTGGTGAATTTCACTAGTAATGTCCTCGTATCATAATACCGATCCACAATTGAGTGAAGGTAGTTTTCACCCTTACAAAAAAAGCCTTTCAAAATAGTACCTTCTGGTACTTTTATAGGGAACTGGTAAAAAAAATAGCTTAGTGCGAGAATATGACACTCCACCACGATTGAATATGAGTAGCCAAAAATTAGGGTAGATAAGATGTAGTTTGTTGAGAAATAGATATATCTCACAGTTGCAACAACACACAACTGATAAAAGAAGGATCTTTCATTTTATAATAAAATTAACTTTGAAATATATTTGAAGAGATCTGGTTGCTCAAGAGATCTTTGATTTAAGAACAACAACAAAAATAGAGCATCATGTTTCTAGATTTGAACATGTATATCTCCAAAATTTATTCCTTATTTCTGAGATGTTTGATTGCTGTAGTACTAAAAAAACGTTCACAGGAAAAATTCAAAGAATAATATTTACATAGATATATGAGAAGTATTCTTAGATCTAGGTCTTTTATAGATGATACTCAGAGAGATATATAATGATAAATATCTAGCACATTTTCAGATCCGCAAAATATTCCTGATAAATCGTCAAGATTCAAAATAAAAAATACAGCTCAGAGTATTCATCAGTTCCCTTAAGAATAGGAGAGAAAATATCTGCTATAAAAGTATCATTAAATCATTTAAGACGAGTTTTTAATCAGTCGAAATAGATATTTAAATAGAACTAATATTTTACAAAGACTATGGCAAAATACTTCGATAAAGATGTAAATTCAAATTTCCAGTATTGAAAAGTCTTATGTAAGGTTCCTTCACAAAAAATAGGGTTTTACTTAATAATGTAGGGTTGATGATCTATAAGTTTATCCACGTTAGTATAGATCTCTAAATGTAACATTTATTATCCATATGTTTAATTTTCCCAAACGTATGGTTGAAAACATATGGTTGATTACAAAAATAAGGTTGATAACGTAAGGTTGATTACAAAAGTAAGGTTAATTTTCCATATGTTTGTAAAGTTGCATACTTACATAGGGTTTTTAACCATATTTTTTCATTCTGACAAAAGTAATGTTCTTATCAAAACATAATGTTCCTAAACCATATGTTTCTTCAAATGTAAGGTTGATTAACCATACACGTTGATACTTCAACATAAACATAAGGTTTATTCCACATGTTACTTTAATCTATGTATTGAATTAATAATATTTCTAGTAAACAAAAAATAGTGAAAAATGTTTCTAGAATACCTTTAAGAGAATTTTGAACACTTTAAACAATATTTCTCGCAAATAAATATTTGAATATTATTTCAAGATAAGAATTATAAATAATATAAATTCTCTGAAATACACTCAAAATAAAATCATTACTAAAAAAACAAGGGTATTTTTGAGCATCAAAATCAATAATATTTATAGAGTATTGTTGAGACAATACATGCCCAACAGTTTATCCTATGGATATAATTAATCTGTAGTTATTTCTAACATAGTTTATGAATATAATGATTTAAGTTTCATACAAGTGTTTCTTTTTTATTTCTATGGTTTTCGATTGTTTTATTTGAGAAAAAAATTTGTTCTCCATTATTATATGAGTTATTTTATATTTTAAAAGAATAATGTTAAAAGGTAAAAAATTTATGGGTTGTCATGTTTCTCACTAGACTAACAAATTTCTTTCATTTTATCTCTTACTAATCTTTTTTTTCTCATCTCACATTTTTAAATGTTTTTCATAGTATTTAAGGATGAATTAGTGAAATGATGATGTTTTAAATATAGGTATAGTGGGAAAATTTCTTACTTAAAGACATTTTTTTATGTCATAGTTTGTATTAATTCTATAAAACTCTAAACCTAAAAGGTACTTGGGTATTTAAATGATCCAATATTTCCATTTTATGTTGTATGTTTTAGAGGGTTGAAATTTATGACACATTTTTTGGTATCGAAGCTAGAAATGTAAAGATTATATATTTAGAAATGAATCTAGGAGTACGAGTTCAGGGATATTATAGTTGGTATTAGATAAAATTTTAGATAACTTTGGAGATTAGGATGTTTCTATGTGAGGTTAACTTAAGAGTTATGGATATCATCACGCGTGTATAAGTTTAAGGTTGAATATAGTGTGTTAGGAATTGAATATTCATACACATAATTTGGAGTAAAAGAAGAGATAAATGTGTAATATTTTTGAAACATGCAACCAATGGATGAAATTTAATTTAAGTATTTAAATAAAATCATGTAATTATATTTCATTATGTTTTCAGTATAGATCGTAAAGTAATTCCTCAACACTAATAAATAGATCTTTAAATAAAATTATTATCCTATTACCTTTATTTTTGATGAATTGATGTAATTTTAAACACCTCATTGGTTTATTTGTGGTAATTTAATTTATCATAATAATTTACTTTCTTATAGTCAATTAAATTCACCACTCTCTATCATTATTTTGAAATTCCTTTTTTTCCTCCATGTCTGCATTATCACATCCCAATAATGTTCTCTTATTTAGGAACCTAGTTATGTGTTTTTCTAGAAGTAATTAATATTTACATTTTCTATATTTCAAGAGGATGTTTTATTAACCCTTTATAAATGATGAAATAATGTAACACCCTATGATTTTAAAATAGCACTATGTTTTGATAGAATATCTGGCATGAAACACTTGGATAAAAACTACAAAATATTATTATTTAAAAGTTATAATTATAACACATCCATTTAATTGGTGGGTATAAATATTATTAAACATATTATAATATATATATATATATATATAAAGGTATTACTAAATAAAAATTTATTGATTAATTCTTAGGAAATAAGAACTCAATTTTCAATAAACTCATTTTATGCATCAAAAACATATTTTCTTCAAAAATATTTTTATTGATTTTTGTGATAAAATAATTTAATTAATTTCTGAAAAATTCATAAATTATATTAGATAAAAAATATTTCAATTTTTAAATCAATATAATAAAATTATTTTAGGGTGAATATTTTGGATTTTTTCTAAAAATATTGATTTTCATTGAGTAGTGTAAAATACCATTTTTTTGTAAAACTTTCATTTATTTTTATAAAAATAATTTACATTATGATTTTAATTTTGTCTTAAAGTAACATAAGTATAATTTAATTATAAATAATCTAATTAATCACATAAGAGTCATCATTATACCGGATTTAGGTATCAGTTCATATTTGGGCTTAAAAACACATTTTTTCTTCTAAAAAAATATTTTCACTACGTCTTTCATTTTTATCTTAAATTTATTTATTCCAATTATATAAAATTAATCTTGAAAAATGGATTCCATAATTTTAATTTGGAGTTAAAAAGTTTTTAAATAAAATATTTTATTTTTTTTCATTATAAATTGTAACCATGGTAAATATTTATTACATCAATAAGGGTAAATTTGATAATTTATGTTTTAAATAATATAATAAGAAAAAATAACCCTAAACTTTATTTTAATCTATTTTATGTGTGTTATTGTAATATTATCATCCAATTTTAGAATTTATGGAAATTTAGTTCTAATTTTCTTTTGAAAATGACATATATATTAGTTTAAGTAAAGAACAATACAAAATGTCACTCTATTTCTTTTAAATATCTCTTATATGTTCGCATAGTGATTAAATTGAGTTTATAATGAATATTAAAGATTACTTTGAGAAGAAATAATTTATTATTAGGATGATATTTTTTAAATTTTGTTGATGAAATATTTACCTTAAATACTTATGTAACATTGAAATACTGCTTGTGCAAGTATTATAAAAATCAAATAAATGATTTTGAAAACTCTAAAAGTAATTTTTTTGGGTGAGTTATATTGTATTAAGAATTATATATTTATATATATATATATATAATATTATTTATTTTTTAAGTGTATATATTATAATAACATTTTTATATTGTTGAATTTAAATTCAAATTAATTGAATAGTTCCAAAAAATGACAAAAATGATATTTTATAATAAAAAATAGTTTATTAAAAAGATTTAAAAATAAGAAAAAACATATATTCTTACAATTGAATTTTTTATGGTTTAATATATCAACCATGGTCCATTTTGGGTCACTTTTCCTTTTATAATTACTTTTTTGACCGCTAAATAGTAAAAATATTTGATATCATGATAATCAGAAAAAGGGTTAAAGGTGGGTTAAAATATTGATAAAAGGGAGAAAAATAACTTTTCCACTTTTACATGAAAATTAATTTATATTATTTTATTAATTTAAGTAATTCCATGAGTTCCCCTCCCCACAGTTATAAAAGGGAACCTCCTCTCATCTCCTCCTCACACCTTTGAGAACTCTATTTCAGCTAATTCCTACAAAAATAACTTTCCAAAACCCCATACCATTTCCTAGAAGTCTTATTTTTGGGTATAATACCAAACTTATAGGGTTTAACATATAAATAAAAGGAGTTTTTCCGAAGAAGAGGTGTAGTTTTTAACTGAATGTTTTAGTTTTATTTCTTCTTCTACCTCCTTGAAAAATATTTTAACAATTATTATATAATAAAATAATTATCTACCATATAATGATATACAATTATGTAATGTATTATGATTGATAAATCTTTAATTTTTATCAAATGGTAAAGGAAACCATCATTCGTGTTTATGAAGGACTACCGCCTCACAAACTGATATAATTCATTTTCCATTACCCCCTCTCATGGATGGTTATAAGGAAAAAATTAATGTATATATATTATGTTAGTCAACTAATTATTATTATTTAAATATAATATTTCATCTATTTAATTATATATACATATATTTAATAATAATAACATTGTTCATTTGGATATGTGGATTACCACCTCCACGAAGCAATGTGATATTTTTCCATCACCGCATCACATGGATGATATATATAAAGTAATTAATGAAATAAAGACATATTTTTGATATAATAATAATACTTATAGATAAAATAATACTTACCTTATTTCATTCATGTTCGTTAAAAAATGGAAATGTCACTCATGCGTATATACAACCTACCATCTCCATGATTGCAACATAATTCATTTATCATAACCATCTTACATAGTTGGTTTTAAAATTATAATTAATGTATAAAAATGATAATTATTTCATGATAATTATTTTATAGATTATAGAAGAAATATACCTTTGACCATAATCAATAAACCGAAGTCATTTTGATGTTATAAATAGAACATCCTCAAAACAACCAGAGTAGACTTATGTGATTAAGTTACAAAATATGTCATTAAAATAAATGTTTTAAAGACAATGGATTAATACTAGAAAAGTTTCTCAAGAAATAAAATTATTAAAATAATTTTTTATTTAATAATTAAATAATATACATGAAAAACTAGGAGACGAGGTAATATATTTTCTTTTAAAAATATTGTTTCAAAGTTTCCCATTAATCTCTCATTCCTTTATGTAAATATTCATTTAAATGTTTTAAGAAAATTATTATTTATATTTAAATATTTGATGAAGGTTATTTATGACCATATTTTACTTTCTTTAAAATGTTTTAAAAAGGAATATTTTTAATTTTTTCTATATGATTCACTTTTGACTCTTTTTAACAAATTGAAAATGAATGTTTTTTAATATGTACGACATAATGATAATTTCCCATAATTAATGATTTTAATTTCTTTTAATCTCACTCTAAAATTTATCATATTTATTTTCATATTAGATCATTTTCACAATATTTTAGTAATTTTTCAATTTAAATATTTTCAAAAGAAATGGATATTTCACCCTATTTGTAGGTTAATATGAAAAGTGTTTTTATTATGGGTTGAAAATAGTTTTTAAAGATATTTATAATGAAAAGGTGAATTTTTTTTATTATATGGTACTTGAGAATTATAAATGATGATAGGTGAGCTTGATATATGTTATACAATGGGAGATATTTCTAATTCTTATATAACATGTGAGCATAATACAAATTTTATAATGGGTGATCCTGATATGGATCTCCATTGAATTGGGTAATGTTCCTTAAATTCAAATACAAGAAGGTATGAGTTAATTAGGAAGGTTTCTCTTAAGTATTTTACTAGGACCTAGTTATTTCTAACACAAGTTTTGAATATAATTATCTATGTTTCCTACAATGGGTTCTATTTGGTTTATATGGGTTTTAAAGGGTTTCATTGAGAAAAAAAATATTTTACATGTGGATATTATTTCTTTTATATGATCAAATAATAATATTAAAATGATAAACATTTTATGTTTTTTTATTTTTTTCACTGGACTATCAGATTTATTTCTTTTTATCCCTTACTGATATTTTTATGTGCATCCCACATTTTCAATTGTTTTTCACAAGGTTTAAGGATGAGTTGGAATAATTATGAAGTCTTAATATGGAAAAGGAAAATCTAGGTATATTGAAAAACAATTTCACTAAAAGACATGGGTTTTTTCTTGTATGAGTTTCCCCTAATTCTCTAAAACTCTAAACCTAAAAGGTCATTGGGTATATAAGTGATAAAATATTTACATTTGATGTTTTGAGTTTTGGAAGGATGGAATATAATACATGTTTATCATTATCAAGTCCAAAAATTTAAATATTATTTTTTTATCATCAAATATAAGAGTTTGGGTTTGGGGATACTATAGTTTCCTTGGCTTGTCTCATAAAATTTTCCAAGATAACTAAAATTTTTAAATCTGTTGAATGTTTATATATTTTTTAATAGAATAATCCATGTAATAAGAGTTGTGTAACCCATGTTTATGTTCTTCTATATAGACCCTTTTTTTTCATATAGTCTTTTGTACCTTCTTAAATAATAAACTTGAGTTGTTTTAGGGATATAAGGTGGGGTTTTCATGATAAATAATATTAGGTATAACTTATGAGATATGAGTTCCCTATTGGATAAATCTATATCAATTTTTTATGTCGTAGTTAAAGTGATTTATCTCAAGTCTTATTTATGATCCCGAATTAAAAAAACATCTATTCACTATAACTAAATGAACTATAAGTCAATATATAACACTTAACCTATGGTTAAGAGAGTGATTTAGTGGTGATGTGTTGGTTTAGTTCATGAGATGGAATTGTGTGATTCTACTTGAACATATTTATTGTTTTGTATTATCCAAGACTAATACTTGGATACTACTAGGGGTCTATTATAAAGGTTTAAAAAATGGTATGTTTTAAGAAAAATCCTAACTCTAAATATTTTCTTTGGAAATCACTTCTAGATTTGACCCATTTCCTCTTCCCTTCTTCACAAAAAGCATTAATCAATTTTTTTTCAATAATACCCACCATTACCATTTTAAACCCAGTCACTTTAATGAGATATTAGTTATATCAAGTTTCAATTTTAAAGGATATGATTTTAATAAGAAATATTCATCAGACTTGTTCCCTTAATAGGATATGCTTTGATCATGTGTCTCCTACAACAACACTTAATATTCCCTAGTTTAGTACCATTTTAGGACACTCTCCCCATATTATATTTATTATAATGAATTATTTCCTTCATTAATTTGTTCTTTTCAATTATGTCTTAGAATTTGGATATATCTAACCTATATGGTTATAATAGAAGTACCCTAGTATGTTTGGACATTGGAATGTTATATCATACTCTAAGAGTACATTTTTTCCTAAATCATTTCTATTATTCTGAGTTGATTGCATTCATGCTAGAGTTCTATCATTATTTTATATATCTTTTCCATGGATATAGATTTATATTGAAGGAAACATGTTATCAATTATTCATATAAATCATGATATATGATATTAGTGTTATGTTTTTATAAACATATATAAGGTTTTAAGTATATTATTCCTTATTATATTAAACATGTCAATAATGGTAATTGAAATATCTCTTAGTCTTATTTACAATTTATTATGTTTCAAGAATACTGATTTGATAATAAGAATGTGTATTATTTGGATACTGTATATTCTTTATATAGACTACTTAAGCAGGTATACATGTCTTGAGTGGGTTGATTGATGTATTATATGGGCTTACAATGCCTTGAATATCTTATTGGAGACTTTATGGGATGGTCTCATACTGTTCTGACTCTATTATACCAATTTATCATATTCCCAAAGGTATGGGTTTTAATATCTCCCCCACTCTTTTATACACTTTCCCCTTTAAATGGGATATTTGGTTTCCCCCTAATTGATATGGTTTAGGTTCCATTGAATAACCACATATGGAATGGTCTAATGAAACATGCTTCCCTAGAACATTCAAATATTGATTATTGACTTGAAATGGGTAGCAATAATATATTGGGAGTTGATATAAAGAATATATGCTAGGTATAACCCCTTCAGGCATATAGAGTTACTAACTATAGATTATATTGATCCTTGAGGTGAATCACTAGTATATTTATTTTATATCATGTTAATGACCACTTAAATGGTTTTACTATATGTGTGTATAAATTATCTTCCATGCTTATAAACACAACTATTTTATCACTGATGTGTTGAGACATCGTTGGTTATACCCTACTGAATATTTTATTATCACACCCTATATTGATACCTTAATGAAAATTAAACCCATAATATATTATTTTTAGGTACCCACATGTACTACTAGATATTGGACCACCTTAGTAGTTTTCTCATGCATATTATGGAAATAGGATTAGTTCCCACTTTAGATTTGGAGCTACTGTAGGTGGTTTGAGGTTGTGTTTCATACATCCCCTTCTCATTCATGGATTTCCAATGAGATAGATCTCATTTAGCTTGAATGTTTTCCTGGTATATGTTTATATTTCTTGATATATGTTAATGGTTCTTGTATGATTTCAATTATAAAATGTTTTAGACTGGTTGTATTATTTTTAATCCTTCTATACCCTATTTGGATTCATATTGTTATTTTTAGTTTATTTTGGCATGTACAACTTATGGACATGTCATTCCAAATTTTCAATGGAATCTGGCTATAAATTATCACTTCAACAACCATGGATAAATCATCCCCCAACTATATTCCAAGGCCCATGGGGCTTTTCACTTAACATTGGGGATTAGGGAGAACTCCTAGGGTCGTAGTGTATATGTCCTAGGTTCCATATACATACCTAGGTTACATACATTACAATTTTTTTATTTTTTTAATATCTCCTTCATAGAATTCTTTGATTTTTATTTTTATGACATAAAATATATCATACTTTATTTTTCTAATTTTATTTTTTTATGTTTTAGAGACTATAGCTTTCAACTCCTTCTATTTTTGAAAAAAATATTTCACATAAAGTATAACACATAATGTCTAAATTTTTTCTCATTTCTCATATATATATTGTATTCTACATATTTTTTTAAGGTTATACCATTGTTTATTCATCATCTTCATCTGATAATATAACATCCACCAATTTCAAAGTGAATTCAAGAAAATCACCTATTTATTATTTAAACACTTATATTGCTAAGAATGATCCTTTAATTCAATTTTAGGATCAAAATGGATCTTATATAAACTATCATAGGTATGTTTAATCTTGATGAAAACATCTTTATTTATTATATTATCTATGATTTAAATTATTTCATCTATTTTTTTCTTTTTTTTTTCCGAAAAATATTTAGAATAGCTTATTTTATCATCCTTCTATAGATAAACATTTTGATTTATATAAATATATAATTCCAAAATTCTATATAGCCCCATATGAACTATACAATATTTAAAGAATTTATATTGACAAAAAATAAATTATATATTTGTCATGAACTTTTAATCTATCAATATATCCCTTTAATAGTACTAGGAAATATTTAATCCAATTATATACTATGATGAGTTTTAAACCTAAACTTTTAAACTTGTTTTTTATTAATAATTAAAAAAATTCCAACAAAATAATACTATTTTTAAATGATCTTTATATCTATGTAAATTTATGAAAAAAAGTATACAATTATATTTTAATGGAATTCCTTGTACATGTGAATAATATTCTATATTCATTTAAAATTGAAGACAACATGAATAATTGAGGACCTACTCTACAAATATCTCTGATATCACCTTTAGATAATTATGTGAAGAAATTACCAAGTGACCATGGAATTCCTAGTTGACCTACCATACCACCTATAACCAAATATATAAAGTAAAGTCCCTTAGCTAATCATATGAAAATATAACTTGATGTACATTCAAATCCCTTCAACTAACTGCATGAAGATTCTGAAACCTACCATAAGACCAAAATCAATTGATCAACTAACCATATGAAATTTCAAGCTGCCACTACACTATTCGACCATGGATACAATGTATTTGACAACAAATGATATGGTTCTAAACCAATCTTGATGAATACTTGATATTGTGGTGAAATGGTTAATGAAAAATAAGATTCTAAGATGATTACTCATCAATTTGAATCAAATAGATGTAGAAGTGACCAAGAAGATGAATAAATAATATCAATTAAACATGAAGCTTCACAAAAACCCATTCAATTTACCCAAAAATTAGGGAACCATGTGAAGTTAATATTACCAAAACCCAAGCATTGAATAGGAATATCTAATCATGTGTTTAATGAATTGATATCAAGCCTACAGTCAAATTTGATGTATAAAGAATGGATCCAAGGAAGAACTCCAGTTGTGGATTTTGATATCATTTGAGCTCATGATGGAAGACAGGAACATCTATAATCATGAATGCAAGTTAAAATTAATAAGATTCATTTGATGATCCAAAATTGAATATGTTTGTTTGCTGGTATTTATTTTTTTATAGGTATTAGGATGTAGTTAATCTTATTGTTTCCCTATTAATAAGTTATAGAGGCAATTATTTTCACACATATCCTTCTCAATGAATTTCCCCAATGAAATTTTGAACCCGATGAAGAAGGTGAATTTAAATCATTTTAGTTGAATATGTTTTTTTCACATTGGGATCATTATCATCGAGATCAACATTATTATTCCCTTAATTTTTATTGTAGACAAAGTAACTTTGAAAGTGAATCATATTTTTTATAACTTGAAGTTGGAGGTTTTTTTACTACCCAAATAGATTCAAGGTGAAAGTCCCTAAAAAAACTTCCATACACATGGAGAAAATGGAGCCATGCATAAGGAATTTTATAACTTGTAAGTACATGTATATCTTTTAATAAAAATAATTACCATTATTTTGATCAATCTTGAGTCATATTAATTTCATTCACATGAAAATTAAAAGAAGAATACATTATATGACCACATTCCATGATGGGTGGAATTTTAAAATCCATGATTCATAAGGATTAAAGGATAACCAAAGATATTTGGAATAGAATTAAAAATTTTCACCCTGAATAATGATTTGAATTGAAATATTTGGGGGATTTAAGTTGGGAATTTGGTGCCTATAAATTGAATGTGGATCAATAGCTATAAAAGAGAACTTGGATGGATGAGGGTGATTTGTTGCTATTCTACTACACTCTTATTTTTATTTTATTTTAACTTTAGAAATGTAATGAATTTTACTTATCAATTCATTCTTGTTATCTATTTAAAAGAGTTGTAAAAATTATATTTGATTTAGGGAAGTTAAGGAATACATTTTTTAATATTTGATTGTTAGTATTTTAATGAATACAATTATATATTTCTTATTAATTTATTTGAATATTTAGCAACATATTTTAATTTTAAATGAATTTGTGTTTGATTTAATTCTATCTAGTGTTTATTGATTTAGTCTAGGAACCATAATATTCCTCTACCTATTTTTAGAACATATATTATGGAATGGTATGAGATTATTAGTGAAGTGTTAAGTGATTTCTAGAATGTGAGAATTTTTTAGAGGTTATTCATGTATTATTTAGAATAAAAAGTTCCATTTGGGTGTTTCCTAGGTTAATTGGGGTGATTTACTATTTCAATTTCACACATTAGAAGAGGGTAGGCCAAAGTAGAGGTTTTTGTTAGGATGATCTCACTAATATAATTCAACCATGTGTGAAAGGATAAGTGATCTTAGGACCTCTCACTTATCAATTAATATGAATATGATCTCAGTAATAGGAGACCCGGATAGAAAGAAAATTATAAATCCATCCCTAACCAGATCACTTTTAACATCATCTCATTTCAAATATTTTTTGCAAACATTATTTTTTTTCAAAACACAAATATTATTTTTTTTCTTAAATAACAAGTGAAAAATGGATTTGTTAGTTGGAATATACAAAGTAACACAAGAGGGGGTGAATTGTGTTTTCTCAAAAAACAAATCTTCAACAATTATGGATTTTTACAACCACTATAATTTATGGGGATATGTAGTGTTTTTCTTCGATAATAAAATATGTAGTGAAAAAAAAGAAATAAATAACATAGATTTTTATAGTGGTTCATGGTACAAAGATCCTCTAGTACATTCTACTAATCACTCTCTCTATGATCTTGTTAAATTTCACTATAATGTCCCTCTTATCAAAAGACCATGAATTCACAACTGAGTGAAGGTAGTTGAAACCTTTACAAATAAAAATAATTACAAAGCCTTTTAGTTCTATATTAGAGAACCAACTATACAAATCTTAGATCGAAAAGATGATACATCACCATAACTGAGTATGAGAAGTTGAACCTCTAATGAATTGAAAGAGTTTGATTTGAAATGTTTGGAGTGTTCTTCATAGTTGTAGGAACAAGAAAATGAAAAAGAATGGATCTTCTTCTTCAAAAAATAATATCATCAAGAATGAAATAGTCTGAAGCAATACATTTTTTTCAAAAAGATCTTCTATAAATTAGAAACTAAACTGCAATAGTAATTTTACAATAGTAAAAGATTGAACATTTATATATCAAAAGTGTAGATTCATTCAGAATCGATCATTCATTGAAACAACACTGTAAAAGATAATATCAATAATAAAGTTGAATATGTGAATCACTTATCACACACATATATATATTTAAAGAGATACTCTGAAGAAATATATAGAATAGATAGATTGCGTCGATTTTCTAGATCCAAAAGAATAGCCTGATTGATTGTGGAAATTCAAATTTTAAATGACCATGGGAGTCATAACTTCCCATATAAATGGGAGTGATTTTCTGTAATGAACACGATTATTTGAAATAATCAAAATGTTCCTTGAATGAGTCTATAATTATGACTTGACCATTGCAAAAATCTCAGATTGAAAACAAAACTTGAAAAACTTCACCATTGAGAATGCAATGTAGGGTTGAGATGCATAGTGTAGGATTTTTTCACATAGCATTGGGTTCCTACCAATATATGGTTTCTTAACAATACTTTCATCTTCACATAACATGGGGAACACAAGTAGCATGGGGATGATAATCCATATGTTAACCTTTTTAGTATAAAATCACAAATGTAGCATTGATTAACCATACATTCAAAT
Source organism: Viscum album (assembly GCA_963277665.1). Lineage (NCBI taxonomy): Eukaryota > Viridiplantae > Streptophyta > Magnoliopsida > Santalales > Viscaceae > Viscum > Viscum album. The sequence goes on from OY728141.1 coordinate 1,331,129,799, forward strand.
TTTCTGCATGTATGGTATAAACAATAAATCTAGACTCCAATGTATGGTTGATAATCCATATGTTTGATAATTCTCTGAATGTAAGGATATTGATCCAAATGAAAACTGTTTAGCATAGAGTAGGGTTGATACCATATGCAAGTGTTTCACTTCTTAGCATTACATAGGGTTCATACCATACACAAGCATTTCACTTCTCAATGTAATGTAGGGTTGATACCATATGTTCATTTACCAAATGTAGGGTTTGAAATAGTGTTTCTAGATTAATTATCATAATGTCAAATTACTTTAACCCGTATATAAAGTTCTAAAAACTCACTCTAGAAAATGTAATTAGAAATCAAACAATGTTATTTGTGAACATCAAAATCATAATAAATTATGGAGTATTGTTGAGAAAATACATGCCCCATAATCTCCCGATTTTTTATGATCACAAAACCCATAACATAATCCATAAAAAAATTCATAGAAAATGTAATATTTATAAATGTAAAAAAATAGATATATAAAATATTTTGATATTTAGATTTCACAGTATTATTTTGATAAATAAAATATATTAAATATTTTATCTAATGAAATGTTTGGTTTAAAAAAATTATCCCCCAAATTCCCATAGTCTCCATGGAAATTATTCATTGATTTTCTTAAAAATATTCAGAATTTCCTTAAACATTCTCCCCCTTTTGTGATATAAAAAAGACAGTTTTAAAGAATAAATTATATAAACCACATTTAATATAGCCCTGAACTATAATGTATAGTTATAAATACTAGCATAAGAAAAATAAATATGGGATTGCTTGTTTAAAAATTGAACTAAAAGAAAAGATACAAAAAACATAATAAAAATTAAAATTAAATGAAAATGAATTTATATGATTTGAAAAATAAAGTACAATCTTCATTCAATGAAATGGTCTTCAAAATGAAAGGCTTTAGTTTCAATCAGAAAAGATAGAGGGTTCATCAGTACAAGGAAGGGATTGAAATGCACTGATAATATCAAGAAGTTTCAAAAACAGGATCTAGAAATGGTTGTTGAATAATTCTAACCATTTTTGAAGAAGATTATTCGAATCATTTCCGACCATTAAATTCTCAATCAGATTAACCTTTAAAAATTCATTCATAGCTTCCTCTGACTGAATAAAAGAGGTCATCTTGTCCTGAATTTGATTAAGCACTAGTCCCAACCAGGATTCACTTGAATTCAGTTGACTAATCAGATGTCTTTTATTTTCCAACAACACACTTAAATGAGTACCATCACACTGAAGAGTGTGTAGTCTATCGTTAAACTCATCTAGTACTAAGGTAATAACTTAAAATTTTATAAGAATTTTTGGTAGTGTCTGTTGAGAGGAGGTTGATGCTTGACTACTTACCTTGAGAGGCTAAAATTTTCTCCCTATCATCAGCTTAAACTCATAAAACTTTGATTTATTAACAAATTCATATCTTAACAAATTTATCTCTCCAAAAATATTGCTGATTAGCTCTTTAAGGTATCCAACAGAAATTAGATTCTATTTTAATTCCATTAAATGGAGCTCCTGATCTTGAAACTCAGATCATGGTACTGAAGAAACTTTATTTTCTTCAATTTTTTTTCTCATCCTCTAACTTTTTTTTAAGAATAAAATTATGAGCCACCAACAGATTGATCATTATAATTAAGGCCTCATCCTAAGAATCAAAAGATTTAGAAGATAGAGTATCAGGGTCAGGAATAGATTCCTTTTGACTAACTTCTACTAAGAAAAAAATTGTATCTTCATTACCAACTGATCTATTTTGTAGGGAAGATCCTCTAAAAACTTTAGAATCAAGAACAAATTTAGTTTATGTATCAGGAACAAATTCCATGATAAGTTATTGACTATGGTCATCTTGATCAACTTTATCATCCAATGGATTCATGTGCTCAACCACCCTTGGAGTTTCTTCCATAGTCTCTCGAATGACAACTATAATTCTTATTTTCTGAATAACATATTCTTATAGACTTGAAGTTCCTTCTTCATCAAGCCTTTATCTCATAGAGCCAACTAAAGGAATCATCATTTTCTCCCCCCGAGTAGCTGATAAAAACCTTTGATATTATTCCACACCAACTGGTATAAGACTATTGTAAGTGTATCTCTAAAAAAATCCAAGCTACTTCGTAGTTCCAACATTAGAAGTGTATCTATGGTGATATTTTTTTTAAAAAATATTTACAATCTTTCCTTTCTTTCATAGCAAAAAAGAAATAATCCATCCATAGGGATAATATCCCATCTTCATAACCATGTAGAAATAATGGTTTATATATCTTATCATAAACCAACATAAATACAAATTTATGTGATTCAAAAACAAAAACATGCTATACATGTCAGGACACAAGAATTCTTCCAGCTCAGTAGTCCTAGGAAAAATTCTAGATTGAATAAACTTCATCAAAACTCAATGATCGGGATTAAGTTTGTTCATAATTACCTTCTTGATAGTTCTTGTTCCAAACAAATAAACCATAACATCCGTTGATGAATGCCTTCCATTACCAATATTATTTAAATCAAATTAAAACTCCCCCTCATGGGAATAATGTAACATCTTATCCATTTCCAAAGAATACAAAGAAAACTCAGAGTCATTAATATAAGAGATAATGGAATATTCATAGAATCCAAGACAAAAGGAATCATTTATAAAAAAATACTCTACATCAATGTCGTAAACCATAGACATGTTATCTTCTCGAAAATCATAAACCAAACCTTGAAATAACATTTCTTCCTTCGGTGAAAGATTTATAGAATCTAAATAACCAAAATCAATTACCTTTCTCTGGATCACTTTGTGGAATTTTACTGAAGTATAAGTATTTTTTCCCAACTCAAAATCTACAGATATTAAAGTGGTTTCCATCTCTGAAGGTTTTGAGAATGAAGGGATTGAAGGTTTATGGTTTCAATACATGGTAATCAAAGTAATCTCTGCAAACTGAATGGACTTATAGGGGAGGATAAAGAGAGCAGGAGAAAGAAAATGGTGTGCTCGCACTGATTGAGAATGTACACATTACTTTTTAATTTTGAAAATAAAAACATTATAAAATAAAAATGAAATTTTAAAATAATAATTAATCAATTTAAACAAAATAAATCTTACTAAAATAAAAATAGAGAGGCTGGAGATAAATAAATAAGTAATAACTTAAACTCAAATATTCCTAGCTCCACCTTGATAAAATCAAAACTAGCACTGAGAAGTGGTTTAATAAAATATCATCTAATTGGTATTCATTATTAACAAATTCTAAAGATATATCCTTTTTAAGGACATGATCTCATAGAAAATGATATCGTATATCAATGGGCTTAGTTCTATAATGACTTATAAGATTTTTTGAAATATTTATAGAACTAGTATTATCACATAAAATAGGTATACTACTAAAGTTTAGTCCAATGTATAGTAGAGTATTTTTCATATATAATACTTGTGCAAAACAACTTATAGTAGATATATATTCATTTTTAGTGGTTGATAGGGAAACTGAGTGTTGTTTTTTTACTAGACCATGAAACTAAATATTTTCTTAATAAGTGATAGATTCCTGAGGAACTTTTTTATCTAATAATAAACCTCCAAAGTCGGTATCTGAATATGAAATTAAATTAAAATTAGAAGTTTTTGGGTAAACAAGAGATTGAAATATAGTTCCTTTTAAACATATAACTATTAGTTTAACATTAGTAAGATGTGAATATTTTGGATTTGATTGAAATATAGTATAAAGTCATATAGGGAAAAAAAGGTCTGGTCTTCTAGAGATATGATATAACAAAATTCTTGTCTTACCTCTATATAAATTGTTGTCAACTGGTTTTCCATCTTTATCCAAATCAAGTTTAATATTAGTAGACAAAAGATTTATAAATATTTTTCTGTTCTGAAGTCTAAATTTTTTCAATAAATCAATAATATACTTACTTTGATGTAAAATATTTCCCAAATATTTTTGGTACATCTGAAATCCTAAATAAAAATTTAGTTGTCCCATCATACTCATTTCAAAATATTTTTTCATTAAATTTGAAAAATCATGAAAAATATTTTTATTAGTTGATCCAAAAAATAACATCATCAATATAAATTAAAACTAATAAAATTTTATAAAGAAATATTTTCTTGAAAAGTGTTGGATCTTACAATACAACATTAAATGATTTTTTCAAAAGAAAAGAACATAAGCTTCCATACTAAGATTCAGGTGCTTGTTTAAGGCCATAAAGAGAATTAGTAAGTTTAAAAATAGAGTTTGTTTTTTGAGGATTTTCAAAAATAAGAGGTTGTTAAAAATAAACTTCCTCTATTAAATATCTATTTTATAAGGATGACTTAACATCTATCTGATATAATTTAACATTCATATGAGATGTAAAAGATAAAAAGATTTCAGTGGATTCTAATATCGCTACAGGGGAAAAGGTATCATCATAATCTATACCTTCTTCATGATTATATCCTTTAGATACTAATATGTATTTATTTCAGGTTATAATCCCTTGATAATCATATTTATTTCTAAAGACCCTCTTGGTTCCTATAATTGGATAATTGGTGAGTCTCTCTTTGAGTTCCCAAAATTAATTCCTTTTGAACTGGTTTATCTCTTCTTGCATTGATAATATCCAACTGTCATCTTCTAAGGCATCTTAAATATTCTTAGGTTCTTATTGAGATAGAAAGGTATAGAATTTAGCTAGGTTTTCTATATTTCTTATTGTTCTAATTCTTGTGTCTAGGTCTCCTATAAAAGTTTCAAAAGGATGATTTTTTAGAGTTATAGACTTTCTAGGAAAGGCAATTTTAAGTTATTCAGTGTCATGTTCTTTTGAACTAGACTAAATTTTATTAATATCATTTTTGAAATCATTTTTTGGGGATTTAAGTCTCATGTTGTAAAAAGAGTTAGTAACTTAATCAGTTTGATCTTTCTCTTTAATAAAAGGGTCAGTTTCATCAAACTTCACATTAACTGATTCTTCAACAATACTTGACTTTTTATTGAACACTATATAAGCCTTTGAGGTAGTAGAATATCCCAAAAATAATCCTTAGGTAGTATAATATCCAAAAAATATTCATTCATCTGCTTTTAGATCAAAATTACCAAGGTTCTCCTTAGTATTCAATATATACTCCTTGCATCAAATTACATTAAAGTAATTTACTTTAGGTTTTTTGTTATTCCAATGTTTATAAGGTGAAGTTTTTAAAATAGGCCTTATTAAAACTCTATTCATGATATATCAGGTTGTGCTTATAGATTCTTCCCAAAGATAGGTTGGAATATTACATTCATTCAGCATTGTAATTTCCATTTCTTAAATAGTTCAATTTATCCTTTCAGTAATTCCATTTTGTTGAGGTGTTATTGGTGTAGAGAAGGTGTATTTAATACCTAGATTTGAGAAAAAACAATTTAATTATTGATTAAAAAATTCTCCACCATGATCAATTCTTAATGAAATTATTTTAAAACCTTTTTCATTTTGAACAATTTTATAAATTTTTTTAAAAATAGCGAAAACTTCACTTTTGAGTTTTATAAAAGAAACCCAAGTAAATCTAGAATAATAATCTACTAAAACATAAAAATATAATTTACCAGCTAATCATGCTACTCTTTATGGTCCCAAAAAGTCCATATGAATAATTTCTAAAGTTTTTGGTATAAAAATATAGTTAATAGATCCTAAATAACATTTGTGTTGATTACCAATTTGATATGCCTCACATAATCTGTCATTTTCAAAATTAAGACTAAAAAAATAAGAAAATAAATATTTATTAGATAATTTATGTAAATAATATATATTATAGTGTCTAAGTCTTCTGTGTTAAATCCAAGACTCATTTTTAAACATAGAGCATGAATTTTTAAACATTATCAATTCTAGGTGCCCTAAATTTAAGAAACTTATTTTTAAACATAGAGCATGAATTTTTAGAAAGTTAAACACAAAATACATCATCATAGTGTTGAGAGGTACTTATCAGGTTGTTCTTAAACCCTTCCAAAAACAATACTTTTTTGATTGATATAGTCTTTAGATATCTAGTAGTTCCAACTCCAATTATTTTTCATTTGGAATTGTTAATAAAAGTGACTAATCCTCTATCTATTTGAGTCAATGTATGAAATTTTGTTGAATCTGCAATCATATGTCTTGAATAGCCACTATCTATATAGCATATGGATTTTCTTTTTCTCTTACCTGTTTCCTACAAAAGTAATTAAACAAATGTTTGTTTTGGCACCCAAATATTCTTGGGTCCAACAGTGTTAGCATGAAGTTTTTTGAGAATTGAGATCTTATTTATTTTTCAATAATTTATATTAGTTTCTTCAGAAAAACTTTCCAAAATAAAGGTTGTTTTAATACCAATAATTTGAGGATTTTTCAAATTGAAATTATTAGTAAAATGACCTTTTGTTCCACAATGATAACAGGTAGCGTTTTTAGAAATGGGAACAAAATAATTTTTATATAATATTGATTTCATTACCTTACTTCCTTTTAGAAATTTTTCTCTTTTAATGACATTATTTCCAAGAATTTAATTTAAAATATTTTCTACTTTACTAAAAACAAGAGCATCACCCATATAGTATTCTTTTTCATCTTGTAATTCTATGATTTTCTTTTCATGATTGATACTTTTTGATGTAGAGGAATTCAATTTTTCAAGTAGATATTGTTATTATTTTAGCATGGTATATCTTTCACTTAAAACAAAAATACAAATGTTTTTAAAATATTTATGTTTCTTTAGAAAAGAATCTTATTTTTATTCAAATATAGAATAGTAGGCTGCCAATTTATAATTTGAGAAACCACTAGTATTAGAATCAGAAGAGTAATAAATTTGTACCTTTTCCTCTTCATCCATAAAGAAAAAATTGGCTTATAGATTTGATTGATCCTTCACTGAATTAGACTTTGAAGGGATGTTGGAGTATTAAGACATACTCCATGTAGATTTCATTGATTTTTTTCTTTTGTGCTCATAATCGGTATTTTTTTAATATATCATTTATGAAATTTTTCTTTCATCTTTCAATTGGGGACAATCAGGTCAGATATGACTCAATTTATTACAGTCATAACATTTAGCTTCTCTTGGTTCTTTGTCATCTATCCTGAATGATTGTTTGAATCCTATTTTCTTCTTATAAAACTTACTAAACATTCTAGTTAGTTGACCAATTCCATTTCAGAATATGAGGAATCTGAATTCTTTTCTTCTTTGGATTCTTTCTTTGATGTTCTACTATGTTTTTGATATGTCACTTTCAGAGCAGTATTTTCCTTCTTTACTATAATCTTATGATCTTAAACTTTAACCTACATTTCTACTTCATACATCATCAGTGTTCTAATTAGTTCTTTCATTGTCAGATCTTTGAAAGGTTAAGATAGAAGAATTGTAGAAGATATTCCATTCCATTTAATGGGTAGTACTTTAAATACTTTTAAAACTTGATCATATTGTATGATGGGTTAACCTAAGGCTGTAATATTGTTGAAAATTTATGTAATCCTTCTATTCATTTGTGTGATTATTTATCCATCAAACATTATAAACGTGTCAAATTTTATTTTAGCTGTAGCATATCTCATTTGTTTGAAATTATATGTTCCTTTATAAGAAATTGCAATATCTTTCCACATTTCATAGGTAGTTAGAAATTGTGATACATGATTTAATTCATCCGTTCCTAGACAATAAATAACAAAATTCATTTCTTTAGAATTAATATCATACCCAGCTTCTATTTCAGCATCCCATGTTTCTAGTTTCTCAAGAATTTCATATGGAGTAATGATCTTTGATTACACTTTGAATCCAAGTTTTTTTATATAGAAAATCATTCGCTATTTCTAGAACCCATAATTTTCATCCTTAAAATATAGAGCACATATCATTGAAATTCCTTCTCTTGATCAGCCATTTCCATCTTTATATAGACTTTATACTTTTAGCTTTCTATACCTTTATCCAAAAGCTATTATCCGATACCAATTGTTAGGTTGGAATATATAAAGTAACATAAGAGGGGGGGGGGGGGTGGATTGTGTTTTCTCAAGAAAGAAATCTTCCAAAATTTTGGATTTTGACACCCAATATGATTTTTTCCGATATGCAATGTTTTTCTTCTATATAAAAATTTACAGTGAATAAATAGGAATACAGAACATAAATTTTTATAGTGGTTCATGGCACAAATATCCCCTAGTCCACTCTACCAATAACTCTCTCTACGAGCTTGGTAAATTTCTCTAGAATGGTCCCCTTATCACAAGACCATGAATTCGCAATTGAGTATAGGTAGTTGAAAACTTTACAGACAAGACTAATTAATAATCTTTCTAGTTTCACAGTAGAGAACTAATTATCCACATCTTAGATTGTGAATATGATACTCCACCGTAACTGAGAATGAGAATTCGAAACTCCTATAAATTCAAAAGAGTTTGATTTGAAAAGTTAATATTGTTCTTCATAACTACAATAACAAGAAACTAAAAAATGATGTATCCAATTCTTCAGAAAATAATATCATCAAGAATTAAATTTTCTAAAGTAATCCTTGTTGAAAAAATATCTTCAATAAATTAGAAACTAAATAGTAGTAGTAATATTACTGTAGTAAAATTTTGAACTTGTATATCTCCAAAGTGTAGCTTCTTTCAGAATCGATCATTCATTGTAGAAAAATATTAAAAGATAATCTCAATAACACAGTTGCATATGTGAATAAATTATCACAAAAATATATATATTTGAATAGATACTCTTAATAAATATATAAAAAAATAGATTTTTTTTGGTAATCTAGATCCCAAAGAATATCCTGATTGATCGTGAAAATTCAAATTCCAAATGAATTGGGGAGTTGTAACTTCCCATAGAAATATGAGTGATTTTCTTTGATGAAGACAGTTCTTTCAAACAATTAAAATGATCAATGAATCTGTCTTTACTTATTACTTGACCATTACAACAATCTCAGATTGAAAACACGGCTTGAAAAACTTCTCCATTGAGAATGTAATAGTGGTTTGAGATGTTTAGTGCAGGGTTCCTTCATGTAGCATAGGGTTCCTACCAATGTATGGTTTCTTAACAATAATTTCATCTTCAAGTAACGTAGGGAACAAAAGAAGCGTAGGGATGATTATCTATACATTTACCTTTTTAGTATAAAATCTTGAACGTAGAATTGATTAACCAGATATTAAACTTTTCCCCATATATGGTATGAATAGTAAATCAAAACTCCAATGTAAGGTTGTTGATCTATAGGTTTGATAATTCTTTGAATGTAAGAATGTTGATCCAAACAAAAACTATTTATCATACTGTAGGGTTGATACCATAAAGAAGTGTTTCACTTCTCAGCATAACATAGGGTTAACACCATACGCAAGCACTTCACTTCGTAGTGTAATATAGTGTTGATACCATATGTTCATTTACCGAATGTAGGGTTTGAAATAGTGTTTCTAGAGTAATTCTGATAATTTCAAATTACTTTAACCCATAAATTAATTCCTGAAAACTCACTCAAACAAACTTCATTAGAAAATATAAAAGGGTATTTGTGAACATCAAAATCAATATAAATTTTAGAGTATTGTTAAGACAATACATTTCCAACTGGATTTAGTATACTACTATCTGAATAAAACCTAGGGTTACCAATACTACAACTTAATCAAGGAAATAAATAGCCTTTTTCACACCCCATGACTAAATTTTGTTAAGAACTTAGCACCCTTACTAGGAATGTTGTTCCAAAAATAAGCTTTATAATTACATTACTAAGACTTGAAATGAAAATGTTTACCATTTAGATCTATAAATTGAAATAACCCTTCTAAAAAGACTTTGGAATATTAAATTAAATGGCAATTTTGAATAAATAAACCTTGTCAACTCGATTTAAACTTTTAGTGTTCACCATGATCATGAAATAATGGAAATAAAACCTAACCAAACACTAAGATACTTATGTGCACCTCAATTTTATAACCAATAAAATTAGATTTCTAAGACATAATTCCAAAATAATTTCAAATTAAAGATTGGCATAATAATGTTTCCCCAAAGTTTCATGGTCTTATAGGTGAATAACCCAATATACACATATAAGAATTAAAACTTGTATTATAAACTTTGAATCCTCATTTAGTATTTGAATAACAAGTCAAGTGGAGTTCATTCCTCTTTTCACTAGAAGGATCTTCTAATGAGTGGTTGTATAACTAACATCCAAGAGAGATCCATGACTGGAAGGATTTTGAAATTTATTTCATGTGAATATTTTTTCAAACCACTGGGACAAAAACAATAAGGAAATCAATATATGTTTCTAGAAAAGAATCTAGAGATACCCTTTAGGATTACTAAGAGAGATTCAAGAATTCATGTGCCAATTTTTCACATAAAAAAATAAATTAAAACCACTTCCTCATGTTATTTTATCAAGGATTACTAAAAAATTATAAAAATATTTGGGATGTATCATCTATTGGATTGAAAGAGTAATTAAGATGGTAAATATTACTAAAGGAGGTGAACTGTAGTTTAAAAACATTAAAATAAAAAATAAACACGATACCTATTTATGAAAAATGATTGGAATCAAATATCATCCGATGATCAGAGTTTAAGAATCAGAATCATACATTTTTTTATTATCAAAGAGTATGTTTTAATCATTATTAGAGATATACTGATAAAAATATTATTAAAAATATTTGTAAAAACAAAATTTATATTGAAATATGCACAGCAGAATAAAGACATGTAAAAACAAGTAATACTATTTCTAGTAATAGTAAGAATGATTGATAAGATATATTAAAAGAATTCACTCTTTTATCCTTATGATTAAAAGTATTCATAAAACATTAATAAAGGTATCCATAGTTCTATACTTACTATAAATTATATCTTTTCATAATAGTAAATCCTTTGATATGAAAATTAGAATAAGATCTTTCTTCTAATCCTCAAAATCCCTTAATATAATGATCGACATCTGTCTTCCTAGCCCTAGAAGCCCTTGATCCGATAGATCGAATTCACTATCATATTATCCTTGTAAGCCCTCAATCATAAAAATAGTATAATGTATAATAGAATAGATTTTTTTAAATAAAACAACCCTAAAAGGATTCCTTATAATGACAACTATCTAAAGTATTACAATGAATAGAAATAAGATTTTCATGAAGATAAAACACTATAAGACTTGAGTTGTGAAATGAATTATCTACAAACTCTTCAAATGACTAGTTGTTTTTAGGAAATGATCCAATGGTCATATTTCTGAGTTAGTTGCAACAGCCTCAGATAACATACACTAAATAACTCATTGTGATATAGCAGAACTAAATGCACAATATCATTTTGTTTAGCACCATCACAATTATAAATTTTATTCCTTATTATAGAAATAAAATCTATATATTAAAATTATAAACATAGGATATTCTGATGAAATTCCTTATCATTTTTCAATATGATAAACCTAATAAAAATTAATCCAATGTATCGATACTAGTATCAATCTGACAGTCATGAATTTTGTTAGTAAAAGTGATAAGTCAGAAGTCTAACCATTAATCTGGATAGAGGTATGTCAGATGAACCAGATACATATTTTATCTAATAGACCATATTGAATAATAATGAGTTTACATTTATAATAATTTATAAATATTTCTATGTTGGTTAAAAATTAATGTTTTCTACAAAAACATAATAAAGTAGTCGAGACATAAATATTTAGTAAACATATTTTTAAGAAGGTGTTTGTGATTTCAAAAACTAAAGGAATTGAAAATTAAGAAGTAAAACTTTGAAATCAACAATATCCCCCTTTTTGGAAAAACAAAAAACAAAAAACACAAATAAAAAATAATAAATTGAAAAACATATAGCCTTTTGTTATTTTAAGAACATTTATTATATATTTCTTTATAACTCCACCTAATATTATATCTAATCCATGATACAATGATAAGTATTAAAACATATCCCACTTAAATAATGCCCCTCCCCTTATCAATACTTATCCCCCTAAAGATATCATCTCCCATTTTATTTTAAAACTTCTACCCCTTTATAAACCATTATCCCCCTTTGTGATTTTCAAAAATAAATGGAAGAATATAACCTGAAATTTTAGGGAGAGATTAAAAAAAATATTTATATGAAATATTCAATCATCCAAGAAATAAATACAACAACATACATCTCATAGTAATTGGAAAATATTCAAGAAGAAAGTATTGGATGAAAGGTTATTCAAATTTTATAACCATTCAAATCTATGAAATTATATGTTGAGAGATAAAAAATGAAAAAAATATTCATTATTTATTCCTGAAATTCTAAACAATTGAATTTAAATTCTGGAACACCTATCAGCCCTTCTCAATATTCACAATCCTTTATTCTATAATAGCTTTCTTCTAGATTTTAGTCTTTAGGATTCAAAATTTTTCCTTGATAAGGATCAAGTCATATTCATAAGATATCATCCGAATATTCTCTAATTTCAGACTATGAACCTTTTCTTTCAAAACATTTAGCTCTTTAGTATAAACATCAGTAGTATCTTTGAGTTTTTCCAAGAACATCACTCAACCAGAAACATAAAAAGATAGATTGTGGAAGGATTATTCCATTTCTATCAAAATCACCCTCACTTCAACAAATTGATCATCACGTTCCTAAATATCATTATACACTTGGTTAGATCTCTTGAATATCTATTTGTACAATATTTTCTGAGTAAGATTCTTTTCTTGAAAGTTTTCCAAATCTGCATCAATATGGATAACTGATTCTATTAATACTTTTTGTGACTCCAATTTTTCTTTCAAAGAACATTGAATAAAATTTCATTTCTGCTCATGATTTGGAAAATATGGAATGTTTTATTATAACCTTGTAAAATATTAACAAATAAAATCAAATCCTTTTTGAGAAATGGTTGTTTTTGAATTTGATGAACTTGATGATGGTTTGGGAGGATTTTTTCTGGATGGTTTTCCATCAATTTTCTACTCCACTTTATCTTCCCATTTGTTGGAAATTTCTTCATCATCTAATACTTCAACAACATCCACATCCTTATTGTATTAAACTTTGTTAAAAAAATTTGCATTTGATTTCTGATATCCATCTTCTTTCTTTGAGGATAATTTTTCTTTATCCTATGATGGATATTTTTATTTATTTGAGGATAAATATCATTCTTAAGATCCTTCTAACTAAGAAACCTTAGTAAAATCAGATGGTAAAAGAGGCGAAGATGATGAGTCTAAATATTTCTTTTTTATTGTGTATTGATCAATTTTAGTTTTTTCTTTATATATTTATTATTATTCTTCCTCATATTCCTCTATATATTACTCTAATTATTCTTATATTTCTTAATCTACTTTTTATTATTCTTCAACTTAGTCATGCCCTTTTTCTAATTATCACGTGGTTCAAAAAATTATTTTTCTAACTAATTCTGAAACATATTCTTGTTTCTGGTACCAATTCTATTTTTTCATTAACTATTTCTTTTACTTTTCTCTTACTAGTAATAAAAGTAAAAATTGATGGTACAACTGATTTTTCTTGAAAAGTATGTCCAACATTATGAATAACTTGATTGGTAGAAGAAATAAGAAGGATTGGATTCATAGAATCTATTTACACATATTTCTATAAAATTTCTACAACTCTAGCTTCACCTAACATTTTCCTTTTCTTATTTATTTTCCCTTTACTTTTATAACTATTCAATTATCTGAATTCTTAAATCCTTAGTATCAACTAGATTTTGGCCAAATTATAGGTTCCCCAGTTTCTTTTGTGCTTTATATTCCATCGACTTTTTAAATTTATCATTCATCTCCTTCATTTATTTTTTTTGTTTCTTCAGTGGGGATGAAGCTGCCTTTCTTTTCTTCTTTTAATCCTCAAAATTCTTTAAAGGTTGAGATTTAGAAACAGATCCTTCAAGTTTATCAAAAAACTTCTTTATCTTTGAATCAAATATTAGCTTCAATATAGAAATTATAACTTCACCAATAAATGAAATTTTATATTTCATTGGGTATAATTGGTTCTCAACATTGAAACATTTCATAAATTTCACAAGTAAATTTTTGATGAAAGTTGGAAACAAAATAATATTTTACTTTATTGAGGAATTCTTGAGGGATTATTCCATAATGAAAAAAATATTTACAAGATATATTTTTCGCATACTAACCAATTAATATAAGAAAAAAATGTTTGATACCATAAGGGGATATCAACGACCTTTCTTGGGTATTAAATACCCATGCACCCACAATTATACAAATCTATTTTCTAGTTTTAGATGTGATACCTTCATTATTTTTTCATAACCAGGAAAAATAATCTTTTTCTTTATTTATTAAAAAATAACCAAGACTATCGGGTAATTTTTTAGAGGGTAAGAAGGATTATCCTTCAGTAAGAACTCTAACCAAATCTGAAACTCTTTTAAAATAATGGTTGTATTTCTTCCCAAAAAAGAGAAAGGAACTTAATCCTTATCACCTTATTTAATAAGATTATTATAAGAATATAACTCTATCGTGATTTGAGGATAATACATGTCAAAATCATTATCTAGTTTCTCTACTCATATTTCCTCCCATCCTTGAATATTAAGGACAATTTTGAGAGAGGAATCAACTTATCAAAGAACTTTATTTCAATAAGAATTTCACTATAAAAAATACTTTTTTGCATAATATTCCTTATTGTCCATCATAATGAGACTGAAGCCGGTAAATAGATGAATGCCAAAATAATTGGACTGATGTATTTAACAAGTGAAGAGAGTTGGAAACAAAATCTTTGGACACCAATGCGGGATAAGAGGGGTCCCAACCTTTTATTTGAATATATAGGTGATAGTTTTTATTCGAAAAAACATTCAACATCTTAGATTGACCCTTAATATATCTAATGACTAATACTTAATCGAAGAATGTTTTAAATGAAAATTTAAACTCTCACTATTTTAAAACCCTTATTAAGGTGTGAATCATTATGATTATAAAAGCATTTAAATTTTTGAAAAACATATCAATGATATAAAATTGATAAAATAATTAATCTACAAAAAATTATAAACTAAAGTAATGATTTAGTGAAAAAATTAAATGAAGAATACCTTTCGGAGTATAAAATTTCATCAGTATAAATAACTTATTCTTCTTGGTTTTTGTAACATAAACGAATTATGATTATTTTGAAATACAAAATTGGTTATTTGAGTTTTTAAATAAACAATTATTATGATAGTTTTGAACTAAAAACTGAATATAATAATTTTATAATAAAAATTAATTAAGATAGGATGTAATAATTTTTGAGTTTAGAATATTTTAAGTCAATTTTTCTTTTTTAAAAAGAGATTTGTTTGGGATATTTTCTTAAAACAAAATTGAGTATGAAAAAGACATTATGATAAAATGTTTTTATAAAATATAAAAATTTTTGAATTTTTTTATAAAACAAAAAATAGTTGTACATACCATATGAAAAAGAGTATATTAATGTTGGGAGATTAGTAAACAAGAAGTAGATATGAATGATCACTTAACATTGATCATTCATAACATTTGTTTAATGTATTAAAATCTATTATAACTGAGGGGTTTTGTAAAAATATTAGCAAGTTGTTCTTGGCTTATGATGAATTATAAAATTATATATGCTTTTAGTGTGTGATCCTAATGGAAATGACGTGTTATATCTATGTGTTTATCAAGTGAGTGATTTTTTGTGTTTTTAATTAATGCATTGGTACTTGTTTTTTAATAAAGTATTTGAGTTTTAGTAAAACTCATTCCATAGTCTATGAGTGTGTGTTTCATACCCCACACTTGAGCATAATAACTTATAGCTACAACATATTCAACTTTAGTAGTGGAAAGTGATATTGGGTGTTGTTTCCTACAAGACCAAGAAAGTAAAGAGTCACCTAATAAATGACATTTTCTTCATATAAATTTCCTATCCATTCTACATATACCAAAGTAAGCATCTAAAAATTGTTTTAGTTTAAAAAAATTCCACAAGAATAGAATAAGATTAATCCATAGTTACCTTAAGATAACAATAGATTCTTTTGACAACTTTAAGATGAGATTATTTTGGATTGGCCTGTTATCTAGAACATAAGAATAATGAAAATGTTAAATCTGGATGATTATTTGTTAAGTATAAAAAACTTATAATCCTACCTATTAATGTTTTTTGATCAACTAGTTTGTCAGGCACATCAAGATCTAAATTATGTGAGGTACCAATGTGAGTACTAATACGTTTAGTGTTTTCATACTTGAATCTATTAATTAAATATTTTATATACTTATATTGTGATACAAAAGTACATTTTTTTTTGAAAAATTTGAAAAGCAAAAAAATAATTTAACTCATCCATCATACTAATTTCATAATCAAAATTCATATGATTCATAAAGGAATATACTAAATATTTTAGATTTGAACCAAATATAATGTCTTCAACATATATTTGTATAATCATAATGTTTTTATTTAATTTTTTTATAAAAAGAGTTGAATCTGTAAATCCCTTAGACAAAATTGTTTTGAAATAGAAATCCAGTTAACCTATCATACCAAGCTCTAGGGGATTGTTTAAGCCCATAAAGTGCCTTGGTAATTTTATAAACATGTTTTGGATATTTTTTATTTGCAAAACTTGGTGGTTTTTCTACATAAAATTCCTCTTGAACATATCCATTAATAAAATTACAATTCAAATAAATTTTAAATAATTTAAAATTAAAGAATGCTGCAAAGGATATAAGTATTTGAATAACTTCAATTAAAACTACTGGTGCATAG
Source organism: Viscum album (assembly GCA_963277665.1). NCBI lineage: Eukaryota > Viridiplantae > Streptophyta > Magnoliopsida > Santalales > Viscaceae > Viscum > Viscum album. The sequence goes on from OY728141.1 coordinate 1,331,146,794, forward strand.
GTTTATTTATAGTATATTACCCATTGTTGATTATATCCCTTAAAAACAATTCTATATTTATTTTATACTATTATTCTATATTCATAACATTTTTTTGAAAAATAAATTTCACTCCAATTATAGAAATTCCTTTAGGCATTTCAACTAATATATAGACTTGGTTCCTTTCAAACTTGTTGAGTTTATATTTCCTTTTCTTTATCCAATCCTCATCACCTAGAGCCTCATTAGGATTCTTAGGTTTAAATTGAGATAAGAAAGCTAGATTCTAATTTTCATTTCTCAAAGAAATTCTAGTCTTAACTAGTTGATCTATATCACTAATGATACTTTCACTAGGATTATTCCTAAGAAACAAATGGCTTCTTGGGTTTTCAAAAGTCTGTTCTTAAAAAATATTTAGAAAATATTCTTGAGGAATAAATTCATAAACATATTCTTTAGTTATTTTATTATGAGAATAATTTTATAAAAATGGTTGAAAATAAGTTCTGTAAATAACATCAGAAGATTTAGGTTGGGGTTGTTTGAAATAATGGGATCAGTTTCATCAAACTTAACATGAATTATTTCCCCAATGATACAATAATTTTTATTAAAAAATCTATAAGACTTAATAGTTTTGGAATAACCTAAAAATACTCCTTAATTGGTTTAGAAGAAAATTTATATAAGTTATCTTTAGTATTCAGAGTGAATACATTGCAACCAAAAACATTGATGTAAGAAAATTTTTGTTTTCATCTTGTACACAACTCATAAGGGGTTTTGTTAAGAAAAAGTCAAATTAAAAGTAAATTTATAGTATAATAATAAGGATTAACCGCTTCAGCCAAAAAATGTTTAGCAACTAAGTATTCAATCAGTGTGGTTTCGGTAATCTCCCAAAGAAATTTATTTCTTCTTTCTACTACACTATTTTATTGTGGGGTTCTAGGTGATGAAAATTTATGTTTAGTATATTTCTTACTAGAAAAAGATTCAAGATCAGAATTTTCAAATTTCCCACCATGATCACTATGAATAGTTATCAAGGAGTGGGTTTTCTCATTTTTAAATATGAATAAAATTTTTTTAAAATAAATTAAGGATTTATATTTCTTTATAAAAAAATAGACCCATGTGTATCTAGTGTAATCATAAACAAAGACATATACATAGTATTTTCCATAAATACATCCATTTTGTGTAGGGAAAATGATTCCATGTTCATTAACTACAAATCATCAAAATTTGATACTTCACTAATATATTTTAAACTTGACCTATGTTGCGTACCATATTTATAAGGGTCACATACTTTTTATGTATGAAACCTAAGTTCGGGTAGATCCTTAACAAGCCATTTCCTAGTCAAATTATCCAAGTTTCTAAGGTTACAATGTCCTAAATTTATACTCCATAACCTATATTGATCTTCAATTTCACTAAAACAAGGTAATTCTTGGCTCCCAAGGTCTTATAAATTTAGAGTGTAAACATTCTCATACTGATTGGAAGAAAGAATAAATTCATCCTTGAAACTATGTACTACACATTTATCATTCCTAAATTTCACAAGGTAACCTTCATCATATAATTGAATTATTCTTTCAAGGTTTTGATTATGTTTTATAATAAATAAAACATTTTAAAGTAAGGATTTTCCAAGAAGGACAATGTTACCTATAACAATGATTTCTACTTGAGCATTATCACCAAAAGTTACTTTACCACCTTTAATCGTGACAATATTCTCAAAGAAATATCTATTTCTAGTTATGTGTTTCAAGATACCACTATCTATGTACCAGATATTATTTTTCGTATTATCTTTTTTTATGAAAACAAAGGAATTAGTTTATCAAAATGAAAACCTTCTTGGATCTGGTATTATCAGAAAATAGTGTTTTAGGAAGCCACATTTGACCAACATTATTTCATTGAGTAAATTTTATTTTATTATAAAAATAAGCTCTATGTTTTCCTAAATACTGAACTGTATTTAAAGAGTAAATTTTCTTCCAATTTCCACTACTTTGAAATTTTGTGAAAAATGGTGTGCTTTTAGGTAGAAAATAGTTATTACTAAATATAGGGTTTTTATGAGTAAAAAAATCTTGAATTATTACAATGATGTCTAATTTTATTTTAAATCTTATCAAGTTTTCCTTACCAATGGAAAATTTAGATAATAGTTTTTCAAACTAGATATTTCTTACATTACATTTACAACTCATTTTTTATCCTGATTAGAAATAGTATTAGAACTCAGTCTTATGAAATCATTTTGTAGACTATTTTTCTTAGAAATGGTTTTCTCAAGTTATTTTTAAATACTATATTTTTAAAAATTAGTTTTATCAATATATTTATAAAGATATGATATTTCATTAGTTAAGAGGGTTATTATTGAATTTTAATTTTCAAGTTTATCTTAGGAATTATCAATTTCTTTACAAAATTTACAATTTTCATTTTCTATAAGTTTTTCAAATCTAGAAACATTATGATAACCAGGTAGAGTATTATCCTCTACTGAAGAATATTTCTCATTAGATGATGTATAATTTTTTAATCATCAATATAGTTTCCATTTAAAGACATATTAGTATGAGATTCAATAGTGTGTAAATTTTTCATAAGGTATTGATTTTCCATAGGTATTTTTACCAATATAATTATGTTACACTATTAAAAACATTCATTATTAGAAGAATTTTATAAAGAATATCCACCACAAACACTCCATGTTTTAGAAGCTTTCAAACTTTTATTTTCTATAGACTTATAATACTTTTTGGAATTTATATATTAATTTCGATCCTTTTGATATTAGAAAAAAACATGTCATATGCGTCATGTTCTATTACATTCATAATAAGTAACCTCAAAATCCTTCCCGTCACTTATCCTTATGTCCTTTTTTATATATGAAAAAAAAATATTTCTTCCCCATAATGTTTCTAATCCTTCTAGAAATATTATCCAACTCATTTTTACAAGTTTATAATTATGTAGAATTAGATTGAACAATAAACTTCTTTTTTATTGAAGAAATTACTACTTTCTATACAAACTAAACTTTAGTAGGAATAGTAGATGTTAAAAAAAGAAACTCCATAATTTATATTTTTATATTTTTTATAACATCTCTTTAATCTTCCTTCATAATGAATGAGGGTTCTGATTATATCATTTCAAGTTAGATTAGTAATATTCCTTGTATCATCTACAATAGATCGTTTAGATTCCCACTCATTGAGCATTTTATCAATAATCTTTTCAACCAAAATATTACCATAAAGAGATTTTTAACCATGATACTTTAAACTATTGATAATATTTAAAAAAAAATTGGTGCATCTTGGAAACTAATTCACCATGTAAAAAATAAAAGGCTTGGTAATCATCTCTAAGAATGATTCTTCTTATTTTAATGAATTTGGATGTACCAAAATGTGTGACTTTAAACTTACTTCAAATAATATTGGTAGTTTCATAGGATTACATATTTCTATATATATTCCTTTTCGTAGAACATAATAAAGTATTTTTGACTTTTTAGTTCAATTGATATTAAATCTTCTCATTATTAGTAAAAACAAAAACTTCCTTATCAGGTATCTTATACTTCCTAGTAATAATTAAGAGATTATCAACCCCAGTGTTGATCACGAAATTTTTAATTCTATTACTCTAATACTCATATCCATTCCCATAAAAAACTGGTAGTCGACTAGGATTTAAATTACTAAGAGATCCAATATTTAAACATTCCATTAAAAAAAGAAAATATTTTTTTTACTAAAACACATTAGTGAAAAAGAAATTTATAAACACAGAGTTTATAAAAAAACATGATAAACATGAGATTTGATTAAGAAAGTAAAAAAATAGAATGATATTGTAGTAGAGCCTACTATGATACCAATTTTTGGATCCAAAGAGTAACTAATATGGTTACTACTACAAGATGGTGGTGTACGGTAATTTAAAAAATTTAAACTAAAATGAAAAAATATAACTTTTTAAGTAAAAAGACCAGAATCATAGATTTTTTTGATGATCATAGTGTAAGAATAAGAATCACATATTTTTCAATTATATAAGAGTCCGTTTTAATCATTATCACATATAAATTGATAAAGAAAATGATAAAAAAGATTTGTAAAAACAAATTTTCTATTAAAATATGCACAATTGAATAAAGGCTTGTAAAAATAAGCAATATAATAACTAATAAAAGTAATAATAACATACAAGCTATATTAAAAGAATTAAATATTTTAACCTTAGGAGTAAAGGTATTAAGAAACCATAAATAAAGGTATCCATATTTTTATAATTACTTTAAAGTTTGTATTTCCTTATTAGAAAATCCCTCAATACAATGACCAGAGTAAGATATATCTTTATATCCTCATAAATGCTCAATAAAATGATCGATATTTGTCTTAATAGCCCTGAATCCATTGATCTGATGGATCATATTTACTTTGTTGCTTTCTAAATAATCCCATGATTTTAATAATTACTAGAAATAAAATACAAAAGAAAATGTTTTAAAGGAAACAACCCGGACAATGATTCCTTAGAATGAAAAGTATCTAAAGTATTACATTGACTAGGATTGATATTTTCACACAAAGAAAACAATAGAAGACTTGAGTTGTTAAATTTATCAGCTCCCAAACTCTACAAATGACTAGATATTTATAGTCGAAGTTACAATGATCATATTTTCAAGTAAGTTTCTATGGGCTAAAACATCATGTGCTTGACATCTCATCATGATCTGCCATAACTGAATGTCCAACATTATTTTATTTAGCACCATTTAAGTGATAAATTGTATTCCTTAAGATAGAAACAAAATCTATATATTTTGATTATAAACATTGGATAGTCTGATGGAATTTCTTATCATTTTTCAATATGATAAAACTTATAATGATTAATACGATGTATCAATACCAGTATCAGTCTGATGGTCATGAATTTTATCAGTACAAGAGACAAGTCAAAAGTCTAACCACGAATGAGGATAAATTTTATTCGGATGAATCAAACACATCCTTGATATGATGGATCATATTGAAGAATAATAAGTTTACATTCATAATACTTTAGAATTATTTCTATGGTAGGTAAAAAGTAAAGTTTTCAAAAAACAACTTACTAAAACAGTAGAGATATAAAATATTAGTAAACATATATTTAAAAGGTGTCTGTGATTTACAAAACTAAATGAATTGAAAATTAATAAGTAAAAATTCTAACTCAATATCATCTATAGGATATTTTTTTTGAAAATTCACTAGTAGAATCCATGATATTAACTGATAAGATTGCAAAAAATTACCAATAATTTATTATAAGAGGTAAAAGTATAAGAAGTATCCCTGAGGTAATAAGATAGGATTCACCACCTTAAATAGAATTAAAAATTGAAGATATAACTAGTTTGGTGAGATATATTACTTTGAAAAAAAGAGTAAAACCAACTGAGATATGTAGTTTTTTCTCTTCAATTAACCATTTCACTAATCAGTGTGCTAAATTATAGGCCATGGAGAGTTGTTAAACAATTTTCCAACCAAGGAAATTACAAAAAAATAAACCATGGAATGATAAACCATAATCTTAACTTGGATTTAGAAGTTAAAAAAAGAAGACTTGACCATTCTACCAGAACCAATACCCACCTCATCTTCTATTCAAACAAATAGAATATCAAAACCCAGTATTCCAAAAATTTTATAAGAGTTATTATAACTATACCACTTACCAGAAACTAGATATGTTAAAAAAATAATCCCTATGAAGAAAATTTAACCAATATACCATATCCTACACAACAATAGCCCAATGTCAAAGATCCAGAAAAAATGTGGATAAATTGAAAAACCAACTTAGTAGTCTTATGTATATTTTATAAAAAAATCATGGAATTTACCATTTTTGACAGTTCCAATTCCAAAGAGGAATATAATTATAAAAATAATAAAAAGTTTCCAAGAGATTAAACTACAAAACCTAATAAATATCAACCTAAAATTAAAGAAAGAAAACCTACAAATTCTGGATAGGTTTCTAAAAACCAAACCAATCAACAATAGGAGTATAAAATAAGAAATAATAAGGAAATAATAGAAGGTATATGAAGGATATGTAATACCGTACGAGATTGTGTTTTTTACACGAGAGAGGGATGTGAACTGTAGTTTATAAAATAAAACATAAAATTATCCTTAAACTTAATATGAAAGTATTTTGAAGACGTTTCATAGCAAAAACATTATAATCAAAGTAAATAAGTATTTATAATAAAATTTATAAAAATATATTAAAATATTCACAACATAAATTTAAAAACCTATAAAAATGTATAATAATATATATAAAGTATGTAAGGAAAAAATTACTTAAGATTTATAAAAATGGTTCAACACTATAACTTTTAGTGTAATGTAAGTCTTCACCAAACATAAGGTATCTATGATATATCACCCTATCACTGGGTATCTATTGTATATTAATAAGTCTTCAATCAGCAGATCTAATATAGCTTATGTTTCCCTATACCTGGGACCCTTCAATTAAAAATATTAGGAAAACATTTATCTTTAAAAATTTTAGAGTCCCTCAATTACACTAGATTAGACAAAAAATTACAAAAAAAAAATTCTTAAGTCATTTAAAATAATCCTTACAATAGATGCTTTAAGAAAAAGACTTTCTAAAATATTTCAATGAAGTGCACTCAAAATAAAAATATTTTACTAAAACATCAAATAAAATTTTTAAATTTAGGGATGAAAGAGATTCCTCATCCTCATATAAAACTTATATTTATAAGAAAATACCTAATAGTCATATTAAATATATATCATTTTTGGTTGAAAAAAAAAACATAAAAAATATATTTTTAATTTGAAAATATAATATATATCCTCCATCTAATAGTCATTTTAATGGATCACCATTTCAATGCATGTTGGTTCTGTCCAGCAGAATAAAATATCATCATCTAGTAAAAAATATGTAGTTATTATATCTTAGATTTTAGAAAAGTTTATTTGGTGATACTTATTAAAATTTTATCTGATGATACTTTGTAGTAATTTCCTTATTAGATTTATAAACCTCTATGTGGTGAACTTTATGTCCTTCAAATTTACTATATCTGTAAAATTTTAATTAAGTTCCATCCATTGGAATGGTTTTTATTCATACAGTAAAAATACTTTTCTATAAAAAAAATAAGAAACATAGGAAGTATAAAAGTTATAAATATATAAAATTTTAAATATATGTATTGTGATTTTAAAAAGTAAGGTAAGAAAGTGTTGAAATAAATCTTTCAACTCAATAATCTTCCACTTTTTGAAAGGCACAAAATAAAATTTTTAAATAGAAAAAATAAAGTTAAAACTTTATATTAACATACACTCCCTATCTTATATAATCTTCATTTGACATTTTTAATGAGAAGTTATTAACTTAATTATTTCTCCCCCATTGTTTAAAAGTTACCTGTCCCCCAACCATTATATTCCTTCTTCCAAATTTTATACTTTTCCCCATTTTTTATTTTCTAAATGGTTTTAGGAGTTATAAAGTCTCACATGATTTTTTGGGGGGGAGGTCCTCATGAAACAAATAATAACCATTTAAAAAAATATAAGAAAGACACTCATTCAAAAATGCATGAAAATACTTCATCCAAGATTATTGTAAAAATATCCATTAAAGAAACAAATATAAGGAGAAATGTCAATCTAAAACATGTAAATTCCAAAAAATATTGAGTTTGGTTTTATATAAAGACTTTCAAGAGTTTATAAAAAAATAAATCTTTCCTAGAAAACAGTTTGATGCTGGAATTGGTCTTATTGACATTATCCTTGTAATTTTATGATTTAACAATAAAAACCTGCATTATCATAATTTTTTCTTTTAGAACTCCAATTTTTTCTGAAATTATTATGATCTTTCTCAGAGTTAGAAATAAATTCCTTCAGTTTTTAGCTTCTTATTATAAGGCTTCTATATTCATACCTTTTATAGTAATCTCATCATAGTGTTTCATTTTGATAGGTTTTTGATTATTGATTACCCTTGAAATTTCACAAGCTTCTAAATAGGTACTTCGAAAAACTTAGAAACAAATTTCGTTTCCTTCTTTATTCCATTAATTTGTTCATTAAATAACTTTATATCCCCTTTATTCGGTTTTATCCACTTGATAAAATCCTTTATCATTCTTAACTCCACTTTTGATTTAATTTTTAAGTATTTAAATTCTAACTCATTCTAAATAACTATCTGAGTAATACACTTTAAAGAACCTGAATTTTCTAAAAAATCAATATGTCCCTGAATATACTAAAATCTTTCTTGTTTTTATAAAAATATTTTCATTATCCCTTCAAGTATATTGATTACTTCATTGAATTAAGTCATTTCATCTTCATTTTCTTGATACTTGTTCCTATGTAATAATTAATGGTTTATGAATAAACATTCAAAATGGATGGAGTAGTAGGTCTGTAAGGTATAACTTCTTATTTTCTTTCAAAAAATTAAAAAATTGAAATCTCTATAACATTAAATTCTTTATTAGATTCAAAAAAAATTTGGAAACTTTTTTTGAGAAAGATTATCTACTTATTTAGAGTGTTCATATTTTTTTGATTCACTCAGATAAAAATCCTTTTTAGATTGAGAATATAGTGAAGTCATGGTTTCATCTAACATCTCTTCGACATACAAATATATATTTTCAACTATTTAGCTATTTATGATTCCATTCTGACCCAATTCTTTCCTAATTTTTAATAACTTCCTCAACCTAATCTTGATATTTTTCAGATTTATTTTTTTTTCAAAAATAACTGATTTAAATTTTCCCAGTTGAATGGAAAATGGTTGAACTACAATTTCAGACGATTATTCTTATTAATAATAGGATTGAGGTTCTTCCAGTTTAATAATGGAAAATGGTGGAATGGATAGAGTAGCAGATTGAGGAACTTCTTATTAAATGGATATGGGAGCTCTTTCTTTTTTCACACATAAAACTATTGATTTATTTTATTTTTCAATTCCTTTTAATAAATCCTTATATATATTTAATTTTCTTGAATTTTATTCTTTCCTGTTGTTTTTTTTCTTCTCAATATTCTGATAGGTTTTCACCTTTACATCCAAAGCCATATATTTATTTAAACCAAATGGTGGGTTTTCATTAGTATTATCACCCTTATTTTTTATATTTTCATGAAAATAGTTATCTAACATTATTTTTCCTTTCTTACTTCACATAAGAGGTGAAACTTTAACAGTTTTCCATTTTTATAAAACATTTTCTTAAAGTTTTTTGGTCTCAATAATGGAAGCATATTTTGATGTTTTATCAAAAAACATTATCAATGGGGGGAACATAAAAAAGATTCCTCTTTCTTATAGTCTCCTCTCTAGTATAAGAAGTATTCTCTCTTATAATATTAATTATTGAGTTTATAAAATTCAATAAAGTTTACTAAAAACTATTTAATAAAATATGGGTATATAAGAATCTTTAACTTCAATGATTCAACTTTTATTGCATGGATGAAAAAAACTTCAATAAATTTAATCTTCTTATATTGAGAAAAAAATAAAAAACAAATATACCATGGACTTTAAGAGTGTTTATATCCCCCTTTCTTGGAATAATAATGTTCTGAACCCATAGGGAAATGATTCTTTAATTAGGTTATAGGTGATAAACTTTCCTTAATTTTTTGTATGAAGCAAAAAAATAAGTATCATCCTGAGGCTTTTCAAAAATAACATGTTTTCTAAGAAACTAATGGGTTACATAGTTTTATTATGAAATGATTCATTTTTTCCATATTAATCATTGAAATATATATAGTATTATTTTTGGATCCAAGTGATGAGATGATGTGAGATTATGAGGCTCCATGTGATAGAAATTGATATTTGAACAATATTAAATATGTTAATATCACACACACAAAATTTTCAAGGAAAAGTGGAATAACTCACAAATAGAGTCTTTTATTGGAAATATGAGGCCACCATTGAGTTCATGGAATGATTTTCACAATAGGCATGACTTAATATAGAGAACATTAGATGATTGGGTTAAGGTGGTCATGGGTGGATAAATAATAAATAAATAATTTTTTTTATTTATTATTAAATTTTCATAATCTCAAATATTCCTCGATATATACCCAATTATGGGTATTTCGTAGGATTATACACATAACCATGGAGGCATAGAGAGGAATTGTTGGAGATTTTGGAATGAAACAATAGACCGGGAGATCAAATTGATACCACATGGATATTCTACACCAACAGAGTTCATGGAACTCACCAACAATGAAAAAATATGAATGTTCTTTTCTTGTGATAAATCCAAAATCCAAGTAGGACATTTGATTTGGGTTGATTTGTCATGTTTTTATCCTTTGTTGGACACATAGAAATTCCACAAACAATAATTTACTCACACATTGACAATTTATTTATTGTTGTTGTTGTTTCTTATTCTTTTTTTTATATTCTACAACAATGGATCAAAGATGAAATGAAAAAAAGGAAGTGGTTTATTCCTCATGATTATATTTTATGTTTTTCTTTCCCTTTTCTTTTCATATTCATTATAAGAAATTCCTTTGTAACGTGGTTCAATGAAAACTAGGTATTTCATCAATTTATGACTATTATTCAGTGAAACATATCAATACCATGGGTATGGTTAGCAGTCGAGGATGTGATCTAGATGCGATGATGATTGAGGAAGATCAGAGTTAGATTAAGGCCAGATTAGTGGTTCCCATTTTCCCAGTTTTTCATGTGGTGATGACACTATACAATGCATATGATTCCTGGTCATTTTTAATGGCCAAATCCTTATGAGAGATGATAAAAGGGATTTTATGGATGATATCCATGTTTCTCGACATGATTCATGGCTAGATCGAAGGCTGGAGTCATTGATGGAGTGTGTGGATAAGGAAACATGGGTTTCTAGAAAACCCATGTTACACGACATGCAATATGGAGTTACACGCCGTGTGGGACCCCTAGGGGTGGTTCTAGAGTTTCCATGAAAATTAAATATCATAGGTCATGGGAAACCTTTCACATGCCGTGTGAAATATGACTAGTGGATAAATGTGTAATATGAGAGTACATGGTCATGTACACAGACTGACACATAAGCATAGGTAAAGTACATGGGCACAACCCAATAGTCAGACACAACCTGAGTACAAAGGTTGATCCATATACTTGGACATGGCTAGGTGTACACAAGAACATCCTAAAGTACATGGGCACAAACCCATGAGACAAGTAAGGTGCTATTTGACCTCTATACACCATGTACCCTATGAGGGTACACAATGTATTGTGAGGTTTACATTCAATTTGAGATGATGATACATGGGAAGACAATAAGTTGGAAAGACACATCATGTACCCATAGTACATTCCATATACACCCTCGGAGGGTGTTTAGGACCCTTAGATTCATTAGTAGACCAAGATTAGTTGAGTATGATTCCCTAGTTTCTTCCCAAGAGGGTATAATGTGGAATTACTGTAACACCCGAGGCTTTTATGATATATAAATCATCAAAGGGATCTTTTTCTACACAACACTTGCTTGGCTTGCTTTACACGCAATCGCGACCTTCCTCGATAGCTTGCGTCGTACGCAATACCGAGTTTCACTAAACAACAATATACTATTAAAACTAGCCGTTATGAATAGTAATAACCACTTTTTGAAATTTTATAAATTTTATTTTTCAAAATGGACTTCATTTTTGGACTCAGAATATCGAAATTAGCCTAGGGTGAAATTTTGGTATTTTTCTGAAAACTTTCAATTTTTGATGAATAGTGAAACCACTAAGTGGTAGGTTAAAAACCAAATTTTGCATAAAACTTAATTTTACCGCTTCTGTGAATGGAATTTCGAAAATCCGAGAGACACGGTTAATATCAAGGACTAAAATGTGGTTCAATGAGATGAAAATAATTTTTTGGTGAATAGTAACTTTTTACTATTTTTACCGCGGTTAATAGTAAATAGGGTAACTAAGGGTAAATATGATATCAATATTACCCTAACACATGTCCTAATTCTATTGGACAAGTATAATTCGACCAAAAACAAACTTAGGAATAAAATATGACCATTTAGGCCCACTTGGATTAGATTAGGACATTTATTATTAATTTATTTAAAGAAGGGTTAAAATAGTTAAAATCAAAGTTTAATAAGTAAAGCATTTTTAATATGGGGTTATACATAAGATAAATTCGATTGTAAATATTCATTAGAAAGCTAAAAAGATTTCCTACATGATGGTATTTTATTTGTAATTTTTATACATCAAATAATTTAATTTATTTATGACACAACGATGATGCAGTAATTATCTTATTAATAAAATATTGACATAATTGATGTTATAAACACCAAAATAAATGTAATTTGAGATTTTTTATGAATTCCACTAATTTTCTAGGTTACTATGATATATTAGTATTGATTTAATCAACTTGGTTCGAACATATAATTCTGTTATGACTTTCACAAAAATCATATATCAAATAGTGTCAAAATTGACACAAAATAGTTTTTAAATCAAATATTATATTATTAATTGTTATTTTATTCCTAAAAATCTAAGGTTCGGCCAAATGACTTAGATAAGGATATATATATTAATAATAAACAATTTGGGGTTCGTTTGGCATGTTATAGTAAGTGTATTAACCATATAGTGAAAGAAAACAAAAAGACACGGTAAAAGTTAAATTATTTAACTTAGAGTTAAATCTAATTGATAAGGTTAAAATAATACCCTAAACTTGTCTAAATCCTATTGGTTGATGGGATTTCGACCCTTCCCCACTTTAGCTTCGAAATAAGACCCTTTGGAACCATTATAAACCGATTTTGACTTTAATATAAAATAATATTTTGAGATATTCCTAAGGTGCCCCTCTCCTCCCTTATAAAAGGGCACCTCCTCCCCCTCCTCCTCACACCAAATTGAGCACTCAAGCTCGGCCAACCCCTGCCATTTTCTCCTCTCCACTTCCCTAGAATAGTCCTAGAGGTCCTGTTCTTCTCCAAAGACCACTCTTAGTTCCTTAAGTGGATGATTCAAAGAGGCGTTCCAAAGAAGAGGTAATATCCATTACCGATCTTTTCAATTTCTTTCTTCTTCAAACTTCTTCTTCTTTAGTTGTTTCATGATAAAGTCATAACATCAGTATTACTTACATACTGATATGTTATTATAAATATGAAACAACCCTAATTCACCTTCTATCCATCCTACGGAAAAATGAAATCACCGCGCGTGCGTACGTACGGAATACCGTCTCCATGCCGTGGTGTAATCTATTTTTCCACCATCACCTTACAAGGATGGTTATAATGGTGTAATAAGTAACTATATATGATTATTATAAAGTAATATTGATACTGAAATAATATATATATATACTCCAATACAATTCCACGATCATAGGAACGATATCATCACTCGTGCGTACGTACGGAATACCGTCTCCACGATGTGATGCGACTCGTTCTACATGATCTTAATTTCATAATGATTATATAAATGAATTGAATGAATGAATATGGTATATACTACACTAATACCATTCTGTAAATGAATTATCTATAACCTAAAGATAAGAATAAGAATTTATTCGACAAAACACGCATAAGAACAAAAAGTTATAAAGACCCGAGTAACAAGTAACAATGAAATATTACTAACAAGAAGCTAAGAATATGACCATATATGATATCATATCAATATGTATTATTCTGGAATAAGTCAATAACATTATTTAAACCATTATACAGGAGCTTCGGACACATACAAGGCAAATTGGACCTAAGGTAAGGGAAATATCACAATCTCATTTTTATCCGAGATTGTTTATTCGTAAGTATTTACTGGGGTGTATTTTATCATCCACATCCATGTTCCCTCAATATGTAATATTGTTTCCATCCACTTGCAATGGTTTAAATCCAATTTTACCCTTAGGTGAGTTTTTAGTAAAGAATATGAAAGGAATCTTTTGTCGTTTTTCCGTACGAGGTACTTTTTGACTTTTCCGACAAAAGTACGAAGAATGTTTTTTTTAACTTATACGGCATGAATGGATTTTTAAAACATTATTTCCAAGAAGCTTCCTTTACAAGTTTTCAAGTTTATTTTTAATCAACTTCTTTTATTTTAAAGTTGTATGACATGTTATGAAAGGAAAAAAATGTTTTGACGAAGAAAGGATATTTTCCTCAAGAATGGAGTTCAAGTGTTTTATCAAAATTATTTTCCATCTAAGATAATAAAGGGTTCTGTTTTTATCCCTATTATTACATTGACTTGATCATGTTGTGGTGGAATTATTCTTTATGAATTCCTTTATCTCATATGAATTTATTTATGATGTCATGATGTTTCAAGAATCCCATTTTTGTTACATGTGTTATGTGATGATGTATGTTTTATGATTATGTGGCACACATAAGAAAGGATTCATTATAAGATGGGTGGGACCTATATCTCCCTCCAATGCATTGGGTAAAGATTATATATCTCATGAGATAGACATGGCTGGAACGGAAGGTTATTTCGGTTCAGTGATACAGGACTGAAACGAGGAGTGAACTCGGTTCAGAAAGGGACTTTGTCCACTAAGATGGTCTTGGCAATGAGTCAAGACTAACAAGAAATGATTTTCCATGATTATGTGTGCATGCCACAAAGTTTCAAGTTTCATGTTATGATTATGGGGATCTCATTTTCACATCTATGATTTATTAAGATTTTATGATCTCTTTTGCAGGTTATGATTTTTAAAAAAGATATGATATGATTTTTATTTCCTTTATTGCCCTTGCTGAGCATTTGAGCTCACCCTTTTATGTTTTCTTTTCCCCAGGTCAGGAAGATGGATATTAAGTAGAATATGCTAAAAGGGACCCTAGATATGATGAAATAAATGGGAGGCACTGTAGAAGATTTATGAACCAGTTGTTTATGTTTCCCAGTTTCTAAAGACACTATACCTATACGGTCCTTTGTGGTTTTGTCATATGTTGTAATAAGTGTGCTTCAATTTTGAAGTATTAACAATGTATGTAAAGTAAGGGTCGTTATAGTTGGTATCAGAGGAGAGGTATAGTCAACCTTTGGAAACTAGGATGTGAAAGCCTTAGTAAGAACCCTAAGGATAAGTCTAAGCATAGAACACAATCTTAGTGTTTTAGAAATGGCCTTGAATAACCTAGGATAAGACCATAAGCATGAAAATTTTATTCTTGAATTATGTGGTTTCCTATTATAATTAGTGTTGCTCACACTATTCTTCTTGGTTTTAGTCAATGGCTGGAACCCGAAGGAACCGTGTTAATGCGGAATGCGATGGGCAATGCAATGATTGTCCCCCTGAGCAACCGAACAATATGGGAGATGGAATGCAAAATCTTGTAGCCATGCTCACACAACTTTCTCAAGCTATGAATCATGCAGGATTTCCAAACGAGCAAAGGAGGGAGCAACATTCTGTTGAATCCTTCATGAGGCAGCGTCCACCTTCTTTCAGTGGGTCTACTGATCCATTAGTTGCTGAACAATGGATTAGTACTACTGAAAAGATATTTTCAGTTCTTCAATGTTCTGAACATGATAAAGTCATCCTAGCAGTGTATCGTTTAGAAGGAGATGCTGATCAATGGTGGAATCTTGTTAAGAATACGAGGCAAAGGGATGAAATTGAGTCTATGGAATGGGACGAGTTCAAGAACTTATTTTTCAATAAGTACTTCCCTCGTATTCTCCGAACAAAGATGGAGAAAGAGTTCCTTGAACTGAAGCAAAGGGATGATGAATCTGTTAGTACCTATGAAGCAAATTTTACAAGACTTGCAAGGTACGCTTCTGGTATTATTATCCAACCTGAGAGTAAGATCGATCGATTCTTTAGTGGCTTAAAACCAAGTCTTCGAAGGGCGTTAGCCATAAGGGACTTCAATAGCTACGAGGAAATCGTTCGATGTGCTCTCAAAGTCGAGATGGAGATTGGAGTAACCCATCAGTCACATGGGTTTGATAAGAAGAGGAAGATGGAATTCAAAGAAAAATCTAAAGAGCACACGGAAAAGAAGATGAGCTTTTCCTTATGCTCAAAGTGTGGAAAGAAACATGGAGGGAGTTGTCTTAAAGGGACAAGTAAATGTTTTAAATGTGGAAAAGAAGGTCATCGGGCATTTGAATGCCGTGATAATGGGAAG
The DNA here is from genome assembly GCA_963277665.1 of Viscum album. Lineage (NCBI taxonomy): Eukaryota > Viridiplantae > Streptophyta > Magnoliopsida > Santalales > Viscaceae > Viscum > Viscum album. The sequence goes on from OY728141.1 coordinate 1,331,163,136, forward strand.
AAGATGTCTAATGATGCAAACAAAGGAAGGGATACACAGAATGATCCTACTACACTTCAATGTTTCAAGTGCAAGGAGATGGGGCATTATGCCAATCAATGCCCAAATCCAAGGGTTGATGATGATGGTCGACGTCAACAAACTCTTAAGGCTAAAGACAAAGGAAAGTCACATGCAATTTCTATCAGCGATGTGGAGTACGATAACGATGTGGTGAAAGGTACACTTACCATCCACTCTAAAGTAGCAAATGTTTTATTTGATTCTGGATCCACCCACTCTTTTATTTCTGAAGACTTTTCTAAGGGTATCACCGTATTACCTCAACAATTAGATGTTGAGTTAGCTGTGACAACACCTAATGGCACATCAATCGCATCAAAAGTTTATAATTCTTCCCCGATCGAAGTTTGTGGGAAAGTGCTTCCTGCAAATCTTGTGATCCTTCCTATAGTTGAATTTGATGTGATTCTTGGAATGGATTGGCTTTCTTTATACGGAGCTCATATCAATTGCCAAAGAAGGGAAGTCACATTTCATATTCCAGATCAATCTATGATCGTCTATCAATGCAAGGATGAACATAACCTTCCAGTGGAAATTCCTTCCATCTTATGGGTCATGATTCCACTAAATGAAGGTTATTTATCTCAAATGGTTGGAGAGAAACATACGATTAAGAATATGCCCATTGTACGGGAGTTTGATGATGTCTTTCCGGAGGAATTACCGGGTCTTCCACCAAATCGTGAAGTTGAGTTTTCAATAGAACTCGTACCGGGTGCTTTGCCTATTTCAAAGACACCTTATAGAATGGCCCCAATTGAGTTGCAGGAATTGAAGAAGCAACTCCAAGAGAATCTTGATAAGGGATTCATACGCCCTAGTGCGTCACCTTGGGGAGCACCTGTTCTATTTGTTAAGAAGAAAGATGGATCAATGAGACTCTGCATTGATTATTGAGAACTTAACAAGATCACTATCAAGAACAAATATCCTCTCCCACGCATTGATGACTTATTTGACCAACTACGCAGAGCTCAATACTTTTCCAAGATTGATCTTCGTTCAGGGTATCATCAATTAAGGGTCAAAAGGGAGGATATACCAAAGACGGCTTTCCGTACAAGGTATGGACACTATGAATTTATAGTGATGCCATTTGGTCTTACTAATGCCCCTGCTATCTTCATGGATCTAATGAATAGAGTCTTTAGAGACTATCTTGATCAATTTGTGGTAGTCTTTATAGACGATATTCTTGTCTATTCAAAGAGCAAGGAAGAGCATGAAGATCACTTGAGAATTATATTGAAGACCCTGAGAAAGGAGAAGCTTTATGCCAAATTTACCAAGTGTGAATTTTGGCTTCAAAAAGTTGCATTTTTGGGTCACATAATCTCAAAAGAGGGGATATCTGTGGATCCAGCAAAAACAGAGGTTATCGAAAGATGGTCAAGACCAACAACAGTAACTGAGATCCGAAGTTTTCTTGGTTTGGCTGGATATTATCGACGTTTTGTAAAAGATTTTTCACGATTATCTAATCCACTCACCAAGTTGACTCGGAAAGGAGTTAAGTTTGTTTGGACAGAGGAATGTGAAGAGAATTTCAAGGAGTTGAAAAGAAGGTTATCCAGTGCACCTGTGCTCACACTGCCTTGTAGTGGAGAAAGGTTTGTGATCTACAGTGATGCATCCAAGAAGGGATTGGGGTGTGTTCTTATGCAAAATGATATGGTGATAGCTTATGCCTCACGACAGTTGAAAATCCATGAGCAAAATTACCCAACACATGATTTGGAGTTGGCTGCGGTAATCTTTGCATTAAAGATTTGGAGGCATTACCTGTATGGTGAAAGGTGTGATATTTATACTGATCATAAAAGTTTAAAGTATATTTTCACACAAAAGGAGCTGAATATGCGTCAAAGAAGATGGTTGGAGCTGATTAAGGATTATGACTGCTCAATCCATTACCACCCTGGGAAAGCAAACAAGGTGGCAGATGCATTAAGTCGACAAGACCATGCTAGTTTATCCATGATGAGGATCACAAAAGATCCAATATTTATGGATTTACAAAGGATGGATCTTGGAATTATAATGGAAGGGGAAAAATCTTATCTTTCTCAAATGAATGTTCAACCATCTATACATGTGAAGATTAAAGAGGCACAGAAAGATGTCGAGTTACAAAAGAAGGTGAGAAATGTTCCTGAATTCAACCTTGATTGTGATGGGATAATAAAGTTCAGGAATCGGGTTTGCGTTCCTCCCATCCCCGAATTAAAGAAGGAGCTGCTGGATGAGGCTCATAGTTCATCATTCTCTATTCATCCTGGAAGTACGAAGATGTATAGGGACCTGAAAGAGTACTTCTGGTGGGATGGCATGAAAAGAGATGTTGCTGAATATGTATCTCGATGCTTGGTTTGTCAACAAGTTAAAGCTGAGAGACAGAAGTCTAAGGGGATGTTACAACCATTACCCATACCCGAATGGAAATGGGAAAACATCACTATGGACTTTGTCACAGGACTTCCTAAAACATCCAAAGGCAATAATGCTATCTGGGTCATAGTTGATCGTCTTACAAAGTCCGCACACTTCATTGCTATTAGAGAGGATTTCTCTCTAGATCAGCTTGCCAGGATATATGTAAAGGAAGTGGTAAGATTGCATGGAGTACCACTTTCTATTATATCTGATCGAGATCCGAGATTTACCTCGAAGTTCTGGCGAAGTCTTCAGCATACTCTGGATACATAGTTGAGTTTCAGCACTGCTTATCATCCCCAGACAGACGGTCAGTCTGAGAGAACAATTCAAACCCTAGAAGATATGTTGAGAGCTTGCTCTATGGATTTCAAAGGAGGTTGGGATCAACACCTACCTTTGGTGGAATTTTCTTATAATAATAGCTTTCACTCCAGTATTCAGATGGCTCCTTATGAAGCTCTATATGGAAAGAAATGCAGGACTCCAACTTGCTGGGATGAAGTTGGGGAAAGAAAGCTATTAGGACCTGATCTCGTTGATGAAATGGCAGAAAAGGTCAGATCTATTCAACAACACATAAGAGCAGCTCAGAGTCGACAGAAAAGTTATGCCGACAACCGAAGAAAAGACCTAGAGTTTGAAGTGGGTGATAAAGTGTTCTTACGAATATCTCCCTGGAAGAGGGTTATGAGATTTGGAAAGAAGGGGAAGTTGAGCCCTAGATATATCGGTCCTTTTGAAATACTGGATCGTGTTGGGAAGGTAGCTTACCGATTGGCGCTTCCACCGAATCTCTCTCAAGTTCACGATGTGTTCCATGTATCTCTCCTGAGAAAGTACATACCAGATCCTTCACATGTACTCAGCTCAGAAGTTGTACCGCTGGAGCAAGATCTTTCTTATGAAGAACAGCCGATAGAGATTCTGGATCGTAGCGAAAAAGTCCTACGAAACAAGACCACTCGCTTGGTGAAAGTTTTATGGAGGAACCACCAACTTGAAGAAGCTACATGGGAGCTTGAGGATATGATGAGGGAGAAGTATCCTCATTTGTTTGTTATAAAGTGACGAATTTCGAGGGCGAAATTATTTTTAAGGGGGGTAGAATGTAACACCCGAGGCTTTTATGATATATAAATCATCAAAGGGATCTTTTTCTACACAACACTTGCTTGGCTTGCTTTACACGCAATCGCGACCTTCCTCGATAGCTTGCGTCGTACGCAATACCGAGTTTCACTAAACAACAATATACTATTAAAACTAGCCGTTATGAATAGTAATAACCACTTTTTGAAATTTTATAAATTTTATTTTTCAAAATGGACTTCATTTTTGGACTCAGAATATCGAAATTAGCCTAGGGTGAAATTTTGGTATTTTTCTGAAAACTTTCAATTTTTGATGAATAGTGAAACCACTAAGTGGTAGGTTAAAAACCAAATTTTGCATAAAACTTAATTTTACCGCTTCTGTGAATGGAATTTCGAAAATCCGAGAGACACGGTTAATATCAAGGACTAAAATGTGGTTCAATGAGATGAAAATAATTTTTTGGTGAATAGTAACTTTTTACTATTTTTACCGCGGTTAATAGTAAATAGGGTAACTAAGGGTAAATATGATATCAATATTACCCTAACACATGTCCTAATTCTATTGGACAAGTATAATTCGACCAAAAACAAACTTAGGAATAAAATATGACCATTTAGGCCCACTTGGATTAGATTAGGACATTTATTATTAATTTATTTAAAGAAGGGTTAAAATAGTTAAAATCAAAGTTTAATAAGTAAATCATTTTTAATATGGGATTATACATAAGATAAATTCGATTGTAAATATTCATTAGAAAGCTAAAAAGATTTCCTACATGATGGGATTTTATTTGTAATTTTTATACATAAAATAATTTAATTTATTTATGACACAACGATGATGCAGTAATTATCTTATTAATAAAATATTGACATAATTGATGTTATTAACACCAAAATAAATGTAATTTGAGATTTTTTATGAATTCCACTAATTTTCTAGGTTACTATGATATATTAGTATTGATTTAATCAACTTGGTTCGAACATATAATTCTGTTATGACTTTCACAAAAATCATATATCAAATAGTGTCAAAATTGACACAAAATAGTTTTTAAATCAAATATTATATTATTAATTGTTATTTTATTCCTAAAAATCTAAGGTTCGGCCAAATGACTTAGATAAGGATATATATATTAATAATAAACAATTTGGGGTTCGTTTGGCATGTTATAGTAAGTGTATTAACCATATAGTGAAAGAAAACAAAAAGACATGGTAAAAGTTAAATTATTTAACTTAGAGTTAAATCTAATTGATAAGGTTAAAATAATACCCTAAACTTGTCTAAATCCTATTGGTTGATGGGATTTCGACCCTTCCCCACTTTAGCTTCGAAATAAGACCCTTTGGAACCATTATAAACCGATTTTGACTTTAATATAAAATAATATTTTGAGATATTCCTAAGGTGCCCCTCTCCTCCCTTATAAAAGGGCACCTCCTCCCCCTCCTCCTCACACCAAATTGAGCACTCAAGCTCGGCCAACCCCTGCCATTTTCTCCTCTCCACTTCCCTAGAATAGTCCTAGAGGTCCTGTTCTTCTCCAAAGACCACTCTTAGTTCCTTAAGTGGAGGATTCAAAGAGGCGTTCCAAAGAAGAGGTAATATCCATTACCGATCTTTTCAATTTCTTTCTTCTTCAAACTTCTTCTTCTTTAGTTGTTTCATGATAAAGTAATAACATCAGTATTACTTACATACTGATATGTTATTATAAATATGAAACAACCCTAATTCACCTTCTATCCATCCTACGGAAAAATGAAATCACCGCGCGTGCGTACGTACGGAATACCGTCTCCACGCCGTGGTGTAATCTATTTTTCCACCATCACCTTACAAGGATGGTTATAATGGTGTAATAAGTAACTATATATGATTATTATGAAGTAATATTGATACTGAAATAATATATATATATACTCCAATACAATTCCACGATCATAGGAACGATATCATCACTCGTGCGTACGTACGGAATACCGTCTCCACGATGTGATGCGACTCGTTCTACATGATCTTCATTTCATAATGATTATATAAATGAATTGAATGAATGAATATGGTATATACTACACTAATACCATTCTATAAATGAATTATCTATAACCTAAAGATAAGAATAAGAATTTATTCGACAAAACACGCATAAGAACAAAAAGTTATAAAGACCCGAGTAACAAGTAACAATGAAATATTACTAACAAGAAGCTAAGAATATGACCATATATGATATCATATCAATATGTATGATTCTGGAATAAGTCAATAACATTATTTAAACCATTATACAGGAGCTTCGGACACATACAAGGCAAATTGGACCTAAGGTAAGGGAAATATCACAATCTCATTTTTATCCGAGATTGTTTATTCGTAAGTATTTACTGGGGTGTATTTTATCATCAACATCCATGTTCCCTCAATATGTAATATTGTTTCCATCCACTTGCAATGGTTTAAATCCAATTTTACCCTTAGGTGAGTTTTTAGTAAAGAATATGAAAGGAATCTTTTGTCGTTTTTCCGTACGAGGTACTTTTTGACTTTTCCGACAAAAGTACGAAGAATGTTTTTTTTTAACTTATACGGCATGAATGGATTTTTAAAACATTATTTCCAAGAAGCTTCCTTTACAAGTTTTCAAGTTTATTTTTAATCAACTTCTTTTATTTTAAAGTTGTATGACATGTTATGAAAGGAAAAAAATGTTTTGACGAAGAAAGGATATTTTCCTCAAGAATGGAGTTCAAGTGTTTTATCAAAATTATTTTCCATCTAAGATAATAAAGGGTTCTGTTTTTATCCCTATTATTACATTGACTTGATCATGTTGTGGTGGAATTATTCTTTATGAATTCCTTTATCTCATATGAATTTATTTATGATGTCATGATGTTTCAAGAATCCCATTTTTGTTACATGTGTTATGTGATGATGTATGTTTTATGATTATGTGGCACACATAAGAAAGGATTAATTATAAGATGGGTGGGACCTATATCTCCCTCCAATGCATTGGGTAAAGATTATATATCTCATGAGATAGACATGGCTGGAACGGAAGGTTATTTCGGTTCAGTGATACAGGACTGAAACGAGGAGTGAACTCGGTTCAGAAAGGGACTTTGTCCACTAAGATGGTCTTGGCAATGAGTCAAGACTAACAAGAAATGATTTTCCATGATTATGTGTGCATGCCACAAAGTTTCAAGTTTCATGTTATGATTATGGGGATCTCATTTTCACATCTATGATTTATTAAGATTTTATGATCTCTTTTGCAGGTTATGATTTTTAAAAAAGATATGATATGATTTTTATTTCCTTTATTGCCCTTGCTGAGCATTTGAGCTCACCCTTTTATGTTTTCTTTTCCCCAGGTCAGGAAGATGGATATTAAGTAGAATATGCTAAAAGGGACCCTAGATATGATGAAATAAATGGGAGGCACTGTAGAAGATTTATGAACCGGTTGTTTATGTTTCCCAGTTTCTAAAGACACTATACCTATACGGTCCTTTGTGGTTTTGTCATATGTTGTAATAAGTGTGCTTCAATTTTGAAGTATTAACAATGTATGTAAAGTAAGGGTCGTTATAATTACATCATTGGAATAGAATTGTGACACCCTTAAAGAGTTCAATTTTATGCATATTTCAGTTCAAACCCCTTTTGGGACCAGGGTTGGATCCTCTATCTTTACTAGGTGGGGTTCATGGTATCCCTATGATGACCATACACCTTGGATCGATTCCATATATAGTAGGAAAATCTAATAGGGTTTGTGTTGGAAAAAATACTTCATGATGTTATTTTGGGATGATTATGTTTTCTGACAAGGTTTGATGTTATTGACGATGGATTTTAGTCGAAGGAGTTGTGAGGAGTTGGTGAAAATTTATGAACTAATCATGCAGAGAGTGGATGTCATAACTAATCATGTGGAGTGAAGATCACTACATGATTGTCACAATATCCTATATTGAGATCATACGAATAACCTGAAGAAATCAGATTATTTTTAGTGGATTTCATGGTGAGATCATGAGAATTTCATAAATAAAGAAATGTTAGAAATGATAGATAAATATCACAGTTATTAAAAATCACATGATCACATGATTATATTTGGATCTCATGATGGGATTATGTAATGCACACATTATTTTTATTGGAGAATGCAAATAACCTGATCAAAATGATGGAGATCATGTTATGTGCTTGTGGCATATAATATTTGATCACACGAAGTTCTTGTGACATGTGACATGTGATCATGTGAAGTGATCGAAAAAAACTTTTAATACCATTTCTCGAGGCGGTATAATGGACAACTAAATGTGATTTGTAGGGTTATGGTAGTGGATTTATGAATTAATATTACACATAAACTGTTCTTAAGAACAATAGATGTTTTCTTAAGTGGCTTGATCCAAGGAAAAGTCTTTTTCATGAGTAGAACACGGTATTGTGTCGGGATCACATGATCTATGTAAACAGAATGAAGTATTGTGAAGGGGTCTCATAGAGGAGTCTCAAGATGGTATATTTCAAATAGAAGTATGCATAAGGAGTGTGTATTCATAAGAAGACCTGTTGATATCATATGATCCACATAATATTAAAAAGGTCTCACACCATATTCATGCAATCCATATAAATATAATAAATACTTGCAATCCTAGGTAAAAATAAAAAAAATCATGAAATCTGTATAAATAGAACAAAGACTCATAATCAACATGAATAGAATAAGTTCTCACAGAAGGGTCACACGTAGGAGTCTCACAGAAGGGTTACACACCGAGATATTTAGAAAGGGATACATTCCAGGATATTATGAAAGGGTTACATGATAATATCTCATGAAAGGATTACATGATATGCTCTCATGAAAGGGTTATATGCCAGTGTCTCTCATAGGGGTTACATGTCAGGTTCTTGTGAAGGGTTAACATACCATGGTATTGATGAAGGAGATACACACCAGGGTTAAACATTGAGAAATATCATTATCATATATGAATTCAAAAGAATAATTATTTATTGTATTTTCACCATTCCACAATACTTGGAGAAAGAATTTATTCACTACTACATCTAAGGTAGTGAAAGGAAGAAGGTGGTGCTGCATTGAAGTAAGTGATGAGATTAATATAATCATTCTAGAAAGAGTAATAATTGACTTATATTAAAGAACAATCCAATGTTAAAAGTATTTTACAAGATATGTAATATAAAGGTTATGCTTAAAGGGATGTTCTCATAAAAACTATGAAGGATCATGTCATGTTCAAAGGTACCTATCATACATTTGGTGAAAATATAAACAATAGATGATATTTTTCTTTAGTATGAATGTATTTTTTTCATTTTAATTAAGTTATCATAAGAGGGAAGTGTGAGGGAAGTTATCTAGAGAAGATAGTGCATCTACCCCAAACATTGTAAGGGTAGTGATCCCAGGAAGAAGTAAACTAACCTAAACTAATAGTAGCGAAATTTAGTGGATTAAGTAAATTGGATAATTTCCTTTGTATTCCACTTGGACATAGCCTAGTGAGGTTGAACCAAATAAAAATACATGTATCATTGTGATTTCTTTCTTTATTTACTTTCTATGAATCATCATCAGATAAACTTTGAAAGGATAAGTTCAAGATAAATAGTAAATAGAAAAATAAGTGACACTCACAGTAAAGAGGTAAATATCTAGTGGGGTATGTATAATTTCAAAAATAATATTCATACCTAGATTTAACCCCTCATAGGGTATCTAATCCCCTTTTGGGACTAAAAATTAGTATCAAATCATAGGCTTCTTTTGTTGGATTTGTTTGATCTGACATGGTTTATTTTACTATTAGAATTGAAGTTTTAGTTTTATCTTATCTCAACATTCCCTGAAAAAGGAAATATACTTAAAAAGGTAGTAGAATTTTGGTGAAATTCCTTAGTATTTATGTTTCTATGGGAAGAGTGTGATTTAGTTGAAAAAAACTAGAAACATATTAAAAAAAGTGTTGGGTGAATCATACTGTGAGAATATTTACTCATTTAATAAAGTTGGAAGTATTGATGATGAAGAAATTATAAGGAAAAAAATAGATGTTTTCTACATGCTAAAGGAATTGTACTAGAAATTAAAACAAAAAAATAAGTCTCAAGATATTTGTATCTAAACATAGGAAATTAAAGTCAACAAAATAAAAGGTTTAAATAAATTACTTATTGAAGGGGCCACTAATATAAAAGATTAGAATTATTCTCATATAGAATAAATTCAAAAACTAAAATATGATGAAAAGGGAAAGAATACGAACTCAATATTAATTCATAATTTAAAATCCAAAAATGATGATCTTTCTACACACCTCTCAGATCTTGTTTAGGAGAATGAATTCTTTAATTATTCTCTTGCCCACATGAATTAAAAAATAAAGGATCAAAGTGACCTGGTGGAAAAGCTCTCCCAGGCATTGGGAGATGAGATAAATTGTGTTAAGACTCTAAATAGAGAACTTAATACTCAACTTAAATCTATTGATAATAAGATTCATCAATTTGGGGAAGATCTAGAATTTGTTAAGAATGAAGTAGAGCAATATAATTCCAAAGAAAATATCAAATGGATGAATTATTTGAATTTATTATTTGACTATACATCAGTAGGTAATAATGAAATGAAAATTAAATATGATATTTTAGAGAAAAACATTAAATCATTACCTCATCCCAAAGGCCATGAAGTTTGAAAAAAATTGGTATTGGCTATGATAAACCATCTATCATGCATGAGTGGAAGAGGATCATGGATATTCATAACAATAAATAGAATTCTATAAGTGATATAGATATATCAAAATACTTTTACAATAACTATTGATAACATGTTCTATTTATGAGGAACACATGGTCATATTTCAAATTTTTAATGATTATTTGGAATATATATCATCTTTTGAAGACATAAATATTGGTAGGTCTGAGAATGAGAAGAAGATTTTTGAAATGTATGAATGAAATGTCTCTTAGAAGAAAGTAAACATAAAATTATACTATTGTGGAAGATTGGGAGACACCAAGAGTATTTTTCAAGAAGCCCAAGGACTCAAGGTCAAAAGAATAATTCTCACTTCATCAATATCACAATTGATAAATGATGACCCAAGGTATGTTTTTAATGGGATATTTTTTATATGTTATAATCGTGGGATTTGGAAAAATATTGAAGATGAAAGAAATATGGGAAAGAAAAGGAACCCTAAAGGAGATCCTTAACTCTAATGGTGTATAATGAGAAATATTAGATATGAAGACAACTACCTAAGTTGAAAAAGAGATTTAAAATCATAAAGGAAATACATGGAGATCTACAAAATTTGTACCAAAAACCTCCTTTGTTACACTCAAATCAACTCAATTAGAAATAGTGTGAACAAAATTGGATGAAAAATAGGGGATTTATTGCATTTGTGAGTTAGAGGAATGTAATTTCAGTTAAATACTCACCCCAATAAGAAAGGGTGGTGTGACATGTATAAATAATAAAATAAAAATGAATTAATAATACCTTGATAAATTCATGTGTCATTCCACAAGATGAGAAGTGAACGTAAGAGAAGGATCCCTAAAATCGAGGAAGAAGAAAGTCTACAAAACTAATGGAAATATTCATTCTTAGAGAAATCACCATGAAAACTATTTTATAAGAGGATATTCAAAGAATGGAATTTAGACTAGTGGGTTTAAACCCCAAAATGTGAAAAGGATCCAGTCCACATAACCTACATATTGGAAGAAGGTTAAGAATGTGGGTAGTTAATGACTATTTATATGGCCAGATCAGTTAATGTTGGTTGGATAGTTGGAACAAGTAAAAAAAGAGTACAATGTTTTGAAAGACAATATTAATGGGGATTTCTATCAGGATCAACCAAAATTATCTTCTTGATAAATCCAAAGGTACCCATATTCCCATTCATTATCTATTTCTAATATGTGTTTGATGTTGTACAGCCTGAAGGGGGAGATATGATTCATGGTGTGTGCATTCTAAAAATGCACATGGGTATAATTTGAATAGAAATACATATGACAAGAGGAATATAAAATCTTGAAATTTTCATATGGTATCATGTTTCTCAAGTTCTGTTAAGAATTTTTTTTAAATATTTATTAGGAATTTTCATGTTGTGGAAATGGAAGATTATACAATGAAGATCTTGATGTGAAACTAAAGAGCTATCAAATCTATAATTTAATGATCTATTGGCTCTAAGTCACATTGAATTCATAACTATTGGTATCAAACCATGGTTCAAGTTGAACTTTTTCCACTTATATAATATAGATTAAGAGATAATCATAAAAATGTATTTCATGCTTATCTATTTTTTTTCTAAAAATGTGGTTCCAACCAACTATTTTTAGGATAGTAATAAGATGCTAGAGAAAATCAACAACATTTCCAACAAGTGGTCTCCCAATTATGAAATATAATTCAACATCTAGATTTATCTCAACAATTAATATTAATAATATATATCATTACAAATTTGGAGATTTTTGGGGGAGATATGGTGAAAACAACTCTAGTTGTTATTACTTCATCTGAAAATAGATTCCTTTGATTAATTAAAGAAACCCATGCTGGTAATATCCATGGAAGTGAGTGACATGGACAAAATTGGAGTTTTTTTATTAACCTATTGTTTCCTACAATTATTTAGGAATCAATAGGATTAGAAGATCTGTCAATGACTCAATTCCGAGTAGTAATTCCACTTATAGAAAATCTATTAGTAGTGTACAACAATAAAGAAGAAAATGGCTCTGAGATTGAAAATTGATAAAAGGAGAAAAGTATCAATTTTAGGTTGATAAATAGAGTAGATGGTGAAATTGAAAGTAAGTTATATATCCCGGTGAAATTTAGATGTAAACCTATAGTGTAACATGGGCTATGATGAAGTGAATTACCAAAGGGGGAGGAAAATATCTCTTTATCCGGATTTCAGTAGTTGTAAGAACAATGTATATTCCCTCATTTTTTAGATTATTGAAAATAATATTCTTAGAGATCATAGATTAATGGGGAGTAAATTTATTGATAAAGGGATATCATTGATTAATGGGGATTAAATTCATAGTTGAAGGAAAATGATTCAATTTCCTAAAATATAACTAGATTATTGGAATCTTATTATACTTAATAATGAGATGACCTGATAAATTTTTTTCCACGTGATAGGTTTTATGGTATCAAAGTAATCCTAAGTAAATACACTTACATATAATAAAAATAATAATTTATTTTATCAAAGGCTTGGTTTATTTTGGTTTACTATACATTGAAAAATATCATCAATAGTTATTAGGTTTTATAGATGCTGATTGTGATGGTGCAATAGTTGATCAAAATTCAACATCAGGTGAAGCATTATATATTAGAAGGATACATATTTATTAGATTATCAATAAAAAATATTTGCATTTATTTAAGCACCGTAGGAGATGAATATATTATAGATACTCAATATTTCACGCAGTTACTATAGATGTAGCAACATGTTGAATATATGGTTTTTGAAGTGAAGTCTCCAATAAAAATCTATTATGATAATTCATGTTATATAAATCATAGAAAAAAATACAATCCAAAACTCATGAGAAAATCACATTTAATTAAAATATCACTTTATCATAGAGAATGTGGAGGATGGAATTATGAATTTGGAGTATGTGTATATTGAGCTACATGTTGTATACATCCCGATGACGACCTTACCTAAAGAATCATTTGAATAAAATCAAGTACCTCTTGAAGTTTAGTTGACTCCACACAATTGAATATTGTGTATATGGTACCCCCTTAAATATAGGTATGGTGTGTTTTCCCTTATGTGCTAATTTTTGTTCTTTACCATATTTAGACCACAATGAAGTTACTATTAGGTTCATTGAAAAAAGGGAGACAAAATGTCTTGATCATGATAGGGGGAGAAGCTGATAGGGGGAGAATAGAAACAATGGGAGTTTTAAATATGATGATTCTAAAACTAGTCTATCAATAGAGATGAATCATGAATAAGAGTGATAAGTTCTTGGTGCTAGTATTTATCACAAGAAGTGATCTCAAGTTTTGAGATTGTTTTATATTTCATTGTTGAGAAGGTTTTCAGTGGATGGTTTGATAACTACATGATTCATGGATTGAATATTGTATTATACTCGTGTTTCTCACACTGAGATTGAATCATGTGGGATGAGATTATGTTGATTATTCAATCACTATTTGAGGTTGCATAAGGAAAATGGTTTCCATGTGCATGAATTTTCAACAATTTGGTTCTTAAACTTTATAAGTGTTTTTAACAAACCCAGAGGTGGTTCTTCATGGAAAAAATCCCTCTTGATGGTGCTTTTGGATTGATTTTTTTGACAAGGTTTGATGTTGTTGACAAAGGCTGGTTGTCAAAGGAGTCATGAGGAGTTGGCATGAATGTATGAACTGATCACACAGGGTAGGAATTTCATAACTAATCCCACAAAGATTGAATAATATAACAAATCATGTGGAGCAATAATTTCAGAACTAATCATGAAAAAGTGTCATAAGAATCACAGCAAGATTTTTAGAAGATATTTCATTGAGATCATTCGAAGCACTTGAAGAAACCGAATTATTTTCAATAAATTTAAGGGTTAAATCACATAAAGAACATGAAGAAAGGATGGAAATTATAGAGATATCTCATGATCATTCAAAATCAAACAACTACATGATTGTATTTGGATCTCATGATGGGATCACATGAAGCACACCTAATTTTAATTGGATCATATGAAGTACCAGAAGAAAATGATGGTGATCACGTAAAGAACTTGTGAAATGTGGGAAGTGATCATACAATGTGCTTGTTACATGTAATATGTGATAACATTAAATGATCACATGAAGGGTATAATTCCATTTGATGAGATTGTGGAATAGACAACTAACTATAATTTTTGGAGTTAAGGTAGTAGATTTATGCCTATAAATACCCCCTAACCCATCCTTAAGTAGAAGAGAATATTTATTAAGTGGTTTGATCTAAAGAAAATTATTTCACATGGGAATAAAAATTTATTGTGCCAAGATCACATGATCCACATAAATAGAACAAAGTCTTGCAAAGAGGTCTCATAAAGGGGTCTCTCAGAGGACTCTCTTAGAGGAGTCTCATGATGGTATCTTGAGAAGAGATGTGTGCACATGGTGTGTGAATGTATATGAATAACTATTAACATTATAAGATCTGTGTACCCTAAACAAGGTCTTTTTATTTAGTCACAAAATCCACATTAATAAAACAAATAATATCAATCTCCTAGAAATAGAAAAAAGTCATGCGATTCGTGTTAATAGAACAAAGACACACCATCTATGTGAACAAAATAAAGTCTTATGGAGGGATATCAGAGAGGAGTATCACATAAGGGTTATGATATTATATAGTCATTAATGATTTTACATTACTCCCATCACTATTATTTTTACTAAAAGTGATTAATTTACTATCAATTTTCATGTTTTGATAAAAAACGCAGAAGGAGAGCATTTGTTAAAATTCATTCAATTACACTACAGTTTAATTTTTTGATCATATCATTTAAAATAAAAATAAAAATGTTTTTATTATTCTTTTTTAGTGTTCCTAATTCAAATTATGACAAATCAATAAACTGGAGCATAGGCTAATTTATCAATTTGGAGGGTTATATGGATCACATAAAATGACCAAAAGAATTTTTCAAAGTAATGGTCTAGTTGTGATGATATATTTTTTGGGATTAATCAAGAATTATAAATTTTTGGATATCCCATAAAAAGTTTGGGGACATTCCATTACATATTGGATAAAAATTCCAAGGCCTAACTCAATCAAATAGGGCCCAATTGATGCATGAAAGTGTAGCCCACAATTCTGTATGGGATTTTAATATAGCACATTATTATTGACCTTCCTCCCAATCCAATATGTCAATTGGAATGAAATTTTGTGTGGATAAATTCAATATTTAGGATCCAAAATTTTTAGAATCAATTTTTCAGATTTTATGGAGTATTCATAAACATAAATGCATTTAAATTTAGACTAGGGACAAATTCAACACAAAACTAAACATCTACATATGGGTTAGAAAAACAGCCATAACTTCCTCTCCAAAATTCCAATGGTATAAAAAATTGGAGGGTGAAATTTCAAAATCCCTATATACAACATTAAAGAAGAATATTTTTCTATATTTGGATTTATAAATGGTAAAATTTGAAATCCATGTTTATGGGTAGTTTTGTAATGCAAGTAGTCCACCACCTTGGGCTATAAATAAAATTTCCTCTTCTCTATTCTAGATGTTGGAATTTTAGAGCTTAAGAGGATAGTTAGAAATGACCATTAAAATTTAAAAGGCTTTAGAGGATATTCAAAACTCATGTTTCTACTTGATATACCATTCCTCCATGATTTCTTTTTATGCACTTTACGTGTTTTCAATTGTAATCATGTAAGTTCATTTTCATTTCAAATAAATAATAATTCGTGTATCTTAATAATAATATATAATTATTATACACCCACTGTTGTGTAGTAATAATTTTCTTAATTTTTTTTAAAATCATGTTTAAAATCATTCCCTTCTTTAGCTTTATCATTCAATCAAAAGTCCATGTTTAATTTTCTTCACTGATTGTGTGAGTTTGGTGCACAACTATTTTATTATCCCGTTATTTTTATTTTCTTTATAAATAATCACCACAATCATCATAAAATATACTAATAAACATCTTAAAGGATGAGTAAATAATGTATTTAAATGAGTCATAATTTGGGAATTCCAGGTGATTGAGAGATTTGGATCATTAAATATTATTTATGTTAATAATTTGTATGTTTTAAAATGTCATGGATAAATGGCATATTTTTTAATATGTGGATTCCATAGATTATTAGAACCATAAAAAAACGTCCATAAATAAGTATTTATTGATATTATATGTAGAGACCCGAAGCTTGACGTACATTGACATTACATTACATTTACGGAATACTTAGTACATAACAAAAACACACACACAAGGATCGTAATAGTTTAGTGTCTTTGGAAAATTGGAATATAATCTTCTAATCCTGGTGAAAGATCTTCAACATCTCCCATAAAGATCTTCCTTTTTTTTACCTAAAACCTTTCTTTATATCCTGGGGAAAAGAAAACATAAAAGGGTGAGCTCAAACGCTCAGTAAGTGTAAACAAAAGAAATATCAATCACATCATATACATAAGCACATAACTTTTGGAAATCTTAACCTACAAAAGAGATCATAATTTCATAACATGGGGTAAATCATGGCAGTGAAATGTAATCACAATAATAATAACTTAAAACATGAAACTTTGTGGTATTCACACATAATCATATAGAATCATTTCTTGTTAGTCAAGACTCATTTCCAAGACTATCTTAGTGGACAAAGTCCCTTTCTGAACTGAGTCACCCTCGTTTCAGTCCTGTTTCACTGAACCGGTATAACCTACCGTTCCAGCCATGTCTATCTCATGAGATATAAAATCTTTACCCAATGCATTGGAGGGAGATATAGGTCCCACCCATCTCATAATGATACCATTCTTATGTGTGCCACAAAATCATACATCATACATCATTGCATAACCCATGTAGTAAAAATGGGAATCTTAAACATCATGGCATCATAAAAAAATTCATATACGATAAAGGAATTTATAAAAATAATTCCATCACAACATAATAAAATTAATGTAATAATAGGGATAAAAACAGAACCCTTTGTTATCTTATATGGAAAATAATTTTGATAAAAAACTTGAACTTCATTCTTGAGGAAAATATCCTTTCTACTTCAAAAACACTTTTCCTTTATTAACATGTCATATAATTTTAAACTAAAAGAAGTTGATTAAAAATAAACATGAAAACTTGTAAAGGAAGCTTTTTGGAAATAATGTTTTAAAAATCCATTCATGCCGTATAAGTTAAAAAAAATTCTTCTCGTACTTTTGTCGGAAAAGACAAAAAGTACCTCGTACGAAAAATGACAAAAGATTCCTTTCATATCCTTTACTAAAAACCCACCGAAGGGTAAAGTTGGATTTAAACAATTGTAGGTGGATGGAAATAATATTACATATTTAGGAAACATGGATGTGGATGATAAAATACACCCCAGTAAATACCAAAGTATAAACAATCTCGGATAAAAAATTGAGATTGTGATATTTCCCTTACCTTAGGTCCGACTTGCTTTGTAAGTGTCCGAACCTCCTGTATAATGATTTAAATAATGTTATTGACTTATTCCAGAATCATACTTATTTTTATGATATCATATATGGTCATATTCTTAGCTTCTTAGTAGTAATATTTCATTGCTAGTTGTTATTCGGGTGTTTATAACTTTTTGTTCTTATGCGTGTTTTGTCGAATAAATTCTTATTATTTTCTTTAGGTTATAGATACCTCATTTACAGAATGGTATTAGTGTAATATATATCATATTAATTCAATTAAATTCATTTATATAATCATTATGAAATGAAGATCATGTAGAACGAGTCGCATCACATCGTGGAGACGGTATTCCGTACGTACGCACGAGTGATGATATTGTTCCTATGATCGTGGAATTGTATTGGAGTATATGTATACTATTTCAGAATCAATATCACTTTATAATAGTCATATATAGTAATTATGTACACCATTATACCCATTCAATTAAGGTGGTGGTGGAAAACAGATTACACCACGGCGTGGAGACGGTATTCCGTACGTACGCACGCGCGGTGATTTCTTTTTCCGTAGGATGGATAGATGGTGAAATAGGGTTGTTTCATACTTATAATAACATATCAGTATATTAGTGATAATTATGTTATTTCTTCATAATGAAACAACTAAAGAAGAAGAAGTGGAAGAAGAAATAAAGATGAAACAATCGGTAACGGACATTACCTCTTCTTTGAAGTGCTTCTTTGAGACCTTCTTTTAGGGCACTAAAATTGGTCTTTGAGGAAGACCAGAACCTCTAGGATTTTTCTAGGGAAGTGGAGAGGAGAATTGGGCAGGGGTTGGCCGAGCTTGAAGGCTCAAAGTTGTGTGAGGAAGAGAGGGAGGAGGTGCCCTTTTATAAGGGAGGAGAGGGGCACCTTTGGAATAACTAAACATATTATTTTATTATAAAGTCAAGTTCGGTTTTAAATAGCTCCAAATTGATTTATTTCGAGGATAAGGTGGGTATGGGTCGAAATTATCTCATCCAATAGAATTTAGACATGTTTAGGTTCCTATTTTAACCTTATCATTAAGATTTAACATTAAGTTAAATAATTTTACTTTTACCATGTCTTCTTGTGTTCTTACACTATAAGGTTAATAAACTTACTATAAGAAGCCAAAAGAACCCCAAATTGTTTATTATTAATATATATAACCTTATCTAAGTCATTTGGCCGAACCTTAGATTTTTAGGAATAAAATAAAAATTAATAATATAATATTTGTTTTAAAAACTATTTTATGTTAATTTTGATACAATTTGGTACATGATTTTTATGAAATTTATAAAAGAATGATAAGTTCGAACCAAGTTACTTAAATCAACAATAACATGTCATATTAACCTAGAAAATTAGTTTAAGTCATAAAAAGTCTCAAATTATATTTATTTGGGTATTTATAATATCAATTATTAAATTTTTTCACTTTTATGGTAATTACTGCATCATCATTGTGTCATAAATAAATTAGTTTATTTAATGTCTGAAAATTATAAATAAAATATCATTATGTAGGAAATCCTTTTAGATTTCTAATGAGTATTTATATTCGAATTTATCTTATGCATAACCCTATATTAAAAATAATTTACTTATTAAACATTGATTTTAACTATTTTAACCCTTCTTTAAATAAATTAATAATAAATGTCCTAATCTAATCCAAGTGGGCCTAAATGGTCATATGTTATTCCTAGGGTTGTTTTTGGTCGAATTACACTTGTTAAATAGAATTAGGACATGTTTTAGGGTAATAATAATATCATTTTTACCCTTAATTACCCTATTTACTTTTAACAGTGGTAAAAAAAAGTAAAAAGTTAGTATTCACCAAAAAATTATTTTCATCTCATTGAACCACATTTTACTTACTGAAATCAACCGTGTCTCTCGGATTTTTGAAATTCCACTCACAGAAGCGGTAAAATTAAGTTTTATGAGCAATTCAGTTTTTTTTAACTACCACTTAGTGGTTTCACTATTCATCAAAATTTGAAAGTTTTCAGAAAAATGCCAAAAATTAGGCCTAAGCTATATTTGATATTATGAACTCAAAAATGATTTCTATTTTACCAAATTCAAAACATATCAGTTGCATTAATTTAAAAATTAATTCCCGTCGTCAAAACAAAAGGCGTGTTTTTAAGAGATAATAACTATCAAAAGATTGACACTTGTTTATAACTGGTTTAAATGTGAAATTGCATCCAAGGACCAACATTGTATTAAATTGTAAAAATATATTTTAAATATAATTTAAAACCAATAAAAATAATAAATTTATCACTATTAATTATTTGGATTGAAAAAGTTTTTTTTAATTAAAATTTAGTAATTTTCACTATTCATCAAAATATAAAAGTTATCCGAAAATCACCAAAATTTTACCCTAAGCTAATTTCGATATTCCGAATCCAAAAATGAAGTCCATTTTGAAAAATAAAATTTACAAAATTTCAAAAAGTGGTTATTACTATTCATAACGGCTAGTTTTAATAATATTTTAATAGCATATCGTTGTTTAGCGAAACTTGGTGTTGCGTACAACACACGCTATCGTGGAAGGTCGCGATTGCATGTAATTCAAGCCAGGTCAGAGATGTGTGTTGTGAAAGCTCCTTTTGGTGTAGCGTACAACACAAGACATTAATGAAATTAAAAAGAATATTTTTCAAAAAATCTCAGGGTGTTACATTCTACCCCCCTTAAAATGAATTTCGCCCTCGAAATTCGTCGGGGTTATAAATGGTTTACTATTAGAAAGTTTATTTAATAGAAACCCACATCGTAAAAATGAATACCAAAACCAATCTTTAAAAATGAAAGTATGAAACTTAATGGTTACCCAAATAAACTAATCACTGGGTTTCCACATAGGTGAAAATATGGATATGGAAGAAAAATCTAACCATCATGTTCTGATGGAGAGTGGTAGAGAACATGGCTATGGAAAATCCAACAATCACAAATCTATAAATTTGTGATGATCTAAGGTACCATCTGATTAATCATATATAAGAGCACTAGGACAACATTTTTGGTTTTCAAGATCGTTTCCATAAAGTTGAAGAATTTGAATTAGAATAAATACTTACTTTATTTTGGTACAATCTCACTGTTGTTCGTGCCTTGAACAATTTCCACTTCATCTCTTAAATAAATGAAGTTGAATTTATTATTCGTGAATTGTTAGCAGATCATGTGATAGAATGGCGGGTCATTCGATCTGTCTCAAACAAAAGGTAAGCAAAAGTTATTAAATATACATAAGTCATTCTATAGTGAGATTAATCATATATGGTTCCTAAAATGGACTTATACTTCATATATCATACTACTTAATATAATAAAACTAGTTTCTACTAAACAGGGACTTCCTGTAGGTCAGTGGTAGGCGATAAAGGCCAGTCGCACTTCGGTTGTGGGTTCGATTGACACAGCCTTGTCCGACGCGATGGGCTATCGCCCGTCCTGCTGGTTGTCCTTTTTCTATAACTATATTACTATAACATCCCATCAATAATATCGAAAAAACTTCTATCCTTAAACAATACTAACTTATGTCCAACATAATCCATTCCAATCTTTAGGCTTATCCATAATACTGCAGTCCATTCTCATAACATAGTGAAAATGATTATGAGAGATTTAATACCATCGTTGATCCCCATATATCATAAGATATGTTTTGTTGGTCACATTCCAAACATTCAAAGTCCTTAATCATGTATTCTCTTGAATACCCATTGAACCTTATTGAAAACATGAGTACTGTTAAAAGTTAACACTTTCCACATACCAAAATCCTCAAAATTCTATATACTCAAACCATGATATCACTTAGTGCTTATATCAATCATGAGCTCATGAATACTGTCAAACATTTCATTTTCTACTAATCCCTTCATTATGCGCATATCATCTATATTCCAAAAATATCTGAATATCATTTAATGGATACTGGTACCATTAATCATACACTTTCAAAACTCAAGGAAAGACAACAGTGTAACAATCCTTAGATGTCTCTTTATTCCATAGTAACATGAGATTACTTATACAACATTACACATGATAAACATGTAATCATTCCACTACATTCTTAAACCATTGACCAAGCTTCAACAATTATTTCATCTCACATATCATTTGTAGTCTCTTCATCATCATCAACATAAATACTACCCATACGACCATACTGATTCTCTTCATGAGACTTTACCTTAGGGCATTGGTTTGCATAATTCCCGTACATTCCACATTTAAAACATTTAACCATTGTTGATGTCGTAGCAATACCATTATCCTCATCCCTGGTGTTAACTGAACCTTTTCCTTTGCACTTACTGGCTTTGTGTCCTTCTTTTCCACACCCAAAGCATCTTCCAGTTCCTTTGAAACATTCTCCTTGATGCCTCTTCCCACATAATTTACATAGGGGAAATTGAACTTTCTTTCCTCTATGATCATCATGAAACTCCATCTTTCTCTTATTAGCCGATTCAGGAAACTTACCAAATCTTACTTTATTGATCATATTATGAGATTGCTGATTCGGCATAATAATGATGTTTGGACTTCCAAATCCCATATCATTTGGTTTCTCATGAAAAAGATCATTCCATTGTCCATCATATCCTCCATTATCGCGAATCACCTTGTTTCCAGCCATTTTCTAAAAACCGAAAAGAATAGTGTTAGAGGCAAAAATCATAATAAAGGTGGAGTAACTTCAATATCTTACATCTTAGGTTAAATTCTAATATCGTTACCATAGTTCTAGGACTATACTATACGTATACTTATCCTTAGGGACATCCCTAGACATACCTTAGAAATATCTCTAGGGATCTCACTAACGTTCTCACATCCTAGTTTCCAAAGGTTGACTAAAACTTTCCTCTGATACCAATTGTAGAGACCCTAAGCTTGACGTACATTGACATTACATTACATTTGCAGAATACTTAGTACATAACAAAAACACACACACAAGGATCGTAATAGTTTAGTGTCTTTGGAAACTCGGAATATAATATTCTAATCCTGGTAAAAGATCTTCAACATCTCCCATAAAGATCTTCCTTTTTTTTACCTAAAACCTTTCTTTATATCCCGGGGAAAAGAAAACATAAAAGGGTGAGCTCAAATGCTCAGTAAGGGTAATCAAAAGAAATATCAATCACATCATATACATAAGCACATAACTTTTGGAAATCATAACCTGCAAAAGAGATCATAATTTCATAACATGGGGTAAATCATGGCAGCGAAATGTAATCACAATAATCATAACTTAAAACATGAAACTTTGTGGCATTCACACATAATCATATAGAATCATTTCTTTTTAGTCAAGACTCATTGCCAAGACTATCTTAGTGGACAAAGTCCCTTTCTGAACCGAGTCACCCTCATTTCAGTCCTGTTTCACTAAACCAGTATAACCTACCATTCCAGCCATGTCTATCTCATGAGATATAAAATCTTTACCCAATGGATTGGAGGGAGATATAGGTCCCACCCATCTCATAATGATACCATTCTTTTGTGTGCCACAAAATCCTAAATCATACATCATTGCATAACCCATGTAGTAAAAATGGGAATCTTAAACATCATAACATCATAAAACAATTCATATACGATAGAGGAATTCATAAAAATAATTCCATCACAACATAATCAAATTAATGTAATAATAGGGATAAAAACAGAACCCTTTATTATCTTAGATGGAAAATAATTTTGATAAAACACTTGAACTTCATTCTTGAGGAAAATATCCTTTCTACTTCAAAAACACTTTTCCTTTATTAACATGTCATATAATTTTAAACTAAAAGAAGTTGATTAAAAATAAACATGAAAACTTGTGAAGGAATCTTTTTGGAAATAATGTTTTAAAAATCCATTCATGCCGTATAAGTTAAAAAACATTCTTCTCGTACTTTTGTCAGAAAAGTCAAAAAGTACCTCGTACGAAAAATGACAAAATATTCCTTTCATATCCTTTACTAAAAACTCACCGAAGGGTAAAATTGGATTTAAAAAATTGTAGGTGGATGGAAATAATATTACATATTTAGGAAACATGGATGTGGATGATAAAATACACCCCAGTAAATACGAAAGTATAAACAATCTCGGATAAAAAATTGAGATTGTGATATTTCCCTTACCTTAGGTCCGACTTTCTTTGTAAGTGTCTGAACCTCCTGTATAATGATTTAAATAATGTTATTGACTTATTACAGAATCATACTTATTTTTATGATATCATATATGGTCATATTCTTAGCTTCTTATTAGTAATATTTTATTGCTACTTGTTATTCGGGTGTTTATAACTTTTTGTTCTTATGCGTGTTTTGTCGAATAAATTCTTATTCTTTTCTTTAAATTATAGATACCTCATTTACAGAATGGTATTAGTGTAACATATATCATATTCATTCAATTCAATTCATTTATATAATCATTAGGAAATGAAGATCATGTAGAACGAGTCACATCACATCGTGGAGACGGTATTCCGTACGTACGCACGAGTGATGATATCGTTCCTATGATCGTGGAATTGTATTGGAGTATATGTATACTATTTCAGAATCAATATAACTTTATAATAGTCATATATACTCATTATTTACACCATTATACCCATCCAAGTAAGGTGGTGGTGGAAAACAGATTACACCACGGCGTGGAGACGGTATTCCGTACGTACGCACGCGCGGTGATTTCTTTTTCCGTAGGATGGATAGATGGTGAAATAGGGTTGTTTCATACTTATAATTACATATCAGTATATGAGTGATACTGATGTTATTACTTCATAATTAAACAACTAAAGAATAAGAAATGGAAGAAGAAATAAAGATGAAAGAATCGGTAACAGACATTACCTCTTCTTTGAAGTGCTTCTTTGAGACCTTCTTTTAGGGCACTAAAATTGGTCTTTGAGGAAGACCAGAACCTCTAGGATTTTTCTAGGGAAGTGGAGAGGAGAATTGGGTAGGGGTTGGCCGAGCTTGAAGGCTCAAAGTTGTGTGAGGAAGAGAGGGAGGAGGTTCCCTTTTATAAGGGAGGAGAGGGGCACCTTTGGAATAACTAAACATATTATTTTAGTATAAAGTCAAGTTCGGTTTTAAATAGCTCCAAATTGATTTATTTCGAGGCTAAGGTGGGGATAAGTCTAAATCCTCTCATCCAATAGAATTTAGACAAGTTTAGGTTCCTATTTTAACCTTATCATTTAGATTTAACATTAAGTTAAATAATTTTACTTTTACCGTGTCTTCTTGTGTTCTTACACTATAAGGTTAATAAACTTACTATAAGAAGCCAAACGAACCCCAAATTGTTTATTATTAATATATACAACCTTATATAAGTCATTAGGCCGAACCTTATATTTTTAGGAATAAAATAACAATTAATAATATAATATTTGTTTTAAAAACAATTTTATGTTAATTTTGATACTATTTGGTACATGATTTTTATGAAATTCATAAATGAATGATAAGTTCGAACCAAGTTACTTAAATAAACAATAACATGTCATATTAACCTATAAAATTAGTGTAAGTCATAAAAAGTCTCAAATTATATTTATTTGGGTATTTATAATATTAATTATTAAAAAATTTCACTATTATGGTAATTACTGCATCATCATTGTGTCATAAATAAATTAATTTATTTAATGTATGAAAATTATAAATAAAATATCATTATGTATTAAATCTTTTTATCTTCTTAATGAGTATTTATATTCGAATTTATCTTATGTATAACCCTATATTAAAAATAATTTACTTATTAAACATTGATTTTAACTATTTTAACCCTTCTTTAAATAAATTAATAATAAATATCCTAATCTAATCCAAGTGGGCCTAAATGGTCATATTTTATTCCTAGGGTTGTTTTTGGTCGAATTACACTTGTCCAATAGAATTAGGACATGTGTTAGGGTAATAATAATATCATTTTTACCCTTAATTACCCTATTTACTTTTAACCGTGGTAAAAAAAAGTAAAAAGTTACTATTCACCAAAAAATTATTTTCATCTCATTGAACCAAATTTTACTTACTGACATCAACCGTGTCTCTTGGATTTTTGAAATTCCACTCACAGAAGCAGTAAAATTAAGTTTTATGAACAATTCAGTTTTTTTTAACTACCACTTAGTGGTTTCACTATTCATCAAAAATTGAAAGTTTTCAGAAAAATGCCAAAAATTAGGCATAAGATATATTTGATATTATGAACTCAAAAATGATTTCTATTTTACCAAATTCAAAACATATCAGTTGCATCAATTTAAAAATTAATTCCCGTCGTCAAAACAAAATGCGTGTTTTTAAGAGATAATAACTATCAAAAGATTGACACTTGTTTATAACTGGTTTAAATGTGAAATTACATCCAATGACCAACATTGTATTAAATTGTAAAAATATATTCTAAATATACTTTAAAACCACTCAAATTAATAATTTTATCACTATTAATTATTTCGATTGAAAAATTTGTTTTTAATTAAAATTTAGTAATTTTCACTATTCATCAAAATATGAAAGTTATCCGAAAATCACCAAAATTTCACCCTAAGCTAATTTCGATATTCCAAATCCAAAAATGAAGTCCATTTTGAAACATAAAATTTACAAAATTTCAAAAAGTGGTTATTACTACTCATAACGGCTAGTTTTCATAATATTTTAATAGCATATCGTTGTTTAGCGAAACTTGGTGTTGCGTACAACATACGCTATCGTGGAAGGTCGCGATTGCATGTAATTCAAGCCAGGTCAGAGATGTGTGTTGTGAAAGCTCCTTTTGGTGTAGCGTACAACACAAGACATTAATGAAATAAAAAAGAATATTTTTCAAAAAATCTCGGGGTGTTACATTATAACCCTAGTTAAGTTAATTCTTAGATTAAAGCCTCAATACTTTGTAATTTTGATCAAAATTATGTTTTTAGGTGAGTGTTAATTTAATGAAAAATCACACAAATATCAAGGATGTCACGAACCAACCCAGGTCGACCCTAAACCGGTCACCCGATCCAGTCCACGGAAAGTCCTGAGGGGTGTTCCCGATCCCCCCGGGATGGAAACTAGTGCCAGTAATCAAAACATACATCTGGGAATGATTTAATCCCCCAAAAAAATAAACAAACAGGACCAGATAAAGAAATGAAATAAACTAAGGACGCTGCAGCATGAACAACTGAAAATAAATAAAATAAACTAATCCAGATACAAGGTGAAACTCAACAGACAGAGAACTAAAATACATAACTGAAAACCCCAAATGAACAAACCAAACCACCACAACCCAATCTTCATGTGACCTCTTGGTCACCACCAACCATAAGACCAGCTATTCTCCAACATCAAGCACTTTATAGGGAAACCTGAACAAAGACTGAACCTACAAAACAACTCGGGTATACCGACACTGAGTGGTACAAGTAGGGTGTGAGCTAATCGCTCAGTAGGCAAGCACCACAAATTCTATGTCATTTCTTCCACAAGACATTCCATTAATACTAGTTTAAACTACATTATAAAATTAGGTTTTTATACACACATTTCTTTTTAAAAACAAACAAACATGATCCACTGCACTTTAAGTTTAAAACTAAATACAAGGGGAAAGAAAGGAGAGTTGTGCTCTCTTTTTCAAAACATCTAATTGAAATCCTTTTTGATGTAATCACAATTTCACAGTTTTCTAAATAAATACCAAAACCAGGTGCAAAGAAAAAGTGTTCACACAAAGAGGGAAATGGATCTAATAGTACTCGTAATGGGGAAACATGGGAAATCCTAGGAACGAAGAGGAATACTAGAACATACTATACATGTGACTCATCCTAAAAGCATGCCCTAACTCGATGACGTCATAACGCCCTAACACTCGGCATAGACCTACATGGCCTAACCGAGGGGCCCAATCCCCATAGCAACAATAACTCAGTATTACCCTACTATAGGGCCACTAGCCAGTGCGTAGTCTAAACTAGTGCAGCAATAGTTCTTAGTAAACCTCTTTTCTATGCTAGGTTCCCATGAAAAGTTCTCAAGGGGGTGTTCCATATCATTCAAACAACAAGTCACATACATATAATCAACACACCACACAAACTGGCACCGCCCCGACCACCTCAAGGGTTTGTCCCTTGCCTCAAAATAATTATCCAGAGGAGGTCCCATACCGAGGACCCTCCAATATCATGATCAATCTATGAGGCAAGAGGCCTATCCCAAGAGGGGTTTTCCAACAACCGTTTCGAAGATGCCAAACGGGCCTTTAGATTTACAATATTCACGCATTTACCAATAACACTTTGAAAAACGTTTCCAAAACAACAAATATAATTCATTTCATAAAATACCATACAATAACCACTTTTGTAACCAAATAAACCCTTAAAAACTCATTTCAACAATCCAACCCACCATTTCAAAACAACACACACTTTAAAGGGCCAAAGGGGCATATACCATTAAGCAAGTAATTTTAAAAACCCATTTAAAGACATAGGTCACCAATTTGAACATCACCAATACATTTATAAAAAAACCACACCATGTCTTTAAAACCTTTAATCCCTTCAAAGTGTCAACCTGGCAATTTGACTAAAACATAGTATGCACAGCCTAACAAAACACACCACACATTAAAATCCACTCTTAAAGTCATGCGCACCGTAAAACATTTTCCCAAACCAATTTCACACTTCTTCCATAATTTAATAAACCATTGAAACACCTTATAAATTTTTTTTAAGTAACTCTTCAAGGATTTTATATCGAGATCACACCCAAAACATTTAACAAAATCATTTCCAAAACAATACCGCTTATCCACATTCAATTGCAAAGGCACAAGCATGTGCATGAATGGAAGAACATGTCAAAACCTATTTTTAGCAAGTTAGACTAATAATAAATCATTACCATAAGCTAACTACAACTGTAATAAAGTGAAAATCAAGGTTTAACAATTAACTACTAAAATAAAAGCATCACATGGAACGAGATTGGAATAAATGGCATGGAAGCGCCTACCTCAAAGAATTGGCTGATCCAATTCTTTTGAAATCACACCGCCACCTGCTCACTCACACGCACTCCCACAAAAGCACACGCACTAGAAAGATAACATCGCCACCCCTTAACAAAACATTAGACACACAAAGACAGTGCGACGAAGACCAATGCACAACCAAATAATTAACAGGGACTCAAAAAAAAACATAAGGCACTAATTTGGAAGACGCAAAACAAAACAGCGGGTGCATTAACCTTACCTGAAAAATTAGCGGCAAGGAAAATTGAGTTTTTCCGCCTCACCCTTAGCAGCGGATGTCAGAACCTTGACCAACAGGTCCCGATACGTCAATTGTATACTCTAGACATCGTGCAAAAAGAGTGAATCACAAACTGAGACATCAATGATGGTCAAATTGAATAAAACACCAAAATTGAAATAGAAATATTCTAGAGGAGAGGAGTGTTCTTTCCAGATAGGGAGAGGAGGCGCTGTGAAGAGGGTAGGGTCGTGCCAGAACAAGGCGGAGGCGCTGTGCAGGGGTTTGGGTCACGCCAGAACTAGTCGGAGGCTCTGCACAAGGGTTCAGGTCGTGTTGAAACAAGGCGCAGGTGCTGCGCAAGGGTTCGGGTCGCATTGGAACGAATGGGAGGGGAAATCGGGCCGTCGTCACTACTGGCCGGAGCGGGAGAGGAGGAGGAGGCCTCCGAGCTGGGGTGAGGTCAGAGGGTGCCGACGAAAGGGGGTGCAGGGTTCGTCGCTGAGAGGGTGCGGCTGCACGGAGGTGGTGGAGCTGGGGGTGCGGCCAGAGGGACAGCGGTTGAGGGGAGCCGCGGAGGGGCGCCGGGGTGCGGACGGCGTGGCGCGGCCAGCCGGACGGCGAGCAAGCAGCGCAGGGAGGTGGCGGCGGGGCCGCAGTGTGAAGAGGAGGAGAAAATGGGGGGAGGGGGCGAACGCACGAGAAAAAGGGGTGGGCGGCCGGGTAAGTTTAGGGTTATGGTTTTTTTCTTATCTTAATAATAATAATAATAATAATACTAAATTGATAATAATAATAATTATAATAATAATATACAAACTTAATAATAATAATACAACCATAATAATAAAATTTGTAATATCAAAAATTAATTTCATCCAAATTATCTTGCATTATTTATTTATTTATTTATTTTCATTCACCAGCGAAATTAATTTATGTATTTATTCCGAACCGACTAACTACGCGATTCGCCTGCCGTAAGACGCGTGGTTTAGCAAACTGCGCCCGAACTGTGCCACCTGGTTTTTCCTGGTTATAGGGTTAAGCTATGCGCTTGTCACACGACTTTATAAACCACGTGCAGGTCACGCACCATAACTCCGACCCATTCGAGTAACCGCGCAGGCAACGTGCAATTACTTCTAGCAGTGCAGACTGACTGTGCAACTGAGAAAGTCATCCAAAACACAAAATAATAATTAGAACAATTAAAAATAATAATAAATAAATCAGGTCAGGGTGTGACAAATCTCCCCACCACAAAACTTTCTGCCCTAGAAATTCACCAAGCCGACAGTTGACACAACTCGAGTCCATGCCGAGACGAAACTGAGGAAAAACTGTGAATCTCGGGATGAACTTACTCTCAACCGGTCACACCCGACCGATTCAAGAGAATACTGAAGCCCCAGGTTGAGGGGATAACACGGGAGGGTTCTACCCACCACAAGAATTAACTAATATGGAAACCATGAAACCCGATCATACCACCCCCGACTGGGGGGGGGGGCAACACAGGAACTCCCAAACCGCACCCAGTTAATTTCTCAACATGGACCAAACAAAACCCAGAGACCTAAATGGAAATCTTGATACGAATGGACCCAACAACCTGAGGATAAGGAATTAACTCAACCCCTCACACACCGACTGAATAAAATCCTCACCCTAATTAGAGACTAGGTAATTCCTAGCCCGAACTCAGAAAGGACCCTAAAACATCGCCCGTTAATTTCACGAAACCAAACATCCCCCTAACGAACACAATTGAGACCCAACTCAAAATTAGAACGACCCATTTATTCATGGGCCCAACACCCTTCAAGGAAATCTAAACTATTTGAAAACACACTGATAACAGATAAGACCGCTTAGACTGTGGTAGAACAAGTTCATCCCATCACCACAACTATTATGAGCTTACAACGGTGACAAGAACAGAACAAGGGAAATTTGGATATATACCTCCCAAAGCTGAAAACATGAACCAGTCCAAGGATCCACACACTCTCGGCAATTCCTGACTATGCACGAGCTTCACCCCGAGACCTGTGGTTGGGGCTCTGATGGCTGGATCACCTTTTGCCTCACAGTCAGCCATTTGCATCCTCTAGTCCCCAACTTCTTCTCCTCAATGATTAAAATTCCCATGACAGTGGAATGTTTTCAAAGGGATGTAGGATGATGGTTTAGAATGCCCAAAAAGGCTACACTAGTGGCATGTAAGAGAATAGTTAGACAACCTGGAAGTCGGCACCGACGAAGATTTTGTATTTCTGACAGGTTCCTCCGACATGCACTCCTTGCCAGATGGGGAACCCTCACTAGAGAAAATTACCACCAAACACACCCCAAACTTCAACGATGGCGAGAAATTTCACCTTTACTAGTCCAAAACTGGACCCTCAAATAAATCTGAGACGATACGTACCCTAACAACCCTGGGAGTTCCCAACAACCTGAAGACCCACTCTAATTCCACAACCACACAACTGCCCCTTATAGACTTTGATTACTTTGATCGATAGGCAACACACAAAAAGAACTGAAAACAGGGCATGAATCATTAGCAACCTTAGTGACCTTTTTGGGCGGCATACTCAGAACAACATAAAAAAACACAACTGAAATCAGCATCTATCCAAAACACAATCAAAGCAACAACCCGATCCAAGGGAAACATACTCATAAGCTAAACATATACAAACATAAGTAAAAAATTTATTTTCCAAAAACCATCATTTCTTTTAAATTTTAAAACTCGCCTATGGCCCCTTATGGACTACCACATGTGAATTCACCAAATCCCGGCTACATCGCTTGAAGACAAGTGCTCCCTCACACTCTCTACACATATTGATGTACATGTGATCCTCCATAATTAATACCAATGTTCGAAAACTTTTTTCCCTTATCAAATCCAAACAAGAAATAAAATTTTCCAAATCGAAACACTCCCACTTTAAAAATTCAGTTTACCAATTTCAAAACTATTTAAAAGAAACAATTTACACTTTAAAATTGCTTCCATTTTTAACACATGCTCACATCAACCGAGATCAAAACGAAACACAATCAACAATAAACCACCGGAATGAGGGACTAGTGCATATTCCTAACCTGGAGACATGGTGGTGAGTCATGACCCAGTTAAGGAATTACTCTAAGAGGACCTTGAACTAGACACTTGGACTCCACATGGGTCACCACCCCATGTGGGGCCACAAAAAGAACCAGTTCGCCTTCATTATCATCTCTCAAACCAAAACAACCAAGGGAAAAAGACTTAAAACTCAGACTACCCCTGTAACTCAGGTCTCATCACGGGCAGTGGTGATCGAGCACCGACCCGTAACCTACCTCCTGAGCCCCAAAAATCCTAATATCCTTCTACCAGACATCCCAAATATCAAGGGCCCCCTTTGATACCATTTTTTCACGCACCAACCCGGGTCGACCCTGAACCGGTCACCCGAGCCAGCACGCGGAAAGTATCGAGGGGTGTTCTCGATCCCCCAGGACGAAAACTAATGTCGGGAATCAAAACATACACCTGGGAATGATTTAAGACCAAAACAAATAAACAACCAGAACCAGATAAAGAAATGAAATAAACTAAGGACGCTACAGCATGAACAAATGAAAATAAATAAAATAAACTAATACAGATACAAGGTGCAACTCAACAGACAGAGAACTAAAATACAAAACTGAAAACCCCAAACGAACAAACCAAACCGCCACAACCCGATCTCTATGTGACCTCTTGGTCACCACCAACCATAAGACCAGCTATGCTCCAACATCAAGAACCTGCTAGGGAAACCTGAACAAAGACTGAACCTACAAAACAGCTTGGGTCTACCGACACCGAGTGGTATAGGTAGGGTGTGAGATAATTGCTCAATAGGAAAGCACCATAGATTCCATGTAATTTCTTCCACAAGACATTCCATTAATACTATTTTGAACTACATTATAAAATTAGGTTTTCATACACACATTACTTTTTAAAAACAAACAAACATGATCTACTGCCCTTCAAGTTTAAAACCAAAGTATAAGGGGATAGAAAGTGGAGCTGTGCTATCTTTTTCAAAACATCTAATTGAAATCATTATTTATGTAATCAAATTTTCACATTTTTCTAAATAAATACCAAAACCAGGTGAAAAGAAAAAGTGTCCACACAAAGAGGGAAATGGCTCTAATAGTACCCGTGATGGGGAAACACGGGAAATCCTAGGAACGCAGAGGAAGACCAGAATATACTATACATGTGACTCATCTTGAATGTATGCCCTAACTCGATGACGTCATAACACCCTAATGCTCGACATAGCCCTACATGGCCTAACTGAGGGGCCCAATCCCCATAGCAGCAATAACCCAGTATTCCCCTGCTATGGGGCTACTAGCCAGTGCGTAGTCTAAACTAGTGCAACAATCATTCTCAGTAAACCTCTTTGCTATACTAGGTTCCCATGAAAAGTTCTCAAGGGGGCGTTCCATATCATTCAAACAACATGTCACATACATATAATCAACATACCACACAAACGGGCACCGCCCCGGCCACCTCAAGGGTTTGTCCCTTACCTCAAAATAATTATCCAAAGGAGGTCCCATATCGAGGACCCTCCCATCTCATGATCAATCCACGAGGCAAGTGGCCTAACCCAAGAGGGGTTTTCCAACAAAACTTTTGAATATGCCAACCAAGACTTTAGCTTTAAAACATTCATGCATTTACCAATAACACTTTGAAAACCATTTCCAAAACAACAAATACCATTCATTTTATAAAATACCATACAACAACAACTTTTGTAACCAAATAAACCATTAAAAACTCATTTCAACAATCCAACCCACCATTTCAAAAACAACACACACTTTCAAGGGCCAAAGGGTCATATACCATTAAGCAAGTAATTTGAAAAACCCATTTAAAGACATTTTCAACAATTTTAACGTCATCAATACATTTATAAAAA
Source organism: Viscum album (assembly GCA_963277665.1). NCBI lineage: Eukaryota > Viridiplantae > Streptophyta > Magnoliopsida > Santalales > Viscaceae > Viscum > Viscum album. The sequence goes on from OY728141.1 coordinate 1,331,197,453, forward strand.
AAGCCAAACCATGTCCTTAAAACCCTTAATCGCTTCAAAGTGTCAACCAGACAATTTGACTAAAACATAGTATGAACTACCTAACCAAACACACCACACATTAAAATCCACTCATAAAGTCTTGCGCAGCTTAAAACATTTTCCAAAACCAATTTCTCACTTATTCCATAATTTAATAAACCATTGAAACACCTTATAAAACAATTCTAAATAACTCTTCAAGGCTTTTATATCGAGAAAAAGCCAAAAAATTTAACAAAATCATTTCCAAAACAATACCGCTTATCCACATTCAATTGCAACGGAAAAAGCACGCGCATGAATGGAAGAACATGTCAAAACCTATTTTTAAAAAGTTAGACTAATAATAAATCATTACCATAAGCTAACTATAACTGTAATAATGTGAAAATCAAGGTTTAACAATTAACTACTAAAATACAAGCATCACATGGAATTATATTGGAATAAATGGCATGGAAGCACCTACCTCAAAGAATTGGCCGAGCCAATTCTTTTGAAATCACACCGCCACCTACTCACGCACACGCACTCCCACAAAAGCGCACACACTAGAAAAAAAACATTGCCACCCCTTAAAAATAAGTCAACACCCAAAGTCAATGCAATGAAGACCAACGCACAACCAAATAATTATCAGGGACTAAAAAACAACATAAGGCACTAATTTGGATGATGCAAAACAAAACAGCGGGTGAATTAAACTTCCCTGAAAAATTGGGAGTAAGGAAAATCGAGTTCGTCCACATCGTCCATGGCGGTGGATGTCGGAACCTTGACTAACGGGTGCTGATACATCAATCACATACTATAGACATCGTGCAAAAAGCGTGAATCACAAACTGAGACATCAAATATGGTTAAATTGAAGAAAACAAAAAAATTGAAACAGAAATATACTAGAGGAGAGGAGCGTGCTTTCCAGATTGGGAGTGGAGGCGCTGCGAAGAGGGTCGGGTTGTGCTGGAACAAGGAGGAGGCGCTGCGCAGGGGTTAGGGTCACGCCGGAACAAGGAAGCGGCGCTGCGTAGGGGTTCAGGTCATGTCGGAACAAGGTGGAGGCACTACGTAGGGGTTCAGGTCACACCAGAACGAAAGGGAGGGGAGATCGAGCTGCTGTCGCTGCTGGCCGGAGCAAGAGAGGAGGAGGAGGCTGCCGAGCCGGGGTGCGGTCAAAGGGTGCTGACGGAAGGGGGTGCAGAGTTCTTCTCCGGAAGGGTGCGGCTACGCGGAGGAGGCGGAGCTGGGGGGTGCGGCCAGAGGGACGTCGGCAGAGGGACGCCGGGGCACGGCCGGCATGGCGCGGCTAGCTGGACGGCGAGCAGGCAGTGCAGGGAGGCGGCGACGGGGCCGCAACGCGAAGAGGGGTAGAAAACGATGGGAGGGGGCGGACGCATGGGAAAAAGGGGTGGGCGGCTGGGTAAGTTTAGGGTTAAGGTTTTTTTCATATCTTAATAATAATAATAATAATAATACTAAATTGATAATAATAATAATTATAATAATAATATAACAAACTTAATAATAATAATACAACCATAATAATAAAATTTGTAATATCAAAAATTCATTTCATCCAAATTACCTTGCATTATTTATTTATTTTCATTCACTAGCCAAATTAATTTATGTATTTATTCCGAACCGACTAACCACGCGATTCTCCTGCCATAAGACACACGGTTGAGCAAACTGCGCCTGAACCGTTCCACCCAGTTTCGCCTGGTTATAGGGTTAAGTTGCATGCTTGTCGCGGAGCTTTATAAACCGCATACAGGTCGCATGCTATTAGTCTGACCCATTAGGGTAGCCATGCGGTAAACGTGTAGTAACTTCTAGTAACAAGGACTGACCGCGCAACATAGAAAGTCATCCAAAACTCAAAATAATAATTAGAACAATTAAAAATAATAATAAATAAATCAGGTCGGGTGTGACAATTCTCCCCACTACAAACCTTTCTACCCTTAGAAAGTCACCAAGACGACAGTTGACACAACTCGAGTCCATGACCATACAAAACCGAGGAAAAACTGTGAATCTCGGGATGACCTTACTCTCAACAGGTCACACCCGACCGATTCAAGAGAAAACTGAAGCCTGAGGTTGAGGGCATAACACAAGAGGGTTATCACCACAACAAGAAATAACTAATATGGAATCCTTGAAACCCGATCATACCACCCCCGAGTGGGGGGGGGGGGCAACACGGGAACTCCCAAACTGCACCCAGTTAATTTCTCCACATGGTCCGAACAACACCCAGAGACTTAAAGAGAATGCTTGACACGAAACAACCCAACAAACCGAGGATAAGTAATTAACTCAACTCCTCACACACCGACCAAATAAAATTCTCACCGCAATCAAAGACTAGGGAATTACGAGTCTGAACTCAAAAAGGACCCTGAAACATCTCCCATTAATTTGACAAAACCAAACATCCCCCTAACGAACACAATTGAGACCCAACTCAAAATTAGAATGACCCATTTATTCACGGGCCCAACACCCTTCAAGGAAATCTGAATGGTTTGGAAACACACTGAGAACAGATAAGACCGCTTAGACTACGGTAGAACAAGTTCATCACATCATCACAACTATGATGAGCTTACTACGGTGACAAGAATAGAACAAGGGAACATTGGATATATCCCTCCCAAAGTTGAAAACATGGACCAGAACAAGGTTCCACACACTCTCGGAAATTCCTGACTATGCGCGAGCTTCACCCCGAGACCTGTGGTTGGGGATCTGATGGCTGAAGCATCTCCTGCCTCACAGTCATCCATTTGCATCATCTAGTCCCCAACTTCTTCTCCCCAATGATTTAAACATCCACGATGGTGGAATGTTTTCAAAGGGATGCAGGATGATGGGTTAGAATGCCCAAAGAGGATACACTAGTGGCACAAAAGAGAATAGTCAGACAACCTGGAAGTTGGCACCGACGAAGATATTGTCTTTGCGACAGGTTCCCCCGACATGCACTCATGGGGGGGGGGGTGATTGCAACACCCCCGAACGATAAAGGGTTAAATGACTAAATGATATGACTCATGTCAATAAGGTGCAACTTCCTTTTCAGGAGGTTATCTGATTAGAACTCCATAGTTAAGCGTGAGGAGGAACCCAACCTTAAGTGTGGTCCACAGTTAAGCGTGCTTGTCCTAGAGTAGTGATCAAGATGGGTGACCTTCTGGGAAGTTTCCTGTCACATTTGGTATGAGAGGAAGAACCCAGCCTTAAGTGTGGTGCACTACCTGGGTCGAGTTATAGGGCCCACAACGAGGACATTGTGCTCTAAAGGGGGGGGGGATTGTAACACCCCCGAACGATAAAGGGTCAAATGATTAAATGATATGACTAATGTCAACAAGGTGCACCTTCCTTTTCGGGAGCATATCTGATTAGAACTTCACAGTTAATTGTGCTTGGCCTGGAGTAGTGATTAGGATGGGTGAATTTTTGGGAAGATTCCTAGGGTGTGTGTAAGTGAGGACAAAAGCACACTAGAAAGGACATTTGTTGGCTTACTAGGACTGTCACATTTGGTATGAGAGGAGGAACCCAGTCTTAAGTGTGGTCCACAGTTAAGCATGCTTGGCCTGGAGTAGTGATCAGGATGGGTGACCTTCTGGGAAGTTACCTGTCACAAAGGATATCATAATATTAAACCCCAAATAAAGAAATCACCCTAATATTTATCAAATTTTTAAATAAAAAATCATCTATCAATCAATTTAAATAAGCTTTGTAAACAAAACCCCCAATAAAAAGTCAATAAATCAAAAAAAACCGACTCTAAAAAATAGTACCATCACCAAGGATTTGAACTGAGTGCCCCTATACAAATTAGAAGAGAACCAGACCTTTGAATGGTCGATATACGAAAATCATATACACTTAATATTATGTTCTATGATCTCACACAAGGGTTACATGCTAGGATATCATGCAAGTGTTATCAGGATGGGTGACCCTATACATGCTTGGCCTAGAGTAGTGATCAGGATGGGTGACCTTCTGGGAAGTTTCCTGTCACAAATGATATCATAATATTAAACCCCAAATAACGAAAACACCCTAATATTTATCAAAGTTTTAAATAAAAAATTCATCTATCAATAAATTTAAATAATCTTTATAAACAAAACCCCCAATAAAAAGTCAATAAATCAAAAACAACCGACTCTAAAAAATAGTACCATCACCAAGGATTTGACATGAGTGCTCCTATACAAATTAGAAGAGAACCAGACTTTTGAATGGTCGATATATGAAAATAATCTACACTTAATATTATGTTCTATGATCTCATACAAGGGTTACATGCTAGGATATCATGAAAGTGTTACATTATAGGATCTTACACAAGGATTACGTTCCAGGGTTGCATGCATGCATCTTATGATAGGGTATCACATAGGGGTAACATACCAGGGTCTTACACATGAATATACACAATATGGTTCTCATATGAGAAATATTATTATCATATCTGAACTTAGAAGAAGAAGATATAGAATCTTCCCTATTTAACAATACTTGAAAAATGTGTTTATTTAGTACTATATCTGAGGTAGTGAAAGGAATAAGGTGATTCTACATATTAGAAAGTGAGGTGACTTCTAGAATCATTATAGAAATAATAATACTTGTAATATCTTGATGAACTTTGAAAAGTGATAATTATTTTCCATGATATCTCCTGGAAATTTTATGTTCAAGGGGATTTTCACATCAAATATGTGAAGGATCAATTTATGTTCAAAGGAACCTATCATAAATTCGGTGAAACTATCAACAATAGAAGATATTTTTCTTTAGATGACATGAATTTTTTTTATTACAAATTAATGTGCATAAGAGGGTAGTGTGAGGGAAGTTATCCAATAGAGATAGTGTATCTACCCCAAATATTATAAGGGAAATGATTCCAATAAGAAGTGACCAAGCACAAAACAACATCAGTTCACTTTAGTATATTCGACACATTGAAACATTAGATTTTTATGGTCATTGAAAATATTCCAGGGAGGATGAACCACATAAAAATTTATGTTTCATTATGATTTATTTATTTCTTTACTTTTTATACACCATCATCAGAAAATTTTCTAGAGGATTGGATCAAAATAAAAAATAAAGATAAAAATAAGTTACCCTCATAATAAAGAGGTTAATATCTAGTGGGGAAGAAATAATTTTGAAAAGATTATACATACCTTCATTCACCCCCCACTTAGGGTATCTAATCCCATTTTAAGCCTAATATATTTCAGTGTCTCCTTGTGGCCTTAGGTGTGATCCCATAATTGGATGATGTGATCTTCAGAGATCCTGTGTGTACTTCTCGAGCGGGACCCAATTATTATGTCCTCTTAGATAAGAGTAATCAGAGATGACATGAATCATGGAGGGGGTACTCCCAGAACAAGAATTACCTAGAATCCTCATGCAGTATCCTGTGGATAGAAGTATTGGTTGAGACCATTTGATACCAGTTGATTTATATGAGTATATCTAGGTTTGTTTATGGTATTATTGTTATGATATAAATACTCTTGATGCTTCATGATTAGTGATTTTGGGGTGTACTACTGAGTATTATTATACTCACTCCTATATGGTATATTACCACACATTTCCTGTTTTATACAGATGAGTGACCATTTGATGGATTCCTAGGAGGACCAAGAGTAGGTGGATCATAGATCTAGATAGAAAGATCAAGGTGTATATCGATGTTGTATTTGAAAGTAGTTCCTTCCTTCAAAGTAAGTTAGAATATTTGTAGTTTTTGGTTGGGATTTTATTTTTCCATTTATTTCCTTTAGTACTAATTATCATACTTTGGTTGTGGGGTATATGTTTTTCATGAATTTACAATATCAACTCTTTTACATTTCATCATTTTATGGGGTTAGAGATGTGTGCATTTGTGCATGTAATTAGGATAATGCCTCCCATGTATCAGATATTCCTACTTATCGCTGGCCACTAACCCCTATCCTATTAGAAGAAAGATTGAAATATTCACACTCGACTTATCACCAACAAGGTAGGCCCGGGTAGGTCGGGATGTGACAGAGTGGTATCAGCACAGTTAGTTATACCTTAGGACCAAATTGTAGATTTTTTCTAGCTGTGAGGTTGGTTTAGTACTTATTGTAATATTGTTAATGTGTTTCAAGATCATATTTCTGGATCGGTACTCCAATGTTAGTGCAGTGGCCGACATATCAATTCATTAAAAACTTTAATAAACTTATTGTTGACATGGTACGTGTAGAAACTGGTTGTAGGGGAAATCATTGGTATATTAATCATATTGAAATAGGTTGTGGTTTCCTTGTCCTTGTGGAGTAAGATACAAATATATACTATTTAAACAAGGTACATCTTTTTTATTTCATAATTCATCAATGAAGATATCCAACCATGATTCCACTGGATAATCATGAGGATAATCTAGCATGTGAAGAGACTCCAGTACAAGGGAATATACAAGATATGGTATATCTAGGTGGTTTTCTAGTTATTCCCCCACCTATTGAGTAGTAGTTAGTGACTATTTTACTAGATGAGTATGAACAAATGTTGAGTGTACTAAATGATTTTCAGAGGCACTAGGTTTAAGGGAAATATGGACCCCAATATGGTTGTGGATTGGATAGAGGTATCCACCTGAGTTTTCTGCCTCATGAGGATTGTTGCAGATCAGATGAAGGTCCACTGAATGAGTCTTATTTAGAGATTTTTTGGGTGATGGTTAAGTCTAGTGACTCAATCACATGATGAGAAAATTATCTAATTTTTATAATTTTAGAGTCTCTTCAGAGAGGATTTATATGTGGCTATTTCTTGATCAGTAAACATATAAGATCTTTTGCATTTTCAATTGGGAAATATGATCATGGTAGTATATTCAACAAGGTTTAATTATTGCTTGTAGTAGTCCCAAAATATGGTACAATATTTTTTCTTTAGGGAATTAAACTTTTATTATAGATTAGTCCATGATATTAGTGATTCATGTATATATCTTTGAGTTTCCACTTATATTTTATTGATTAAGTAGGCTTTAGTTATGGAGAGATTCTTATTAAATTAGACACCAATAGTGGGTGATGGTAGTGGGAACCCAGGAGGAGAGACCTCAGCAGATGGTAGTCAACATTAGTCGTAGGGACCCGAGCATGCGATATGCTTTAGGAGGAAATCCCAGGATAGAGGATCAATGGTTCATGGATCTTAGGATGACTCAATTTTCAAAGGGAAAGATGATGATTATGATGCGATGATTATGGGAATATTACACAATATTGTCCAACCTATCCTAATAATTAAATATAGAAGGTTGAGGGACTTTCTAGGTAGAGAAATAGGTAGTATAAAGGAGGTGTACAAGGTAGTAGACATGGAACAGGGACAAGTAGATCAATAAGAGGCGGTAGGTCATTGAATCTATTACCAACACCACCCCTAGGTGTTCCTCACCTAGTTCATGGGGCTAGTGGACAGAGACATGGATATCTACAAGAATTTGGGGACAATTAGTATGAGGCTATTGGAATGATTAGAGGTTTGATATATTTCTACACTACTTTAGTTGTATTACTAATAGACATGGGTCTGAGGCACTCATTTCTTACTACTTCTATAGTTCGTGACTTAGAGATTTAATTTGAGACCTTAGCTCAAACCTTGCACTTTGAGACTAAGACAAGAGGAAACTCAATGATCAAACACATCCACCAATAGTGTGACCTAATTCTTAGAGGAAAGAGATTTATATGGGATATCTTTGTACCAATGATGAGACCTTATGATGTCTTTATAGGTATGAACTGGCTATCCAAAATTCATGAACATATTGACTGTTTTAGGTGTAGGATGTTGTGTATCCATAAGGATATATCATGGTTTTACTTTACAAGTGAGATGGAAACCCAAGAAGAGTAGAGAATTCTCATATGTATGAGAGTGTATCCGATTAATCACTAGTTGACTAGAAAAACTCTAGATGTAGTGGATGCTATGGGCTACCAATTTCTTGTGGTGGTGGTGGAGTATGATGATGTCTTTCCTAAGGATGTTTTAGTATTACCTTCCCACTAAGATATATAATTATTCTTTGATTTAAACCTATGAATGACCCTGATATCTATTCTATCATATCATATGGTTCCCATAGATCTTTGAGAATTGATGGTGTAGTTTGAGGACTTGTAGAGGAAGGGATTTATGAGACAAAGTGTTTCTATATAATGAAATGGATTTTTCATGTATTATTTTTGGATATTGTATAGATTATTTTCAAGACTAGGTATAAAGATGGAGTGGGATTCTAAGGCCTGGTGTTCTTGTAATAAATAGTTGAAATATTTGAAATATAAGAAATAAAAAGCATGTGTAGTTTTCTATAAAAAGTGGTATAAATTTTAAATGGGAACTTGGATTAGAAATCTGAGGGCATCATTGAGTTCGCAATATGGGTTTTACCCTAGGTATGACTTAACCTTAGTCAGCACATGTCATTTGTAGAAAAGTCAGCATGGGAATATAAATGAATAAAATAATTAAATAAATTATTTTATTTATAATTCTTAACTTAGTGATTAGTTAGTCTTTAAATAGACTGTTATGGAGAAATATTAGGGTTATCCACATAAAAATGTAACCATTATAGAGCTATTAGAGAGAGATCATTGGAGGATTCCTCTTAGGTGAATGGTGAACGAATCGTAGATCGATGATCGAAACACAACAGATTCAAAGTATCTCACCAACGATCATGGTGTAGTCTCATTCTTTATCAGAGATTGATTTGAATCATGTTAGGAAATTTTTTTAGTTTTTTTTATTTCCTCGTTTGTGTTTCTAGGATGAACGTGAATCAATAAAAGAACATATTGATTCATGGATCAGTCGTCTTATGGGATGAGTTAGATTAATTGGGGTTTGAGAGAATTTATTCCTGATTAAATTGATGATTTCTTCATTATTATTCTTATGAAGAAAAATCAAGATCAATATGAACATTGATCGAGATTCATTCCTCTCTTATATTCTTGTGCTTTTCTACCCCAAATCTACATTTATTGTGGTCATTCTTAATTTTTTCCATGGTTCTATATATCCCGATCAATTGATCATTGTGCACCCATTTCTTGGCACAATGATCTGATATCATAGATCCGAGGTTGACATGACATGATGGTGGTGTGACAATGGAAGCAATGATGAATCAAATGATGGTGGATACCCGATTTCACATTCCTCAATATTTTATAGTGCCTAATAAATAATGATAGATATATCTATTTTCTAAGTAGATTTTATGACTGAAACACATTTTTCTTTGATGAAGAGGCTTGGATGAGATGGGATCTTCAATTTCCTAGCAAGACTGTCACCAAATAAAAGGACGGAGGCACAAGGATTGTATATAGATTTTAGATCCTTATTTTTTGGAATTTACGTGTAACACCCCGAGCTTCCATGATACGCTTCTCATTTAATAATGCAATAGCTTGCATGGTACGCAACTTCGAGTTCTAAAACACCGCGACTAATCAAAGTAGCCGTTATGAATAGTAATAACCACTTTTTAAAATTATAGAAATTTTATATTTCAAAATGGACTTCATTTTTGTATTCGTAATATCAAAATTATCCTAAGTTGAATTTTTTGTAATTTTCTGAGAACTTCCAATTTTTTATGAATAGTGATAAATACTTAAAACAACTTTTTTAATCAAAATAATTTATTGTGATAAATTATACTATTTAGTGGTTTTAAAGTATAATTAGAATATATTTTTACCATTTTATCCAATGGTGGTCATTATAATTAATTTAACATTTAAATTGGACATAAACAATTGCCAATCTTTTGATATAAATTGTTTCTTAAAAACACGCTATTTGTTGTAACAGCGGGAATTAATTATAAAATTAATTAATGCAACTTATATGTTTGGAATTTTGTAAAATAGAAATCATTTTTGAATTCGGAATATCAATTATATCTTAGGGTGAAATTTTGGCATCGTTCTGAAAAACATCAATTTTTGATGAATAGTGAAACCACTAAGTGGTAGTTAAATAACTGATTTTTCGTTTAAATGAAATATTACCACTTCTGTGATTTGATTTTCAAAAATCCGACATACATGGTTGTCATTAAGAAGTAAAATGTGGTTCAATGAGATTAAATTAATTTTTTTGGTGAATAGTAACTTTTAAGTTCTTAATCGCGATTAGAGGTAATTAGTGTAGTTTAAGGTAAAAATAATGTTTTAATTATATGATATGAGCTTGACACTTGTCCTACTCCTATTGGATGAGTCATGGCCGACCAAGACAACCCATGGGTCAACTTGGGGACCCCATGGAGCCACTTTGGTTGGAAAATGACTTTAATATATATTTATTTAATGTTAAAATTAAATTGACACAAACATGAGTTGTTTTACTAAAATAGTTTTTAAGTGGGGTTACACAAGTCCAAATTTTGACAATAAATATTCATTAGAAATCTAAAAAGATTTCCTACATCATAGTAGTTTTTTTATAATTTTTAGACATTAAATAAATTAAATTATTTATGACATCATTATGATGCAGCGATTACCTCATTATTTAACGATTTAAATAAAATGAGAAGATAATGAAAAATCCATGGCTTACACTTGTCCAAAGCCTATTGGATGAGGAGATTTCGAACCCGTATCACCTTAGCCACGAATTATATAAGTGTGGGACCTTTAGAATCCGAAAATCATTGTATAATAATGTAACATTTCAAACTTTCCAAAAGAGCCCCTCCTCTCACCTTATAAAAGGCCCCCACCTATCCCACCTTATTCACACCTTCAAGCCATTTGGATCGGCCAACCTCTGCCCAAATACTCTCCCAACATCCCTCCCTTACACCTAGAAGACTCACTTTGGGCAGAATTCTTCCCAAGGAAGCCTTTTGCTCAAATCAAAAAGAGTTACCCGATTTTGAGGTAATGTCTTCTCTAATGTTGTTTTGTTTTATTTTTCTTCTCCAACCCCCTAAACTCTTTTTATTCATTTCTTTTGTAACAACACCAGTATCCTCAATATACTAGGATGTTTTTATAAGAAGGATTCGAGCTACACTTACACACACCTACATCTAATGGTTAAAGAACATACAGTTTCTGTGGATGGCGAATTTCTGCCTCACGAAACGATGATTGTTCAACACTCATATAACACCTTCAAAGGTGGCCATTAAGATGTCACTATTTTTATATATGATATATAATATGTTAATGTTTTACTTATGCTTCTGTATTTCTCATTTATGGAATACTTTATGATTTCCATTATGGGTAAAACGCGATAATTTCATTTTAGGAAGTGCGGACTACCGCCCCCTCAAAGTGATTTGAATCGTTAATGCCATATGTGGGATGTATAAAGGATGGAGTAAATGGTATTATACACTATATTATAATGGAATTATATTATACATTTATATCATTAAGATTTCATTCCATTAAATATGAAATTGAAATGAAAGTAGCGTTCATGCGTACGTACGACTTACCGTCTCCATGAACGGTGCATTTCATTTCTTACCTCTAAATGTTACGTAATATTATAAATGAATGTATATACTGGATATATAAGATATATATGACATCTAAATCATGAATATAATTCTGGAGATAATGGATATTCTACCACATAAACAACTTGTAATTATAAGAAGTTTATTGTTGACTCAAGTACCAAAGATCGACAAAACGACCGTTATTAACATAAATAATTACATAATGTTCATAACATGGTAATAAGTGATATGAAAGGAATAATGAACATGAAAAAGGTTCTTAAGTAAATAGAAATTAACTCTAGTTTATTATTCAGGAGGGTAAAGAACGGTCGAGTCAGGACAAGATGCAAGGTAAGGGAATTTCTTAACCCAATTTCCATTCTTTGGGTTAATCTCCTATTTTCAAATTATGTCATGATATTATTCTGTGATGTATTGTATTTGTAATTTATTTATGTGTACTTATAGTAAATACACATAATAGATCTATTTTATTTAAAAAATGATCTTTGTAAGGAAATTTCTTAACCCAACTTCCATTCTTTGGGTTAATCTCCTACTTTTAAATTATGTCATGATATTATTATGTCCTATCTGGTATTTGTAATTTCATTATGTGTACTTATAGTGAATACACATAATAGATCTATTTTATTTTAAAAATGATCTTTGTAAGGAAATTTCATAACCCAACTTCCATTCTTTGGGTTAATCTCCTACTTTCAAATTATGTCATGATATTATTATGTCGTATATTGTATTTATACTTTATTTATGTGTACATATAGTGAATACACATAACATATCTATTTTACTTTTAAAAGTGATCTTTTTAAGGACTTCGTCTCAATCTCCTTTCATTGAGGCATATTACGTTTTATACACAACTTTATTTTATACGGTGTATAAACCCCTTTGACATTTACGTTTATTCAAAAGTTTTTACTTTATAATTATGTGATTTTAAAATGATTTCAAAAAGGAGATATTTCTCTCCAATATATGAAAATCCAGTGAAAATGTAAACGTACTTAACGCAAGCTTAAAAATGTATTCAGAAAACCCGACTCTCGAGTGTGGTAGACAGGAAGGGATTGGGTGTGGACCCATCATGGCCTGTAATTAGTCAAGCAGTCTCAGAATTAGTTATTTTGTTTTCAGAAGCTTGCATAATGTTTTCAGAAAAACACTGGAGTATATTTGAGCAATTTTAAACATAAGTATCTTCTAAAAAAAATTGCATCGGTAGGTCTCATGAGACAACTAGACGTGGAATTGGCCGAGGCCCTTTCCCAATTTGATTTATGGTTTTGGCCGAGGCCTTAATCATTTTAGAAGTCTTGGCCGAGGCCGTGACAAAATGTTTTAGAATGTCTGGAATTATACATTCCCTCATTATGAAAGTGGTTATTGATATTTCATGTGATTATTCGTCTAGTAGAATATCCATGTGAATAAGTAAATGGAATTATCTCATTTTACTTTTGCCATATTATGCTAAAGTTCAAGTTTAAAAAGGCTTTTGTTTTAGTTATACATTGCCTTAAATGTTAATGATTATTTATGAAAGCTTCCGCAATATTGTTATCCTTACTGAGCATCTGAGCTCACCCCTTTCAATGTTTTAATATTTTCCAGGATGTGAGGAAGTATTTTATGAATGACCTGCAGGGATAGTCCGAAGAGGATATAAGTGTGGACTATGGAGACTATGTTATTATAGTTTTTCACTTTGTGATGTAATGTAACATTTATGAATGTATCTAGTGTTTCCAAGGCTACTAAACTAATCGGTCTTTCGAGACTTGATCTTTTGTGATCATGCCAATGTTACGAAGTAATGCACCGACTCTGGGTAGCTAGGGTCGGGGCATTACAGTTGGTATCAGAGGCAGTTTAGTACTAACCTTGGAAGATAGATTTAGATAAACTCTGATTAGAGCACATAGCCCAAAGATAGACTTTGAGGATTAGTATAGAAGAACTTCCTAGAATTTTGGTATTATAGAGATGTTATGAGTTTTCCGAGCAATACATCCCTGTCTGGATACGAGCAGGTAGAGGCGGCTCTGGCACAGATGTACCTAGGGGTAAAACCCGAAAACACCGCTTTGAGCTAGACTCGAACGGGAACCGGTGCACGACAACGAGCCTTGCTGCACTCTTGGTTACGACACTCCCGGGGGATATGCTTAGGATAATTCTCATTTTATTTACAAACCACTATGAAGGGTTATGAGTATATACTTCCTCAAAGAAAACATTTCTTTTAATGATTATGGATTATATCCATAAATATTTCAATTTATGTAAAGTGTTTTACAAGTATGGAATTATGTATTTTGATTCATAAACTAATCTAGTTTATGCCATTGTTTAGAAATGGCGCCTAGTAGAAGGAATGGAAACCGTATCAATGCACGAACTCCGTGTAGGGATTGCCCTCCTGCTCAAGATAATTATTATGGATCTGGAGATGCAACTGGTGCTGATCAACTTATTACCATACTGGGACAACTCACTCAGGTTATGAATAATAACCTTACTCGTATGGAGCACCCTGATCCGCAACGTGGAGGATCAATGCTAGACCGTTTCATGAGGCAACAACCACCAACCTTCAATGGGATTACAAATCCTATAGTAGCTGAGCAATGGATAAATTCCTTAGAGAAAATATTTCATGCCTTGGGGAGTAGTGAAAGGGAGAGGGTTGTCATAGCAGTTTACCACCTCACTAGAGATGCCGATCAGTGGTGGTCGCTGATTCAAAACACAAAGGAAGATGATGACGTATCGAATATGGAATGGAGAGAGTTAAAAGAGCTTTTCTTAGAAAAATACATTCCTCGTGACCATCGAGCAGATATGGAAAGACAATTTTTGAGTCTGAGGTAGAAGGAGGATGAGAATGTCGCAAAGTATGAGGCTAACTTGACAAGGTTAGCGAGGCATGCTGCCGATTATATACATAACCCAAGGAGTAAGATTGATCGTTTCTTTGATGGGTTAAAACCATTTCTCCGTCAAGCTTTAGTATCACAATCCTTCTCATCATACGAAGATATTGTCTCGTGTGCTATCAAGATAGAAAAGGAATTCTCTAAGTCTTATGAAAACAAAGTAAAGCAAGAGAAGAAGAGAACGGTGGAACAAGAGACAGATAAAGGGAAAAAGGGAAAGAAGGATTTTCCATTATGTGATAATTGTGGGAAGAATCACCCTGGTACGTGCCTAAAAGGAATGGGAGTTTGTTATAAATGTGGAGAAAAGGGTCACCAGGATCGTGATTGCAAGGGAAAGAAAGAGGCTGTCAAAGTTGAATGACACAATTGTAGAGAAATGGGTCATTATGCAAATGAATGTCCTAAGTGTCAAGGAAACTTACCTCAGAAAAGGCCAAGGTATCAAGGCTAATCTTATGCTGTGACTACAATTGAAGCAGAATAATTATTGTATTTGTGTTTTTGGACTCAAGAACTAGATTATGGTTATAAGAATAATGTGATATATAAGGATTGTACTGCAGTACATGTTGTTTTCATTAAGGATTTAATATGATGAAGGTAATCATATTTTTAGTATGTGACAATAAGAGAAACTTTACTTTGTTTGGGGAATCTGAGGTTACAATTGATTTTGGAATTTAACGACCCTTTAGAGAAAGTCTGGACGGAGGTATTTTGGATAACTATTAAGGTTGGAATGGATTAAGTTGAACCATGGATAGTATTGTTTAAGGTTAAATCATTTCTGAAGATTATTTTTGGAATATTATAATACTATAGTTTTAGGAAAAAGGACAACCTGCAGGGTGGGGCATAACCCGTCGCATCGGACAAAGCTGCAGGAATCAAACCCACAATCAAAGTGCGACAGGCCTTTATTTCCTACCACTTGCCTACAGGAAGTCCCTGGTTATTACAAAATAATTTTACTAATCTAAATGGTATGTGTTAACATTTGGAACCTTATACAATTAGGATAAGTATAATATTTTTGGGTTCTATTATCTTTTTGAGTGAAAGGTGAGTTGAAGGTTGAAACTCTAATTGTCAAGCATAAATATATATATACCTATCTGTTATTAAATGAATAAATTAATTCTTAAAATTTAGTAAAGGGATATTAAAACAAAAAAATGTGTTACCCTAATACCTTATGTCTTATTGAACTGATGATATTTTAAATCAACATAGATTGAAGGCTTTGAGGCCCTCAATTTGACAGTTGATTGTGATTGATGACCTCAATCACTCCCTACAAATATTTACGTTTTTCCTCCAATTATATTTCTCTAATTTCCACCAATGTTCTCCTTATCGAGATCATAATTTGGTGGTGACTTTCTTATTTCCATTTCCCTATTATTAAGGCTAAATTTTATTAACCTTATTTCCGATGTGGGTTTTCCACAAAGGTATTTTCTATTTTCAACCTTTTATTTTCAAAGAAAAATTTCAAATTGCGAGGACGCAATTTATTGAAGGAGGGGAGAATGTAACACCCCGAGCTTCCATGATACGCTTCTCATTTAATAATCCAATAGCTTGCATGGTACGCAACTTCGAGTTCTAAAACACCGGGACTAATCAAAGTAGCCATTATGAATAGTAATAACCACTTTTTAAAATTATAGAAATTTTATATTTCAAAATGGACTTCATTTTTGTATTCGTAATATCAAAATTATCCTAAGTTGAATTTTTTGTAATTTTCTGAGAACTTCCAATTTTTTATGAATAGTGATAAATACTTAAAACAACTTTTTTAATCAAAATAATTTATTGTGATAAATTATACTATTTAGTGGTTTTAAAGTATAATTATAATATATTTTTACCATTTTATCCAATGGTGGTCATTAGAATTAATTTAACATTGAAATTGGACATAAACAATTGCCAATCTTTTGATATAAATTGTTTCTTAAAAACACGCTATTTGTTGTAACAGCGGGAATTAATTATAAAATTAATTAATGCAACTTATATGTTTGGAATTTTGTAAAATAGAAATAATTTTTTAATTCGGAATATCAATTATAGCTTAGGGTGAAATTTTGGCATCGTTCTGAAAAACTTCAATTTTTGATGAATAGTGAAACCACTAAGTGGTAGTTAAATAACTGATTTTTCGTTTAAATGAAATATTACCACTTCTGTGATTTTATTTTCAAAAATCCGACATACATGGTTGTCATTAAGAAGTAAAATGTGGTTCAATGAGATTAAAATAATTTTTTGGTGAATAGTAACTTTTAAGTTCTTAATCGCGATTAGAGGTAATTAGTGTAGTTTAAGGTAAAAATAATGTTTTAATAATATGATATGAGCTTGAAACTTGTCCTACTCCTATTGGATGAGTCATGGACGACCAAGAAAACCCATGGGTCAACTTGGGGACCCCATGGAGCCACTTTGGTTGGAAAATGACATTAATATATATTTATTTAATGTTAAAATTAAATTGACACAAACATGAGTTGTTTTACTAAAACAGTTTTTAAGTGGGGTTACACAAGTCCAAATTTTGACTATAAATATTCATTAGAAATATAAAAAGATTTCCTACATCATAGTATTTTTTTTATAATTTTTAGACATTAAATACATTAAATTATTTATGACATCATTATGATGCAGCGATTACCTCATTATTTAACGATTTAAATAAAATGAGAAGATAATTCAAAATCCAAGGCTTACACTTGTCCAAATCCTATTGGATGAAGAGAGTTCGAACCCTTATCACCTTATCCACGAATTATATAAGTGTGGGACCTTTAGAATCCGAAAATCATTGTATAATAATGTAACATTTCAAACTTTCCAAAAGAGCCCCTCCTCTCCACTTATAAAAGGCCCCCACCTCTCCCACCTTATTCACACCTTCAAGCCATTTGGCTCGGCCAAACTATGCCCAAATACTCTCCCAACATCCCTAAATTACTCCTATAAGACTAACTTTGGGCAGAATTCTTCCCAAGGAAGCCTTTTGCCCAAATCAAAAAGAGTTACCCGATTTTGAGGTAATGTCTTCTCTAATGTTGTTTTGTTTTATTTTTCTTCTCCAACCCCCTAAACTCTTTTTATTCATTTCTTTTGTAACAACACCAGTATCCTCAATATACTAGGATGTTTTTAGAAGAAGGATTCGAGCTACACTTACACACACCTACATCTAATGGTTAAAGAACATACGGTTTCTGTGGATGGCGAATTTCTACCTCACGAAACGATGATTGTTCAACACTCATATAACACCTTCAAAGGTGGCCATTAAGATGTCACTATTTTTATATATGATATATAATATGTTAATTTTTTACTTATGCTTCTGTATTTCTCATTTATGGCATACTTTATGATTTCCATTATGGGTAAAACGCGATAATTTCATTTTAGGAAGTGCGGACTACCGCCCCCTCAAAGTGATTTGAATCGTTAATGCCATATGTGGGATGTATAAAGTATGGAGTAAATGGTATTATAAACTATATTATAATGGAATTATATTATACATTTATATCATTAAGATTTCATTCCATTAAATATGAAATTGAAATGAAAGTATCGTTCATGCGTACGTACGGCTTACCGTCTCCATGAACGGTGCATTTCATTTCTTACCTCTAAATGTTACGTAATATTATAAATGAATGTATATACTGGATATATAAGATATATATGACATATAAATCATGAATATAATTATGTAGATAATGGATATTCTACCACATAAACAACTTGTAATTATAAGAAGTTTATTGTTGACTCAAGTACCAAAGATCGACAAAACGGCCGTTATTAACATAAATAATTACATAATGTTCATAACATGGCAATAAGTGATATGAAAGGAATAATGAACATGAAAAAGGTTCTTAAGTAAATAGAAATTAACTCTAGTTTATTATTCAGGAGGTTAAAGAACGGTCGAGTCAGGACAAGACGCAAGGTAAGGGAATTTCTTAACCCAATTTCCATTCTTTGGGTTAATCTCCTATTTTCAAATTATGTCATGATATTATTCTGTGATGTATTGTATTTGTACTTTATTTATGTGTACTTATAGTAAATACACATAATAGATCTATTTTATTTAAAAAAATGATCTTTGTAAGGGAATTTCTTAACCCAACTTCCATTCTTTGGGTTAATCTCCTACTTTTAAATTATGTCATGATATTATTATGTCCCATCTTGTATTTTTACTTTCATTATGTGTACTTATAGTGAATACACATAATAGATCTATTTTATTTTAAAAATGATTTTTGTAAGGGAATTTCATAACCCAACTTCCATTCTTTGGGTTAATCTCCTACTTTCAAATTATGTCATGATATTATTATGTCGTATATTGTATTTATACTTTATTTATGTGTACATATAGTGAATACACATAACATATCTATTTTACTTTTAAAAATGATCTTTTTAAGGACTTCGTCTCAATATCCTTTCATTGAGGCATATTTCGTTTTATACACAACTTTATTTTATACGGTGTATAAACCCCTTTTACATTTACGTTTATTCAAAAGGTTTTACTTTATAATTATGTGATTTTTAAATGATTTCAAAAAAGAGATATTTCTCTCCAATATATGAAAATCCAGTGCAAATGTAAACGTACTTAACGCAAGCTTAAAAATGTATTCAGAAAACCCGACTCTCGAGTGTGGTAGACAGGAAGGGATTGGGCGTGGACCCATCATGGCCTGTAATTAGTCGAGCAGTCTCAGAATTAGTTATTTTGTTTTCAGAAGCTTGCATAATGTTTTCAGAAAAACACTGGAGTATATTTGAGCAATTTTAAACATAAGTATCTTCTAAAAAAAATTGCATCGGTAGGTCTCATGAGACAACTAGACGTGGAATTGGTCGAGGACCTTTCCCAATTTGATTTATGGTTTTGGCCGAGGCCTTAATCATTTTAGACGTCTTGGCCGAGGCCTTGACATAATCTTTCAGAATGTCTGGCATTATACATTCGCTCATTATGAAAGTGGTTATTGATATTTCATGTGATTATTCGTCTAGTAGAATATCCATGTGAATAAGTAAATGGCATTATCTCATTTTACTTTTTCCATATTATGCTAAAGTTCAAGTTTAAAAAGGCTTTTGTTTTAGTTATACATTGCCTTAAATGTTAATGATTATTTATGAAAGCTTCCGCAATATTGTTATCCTTAATGAGAATCTGAGCTCACCCCTTTAAATGTTTTAATATTTTCAAGGATGTGAGGAAGTATTTTATGAATGACCTGCAGGGATAGTCCGAAGAGGATAGAAGTGTGGACTATGGAGACTATGTTATTATAGTTTTTCACTTTGTGAGGTAATGTAACATTTATGAATGTATCTAGTGTTTCCAAGGCTACTAATCTAATCGGTCTTTCGAGACTTGATCTTTTGTGATCATGCCAATGTTACGAAGTAATGCACCGACTCTGGGTAGCTAGGGTCAGGGCATTACATTACGGATTTCACAACATGTAATTAGAATTTATATGTCATGTGGGGACCCCTTTGTAGTGACTAGGGTTTCAGGATAAAATTAAATATCACACTACGTGTGACCCATATCACACGATGTGTAGTCTCTCCTAGGTGACTCGACATATACCTTGGAGGGTACAAAAAAATTTGTTAGAGTACATGATTTGGAGCACGGCTTGTACTCCCCCACATGAAAATGGACTGGAATAATAACATAGGCTAAGATATGTACTGGTACATGAGAACATGTACAAGGGATGAAGCCATGTACCGGAACATGGGTAGACTACATGGTCAATTGAAATGTTATGAACTTCTACAAAGACATGATTTGATGAAACATTCTATTTACATGGTCAGAACTTGAGGTCAAGTGACAAGGCATGTGACCTCTACTACACGCCGTGTACTCTTTTACACATGGCTTAAAAATCTTCTCTTTAGTGTCTTGGAAAAGTTTTGTTATGGTGCATTACCCTTACCCTTTCACTAAGGGTTAGTATTGAGTCTTCTCTTACAAATAAGAAAACAACCGCTTCAGCATATTTCCTTGGATATATTTTTTGTAATCCCTTCATGAGGTATAGAGTGAGATCCTCTATTCATATTCATGACCTATGTGGATTTCTTAGTATCTTCATGACCAAAAATATGCTGGCATAGTTCTTCTACTTAGTGGGTTAATCCAGATTGATTTGTTGGTATCGCCCAATGTCCTTGGGTGTGATCTTCATCTGTGTATCGTATCTCTTCATACCTTCAATGCGTACTACCTATAATGAGACCCGATTAGAACTACCTCTTTCAATTATGTAATCAGTGTTATTATACTCTTGAGTGTGTTCTCCCAGATGAGTGCTTTGTGGAATCTTTGAGTTGGAATCCTAGGCTGTTATGCTGCGATTTGGACTTACCATTAGACTGTATGTCTTTGTTGAGTATATCGAGATATTCTTATTATATGTGTAGTAGTAATATAAATATGTAGATATGACTATATTTTATTTTTTTGGGTGCTTGGTGGTTTTAGGGTATCCTACTAATTATTTTTATACTCACCCCTACATAGGATTTTCCCACACGTTTCATGTCCTATGTAGATGATCGAACTTTTGAAAGAGTACTTGATGTACTAGGACTTGATGGTGAATTGTGAGACCAGATAGACTATGGTGTGTTCCTATAGTATAATGACAACAATCCCAGTTTTACTTTCAGGTTGGACTTGTGTTTTAGACTCTTGTAGTGGGATTTTACTTGGTCCTGTTTACTTTCCTTTACATCCAAGCATACTATGGTTATAGAATTTAGATGTATCCATTCATGGTTTATTCATTTGTTTTTATATTTCATCATTTTAAAGGCTTTTAGATGTGTGGGTGTATACAAGTACTTTGTATTAGGCCTCCCATTTCAGTGATATGTATACTCAGTGATAGTTTCCAACCCCCAGACTATTGGAGGTGGGATTGGGGAGTCACGACATGGGATCCAATGCGATGAGTCATGAAAGAGTTGTATCAAAGGATTTAGTTATTTCTTAGGATTGGGAGTCTATGATATTGTTTTTGGGAAGAAGTGTAAAGTGTTTCGAGTTTTGATTTTAGGCTAGGGACTCCAGTGTTGGTGTGGTGGTAGACATATCCATACAATAAGAATATGATAACCTACTTTTCAAATCGGTACATGAGAACACTGGTCACAGGGTAAACAATTCTACATGCCTCATATAGAAATGGATTGTATTTTTTTCATTTCCTACTTGTGTTAGCTCTCTAGATATTCTCATTGAGCATGATATATATTTTTTACTTTCAGGATGCCACCATGATGTATGTTTTCTTGGATTCAACATGATCATGTGGATTAGCCCTTCAGAGATGAGGCATCGACATAAGGACCAATTCACATGATGTTATCTCAAGGTGGTTTCCATTTATACCACCATCTATAGAGAAGCACATGGTACCCACAGTACCAGAGGGTGAGGTGTGCAGGATGAGGACACTTCATGAGTTTCAGTGACACATACCCATCAGATTATGAGGTGAGCCTAATCCAAAGATGAATGAGGATGGGCTTGATGTGGTGACCCTAGTTTTCCATCTAGTTGGGACACCAATAGATCAAATGGTGGTCCTGGCGATGAGCCTTCTTCATGGATCATTTGGGCGATGATGAGGGTTAGTGACCCAGTATTATGACAAGATGATTCTAGCTTGGTCAAAGTTTGAGTTCCTTTTTTGAGAGGATTTATCACTAGATATACCGAGGGATGTATGTATACAGTAGTTTCTACAGCTCTAGCAAGACAACACAATAGTAGGTGAGTATTCACTGAGGTTTACAAACCGCTCCAGCAACTCAATGGATATGGTTCATGACCAATTATTTAGAGCTCAATCCTTTGTGCGAGGCCAGAATAGAGACATCCAAGCCAGTGTTATCTCTATATGTATTCCAAGATATGATGGGATGTTGGAATGAGATTTGGTGGTAGAGAGTTTCTTGGTCGATAAGATATAACTAGTGGTTACCGGTAGCAGGAAATCAGGAGTAGAGACCTCAGATGCATGGATCCAATGTCTGTCCTAGGGATGTGAACATGCAATAGATTTAAGGAGGATGTCCTAGGATAGAGGGTCTATGGTTCAAGGCTCATAGGTTGGGACCATTCATCCCATAGATAGGCGATTCTACTCATGTGGTGGTAGGGACATCTTGACCGTGATTGTCTGACCCATCGTATAGCTAATATATAGACTATAGATAGGCCAACAAGGTAGAGGAAACAACAGAAGTAGATAGGTTCATAGGGTAGAAGACATTCTGGATGAGCTATAAGAGTATCAAAAGGTGGTCAATAATTTGACTTGATACCACCACCACCCACAAGTGTTCCATGCTAGGCTTAGGGAGCTAGAGGATAGGGGTAGGGATAATTATAGGTAGTCAAAGCTTAGTAACTAAGATATTCATGAATGATTATAGGTGTGATCTATGTCTTTTTAACATTAACTTTAGTACTAATAGAAAAAGGTTATATTCATTCCTTTCTTTCCACATACCTTGTATTAGACTTAGAGAATCTGGTTGAGCCCTTAGCTTGACCCTTATGTTTGGAGACTCCTACCAGAGAAGACTTAGTGATCACACACTTGTGTTGATAGTTTTACTTGACTCTTTGTGGTGAGAGTTTCTATTGGAATCTTCTTTTAGTAGTGTTTAGGCTTTAAGACATCATTCTTGGTATGGAATGATTATCTATAGTTCATTCCAAGATCGACTGTTTGAGGTGATAAATGTGGTGTATCTATAGTGATGGATCTAGGATTTACTTTTTTTTGGTGAAAACAAAACCCAAGAAGTATATGATAGACTCATTCGTAGGATGGTGCATCAAATTACTCATCATTTGTCTAGCCTAACCCTTGGTGTAGTGAATGTTATGAGTTCCAATTTCCTATAGTGGTGGAGGAGTACGAGGATGTCTACCTTAAAAAAGTTAGAAGGTTACCTCCCCACCAAGGGATAGAATTTTGAATTGATCTACATCACAAGATGACACCGATATCTATGGAAGCATATTGGATGTCTCTTGTCGAGCTTCGAGAGTCAACGGTGAATTTGGAGGACTTATAGAGGGAGGGATTTATTAGTCCCAATGTTTCACCATGAGTAGTACCAGTTTTGTTTTCCAAGAAGGCATATGAGAGATTGAGTTTGTTTGTGGACTATCGGTACTTATGTCTGGTAACTGTGAAGAACAAGTATCCAATACCAAGGATTGATGACTTATTGGATCAGTTGATATGAGAATGATGGTTCTTGAAGGTTAACCTCATGGAAGGCTATTAGTAGCAGTGAGTATTGGATGAGGACATAACAAATACAAAACTAATATGTCTTTATGTTCACTATAATTACTTGGTTATTCCCTTTTTCATGAAGAACAACCAAAAAGTGTTCATGAGACTCATGAATACTATCTTTTAGACATTCTTAGACTGATTCATTTTATTTTTGATTAACAATATAATTTTGTATTGAACTTCGGAGGAGGAGAACACAAGACACTTGGGGATAATTCTGGACATACACTGAGAGAGCCAACTTAATGGAAAGCTCTTGAAGTGAAATTCATGGATTCAAGTGGTCCACTATATGGGACATGTTATCTCAACAAATTGAGTGTTAGTAGACCCATCCAAGGTCAAGGTAGTGTTATCTTGGGATCCACCCAAAAACGTGATGGAGGTGTAGAGATCTCTTGGGTTGGGAGGATATCACTAGAGATTCATAAATGATTTCTAAAAAATATCAGCACCCATGATAGGTTTGACCATGAAAGGGTATCCATTCATGTAGATAGAGAGGTACCAAAAATATTTTCAGTCTTTGAGGTAGAGTTTGATGGGTGCTCCCATCTTGAGATTGGCGTAGGAAGGTGTCGTGTATGTAGTGGTCTACGATGCATCAGGAACTGATATTGGTTGTGTATTGATGAAGAGGCAAAATGAGATTTCCTATGGTTCGTGCTAGTTGAGACAACTTGAGCATAGTTATGTGACCCATAATCTTGATTTATCTGTTGCAGTATTTGCACTAAACATATGGAAGCACTACTTGATGGGTGATTGGTTTATCATCTACATGATCACAAGAGTCTCAAGTATATCTTCTCTTAAAAGGATCTTAACTTGAGACAGAGGCGATGGATAGAGTTCCTCTAGGATTAGGACTTTGAGTTTGTTTATACTCCTATAAAGGAGAACATGGTAGCATATTCTCTCAACACGAGATCTTGTTCATAGTTTCACAGTGAGGCATCATAGTAGTTGGCATCATTTCAGTTATCCTTTATGGATGGAGATGAAGCAACCTACCTCTACGTGATGGTTGTTACCCTTCCACTCTTATAGAAAGTCATAGAGGCATGGCTAGGGGATACTGAATATGACACCATACATACTCAAATATCCATAGGTCATGCTCATGATGGATTTTCTAAAGGTGGGGAGAATATCATTATTTTCATAGGACGCACGATTTTAATAGTAATATTACATGAGGAGGTTCCAAGAGAGTTTCATATGTCTCCTCTGGGGGGACATACAAGTGTGTCAAAGTTCTAACATGGACTTCACTGTTAGTTTTGGTGTCCATGGATGAAGAAAGGAGTTGTAGAGTTTGTCTCTCGATGCCTTACCTATCAGCAAGTGAAGGCTGAGTACCAAGTTCATGTGTGTTTATCTCAACCCCTTGATTACCATGTATGTCTAGGGGACATGATTCCATCTGAGTGATCAAATAAAAATTTACCAAGTTGGCCCCAATTCTTAGCTACATGAGAGTTGATCTCATTAGAGAGATATAGATGCCTCTATGATCCAGAGATAGTCCAACCGCATGGAATTTCATCAATGTTTGTTCCTGATAGCGATGATTGTTTCACATCCAAGTTGTGGAAGGGATTACATCAGGAATTTGAGACTCAATTACATTTGAGAACAAAATTTCCCCCCCAAACTGGTCACCATGATGAGAAAGCTATTCAATTTTTGGTGGACAAGCTACAGAAATTCTTGTTGGACTTTGGCCATAGTTGGAAGGATCATATATCACTAGAGGATTTTTCATATAATAAAAAATACCACTCCACCATTGGTATGGGACCATTTGATTATTTTTATGGTAAACCATGCAAGTAAAAACTTTACTGGACAAACCTAGGAGAGTCATCACTCATGAGACTAGAGTTTCTATGAGAAACTACCAAGAAGATGTAGATCATCTAGGAGTGGATAAAGATATCACATATCCATCAGAGGTCTTATGATGATAGATGATAGAGGCCTTTGGTGTTTGATTAAGGAGACCATGTGTTCCTATGTGTTTCAACTCAACATGGATTATAGAAATTTGGTCAAGGTGGTAAGCTATCTATGAGATTTATTAGCTTCTTCCAGATACTGTGTAGAGTTGGAGAGGTGTTAAATCGCTTAACTCTACCTCTGAAGTGAGACCTGATAGACAATGTCTTCCATGTGTCATAGTTGGGGAGGTATGTGCATAAACCATCACACGTTATCGACTAGGGCGAGCTGGAAACCAAATATGAAGCTAAATTTGATGAGTACCTAGTAGATATCTAGGATTGGCATGAGATAATCCATTATGGGAGAACAATTCCATTAGTGCGTGTTTGGTGGAAGAAAAATAATATTTAGGAAATAACTTGGGAGTAGAAGGCTCAGATTCATGATCAATACAGATATATTTTTGAGTATCTTTTTTTTTTGGATTTTCAGGGACGTAAATCCCCAAGGTGGGTTGAAATTAATATCTTTTATTTTCTATTTATTATATTTGGATATTGTAAGGATTATTTTTGAGACCAGGCATGAAGATAGCATACGAATTCAAGGCCAAGTGTGCCCAGAGTAAATTTTTGAAATATATTAAATATATTAAATAAAATGTGAACAAGATTTTTCTAAAAATGCATAATATCTTCTAAAATAGGTTCTTGAATCATAAATGTGAGGGAAACATTGAGTTTAGAATACGCATTTTACCCTAGGCACAACTTAACTATCATCAGCATAGTTTTTTTAAGAAAATCATCATGGGAGTAGAAATGAATAAAATAGTTAAATAAATTATTTTATTTCTTATTATTGACACAATGATTATTTTGTCTTAAAATATAGTGTTATGGAGAAATCACAGGATTCGCCACATAACCTTGGAGCTGTTGGAGAAAGAGCATTGGATAATTCCTTTTAGGAGAATGACAAAAAATTCATGGATCAATGATTGACGCACAATATATTCAAAGGATCTCACCAATGATCATGAAGTAACCATGTTATTCATTATCAATCCATCTAAATTTATGCAAGTTTTTTAATGTATTCTTTCCCCATTTTAGTTTCTACGAAAAATGTGAATCAATCGAAAAATAGATTGATTCACTGATCGATCATCTTGTGGGATGGGTTAGATTTATCAGGTTTTGGGAGAAAATTTTTATTGATTAGATTGATGATTTACTCGTTATTATTATTAAGAAAATAAATCAAGATTAGTATGAACATAGATCAAGGTTTTTTCCTCTCTTATATTCTTGGGCTTTTCTCCCTTGATTCTGCGTTAATCATGGGAGTTCTGTGTTTGGCCCAAAATTCAACATATCCTGATCAATTTATCATTGCAAACCCATTTCTTAGAACAATGATCTGATATAATAGATTAGGGGTCAAAATGACATGATGGTGGTTTGATGGTTGAAGTGACGATGAATCAGATCACAGTGGATACCCGTTTTCACGTTCCTTTGTGTATGATGAAGAATGATGCATAAATCCATTTTATGAGAATATATGATGGTTGGAACACATTGTTCATAATGGAAAAGTGTTCCATGAGATGGTATCCTAGATTTCTTGTCAATATAGTCACTAGATCTAAGGCTATAGGATCAACAATCATCTATGGATTCCTTAATTTTATTTCTAGTAATTCTCATTTTATACGATGTGTAATCCAAATATACATGCTGTGTGGGGCCCCATTTGTGGTATAAAGGGTTTTGGGATAAAGTTTAGTATCACATGGAATCTGACCCCTGTCACATGGAATTTGGTCTCTCCTAGGTGACTCAGAATGTACCTTGGAGGGTACACAAACACAGGTTGAAGTGCATGGGTTGGAGGGCGCTGTGTACTCCCCCACATAGACATGGACTAGACAAGGTACATGGTCTATGATGTGTCTTGGGGCCTGGGTACATTTAAAAGGGAAGAATATGTTTACTAGAACATGGGTAGACTACATGGGTAACCTACACATTGTGTACTTCTACATAGACAATCTTGATGACACAAGCTATTTACACGAGCTGTACTTAGGGTCAAGGGACATGGTGTGTGACCCCTAATACATGCCATGAACTCTTTTACACATTGATTGAATCTATTTTACTTAGTGACTTAGAAAAGTTTCATTAGGGTGTGTTCCCCTTATCCTTCAACTAAGGGTTAGTATGGAATCATCTTCTACAAATAGGACAATGATCCCTTTAGTAGGGTTCTTTGGATATTGTCTTTGGAATCCCCTCATGAGGCCCAAAGTGAGATCCTCTATTCATCTTCATACCCTAGCTAGAGTAATTGGTTTTGTTGTGACCAAAAGTACTTGGTATTTAATCATATACGTAGTGGGCTAATCTATATTGAGTTGTTGGTATCACCCCCAGGCACTTGGGTGTGATCTTTATATATGTATTATATCTATTCAGACTATAACGACCCTTACTTTACATACATTGTTAATACTTCAAAATTGAAGCACACTTATTACAACATATGACAAAACCACAAAGGACCGTATAGGTATAGTGTCTTTAGAAACTGGGAAACATAAACAACTGGTTCATAAATCTTCTACAGTGCCTCCCATTTATTTCATCATATCTAGGGTCCCTTTTAGCATATTCTACTTAATATCCATCTTCCTGACCTGGGGAAAAGAAAACATAAAAGGGTGAGCTCAAATGCTCAGCAAGGGCAATAAAGGAAATAAAAATCATATCATATCTTTTTTAAAAATCATAACCTGCAAAAGAGATCATAAAATCTTAATAAATCATAGATGTGAAAATGAGATCCCCATAATCATAACATGAAACTTGAAACTTTGTGGCATGCACACATAATCATGGAAAATCATTTCTTGTTAGTCTTGACTCATTGCCAAGACCATCTTAGTGGACAAAGTCCCTTTCTGAACCGAGTTCACTCCTCGTTTCAGTCCTGTATCACTGAACCGAAATAACCTTCCGTTCCAGCCATGTCTATCTCATGAGATATATAATCTTTACCCAATGCATTGGAGGGAGATATAGGTCCCACCCATCTTATAATGAATCCTTTTTTATGTGTGCCACATAATCATAAAACATACATCATTGCATAACACATGTAACAAAAATGGGATTCTTGAAACATCATGACATCATAAATCAATTCATATAAGATAAAGGAATTCATAAACATAATTCCATCACAACATAGTCAAAACAATGTAAAAATATGGATAGAAACAGAACCCTTTATTATCTTAGATGGAAAATAATTTTGATAAAACACTTGAATTGAATTCTTGAGGAAAATATCCTTTCTTCTTCAAAATCAATTTCTTTTCACAAAACATCATGCAATTTTAAAAGAAAGAGATTTTATTGAAAATAATCATGAAATATTTTATAGGAAGCTTCATGAAAATAAGGCTTTATAAAACAGTAGAAATCCGTTCGTGCCGTATAAGTTAAAAAAAACATTCTTCGTACTTTTGTCGGAAAAGTCAAAAAAGTACCTCGTACGGAAAAACGACAAAAGATTCCTTTCATATTCTTTACTAAAAACTCACCTAAGGGTAAAAT
This sequence comes from Viscum album, assembly GCA_963277665.1. Classification (NCBI taxonomy): domain Eukaryota; kingdom Viridiplantae; phylum Streptophyta; class Magnoliopsida; order Santalales; family Viscaceae; genus Viscum; species Viscum album. The sequence continues at coordinate 1,331,227,031 of OY728141.1, forward strand.
TGGATTTAAACTATTGAAAGTGGATGGAAACAATATTACATATTGAGGGAACATGGATGTGGATGATAAAATACACCCCAGTAAATACTTACGAATAAACAATCTCGGATAAAAATGAGATTGTGATATTTCCCTTACCTTAGGTCCAATTTGCCTTGTATGTGTCCGAAGCTCCTGTATAATGGTTTAAATAATGTTATTGACTTATTCCAGAATCATACATATTGATATGATATCATATATGGTCATATTCTTAGCTTCTTGTTAGTAATATTTCATTGTTACTTGTTACTCGGGTCTTTATAACTTTTTGTTCTTATGCGTGTTTTGTCGAATAAATTCTTATTCTTATCTTTAGGTTATAGATAATTCATTTACAGAATGGTATTAGTGTAGTATATACCATATTCATTCATTCAATTCATTTATATAATCATTATGAAATGAAGATCATGTAGAACGAGTCGCATCACATCGTGGAGACGGTATTCCGTACGTACGCACGAGTGATGATATCGTTCCTATGATCGTGGAATTGTATTGGAGTATATATATATTATTTCAGTATCAATATTACTTCATAATAATCATATATAGTTACTTATTACACCATTATAACCATCCTTGTAAGGTGATGGTGGAAAAATAGATTACACCACGGCGTGGAGACGGTATTCCGTACGTACGCACGCGCGGTGATTTCATTTTTCCGTAGGATGGATAGAAGGTGAATTAGGGTTGTTTCATATTTATAATAACATATCAGTATGTAAGTAATACTGATGTTATTACTTTATCATGAAACAACTAAAGAAGAAGAAGTTTGAAGAAGAAAGAAATTGAAAAGATCGGTAATGGATATTACCTCTTCTTTGGAACGCCTCTTTGAATCCTCCACTTAAGGAACTAAGAGTGGTCTTTGGAGAAGAACAGGACCTCTAGGACTATTCTAGGGAAGTGGAGAGGAGAAAATGGCAGGGGTTGGCCGAGCTTGAGTGCTCAATTTGGTGTGAGGAGGAGGGGGAGGAGGTGCCCTTTTATAAGGGAGGAGAGGGGCACCTTAGGAATATCTCAAAATATTATTTTATATTAAAGTCAAAATCGGTTTATAATGGTTCCAAAGGGTCTTATTTCGAAGATAAAGTGGGGAAGGGTCGAAATCCTATCAACCAATAGGATTTAGACAAGTTTAGGGTATTATTTTAACCTTATTAATTAGATTTAACTCTAAGTTAAATAATTTAACTTTTACCATGTCTTTTTGTTTTCTTTCACTATATGGTTAATACACTTACTATAACATGCCAAACGAACCCCAAATTGTTTATTATTAAAATATATATCCTTATCTAAGTCATTTGGCCGAACCTTAGATTTTTAGGAATACAATAACAATTAATAATATAATATTTGATTTAAAAACTATTTTGTGTCAATTTTGACACTATTTGATATATGATTTTTGTGAAAGTCATAACAGAATTATATGTTCGAACCAAGTTTATTAAATAAACATTAATATATCATAGTAACCTATAAAATTAGTGGAATTCATAAAAAGTCTTAAATTACATTTATTTTGGTATTTATATTATCAATTTTGTCAATATTTCATTAATAAGATAATTACTGCATCATCTTTGTGTTATAAATAAATTAAATTATTTGATGTCTAAAAATTACAAATAAAATATCATCATGTAGGAAATCTTTTTATCTTTCTAAAGAATATTTACAATTGAATTTATCTTATGTATAACCCCATATTAAAAATGATTTACTTATTAAACTTTGATTTTAACTATTTTAACCCTTCTTTAAATAAATTAACAATAAATGTCCTAATCTAATCCAAGTGGGCCTAAATGGTCATATTTTATTCCTAAGTTTGTTTTTGGTCGAATTATACTTGTCCAATAGAATTAGGACATGTGTTAGGGTAATATTGATATCATATTTACCCTTAGTTACCCTATTTACTATTAACCGCGGTAAAAATAGTAAAAAGTTACTATTCACCAAAAAATTATTTTCATCTCATTGAACCACATTTTAGTCCTTGATATTAACCGTGTCTCTCGAATTTTTGAAATTCCATTCACAGAAGCGGTAAAATTAAGTTTTATGCAAAATTTGGTTTTTAACCTACCACTTAGTGGTTTCACTATTCATCAAAAATTGAAAGTTTTCAGAAAAATACCAAAATTTCTCCCTAGGCTAATTTCGATATTCTGAGTCCAAAAATGAAGTCCATTTTGAAAAATAAAATTTATAAAATTTCAAAAAGTGGTTATTACTATTCATAACGGCTAGTTTTAATAGTATATTGTTGTTTAGTGAAACTCGGTATTGCGTACGACGCAAGCTATCGAGGAAGGTCGCGATTGCGTGTAAAGCAAGCCAAGCAAGTGTTGTGTAGAAAAAGATCCCTTTGATGATTTATATATCATAAAAGCCTCGGGTGTTACATTCTACCCCCCTTAAAAAGAATTTCGCCCTCGAAATTCGTCACTTTATAACAAACAAATGAGGATACTTCTCCCTCATCATATCCTCAAGCTCCCATGTAGCTTCTTCAAGTTGGTGGTTCCTCCATAAAACTTTCACCAAGCGAGTGGTCTTGTTTCGTAGGACTTTTTCGCTACGATCCAGAATCTCTATCGGCTGTTCTTCATAAGAAAGATCTTGCTCCAGCGGTACAACTTCTGAGCTGAGTACATGTGAAGGATCAGGTATGTACTTTCTCAGGAGAGATACATGGAACACATCGTGAACTTGAGAGAGATTCGGTGGAAGCGCCAATCGGTAAGCTACCTTCCCAACACGATCCAGTATTTCGAAAGGACCGATATATCTAGGGCTCAACTTCCCCTTCTTTCCAAATCTCATAACCCTCTTCCAGGGAGATATTCGTAAGAACACTTTATCACCCACTTCAAACTCTAGGTCTTTTCTTCGGTTGTCGGCATAACTTTTCTGTCGACTCTGAGCTGCTCTTATGTGTTGTTGAATAGATCTGACCTTTTCTGCCATTTCATCAACGAGATCAGGTCCTAATAGCTTTCTTTCCCCAACTTCATCCCAGCAAGTTGGAGTCCTGCATTTCTTTCCATATAGAGCTTCATAAGGAGCCATCTGAATACTGGAGTGAAAGCTATTATTATAAGAAAATTCCACCAAAGGTAGGTGTTGATCCCAACCTCCTTTGAAATCCATAGAGCAAGCTCTCAACATATCTTCTAGGGTTTGAATTGTTCTCTCAGATTGACCGTCTGTCTGGGGATGATAAGCAGTGCTGAAACTCAACTCTGTATCCAGAGTATGCTGAAGACTTCGCCAGAACTTTGAGGTAAATCTCGGATCCCGATCAGATATAATAGAAAGTGGTACTCCATGCAATCTTACCACTTCCTTTACATATATCCTGGCAAGCTGATCTAGAGAGAAATCCTCTCTAATAGCAATGAAGTGTGCGGACTTTGTAAGACGATCAACTATGACCCAGATAGCATTATTGCCTTTGGATGTTTTAGGAAGTCCTGTGACAAAGTCCATAGTGATGTTTTCCCATTTCCATTCGGGTATGGGTAATGGTTGTAACATCCCCTTAGACTTCTGTCTCTCAGCTTTAACTTGTTGACAAACCAAGCATCGAGATACATATTCAGCAACATCTCTTTTCATGCCATCCCACCAGAAGTACTCTTTCAGGTCCCTATACATCTTCGTACTTCCAGGATGAATAGAGAATGATGAACTATGAGCCTCATCCAGCAGCTCCTTCTTTAATTCGGGGATGGGAGGAACGCAAACCCGATTCCTGAACTTTATTATCCCATCACAATCAAGGTTGAATTCAGGAACATTTCTCACCTTCTTTTGTAACTCGACATCTTCTTTCTGTGCCTCTTTAATCTTCACATGTATAGATGGTTGAACATTCATTTGAGAAAGATAAGATTTTTCCCCTTCCATTATAATTCCAAGATCCATCCTTTGTAAATCCATAAATATTGGATCTTTTGTGATCCTCATCATGGATAAACTAGCATGGTCTTGTCGACTTAATGCATCTGCCACCTTGTTTGCTTTCCCAGGGTGGTAATGGATTGAGCAGTCATAATCCTTAATCAGCTCCAACCATCTTCTTTGACGCATATTCAACTCCTTTTGTGTGAAAATATACTTTAAACTTTTATGATCAGTATAAATATCACACCTTTCACCATAAAGGTAATGCCTCCAAATCTTTAATGCAAAGATTACCGCAGCCAACTCCAAATCATGTGTTGGGTAATTTTGCTCATGGATTTTCAACTGTCGTGAGGCATAAGCTATCACCATATCATTTTGCATAAGAACACACCCCAATCCCTTCTTGGATGCATCACTGTAGATCACAAACCTTTCTCCACTACAAGGCAGTGTGAGCACAGGTGCACTGGATAACCTTCTTTTCAACTCCTTGAAATTCTCTTCACATTCCTCTGTCCAGACAAACTTAACTCCTTTCCGAGTCAACTTGGTGATTGGATTAGATAATCGTGAAAAATCTTTTACAAAACGTCGATAATATCCAGCCAAACCAAGAAAACTTCGGATCTCAGTTACTGTTGTTGGTCTTGACCATCTTTCGATAACCTCTGTTTTTGCTGGATCCACAGATATCCCCTCTTTTGAGATTATGTGACCCAAAAATGCAACTTTTTGAAGCCAAAATTCACACTTGGTAAATTTGGCATAAAGCTTCTCCTTTCTCAGGGTCTTCAATATAATTCTCAAGTGATCTTCATGCTATTCCTTGCTCTTTGAATAGACAAGAATATCGTCTATAAAGACTACCACAAATTGATCAAGATAGTCTCTAAAGACTCTATTCATTAGATCCATGAAGATAGCAGGGGCATTAGTAAGACCAAATGGCATCACTATAAATTCATAGTGTCCATACCTTGTACGGAAAGCCGTCTTTGGTATATCCTCCCTTTTGACCCTTAATTGATGATACCCTGAACGAAGATCAATCTTGGAAAAGTATTGAGCTCCGCGTAGTTGGTCAAATAAGTCATCAATGCGTGGGAGAGGATATTTGTTCTTGATAGTGATCTTGTTAAGTTCTCGATAATCAATGCAGAGTCTCATTGATCCATCTTTCTTCTTAACAAATAGAACAGGTGCTCCCCAAGGTGACGCACTAGGGCGTATGAATCCCTTATCAAGATTCTCTTGGAGTTGCTTCTTCAATTCCTGCAACTCAATTGGGGCCATTCTATAAGGTGTCTTTGAAATAGGCAAAGCACCCGGTACGAGTTCTATTGAAAACTCAACTTCACGATTTGGTGGAAGACCCGGTAATTCCTCCGGAAAGACATCATCAAACTCCCGTACAATGGGCATATTCTTAATCGTAAGTTTCTCTCCAACCATTTGAGATAAATAACCTTCATTTAGTGGAATCATGACCCATAAGATGGAAGGAATTTCCACTGGAAGGTTATGTTCATCCTTGCATTGATAGACGATCATAGATTGATCTGGAATATGAAATGTGACTTCCCTTCTTTGGCAATTGATATGAGCTCCGTATAAAGAAAGCCAATCCATGCCAAGAATCACATCAAATTCAACTATAGGAAGGATCACAAGATTTGCAGGAAGCACTTTACCACAAACTTCGATCGGGGAAGAATTATAAACTTTTGATGTGATTGATGTGCCATTAGGTGTTGTCACAGCTAACTCAACATCTAATTGTTGAGGTAATACGGTGATACCCTTAGAAAAGTCTTCAGAAATAAAAGAGTGGGTGGATCCAGAATCAAATAAAACATTTGCTACTTTAGAGTGGATGGTAAGTGTACCTTTCACCACATCGTTATCGTACTCCACATCGCCGGTAGAAATTGCATGTGACTTTCCTTTGTCTTTAGCCTTAAGAGTTTGTTGACGTCGACCATCATCATCAACCCTTGGATTTGGGCATTGATTGGCATAATGCCCCATCTCCTTGCACTTGAAACATTGAAGTGTAGTAGGATCATTCTGTGTATCCCTTCCTTTGTTTGCATCATTAGACATCTTCTTCCCATTATCACGGCATTCAAATGCCCGATGACCTTCTTTTCCACATTTAAAACATTTACTTGTCCCTTTAAGACAACTCCCTCCATGTTTCTTTCCACACTTTGAGCATAAGGAAAAGCTCATCTTCTTTTCCGTGTGCTCTTTAGATTTTTCTTTGAATTCCATCTTCCTCTTCTTATCAAACCCATGTGACTGATGGGTTACTCCAATCTCCATCTCGACTTTGAGAGCACATCGAATGATTTCCTCGTAGCTATTGAAGTCCCTTATGGCTAACGCCCTTCGAAGACTTGGTTTTAAGCCACTAAAGAATCGATCGATCTTACTCTCAGGTTGGATAATAATACCAGAAGCGTACCTTGCAAGTCTTGTAAAATTTGCTTCATAGGTACTAACAGATTCATCATCCCTTTGCTTCAGTTCAAGGAACTCTTTCTCCATCTTTGTTCGGAGAATACGAGGGAAGTACTTATTGAAAAATAAGTTCTTGAACTCGTCCCATTCCATAGACTCAATTTCATCCCTTTGCCTCGTATTCTTAACAAGATTCCACCATTGATCAGCATCTCCTTCTAAACGATACACTGCTAGGATGACTTTATCATGTTCAGAACATTGAAGAACTGAAAATATCTTTTCAGTAGTACTAATCCATTGTTCAGCAACTAATGGATCAGTAGACCCACTGAAAGAAGGTGGACGCTGCCTCATGAAGGATTCAACAGAATGTTGCTCCCTCCTTTGCTCGTTTGGAAATCCTGCATGATTCATAGCTTGAGAAAGTTGTGTGAGCATGGCTACAAGATTTTGCATTCCATCTCCCATATTGTTCGGTTGCTCAGGGGGACAATCATTGCATTGCCCATCGCATTCCGCATTAACACAGTTCCTTCGGGTTCCAGCCATTGACTAAAACCAAGAAGAATAGTGTGAGCAACACTAATTATAATAGGAAACCACATAATTCAAGAATAAAATTTTCATGCTTATGGTCTTATCCTAGGTTATTCAAGGCCATTTCTAAAACACTAAGATTGTGTTCTATGCTTAGACTTATCCTTAGGGTTCTTACTAAGGCTTTCACATCCTAGTTTCCAAAGGTTGACTATACCTTTCCTCTGATACCAACTATAACGACCCTTACTTTACATACATTGTTAATACTTCAAAATTGAAGCACACTTATTACAACATATGACAAAACCACAAAGGACCGTATAGGTATAGTGTCTTTAGAAACTGGGAAACATAAACAACTGGTTCATAAATCTTCTACAGTGCCTCCCATTTATTTCATCATATCTAGGGTCCCTTTTAGCATATTCTACTTAATATCCATCTTCCTGACCTGGGGAAAAGAAAACATAAAAGGGTGAGCTCAAATGCTCAGCAAGGGCAATAAAGGAAATAAAAATCATATCATATCTTTTTTAAAAATCATAACCTGCAAAAGAGATCATAAAATCTTAATAAATCATAGATGTGAAAATGAGATCCCCATAATCATAACATGAAACTTGAAACTTTGTGGCATGCACACATAATCATGGAAAATCATTTCTTGTTAGTCTTGACTCATTGCCAAGACCATCTTAGTGGACAAAGTCCCTTTCTGAACCGAGTTCACTCCTCGTTTCAGTCCTGTATCACTGAACCGAAATAACCTTCCGTTCCAGCCATGTCTATCTCATGAGATATATAATCTTTACCCAATGCATTGGAGGGAGATATAGGTCCCACCCATCTTATAATGAATCCTTTTTTATGTGTGCCACATAATCATAAAACATACATCATTGCATAACACATGTAACAAAAATGGGATTCTTGAAACATCATGACATCATAAATCAATTCATATAAGATAAAGGAATTCATAAACATAATTCCATCACAACATAGTCAAAACAATGTAAAAATATGGATAGAAACAGAACCCTTTATTATCTTAGATGGAAAATAATTTTGATAAAACACTTGAATTGAATTCTTGAGGAAAATATCCTTTCTTCTTCAAAATCAATTTCTTTTCACAAAACATCATGCAATTTTAAAAGAAAGAGATTTTATTGAAAATAATCATGAAATCTTTTATAGGAAGCTTCATGAAAATAAGGCTTTATAAAACAGTAGAAATCCGTTCGTGCCGTATAAGTTAAAAAAAACATTCTTCGTACTTTTGTCGGAAAAGTCAAAAAAGTACCTCGTACGGAAAAACGACAAAAGATTCCTTTCATATTCTTTACTAAAAACTCACCTAAGGGTAAAATTGGATTTAAACTATTGAAAGTGGATGGAAACAATATTACATATTGAGGGAACATGGATGTGGATGATAAAATACACCCCAGTAAATACTTACGAATAAACAATCTCGGATAAAAATGAGATTGTGATATTTCCCTTACCTTAGGTCCAATTTGCCTTGTATGTGTCCGAAGCTCCTGTATAATGGTTTAAATAATGTTATTGACTTATTCCAGAATCATACATATTGATATGATATCATATATGGTCATATTCTTAGCTTCTTGTTAGTAATATTTCATTGTTACTTGTTACTCGGGTCTTTATAACTTTTTGTTCTTATGCGTGTTTTGTCGAATAAATTCTTATTCTTATCTTTAGGTTATAGATAATTCATTTACAGAATGGTATTAGTGTAGTATATACCATATTCATTCATTCAATTCATTTATATAATCATTATGAAATGAAGATCATGTAGAACGAGTCGCATCACATCGTGGAGACGGTATTCCGTACGTACGCACGAGTGATGATATCGTTCCTATGATCGTGGAATTGTATTGGAGTATATATATATATTATTTCAGTATCAATATTACTTCATAATAATAATATATAGTTACTTATTACACCATTATAACCATCCTTGTAAGGTGATGGTGGAAAAATAGATTACACCACGGCGTGGAGACGGTATTCCGTACGTACGCACGCGCGGTGATTTCATTTTTCCGTAGGATGGATAGAAGGTGAATTAGGGTTGTTTCATATTTATAATAACATATCAGTATGTAAGTAATACTGATGTTATTACTTTATCATGAAACAACTAAAGAAGAAGAAGTTTGAAGAAGAAAGAAATTGAAAAGATCGGTAATGGATATTACCTCTTCTTTGGAACGCCTCTTTGAATCCTCCACTTAAGGAACTAAGAGTGGTCTTTGGAGAAGAACAGGACCTCTAGGACTATTCTAGGGAAGTGGAGAGGAGAAAATGGCAGGGGTTGGCCGAGCTTGAGTGCTCAATTTGGTGTGAGGAGGAGGGGGAGGAGGTGCCCTTTTATAAGGGAGGAGAGGGGCACCTTAGGAATATCTCAAAATATTATTTTATATTAAAGTCAAAATCGGTTTATAATGGTTCCAAAGGGTCTTATTTCGAAGATAAAGTGGGGAAGGGTCGAAATCCTATCAACCAATAGGATTTAGACAAGTTTAGGGTATTATTTTAACCTTATTAATTAGATTTAACTCTAAGTTAAATAATTTAACTTTTACCATGTCTTTTTGTTTTCTTTCACTATATGGTTAATACACTTACTATAACATGCCAAAAGAACCCCAAATTGTTTATTATTAAAATATATATCCTTATCTAAGTCATTTGGCCGAACCTTAGATTTTTAGGAATACAATAACAATTAATAATATAATATTTGATTTAAAAACTATTTTGTGTCAATTTTGACACTATTTGATATATGATTTTTGTGAAAGTCATAACAGAATTATATGTTCGAACCAAGTTTATTAAATCAACATTAATATATCATAGTAACCTATAAAATTAGTGGAATTCATAAAAAGTCTTAAATTACATTTATTTTGGTATTTATATTATCAATTTTGTCAATATTTCATTAATAAGATAATTACTGCATCAACTTTGTGTTATAAATAAATTAAATTATTTGATGTCTAAAAATTACAAATAAAATATCATCATGTAGGAAATCTTTGTATCTTTCTAAAGAATATTTACAATTGAATTTATCTTATGTATAACCCCATATTAAAAATGATTTACTTATTAAACTTTGATTTTAACTATTTTAACCCTTCTTTAAATAAATTAATAATAAATGTCCTAATCTAATCCATGTGGGCCTAAATGGTCATATTTTATTCCTAAGTTTGTTTTTGGTCGAATTATACTTGTCCAATAGAATTAGGACATGTGTTAGGGTAATATTGATATCATATTTACCCTTAGTTACCCTATTTACTATTAACCGCGGTAAAAATAGTAAAAAGTTACTATTCACCAAAAAATTATTTTCATCTCATTGAACCACATTTTAGTCCTTGATATTAACCGTGTCTCTCGGATTTTCGAAATTCCATTCACAGAAGCGGTAAAATTAAGTTTTATGCAAAATTTGGTTTTTAACCTACCACTTAGTGGTTTCACTATTCATCAAAAATTGAAAGTTTTCAGAAAAATACCAAAATTTCACCCTAGGCTAATTTCGATATTCTGAGTCCAAAAATGAAGTCCATTTTGAAAAATAAAATTTATAAAATTTCAAAAAGTGGTTATTACTATTCATAACGGCTAGTTTTAATAGTATATTGTTGTTTAGTGAAACTCGGTATTGCGTACGACGCAAGCTATCGAGGAAGGTCGCGATTGCGTGTAAAGCAAGCCAAGCAAGTGTTGTGTAGAAAAAGATCCCTTTGATGATTTATATATCATAAAAGCCTCGGGTGTTACACAGAACTTTAGTGTGTACTTCCTATGATGAGACCAGATGAGCACTACCACCCAGAAAAACGTCATAATTTTTATTATACATAGAAGTGTGTTCTCCTAGATGAGTGTTTTTGGAATCTTCAAGCTGGAATCCTAGCCTGGTATACTACAGTTGTGACTTACCTTTAGACTTCATGTCTTTTTTCAGTATATCTTGATATTATTATTATATGTGTTTTAAAAATATTCCTATATAGAGATGAATGTATTTCATTTTTTTGTATTATTTTTTGGTTTTGGGGTGTCCTACTAAGTATTTTTATACTCAAATATGCATGGTATTTTCCTGTACATGGCGTGTCTTTTACAAACTAGTGACCTTTTGACAAAGTCCTTAATGGACCGGGACCAGATAGTGCTTAGTGAGACCCAATAGACCAAGATGTGTTCCTATGGTATTCTAAGATAAGCCCCAGTTTTAAGTTCAGTATGGACTTTTGGTTTTGAATCTTTTAGTGGGCTTGTATTTATCCCTATTTAATTTTCTTTACTTCCTTTCATATCCTGGTTGTGGGATTTAGTTGTATGCATGCATGGTTGATTGAATTGTTTTTATATTTCATCATTGAATATGCATGGATATGTGTGCATGTGTATATGTAATTAGGATAAGGCCACCCATGTTGGTGATATGCCTACTCGATGCTAGTCGCTATCCCCTGGACTATTAGAGGCATGATTGGGTAGTCACGATAGTGGTACCTCTAGGAAAGGTTGTGACATTCCCCATGGTAAGACCCAGTTTTGTTCACCAAGAAGGTGGATAGGTTCATGATGTTGTATGTGGATTATTGATTCCTGAACTAGGTGATTGAGAAGAATAAGTATCTACTACTAAGGATCGATGAACTATTCGATCAGTTGAGTGGGGTGTGATGGTTTTCAAAGGTTGAATCAGATCAATCTATCACTAGTTGTGACTGCGGGACATGGATATACTAAAAATGGCATTTAAATATATCTATGATCACTATAAGTACATGGTGATTCCTTTTAGGGTTAATAAAACTATATAAGTGTTCATAGGACTGATGAGAAAGATCTTTAATCCTTCCTTATAATAGTTCATAGTGGTATTCATTGATGACATCTTAGTGTACTCTATTTGTAAGGAGGAGCACACAAGACACTTGAAGATGGTTCTAGACACACTCCAAGAGCCCCAAATTTTTGGAAGATCTCAAATTGTTATTTATGGATTAAAGAGGTCCACTTTATAGCATATTCCATCTCAAATGATGGTGTATCAGTGGACCTAGTGAAGTTCTAGGAAGTGTTATCTTGGGATCCATCCAAGAGAGTGATGTTGGTGTAGTTCTTCCTTAGGTTGGTAGGCTATTAGAGGGGAATCATGCTTGATTTATCTATTATATCAACACATTTTAATGATTTTAACTTGAAGTTTAGCCTTTTTTTGAATGGGATGATGTTAATAGAATTTATAGGAGGTGAGAAATAGGTTGAAGAGCATGACCATATTGATATTATCAGAGGAGGGTGTCAAGTACAAAATGTTTTGTGACACCTCAAGGACCTATCTTGGTTGTGTATTGATGTAGAGGAAGGCCATGATTGCCTATGGGTCTCAATATTTGAGACCACATGAGTTTAACTATACAACCCATGATATTGAGTTGGCAGTAGTGGTATTAGTCTAGAATATTTGGTGACCCTAACTTATGGGTGAGTAGTTTATCATCAATTCCTACCATAATTTTCACAATTATATCTTCTCTTAGAAGAATGTTATCTTGGTATAGTGACTATAGATAAAGTTACTCTAGGATTATGACTTTGTGATAGTATATAATAATTGGGAAGGGGAACATGGTAACATGTTCTCTTAGTAGAAGAACTTGTTCTCAATCACTGACTAAGGTTTTGGAGCAATTAGCTTTTGTTACAGTTTTCTTTAGTGGATAAGGATGGTGCTTCATATCTATAGTTTATTGATGTTAACCCAACTATTCTACAAAATTTTAGGTATGATCAACATGGTGATATTTATTTTGGTGAATTATATACATAGATATATACTAGATATGCTCATGATGGATTTTATAAAGGTTGGGAGCATGTTATCCTTTTAAGAGGACCAAAATATAGTATATGTGATATTAAAGGATTTGGTGATGGGAGAGTTCTATATATCCCCTTTGATGGTACATAAAGGTGTGTTAATGATTTACCCGGACCTCTAACATCAGTTCTAGTGGCCATAATTAAATAAAGGTGTAGATTATTTTGTCTCTCGATGCCTTATTTTTCAGTAGGCTAAGGCTAAACACCAGGTTCCTGTGGGTTTAGCTCAATGTTTTAAGGTGCCAGAGTGGAAGTGGGATAGAAATGGGAATGGGGTTATCACATATATTTATAGGATAAGACTCCATTTGGGTGATAATAGACTAAATCACCAATTCATCCCACTTTCTAGCTATCTAGTAGTAGAAGTTATTATATAGATTAACATGCCTTTACGTACAAGAGATCATCCAGATCTATGGAGTTCCCAAAAGATAATTTCATACCTTGATGCTCACTTTACATCATGATTATGGAGAGGACTATTGGAGGCCTTTGGGCCTCAATTTCATTTGGGCATGGTGTTCCACCCCCAGAATAACATCCAACCATAGTGGACCATTCATGTTTTGGATGACTTATTGTGGGATTTCATGTTGGACGTTGGATGTAGTTGGGAGGATCAAATACATTTGGTGGAGTTTTTGTAAAACAATACCTACCATTCCACCATCGATATGGAACTATTCAAGACCTTGTATAGAAAAACCTATAGGTCACCACTTTTTGGAACTAATATATGAGAGTCAGCACTTATGGGGCCAAAGTTAGTGGGAGCTATGGCAGAAATGGTAAAGGTCATCCATGAAAAGATGAGGACAGTATAGAGATGTCATAAATCTTATGAGGACTAATAATGGGGGCCTTTGGATTTCTTGGAGGGAGACTAAGTGTTCCTGAAGGTCTCACCCCAAAATGGATTGTGGATATTTGGATGGGGAAGAAAGATATCTCAAAGGTTCATTGACCCTTTACAGATACTACATAGATTCATTATGGTGGCATATTGTTTGGATCTACCATCGAAATTATAGTGGATACATGATATATTCCAAATGTCGTAGCTGAGGAGGTATGTGATGAACCATCACATGTTATTGACTGGGGTGAGATGTACATCAACAATGGAGCTACCTTTTTAGATTACCTATTAGAGATAGAGGATCAAAAATAGAAGATCATATGTGGGTGAGTGATTCCCTTGGCGTGTCTGATGGTGACACAAGAATCTCTAGGAGAGCACCAGTGAGTAGGAGACCCATATGGGAGCTTAATACCCAAATATTTTTGAGAAGTGATTTTTTATTATCAATATGAAATTACCTAATGGGGTAGAATTAATTGTCTTGATTATTTCCATGAAAATATTTGAATTTTTTTTTATATTCAGAGTAAGTCACTAAAATGGAGCAAGATTCCAAGGCCCGGTGATCCCAAAATCGATATTTAAAAAATATTAAATATTTTGAAATTATGTGAATTTAGTTTTCCTTAAAAATTGGAAGAAATCTAAAATGGATTCTTGGATCAAAAATTTGAGGCCACCATTGAATTTAGAGTGTGGTTTCACTATAGGCATGGCATAACCTTAGAGCACATCAGACACTTGGGTCGAGCGTGGTTATGGTTGGATAGATAAAAAAAATTAATTTCTTTATTATAAAATTTTCATAACCTCGATTATTACTCTATATATACCAAGTTATGGGTAATTTTCTGGTTTGGATGTATAACCATATAGATATAGAGAGGAACTGTTGGAGATGTTGTTGGATGAAAACATTTTTAGATATCAGATAGATACCACATGAATCATCTATGCCAACAGAGTTCGTGAATATCATCAATGATGAAAAAACATGACCATTACTCACTAATAATTTATCTAAAATTTAGTTATGATATTTTATTTATGTTAATTTATACGTTTTTCTTATGTCATGTCAAATGTGTATCAATTTCACAAACAAAATTTTATTTTTGCATCAATGGTCGATTTATTTTTTATCATTGATTATTCCTATTTTTTCATCTATTATATGATAATGGGTAATGTTTGGAATGAAAAAAAGTATAAGATTCATTCCTCATGATTAGGGATTATGGTTTCCTCCCCTGTTTCCTCACACATTCATCATAGGAAATTCCTTTAGCCCACAATTCAATGAATACCAGGTAATTGAATGGTGAATGACTTTTCTTTAGTGAAATAGATCAATACAACTGGTGAGGTCCATGACAGAGGATATGGAAGAGGTGAAAAAATAATGGAGGAATATTGATGGTTGACCAGGGATAGATTAGTAGTTCATATTTTCCCAATTTGGCATGTGACAATGATGTGATGAAAAATAGTTTATTCCAGATTATTTTTGATGGAAAAATACTAGTGAGTGTTGATGGAAGGGATAAGCTGGATGATATTCAAGTTCCCTAGCATGATTCATAGCCCAATCAAAGGATGGAGGTGTGGGAAAATGATGCAAATAAGGGAAAACATGTTTCTGGAAAATATACATTACATTGTGTGTAATATAATGTTACACACCATGTGGGACATATGGTTTCCATGCTAGGATTTTTGTGGAAATTAAATATCACACAACATATGACTCTTCTCAAAAAATGCGTTCCCTATCATTGGAGGCTTGATGTGTACTATGGGAGTAAAAAGGAAAGTACATAGTTAGGAACATGGGAATAGGTTGAGTATATGAGAATATCCTCATACTCATATATGGATAGAGTACATGGACTGAGCAATGTACTCAGACATGAATTGGTGCACATAGGAACAACCCAAAGTACACAGACATAGATAGATAGAAAAATCTGAGTGATTGTTGAGTACTACATTTTGTGTACCCTTATAGGGCACACTATGTATTGTGAGGTTTACATGCTATGTGGGACGGTGATACACCGGTAGAGTGGAGGCTAGAAAGACATTCCATGTACTCCTATTATACACCATGCACTCCCTCTTTGTGTTATTGGAACCTTTTATCTCCTCAATTGACTAGGATTATTTGAGTGTGATTCCCCAGTACCTTCCCATGATGGTATATTATGGGATTACATCCTTGGCATAAGATTGTGATCCCCTCGATAGGTTCAATTTCATAAAACGTTTGTTGCACCCCCATTGGAAAAGAGTGGGATCCTTTATTGTTTCTAGGTGGCATTCATGGTATCGAAATGTCTACCATGAAAAGGGAAACAATCCTATATCTATTAGTTTGATGTGGTAGGGTTTGTGGTATCCCCCAATGACCCTAGGTGAAATCCCCTACATGGATAATGAGATATTCAGATATCCAATGAGTACTTCTCAGGTGGGGCTTGAAGATCATGAACTATTGGATGAGCATCATCAAAAATGACATGATGTGTGGAGTGAGTACTCTTAGAACATGCATTACCTAGAAGCCTCAAGAAATATCCTATGGTTGGAAATATTTCTTGAGACCAACTGAGACGGGTTTTCTATTATGAGTATATCTAGGTATTGTATATTGTATTATTGTTATGAGGTAAATACTCTTGATGATTTATGCTTAGTGATTTCAGGGTGTCCTACTAAATATTTTTATACTCACCCTTCCATGGGATATTATCATATGTGTTATGCCTAATGAAAATTAGAAACTATTTGACACAGTTCTAGGAGGACTGGTAGTAGGTGAAGGATAGTTCTAGACAAGATAGACCGATGTGTATACCGATGATGCATTTGAAATTAGTACCCTCTATTTAATAAGGATAACTTCCATTAAAGTTTTTGGTTGGGTTTGTATTTAGCCCCATTATAAATTTCAGTATTTATTTTCATACTCTAGTTGTGGGATAAATGTCATGAATGCATTTATGGTATCGATTATTTTAAATTTTTAACATTGTATGGGCTCTGAGATGTGTGTGTGTGTGTAAAAGTATTTAGGATAATGCCTCCCATGTGTTGGATATGATTAGTTGGTGTTGGTCACCATCCCCTGACATATTTTAGTCATTATTAAGGTAGTTACACTCATCTTATCACAAGCTAGCTGTACCCAAGTAGGATGGGCCGTGAAATCATCACCTTCAAAATGAATTTGAATGAGTTCCTCCACTTTCTTGATATTCAATTTTTATTAATTTCCACAAAAATTATAGATAAAAAACATTAGTCTAGATAATTTTATAATATATATATATATATAATTATAAAACTATCTAACCATATGAAGATAATTTAAGTCAAAATCATCTTTAGAGACACATAATGATTCCCAAATGTGAAATATTATAGAAACTTTTATTAAAGAATCATACATTTCAACCAACTTATCTCTATAAACATTAATTTCATAGCTAATCCATTAAGGAAACCACTTGAGGATTCCTTGATCAGATCAGAAAAACTTAATGACCAACAAATGAACTTTAATGAGACTGAATGGAGGAAAAACATGGTGGAAAGAGATTTTAACTGAAATCACTTGGTGGTGAAGATGTGGTGACCCAAATATTCTTTATATAGAATTAAAGAGAGAAAAAATTCATATGTCTTAGATGAAAAATATTACATTTAAAATACCATGTAGATTAGAAGTTAATAATGTTTATAGAAAGATAAAAAGAAGAAAAAAACTAAACTCTTGAAGTTTTTATTTTTGATTTATGTTTTATCAAATGAACATTTGTTCCAATGAAACTTTAAAAATTTGTTAAAAATTTTGATATAATTTTTTTATATAATTTTAAAATTTCATATAAAATATTATAATAATAAATAAAAAAATTTAAATAATAAATATTTAGAATTTACCTCTAAATAAAAATTTTATAAACATAATTTTGAAGGTTTGTCTGGTAATGTGAACTTTTTTATTTAAAAAAAAGGAAAAAGGAAAGATTTAATCAATTTAAATTTTAAATGGAGATCAGTCCCATGAAACATGAAACGTTTCTAGAAAAATTGCCAAATTTTTTTAGGTAAACACTTTATATGTGAAAATTTTAAGGAAAAGTTTTTCTAAAAAATTTTAATGAAATTTTTTTCTAAAAATATTTTAAGAAAAAATTTATCTAAAATTATTTTGAGGAAAAGTTTTTTTTAAAAATTAAAATAATTTTTAAAACATAAAAAATTTTCTCTTTATTTTTATGATGTTCTTTACTATAAAGATATATATAGACCAGAAAAAGATAAATGATAATTTTATATAAACTATCAGTATCTTCTATTTAATAAATTCAAATCTATCAAAATTGTTTGTTTTTTTGTAAAAATATTACAAAGATATTCTTGTATTATAATTAATTATAAAATGATATATCCTTTTTATGTGTGATCTTGAAGGAACCAATGTCTTATATCTATGTTCTTAACTAGTTATTTATGTTCTGCGTTTTTACATAATGTCATGGAACTTATTTAAACACAAAATATGAGTTTTACTGAAACTCATACCAAACTAAGTGAGTGTATGTTTCATCTAGCACACCTAGGTGAAATAACTTCTAGTTCTCACATATTTATCTTCAGTAGTGGAAAGTGCTAGAGAATTTTTTTCTTATAAGACCAAGAAACTAAAGCCGCTCTAAAGAATTGAAAATTTATAGATGTTATTTTTCTATCCATTTTACATCCACCAAATTCAGTATGAGAAAGATATTTTTAGTTCAAAATAATATCTAAATGTATAAAATAGTCCAAAATATATTTTTCCCATAAGGTAATGAAAAATTAATTTTACATCTTTAAGAGGAGGCTTATTTGTATTGGCTTGAAATATCACACATAAGAATAAATAAATCATTAAGTCTGGATGACTAGATGTAAGGTTTAGAAAACTACCAATCATTGCTATAATTTTTTTATTAAATGGTTATATATATTCATTAATATATAAGGTTTTTGAGGTTATAATAGGAGTAATAATACTTTTAGTATTTCCATATTTGAAATTTTTAAATAAATATTTTATATTTTTCTGTTGAGATCTAAAATCTATTCTAGTTTTTGAGAAATTTGAAAACCTAAAAAAAAGATAAGTTCACCCATCATAATTATTTAAAACTAATATTTAATAATATCCACTATAGGGACCTAGGAATTTAATACATGTATATTAAATATTATTAGATGAATATTCATTTCATAAAAAAGTGATCTATGCGAGAATTGTATAGGACTAGTTTCTTTAGAAACATGGAAATATAGAAAACTATTTCATAAGTGAACTAAATCATCTTCTAATATATTCTTAATAACTATCAAACATTATAGAAATATCATACATAATTAATTTCTTCATAACATAGTGAAAGGAAACATAATAATGGGTGATATTAGGTTATCATTAAGGGTAAACAAGGGAGATATCAAAATAATATTAGTATAAGGGTTTGATAACATGAGAATAACAATTAGAAACCATAACATATATCATAGATTATAATACTGAGTCATGGAATAAATATTGGTCGTTTATAATACATGAATCATAAAGGATTCAAATAACATAATCTATGAGATCATAACATTGTCAGAAGACAAATATTTTTTTGGTATATACATAAACTTTGAAAATGATTTACTTAATAGTTAAGGATCATCGAAATGACTATCATAGTGATATGGATTTATTCCCAAAACCTTCATAGTAGTCAAGGTTTACTCCTAAGACTATCAGAGTTAACTAATTCCCTTACTGAATTGGGTTTAATCCCCATTCCTTTCCCATTTATCTCATAAGATACTCATCTTCACCCGATGCATTGGAGGGATATATAATTCCAGGCCCACCCATCACATAATGAAAATAACATAGACGGGTTCTAAAAGGTCATAAAAAATTCATCACATCATAAAACATGAAAAATAAATGGGTTTCATAATCATTTCATCATAGCATAAAATGTAAAAAAGAATTGGGTTTTATAAAAATTTTATTTTCTCATAATAACATAACCCGTGAAAAATAATCAAGTATCATATAAATCTTTATAACATAATACTATACCATCCAGAAAAATAATATGGATGATATAGTTAGTTAATAATCTTAGTGATATTTAGGAAAAAACAAAGGATTTTATCTTAGATGGAAAATTATTTAAAAATATCACTTGGAACATTTCATGAGAAAAATACATTTTTCACTTTAAAATAACTTATTTGAAATTGAAATTTTTCCAAATATTGAATATATAATTTTCATTGAAAATAACCTCAGAAAATTATATAGGGAGATTGAAATAATTTATTTTCAATGCTGGTAAAAAATTATCTTCATGCCTTATACATTAAAATAAATATTCCCTTCACATTTTTAGTAAAAATTCAAAAATACCTCACTCAAAAATTGTTTAGATGATTCCTTTTAAATTTTTTTTAAATAAAACATGGGTAAAAATGAATTTAAACAATCATATAGGAATATTAAAAACATTATTGAATCCATTTTTAGAAAACATGTATATGGAAAATGAAAGGATTTTGAGCCAAAGAGATAAATAATGTCAGTTTTCCTTAAAATCATGGTTTAGGATTAGTGAGTACATAAATAGAGAAAAATGAAAGGATAACTTGTATTTTAAATAAATATAAAAAGTATAATAAAATTAATGAGTTTATTCAGAGATATATTATAATACTTCATTATTAGAATCATAATCACAAACAATCCTAATAAACATTGAAATTGTAAAATAAAACCCTTACCACATTGGTTACTTTTGAATCATAAGATCTATGAAAGATAGAAAATTATATGGGTATTTATATCTCATAATTTTTATAATAATAATAATAATAAATTACATTCATGGGAATTATATACTCCACATAAAATTGATAAGTGGTGAAAATGACATGTGTCCCGTAGAGAAAAATGAGAGATGAAAATCCCAAACCTTGAGTATTGAATTTCTTCATACATGTTAAAAACTCATCTATAATAAATATAGGTTTATTATAAATCTATTATATAACCATAATAATATATATCATACTTTATATTACATTCTTAAAACTTTTTACAACCAATTGATTAAAAAATCTTCATTAAATCACTATTCTGGGTGATAACTACTTCATTTTTCATGTATGTTTTGATTCGGTAGTTTTGGTCATTGTTATTTGATTGTCATTAAATTATCTAAATAATGTTAATCATGAAGTAAATATCATATATATTAATTATATACATATTTATAGTTATCGATAAAAGTAGATATAGATAATATAAATTACACCATTGATGGAGAGGGTAGGCCCTACATACACATGAAAGCTGTATCAATTTTTCAATTGATGGAATGAAATAAAGATATATAATAATTAAAATTTTAAAAATAAATTTTATATTATATATATATAATATATTAATTAAATATTTCCTTTTTTACTATCCATGTAAAATTAAAATGAAAAACGTATCACATCACTTCATGGAGGCGGTAGTCAACACGCACACACGAGAAATGTTATCATTTTTCAATGGGTTGTATGGTAAGAAAAAATATATGATATTATGATTAAATAAGTATAATTATGTCATAAAAAGCATATATATATATATATACATTAAAAACATCATTATATCCAATCATGAGAGGAAATGATGAAAAATGAATTACATCGGTTCGTGAGGTGGTAGTCCTCCATACACACGATCAATAGTTTTGTTTCCCATTTGATGGAAGAAGAAATAGTTATAGGTCATGAAATTATAATAATAACATATTAGTATATTTAATATATTGATGTTTCTATTTCATCATGTTGGGAGAAAATTTTAAGGAGGTAGATGAATAAATAAAGTTAAAATTCATGGTTAAGAACTATACCTCTTCTTCGGAGAACCACTTTAGGTTTATAGATAAAACATTCATAGGATGGGTTTATGACCAAAAAAGGACTCTAGGTCATGGTTAGGGAGGTATGGAATGGATTTGGGAATTTTTTTCTGAACTAAAATTCTCTTTAAGTGTGGATAAGAGAGGAGATGATATATCCTTTTATAAGTGGGGTAGGGAACCAACTTAACAATTTTATAAAAGAATACAAAATGAAAGATTCATTCCAGAGAAAAATGATTAATAATGGAAATATATCATAATTAGGTATAATATAATATCTAAATATGTCTATATAATAGGATTTATAAAAGTTAAATCAGAAAAATCACCATTCTCTTTTGGTTTAACCCTCAGTAAACCCAATTTAACCCTAACATCAATAATTAAATTTTATTATTTTTACTATTAATTAGGAAAAAAAATTAATTTAAAATTATTATATAGTGATAAATATTCTGATTAAAAATATTTAATAAATTTTATCAAATTAAATTCATATAATTGGCACAATTTAATTTAAAATTAAACCCACAAACGTGATGAAAAAATGGTTTTCCGAAGAATTTTTTTCATAAGTATAAAAAGTTATCATATAAAAATTGAACATAAAACTAATTACAATGAATTAAATTTGATTAATAATAATATAATTTAACTAATATTAATTTTAAAACCAACTTAAAAAATATGTATTTTTTAATTATTTAGATGAAAAGGCAATTTTCAATAAAAAGCACTATTTTCACTATTCATAAAAATGAATCATTTCATAAAATTTTCATATAGTAAATCTAAAATAATTTTCTCTGTTTATTTAATAAATTAATTTAACATAATAAAATAATTATTATAAAAATAAACAAATTATTTTTAAAATAAGTGCACAAAATGTGACGAGACCACTTTTTTAAAAAATACTGTTTTAAGTATAAAATTGAATTTATTCATATCCCAAGCCTAGAAAAAATATTAGATGAATGATAAATTTTTTATTGAATATATAATATAAAAATTTTATTAAAATAATTCAACAATAGTTATTAATTTAATAAAAAACATTTCATGCATAGAAATTGTTTTCCAGAAAAAAACATTTCTTTTACTTTCAAAGGATTTTTATTTTTATCCATCATCAATCGATAGCCAATAAATTTATTTATACATTTATAAACCATATAATTTTTATATTTATTTATTCCTATTTATACCAACTAATTTTATAGATATTTTATAACTATCACTTTAAATAATAATATTTTAATAGTATATAATCATTCGTTTAAACTTGTTTTTGCGTGTAACATGCGATATTTAAGAAATTAAATTTATTTGATTTTTTTATAAAATATCAGGGAGTAAAATTATACCCCCATTAAATAGATATTAAACCTTTATTTTTTTTCTCTGATACAAAAAATAAGCATACTTCTCCCTCATCATATCCTTACATTCCCATATAGCTTACTCAAATTAGTGGTTTCGCCACAACATTTTACCAAGAGAGTGGCCTTATTTTTTAGCACTTTATATCTTAAATCATAATTCCTTACTGATTGTTCCTCATAATAAATATATTACACCAGTTTCATAACCCATAAGTTTAGTACATGTTAATGATTAAGTATGTAATTTCTTAGGAGTGATACATCTAACACATCATGAATTTGAGAGGGGTTCTGTGAGAGCACAAAGAGATATGTTAACTCCATACTAGATGAAGAATATGAAAAGTTGAAATATACCTAGGGCTTATATTTTACTTATTTTTGAATCTTAAAACCTTGTTCCATGAAAACATTCACAGAAACACCTTCTCACCAACTTTGAACTTCAAATATCATTGATGATTATTAGCATAACTTTTCTATCGACTTTGTGTTAACCTTATGTGTTGCTAAGTGGTTTTAAAGATATGTATAATTTCTTCATCAATATCAGGTCCCAATATATTTCATTCTTTAAATTTATCCTAAAATTATAGAGCTCTACACTTTATTCATAAAGGGCTTCATAAATAACCATCTGAATGCTCAAGTGAAAGCTATTATTGTAAGAAAACTTCACTAGAGGAAGGTGTTTATCCCAAAAACATTTGAAATCCAAATAAAAAGATCTTAACATATCATCTAGGGTTATATAATTTTCTCAGACTGACCATTTTTCTGAGGACAATAAGTATTTCTGAAACTCAACACTATATCTAGAGCCTACTCAAGACTTCAGTAGAACATCGAGGTAAACCTCATACCCTGATCAGATACAATAGAATGCGGTACTCCATACCACCTTACCACTTATTTAATGTTTATCATGTAAAGTTGATATAGATAAAAATTTTATCTAATATAAATAAAGTGTGCACACTTTATCAGGCGATTGACTACAACCCCAACAGAATTATGGCCTTTAGACGTTTTGAGGAGTCTAATGGAAAAATACATGGTTATATTTTTCCATTTCCATTTTGGTGTGGGTAATGGTTGTAATATTATATTATAATTTATCCTAATATAATTAGAATTTTTAAATACCAATTACCAAGATACAAACTCTACAATATCTCTCTTTATTATATCCAACTAGAAATACTATTTTAGATCTCTATCCATATTTTTACTACTCAGAGGAATATATAAGGAAGAACTATGAGTTTCCTCTAACATATCCTTTATTAAATATGGTATATATAGAAAAAATAAAAGGTTGATGATTCTTATAACTCCATCATAACCAATGTTAAACTCAGGAACATTTCAAACCTTCTTTTATAGCTTTACATATTTCTTATGCACATATTTAATTATTACTTGTATATATGGTTGAACACTCATTTGAGAAATATAAGACTTATCCCCTTCCTCCAGGATTTAAGGATCCATCATTTTTAAATCTTTAAATATGATAGATTTTTTTATCCTCATTATAGATATGTTATCATGATACTTTTGAATCAAATCATCAAACAATTTGTTCTCTTTCCCATGGAAATAATACATTAATAAGTCAAAATCATTAACCAATTTCAACTATCTCCTTAGGCTCATATTTAACTCATTCTATGTGAATATATAATTTAAAATTTTATGATAAATATATATATCACAACTTTATCCATAAAGATAATTCATTCATATCATTAATTATAAAATCACTACAACTAACTCAAAATCATGAGTCGGGTAATTATTATCATGAACTTTCAATTTTTATGAGGTAGAAGCTATAACCATGTCATTTTTTATGAGAATACATTCCATTCCCTTTTTCAATGCATCAATATAGATGAAAAACCCTCCTTCTTTATAGGGTAATGTAAGAATAGGTTCACTTATTAACCTTCTCTTCAGTTCATTGAATATTGGTTCAAATTTATTTATCTAAAGGAACCTATCTCTATTACGAGTTAACTTGGTGAGTGAATTGGAAATATGTGAGAAATTTTATAAAAAAAATTGATAATTTCCAGCCAAATAAGAAAACTATAGATCTCAGTCATAGTGGTTGGTCTAGGATAATTTTCAATAGCTTCTATATTTTAGGGATCAACATATATACTTTTTCTTGTGATTTTATAACCCAAAAATGAAACCTTTTTTAGGAAAAATCCTCTCATGGTAAATTTTTCATAGAAATTATCCTTCCTTATGGCCTTTAAAAAAATTCTCAAGTGATATTTATTCTTGTAATATCTATTTAATATATAATAATATCATCCATACAGACTATAATAAACAAATCAAGGCATTCTATAAAGACTCAATTAATTCAAACAATATAGATAGTGGGGGAATTAGTATGATGAAATAACATCACTATATATTCATAATGTTTATACCTTTTACAGAATGCTATCATGGGTATACCATCCTTCTTAAACCTCTATTGATGATATCCAGAATGATGGTCAATCTTGGAAAAGTATTGAGCTCTTCATAATTAATAAAATATGGCATCAATATGAGGTAAATTAAATTTTTTCTTGATTTTAATCTTGTATAGTTTCCAATAACCATTGTAGATTCACAAAGATCCATATATTTCTTAACAAAAAGATCAGGTTCAACCCAAGGTGGAAAAATTTGTTTTAGAAACACCTTGTCATGATTCTCTTGTAGTATCTTATTCAATTATTATAACTCATTCTGAGCCATTCTATATGGAGTATTTGAAATAGGTGTAACACTCGGTATGAGTTCTATTGAAAACATAACTTCATGTTTCAGTGGAACACTAGGAAAATATTCTTGAAATAAATCAACATACCCCATCACAGTAGGCATATCATTGATATAGAGTTTCTCCCCCACCATCTGAGATTAATAACCCTTTTGAATAATAATCAAGACCTACACAATGAATTATATTTCCATAGAAAGTTCATATTTGTCATAACATTGATAGATGATCATAGTTTGTTTTGGAAACATCCATTCCTTTGGAATTTATGTGGATTTTATGTATAAAATTACAATCAATGCCTAAGATAACATTAAATACAACTACAAAAAGAATAACAAGATTTTCAGGAATCACAATCCCACAAACTTCAACTGATGAATGATCCTAGACATGAGATGTGATCATCATACCATTACTAATTTTCATTTGAATTCAACATCCAATCATTTAGGATAGAAATTAAAATCCTCAGATACTTTTCATAATATAAAGGAATTTATATAAATATGATCAAATAAAATACTTCAATATTTGATCATACCTTTCACCACTCAACTTCATTATTCTATCTAAAATCCCTTTCTTAAACTAAAATGATTATAATAAACATCAAGAATCGTTAATCAGAGTTATTAACCATGAAGAATCATTTGTAGGATATCTATGTAATGATACCTTCTTTTCAATCTATGACACCATAAGATTAACCCAGGTTATTCATGGTTATCATCTATTCAAATCCTTCACAATATTTCACAAATAATTGGTTAAGTTTCAAAATATATCCCCTGAGAGTGTCGAAATAGATGTGAATGAAGGACCATTTGCATGCAGTAGGTGAAAATCGAGTCAAATACCCATCCAGACTTTTCTATGTTATTACCCATGGGTAAAAATATTCTAGATCCACATCCCCTTGTAGTTTCCAGATAGGGGTTTAATTTTTTGGAAACCACTTGCTCTATCCTTCACCAAAATTTAATGACATTTTACTGTACTTTGACTTATCCCTTGGGTTCTCACCAAGTTATTCTAGTCTGAATCCCAAAAAATAAATATGCCTTTCTCTGATACCAACTATAAAGACAAAACTTTTCATAAATAGATATTACATATTATTATATGTATATTCATTATATAACATAACTATACATTCCAAAAGCGTATAGGTCTAGTATCTTTGAAAACATGAAAATATAGACAATTGGTTCATAATTTAAATAAATCATCCCAAAAAAGTTCTTAATAACTAGCTCTATTCTTAGAAATATCTTAAACACCATCTTTTATTATAAACTAAAAAAGGAAACACATGAAATGGTGAGATTAGGTGCTCAGGAAGGGTAAACAGGGAGATATCAACATTACATGGGAATACAAGTATGATAACTTGAAAATAACATTTAAAAACCATACCATAAATAAAATAGATCATAATATTAAATCATGGCATAAATATTGGAATTTCAAAAGGAAATAATTATAAATTAATTAATTAACTAATCCATTATAACATAACATTTTCATAATACATAGATTTTTTCCATTATGATAAGAATAGAAAATAATTTCCTTATAGTCAAGGATAATTTATAATACTATCATAGTGGAATGAGATCAACCCTTTAACCATCATAGTAGTTATGTTTCCCTCACAAGACTATCATTGTGGAAAAATTACCTAACTACACTAAGTTCACTCCCCATTATAGTCTTATTTATTTATTGAGATATTCATCTTTTCCCAATGCATTGGAGGGATATATAATTCTAGGACCACCCATCAAATAATGAAAATCATACAAATGGTTTCTAAAATATCATAAAACATTCATCATATAATAACCCATGAAAAGGAAATTGGTTTCATAATCATTTCATCACAACATAACCTATGAAAAATAAATGGGCTTCATAAATATTTTATCTTTTCATCATGGAATAACCTCTGGAAAAGAAGAGGGATTCATATACATCTTTTTATCATAACAATAAACTATCCACATAGAGAATAATGTTCGTATAATTTAATTAAAATCCTATTAATGGTTAGGAAACATCAAAAGATGTCATATTAGATGGAAAATTATTTTAAAATATCACAAGGAAATTTCATGGGGAAACTTAATTATTCAATTTAAAATATCTTATATTAAATATAAAAATTTACCACATATTATTTTTTTTTGAAAATAACATTGGAAACTTTTAATGGAATATACAAATAATTTATTGTTCATGATGGTGAAAAACTCTATTCATATCGTGTACATTAAAACAATGATTCCATTCACATTTTTGGCAAAATGTAAAAAGTACCTCATTCAAAAAATGAAAAGATTATTACTTTTAAAGAAAATTAGAAAAATTAAAACATGGGTAAAAATTAATTTAAACAATAAAATAGTAATGTTAAAAAAATTATTGATTTTTTTTTGAAAACATGGATATGAAAGAAAAAATGATTTTTGATCGATGAGTGAAATTAAGTCCTTATTCCATAATAACATATTTTTAGTTTTTTGAGTACTTTATTAGTGGAAAATTAAATTAAGACATGAATTTTTAATAAATAAACAAAGGATAATAAAAATAATGAGTTTCTTGAGAGATAGATAATAATATTTTATCATTTTAATCATAATTATATACAATACCGATACACATTGAGATTGTAACATTAAACACTTACCACTTTGGTAACTTTTGAATCGTAAGTCCCATGAAATAAAGAAAATTATATAGATATTTATATCCCATCATTTTCATGATAATAATAATAAATGAAATTCAATGGTAGTATATACAGAACACAAAAGAAACAAGTGGTGAATATGGTATGTGTCCCACAAATATAAAAGTTTGATGAAAATCCCTTACCATGAGTTTTGACATCATTCATACATATACAAACCTACTATATAATATATAGATATTTTTATTATAAATTTATTATATAACCATACTCATATATATCATACCAAATGTGATTTAATTATATTACTTTACCACTCTTTTATTAAAAATTATTTATTAAAATCATTGTTCAGAGTGAAAGTTGTTTCTTTTTTCACGTATGTCTTACCTCATCAGTTTTTGTCCTTGTACTTTTATCATGGTTACATAATATGTATAATTTAAATAATAAATTTATATATAATATATATTAATTATATATATATATATATATATATATTTAGATTCATCTATGAAATTATAGACAAAAAATTAATTACACCATTCAGGGAGATGGTAGGCCATACATACACATGAACACTATTTCCATTTCTTGATAAATGGAATGAAAGAAAGGTGTATAATAATTCATATTTACAGAATAATTTATTTATCATATATTTAATTTATATTAATTATATATATCATTTTTATCATCCAAGTCAAATTAAAATGAAAAAACCTATAACATCACTTCATGGTGGTGGTAGTCCACACTTACACATGAGCAAAATTATCTGTTTTCAATGGGCTGGAAGGTAAGAAGTTATATGTGAAATTATAATTTTAAAAAAATATAATTATTCCATTAAAAAAATATATAAAATATAAATACATCATGATATCTATCCATGATAGGTGATTATGGTAAATAAATTACATCAGTTCGTGAGGCGGTAATTCACTATACACAAAATCAACTGTTTCGTTTCCCATTTTATTGAAGTAGAGATCGATAAAGGTTATCAAATTGACATAATAAAATCTCAATATAATTAATATACAAATATTATTATTTTATATTGGTTTAAAAATATATTAATGAGGTAAAATAAGAAATAAAATAAAAATGTGTGGTTAAGAACTATACCTCTTCTTTGGATAACCTCTTGAGGTTTATACTTAAAGTGTTACTTGGATAGTATTATGATAAAAAATAGGACTAAAAGTACTAGGTAGGTATGTAATTAATTTATTTTGTAAATTATTTTCTAAAAAAGGCTCTTGAATTATAGATAGAAGTGGAGAGGATATGTCCTTTTATAAGTGGGGGAGGGAACCTACTCGTAACTTCCTAAAAGAATACAAAATGATAAAGTAATTCCCAAGATAAATGATTAAAAATGAAAATATATTTGATGTTTTGATAATATAAGGTTTAATTATAGTCAAAAACTAATATTCATAAAAGTATATTTGAATAACTCACCCTTATATTTGGGTTCAAACCCTAGTAAACCCATTTTAACCTTAAGCATGATAATTTTTTTATTATTTTTACCATTAATTAAGGAAAAAATTAAGTTAAAATTAATATTAAATTTTATGATTATAAATATGTAATACATTTTACCAAAATAAATTCAAATTATTTGTTGAATTTAATTAAAAAAATAAACATGATAGGTGATGAAAAAACAGTTTTCTAAAGAAAAAGTTTTCATAAGTATAAAGAGTTTTCATATTAAAATTAAACATAAATTGAATATAATAAAATAAGGTTTATTATTAATAATAGAACTAACACAATTTTACTTTTAAAACCGTATTACAATAAAATATAAAATATATAATTCTTTAAACGAAAAGTCCATATTCAATAAAAATTAGTATTTTTCTATTCATAAAAAAATTAAACTTTTTTGAAAATTATCAAAAATTCCATCAAAGATATTTTTGAAATTTTTTAATTCATAAATTAAGTTATTTTCATAAAATAAATTTTCAAAAATTGGAAAAAAATAAATTTAAAATAAGTATACAAAACACAAAAAAAACCATTTTTTAGCAAAATAGTGTTTTAAGCATAAAACTATATTCATTATTGGTAAATTCCTAGAAATAATATTAGATGAATGAAAATTTTTTAATGAATATATAACATATAAATTTGATTAAAATCATTCACTTATAGTTCTTAATTTAATAAAAACACATTTCTCATATAAAAATAGATTTCCAGAAAAAAAATTCCATTTGCTTTTAAATGATTTTTATTTTCATTTCTAATCAAGAGATAACTAATGAATTTGTTTTATAAAAGTAAAAACCATATAATTCTCATAATTCAATTATTTATATTCATACCTAGTGTATTGGTTATAACTAGCATATTAAATATTAATATTTTAATAATATATTGCAGTTCATTTAAACTCTGTGTTACATGTAACACGAGCTATCAAAGAAATTTAATTTATTTGAAAAAATATATTTTATAAAATATTAGTATGTTACATCCAAAAAGGAATCTAAAATTTTATTTTGAGTTGAAATAAATATAATTTCATCGATATAAATTTTAACTACGATGGTTTCCTTAATTTTTTATAATACAAAAGTTGGATCTTTAACTCCCTTAAAAAATGTTTTTGTAACAAAATTCCAGTGATTCTATCATACAAAGATATTAAGGACTTCTTAATTCCATATAGGGCCTTAATAATTCTAAATACATTATCTGGAGTTCTTTTTTTTCAAAACAAGGTGGTTGTTATATATAAGATTCTTTTTTTACCTATCCATTAAGAAAAGAACACTTCACATCTATTTGACAAATAGTGAAATTTAAGATTATTGCACAAGATAAAAGTATACAAAGAAATTCAATTTTAGATACTAGAATTTTTTTTCTTAATAGTCTATTACTTCTTGTTTATTACAACCCTTTGCAAAAAGTTTTTCCTTGTTTCTAATAGTTATTTCATTTTAATATCATTTGTTATGAAAATCCCATTTACTCCAATTATTGGAAAATATTTTGGACATTAAAATAAAGGAAAAACCTTTTTCATCCCAAATCCATTGAGTTCATTCTGAATTTCTTTTATCCAATATTCATCACCTATAGCCTCATCAGGATCCTTTGATTAAAATTGTGATAATTTGAAAAATGTTTAGATTAATTTGTTAAGGAAAATCTAGTTTTGAATGGTTATTCACACCACTGATGATATTCTCAGTTTTATGATTCTTAAGGATTGTATGATTTTGGAGTTTTAATTTCTTTTTAATAAAAAACATTTTGATTTTTTTCTAATGTTAAAACATTTGAAAAAAAAATATTGAGTTGTTATCTCATGTGAATTATTTTAAAGAATGTTTAAAAACTAGTTTTTGAAATATCAACTGAATATGTGGTTTAAGGTAATTTTAAAAAATGGTTCTGTTTCATTAAATTCAATATTCACTATTTCTTAAAAGTATATTTTAATTTTATTAAAAAAATTTATAAGCCATACTTGTTATAAAACAGTGTAGAAAAACCCCTTCATTATATTTTAAAGAAGATTTAACTAAATCAAATTAAATATTCAAAATGAATAATTTACATAAAAAACTCTAATATATGAGAATTTTAGATTTCTTATAGTACAAAACTCATAAGGAGTTTTATTAAAAAAATTGAGTTAAAATCAATTTACTATATATCAACTAGTACCAATTGATTCATCCCAAAAATGTTTTAGAATTGAGTATTCATTCAACCAAATTCTAGTAATTTTTATAAATAATTATATTTACTCATTTAACTACACTATTTTGATGAGGTTTTCTAGGTGATGAGAATTTATGTATAATAAATTTTTTACTACAAAAAATATTCAAAATTTGAAATTTAGAAATTTTCCACCATGATCATTTTGAGTAGTTAACAAAGATATATTTTTCTCATTTTTTACATGGGATACCCATTTTTTAAAATAAAAAAATAATTCTTCCTTTTTCATAATAAAATTGACCATTGTATATCTAGTGTTATCATCAACTAAGAGATATACATAATATTTCCCACTAAAACATCTAGTTTGTGTTAGACCAATTAAATCAATTAACACCGACTATAAAGCATCAAAAGTTGAAACATAACTAATAGAATTAAAAATTTACTTATGTTTCTTAAAAAATTTATAAGGAGTATAAAATTTTGAAAATTTAACAAAAGCTCTGACAGAACTCTAAAATTCATTTCTTAGAAATTTTGGCTAAAGTTTAAACATTAATGTGTCCTAATATTCTATTCCATAATCAAGATTGACATTCCATTGCAATTAAACAAAGTATATCTTGGTTTATAAGGTCTTATAAGTTTATTATATAAACATTATCATGTCTACCAAAGAAAGAAAAAATTTACCTTATGAAATTGGAATATTTCATTTATTATTCCTGAAGATAAAAATATATATTTCATCACATAATTAATTTATGTTAATGAGGTCTTTATTATGTTCTAAAAAAATAAAACAGTTGAAATTATTTTTTTTCGAAGAAGAATAATATTAACTATAGTATATACCAACCCTTGTGTGTTATCATCAAAAGTTAATTTTCCACCTTTTATCTGGATTTTATTCTGAAAGAATTTATTTTTTCGAGTCATATGTCTAGAACATACATGACTAATGTACCAGATATTATTACAATTGGTAATTTTTATATTTCCATGAAATTGAAAAATTTATATTTTGGTACCTAAATATTCATGGGACTTGAATTATTAGAAAATAAATCATTAGGATTATATATATATATATATCTAACTTTATTATATTTTATAACTAATAATTCTTTATAAGTATAGGATTTATGAAAATGAAAATATTGAAAATTATTTAATGAACATTTTTTCTTTCACTTTATACCTATTTTAAATTTTATACATAAGTGATCAATTTTAGGAACAAAGTAATTTTTTTGAAAAGGATTTTTTGTATTAAAAAATACACCCAAATACATTTTGATTATGTATCATCTATCTATTCATGTTATGAGAAATTTTTCTTCCCAAAACTAAAATTTGATAGTAATTTTTTTAGACTAAATATTTCAAAGTTTTTTTACAATTAAATTATTATACTTAGTATTTGAGGTATAAATATATTTTTTTTATTAAATTATTAACTATGATTTTATATTTTTGTAAATATTATGTAAAATCTTGAATTTTTTTTGTCATGTTTAGTATTAGAACTTTTATAGTTTTTTATACCGTTCTTATTTTTTTTATATTAAATTAAAATATATAGATACTTCTCAAAGAACAGGTAATAAATCCTCATCATAAAATATAATATGTTTTTCAACATTATAAGAAGTAGAATATTCATCTTCTAATTCTGGATAGTTTGAATTTAAAGTTACAATGGTTAAGGGTTTAAAAAATACATTTTACATTAGGCATTTTTTAGTAATTGGAACATTTTCATAGAAACCCACTAATTTTTTGTCATCACTATTACTATTCTATGAATTTTCAAAATTAATGTCTCCTCCACTTGCACTCTAAGTTTTAGAAACTTCCATACTTTTCTTCTGATTGTTCTTATAGAACAATATAGAACTTGTATCCTTATTATATTTCTTATTCAGTATAGGGCATTCTTGTCTGATATGGCTAGTATTTTTATATTCATACCATATCAAAATTTTATGTATCTTTTTTATCACTTATCTATTTAAGATTCATCTTGTATTTATATCAAAAAGAATTTTTTATCATCTGTTTTACTCTGTTAGAAAGATTAGGAAGTTCATTTTCTATGTACACAAATGAACTAATTTCTGAATCAAGCTTTATTTTTTTATTTGAATATTTAGTATCTTTTGTAGTTGATTTTAATTTATTTACTACATTATAAGTGGAAGTAAAAGATACCCTATCACTATTATTATCTCTTTCTATATCACTTTTTAATATTCCCTCATATTGAATGAGAGTTCCAATAATATATTTTAATATTATCTTTATAAGATTCTTTATACCATAAAGATATGTTATATTTAATTCCCAATCATTGGAAATGATATCAATAATTTTTCTCAACCATATTTTCATTATTAAAGTCATTATCTCAAAGAGATTGTATACTGTTAACAATAGTAAAAAATCATTGATGCATATGAGCAACTGATTCTATGGATAAAAAAATATCAATAATCTTCTCTAAGAATAGCTCTTAAAGTAATAAAAACTTTGATAGTTCTAAAGTGAGTTACTTCTAGTTTCATCAAAATATCATTTTATTTTTAATATAATGAAAATTTACTATAGATATTTATTATTATTGAGCACAATAGAGTATTTCTAACTCAGTAATTATGTTGATATTCCAACTTTTCTTCTCTAGTAAATTTTGTAAATTTTTATTCTAAAATTTGATAAATTATAGTCAACATAAATAAATTACCCACTCTAGTCTTAATAAAAAATGTCTTTATGTGATCCTACCAGTACTCATAATCAAAACTATCAAATTTTAGTGGTGTTTTTGGACTGATATTTTCAAATTTCAAAGTGGAAGAACCTTCTATCTTAAAATAGTATAATATTTTCTACAAAAGAGATTATCATAACTATTTATCATAGTAAAAACCTCATATAAATCCAAATTTAATACCATAAGAGTATGTTTTTTCTATAATAGGGGGGAGGGGTGAATTTTAGTTTATAAAATAAAAAATAAAATTTTACATAACCTCTTGAAGAAGGCATTTTAGATGAAGTTTTTTTTATGAAAAAATGATATTTAGTTTAAGAAAGTACTTATAATAAACTATATATAACTTTATTAAAAAATAAATTAGGGAATTTAGAAACATGTAAAAACAAGTATAATGAAATTTATAAAGTACGTACAATAAAAACTTACTAAAATTTTATAACAAAGGTTCTACACTTCAAGATTTATTATAAAGGATGTATGAACTAGAATTAAGGTATCCATGATATATCACGTGTCATTGGGTCTGTCTTTTATATAAGGGAGTCCTAAATCAATATATTAATCACAACTTTTGTTTCCCTATACCTAGGAACCCTTGATCAGAAATATCAGACAAACCTATGCCTTCCTAAACCTTGGAAGCCCTTGATTACACTATATTAGACCAAAAAAATACGTATACAAAATTTCCTAAAGAATTTACAATAATCCTCACAATGAATGTCTTAAGAAGAAATCTCTATAAAAGATTATAGTGAAGTGCAATCAAAGTAAAAATATTCTACAAAAACATCAAAGAAACTTTAGATAATTAGGGATGTAAAATTTTCTTCATCCTCATATATAGATTTTATTTATAAGAAAATACCCTACATTAATATTCCCCATATCTCAAAGATAGTTTCAACATCATTTAATTAACACCATATTTAATTTGAACGTTCATTACGTCTTTTATATTCAATATTAATTTTAATTAAGATACATTATGATGCTTTTTTGCTTCTATTAGATAAAAGAAAAATCCATTTTATAGTAGAAAATATATAGTTCATCCATATGGTAGATTTTATAATAGTTCAATCAAGGATACTTTGAAGAGGATTTTCTGGTTAGAATTTGTTATAATTTATTTGTTGGACTTTATAAACCTTCATCTAGTGAACTTTATGTCTATTCAATTTCCATATTCAGAGAAAAATTAATGAAATTACATCCATTGGAATGGTTTTTCTGTATCTTGTAAAAACTAATTTTATACCAAAACATTATAAGAAACGTTAGAAGTAAAAAAGTTATAAATATATAAAAATTTTAAGAAGTGTATTATGATTTTAAATAGTACGGTTAGAAATCATTGAAAGAAATTTTTTTGACTATACAAGAAATACTAGAGAAACTACTGAAAATGAAAAAAATAGAGATGCAGTTCCTTCTAATTCCATTCTTATCCTAGATGATTCAGTCAGATAAGATTGAAGAATAATAACTTCAAAGGGAAATTATAGAAAACTTTTAGAAAGTTGAAATCAATATACCAATTATAGAATATATAAAAGAAGTCAAAAAATGTGAAAAACTTCTCAAATACTGTTGTACCAAAAAGATAATTCTATATAGAAATGAAATTATAATATTGAGAAGAATTATTTAAGCTCTTATCAAACACCCAATTACCCACCGAATGTCAAGATCCAAGGAAATTATCTATTCCCAACACCATCAACTCTTTAATTTTTTTCTTATGATTTATGTGATTTAGGTATTTCTATTATTATTATGACTCAATAAATTTTTACATTTTCTCATATGAGATTTTTAAATCCCTTAATAGTGGTGGTACAACTTGTAAATAGATGAGCCATTTTTCTATAGTAGTTTTAGAATATTTTTTATTTTGATTTAATGACCTGATATTACCATATGAGTATTATGTGTTCACCATAAAGGAAGATAGAGCACAAGTAAACTCACCCATTATTCTAAGAAAAAAATTATTAAAGCTATCCAAGATAATAATCACGTATATATAAGAACCCACACTATAGATTTTGAATACAATATTGTTCACTTCAATATTTTCAACTTCATAAGGAACCCTTCATAAGATCATTGAATTTTTACATTATCCCATGTTGATGATACTTTATCTATTGAAGAACCTTGTATGTTTCCAGAATTTATAGCCTTTTGAAGGATGTTTTCTAATTAAAATATCATGGAATATGCAGTTAGCTAGAATTTTAGAAATTATTGAAATCATATTTCCCAATTGATAGAATAGGTAAACTATGAGATTTTTTTGATGAATATAATGATTTATTTCATAAATAAGAAGATAATATATTTTCTTTAATGCATGAAATTGAAGCCTTAAGGGTGGGTAACTTCAATTTAATATCACCTTTTAAAGAACCCCCAAATATATAATTAAAACCAATTCCCACTAATTTGAAATATGTGTATATCATGGAAGGAGGAAAAAATACAACAATCGTTGGTAATAACATTATATCTAGTGATGAATAGAAATTTATTTATTTTTTTTTTAAAAAATTGTTATTTTTAGGTTGGAATTTAGGTGATATTCCATGTATAAAACCCAAAATTTTACCATATAAATTTATACTTTAGGGATATTCCAGACTAGGTAGATAACCCCAAGGAAAGATGAATCCCACCATAATGGATGTAATAATAAATAAATATATAATTTTTTATAAAAAAATCATCTACCCGATTTCTGACTCATAATGGGTTAGACCAATCCATGTAGTTCCCAAGAAAACCATTCAAACCATTGTGAGGAAGTGGTAGAATAAATTAATCCCTACGAGGATTCAAAATAAATGGAGTGTGTGTTTTGATTATTTAAATATGAATCAAGTCACTATAAAAGATCACTTCCCCACCCCTTTAATTAAATGAATTCAATAAAGGTTATAGGTAAGGATATATTACTATTTCCTTGGTGGGTCATCAGGATATTTTTAGGTACCCATTTTTTCAAATAACCAAGAAAATACAACCTTTACTTTTCCTATTGGCACATTTTCTTACAAGATGATGCATTTAAAACTATGTAATACACCAGGTAAATTTTATAGGTTTATGGTAAATATATTTTAATAGCACATTGAAGACCAAATAGAGGTGTTACTAGATGACTTCACTATATTTAGAGATTCTTATGATCACCATTTGAGAGATTTTGAAAAAGGTATGAAAATATGTATTGAAAAAAATATTTTTTGGAATTTTGAAAAGTTCAATTTCATGGATGAAATAATAATAGTATCAGGGAATATAATTTTGAAAAAATTCATTGAGGTAGAAAAATATAAAATTGAATTAATAAACTCTCTTCTCTACAAAACTTTTGTGAAACATGTTATATTATGGTCCATTTAGGTTTCTATAAATGGGTCATAATAAATTTTAGAATGACTACTCTTTATCATTCTAGGTTACTTTTAAAAAAATATAATTTTGATTTTAATAATGAATTTAGGAAATCATTTTATGAAACTAATAGGAGACTAATCACCCAACTAGTAACACATCCACTTAATTTGGGACATCGATTCGAACTACTATGTGATAATTTTAACTAAGATATGAGAGTAGTTATTTCACAAATAGTTAAAGGAAAAAGAAAATAAATTGTTTATGCCTGAATAAAAATAGATTATTCCCATATCAACTACACCACAACAAATAATGAGTGCCTTTATGTTGTTTTTACTTAAGATAAGTTTAGATCATATTTTGTCAAAACTAAAGTCACTATATTTTCTCACCATAAAACCCTTATATACATGGAAAAAAGGAAGATGAAAACTAAAGGATGTTATGGTGGATACCAATTCTTCAAGAGTAAAACACATAGATTTAATATGTAAAGGATCTAAAAATCTATCATTGATAACAAAAACACACTACCCAATACTACTGAAGTAGAAATTCTAAACTAGAATCCACCAAATAACCACCTCTTGGGAGAAAATATATATATTGTATAAGGATAATTACCATGGTATATAGATAGGGTAAATTATTTGATAACTTCTAAGGTACCATCCCTCAAAATACTATAAATAAAATAAAATTTAACTCTATATTTTATATTTTGGAATATGTATTCCTTTGAAAAGATTTCAATGATCAAGTAATAAGAATATTTTTTCCTGTAAGTTGAATTTAATCCATTTTTCAATTTTTTAACACACTAGATTGTGAAAAATATTTTTTATTTCAAATAATTTTATGATTTTTTTGGAATCTAGTTTTTATTATACCACTCTATTCAAGGATATAGATGAATTCTATAATAAGTGTCGAAATTTTGAAATTTTATAAATATTTGAAAAGAAAAATAGATGAATCAAAAACCCATTATATTATGTGAAATTTTTGAAGTATTAAGAATAAAATTTAAAGTAAATTTCCCAATTTTATTTGAAAATTATTATATTATCCTTTCTGTATATTTTGTTTTTAAATGAGTGAAATATAAAGACACCAAAACTGATTATTCTAATGTTGTGTGAAATTTTTTTAGGACTGCCATATTTGTAGATATGGAGTAAAATAATCCATTATAAGTGACCATGGGACTCAATTTTGCAATAAAATAATGGAGTATCTACCGAGAAAGTATCAAGTATATCATAAGACATCTACACCCTACCATCTATAGAAAAATATCCAAATTGATGTCACTAACATGGAAATAAAAGGTATTTGAGAAAAGGCATTTCCAAAGGATTGAAGAAACCTTATGAGATTACAAAATACCCTATAAGAAATATTTAAGAATTATCATTTTCTAATTAATCTATAGAAGGAGTTATGCATACATGTGTAATTGGATCACAAATCATACTAGGATTTCAAAGAAATGAATTTATACATGAAAGCAAATAAAAAAGAGATAAAATTTTAGCTTCAATAATTAGTGGAAAATTGGAGATAATATTTTTAAAATTATATATTCTATAAATAAATAACTATTGTGAATCATGAAAAGAAGATTCAAGCCAAAATATTTCATCATGGAGACTAAGTGTTTATTTACAACTCTAAACTCAAGCTAATTTTTTATAAGCTTAAGTCTATATGGGAATACCCATTTATAGTCACTCATATTTACCCTTTTGGTGATATATAGATTTTTAAAAAATGATAAGAAAACCCATTCACTAATAATGAAAACATATTAAATAAGTACCATGTGAATCTACCCTAAGAACCTATGGATGAGATCCCACTCCTCTAACTAATTTACCAATAATTACCCGCTAGGTTGTATCTCTCTTTAATACTCGATTAAATGGTATTATTATGCCTAAAAATATACTTACATGATTAATATATTTTAATTCATTGAGTAAACATCATAATTTAATTATGGATGAGGGAAACTTATATTTTAGGACCTTTATTTTAGGAATTTTTTTTCGTTTTCATATTATTTGTTATGTTTTAATATTTTATTTGTTTCTTTTTCGTTTTAGTCATTTTTTGAAACATGTGAGTTTAATCTTAATACCCATGGAAAACATTGAATCCATTCCAAGGAAAAAAAATTGAACCAATTATTCAACTTATATTAATATTGAAATGATTCCATTTCAAAATTCTAAATAAATAAAATTTATATGAAAACCACTAATTTTTTTATCTTCATGACATACTGCCTAATTTTTTAGTCACTTACCAGTGATGATTCTAGACCATTTTTGATATATTCTTTAAAATTACATTTTTCTTGAGTGAACCATGGTATAACAAAATTCTTAGAACTTTCTGAGTAATTTATTTAAAAACTTAGACCATTTACGTATACTGTGATATACATGATTGAGGAATTTTTTTTTTCTAAAGTCTATTTTTTTTTCCAACAAACACTATTTAAAATCCGACCTTTATATTTAATCCTTATATTCCTTAACAATCATGAAGGAATTTTTCAGGTAACCAAATTACAAGTTAAAAATCCTCATATAACTTTCTCTATATGCCTATTCCTAATCTATGTTTCATTTGAGTGTGGTGGAGGGAAGAAATTGATATGGGAAAATACTTGATAGAATATATGTGAAATTAAAAAAGGAAGTGGTGTATCTTTTTTATACTACTTAATGAGAAAATCTTGATAGAAATAATGGAATAGTGTTCTTGATAGTATCCATGTCCTTCTATGATAATTCACCACCATTTTGAAAACATTCTATCTCATTCCCACATAAAAAGGGATTTTAAGAGAAATTCAGAACGAAATATAGACTAAAATAATACAAAAAAGTGGGGAAGGGGTGAAATAAATAGACTTATTAACATATAAATTACAAGTAGATTTACTACAAAATAATCTAGATAAAATTTGAAAAGACCACTATAGTACTAACTTTATTTCATATGTTTCTTAGAAGAGCTGGTAGGGGAAGTAGTAATTGAGGAATCCAAAATAGAAAGAAACTAAAAATCATACATTGAGATTAGGAGAGATGGTGGGGGAAGTAGTAATTGAGGAATCCAAAATAGAAGATACTAAAAATCATTCATTGAGATTTATGTTATAGCCAAGAATTTTCATTCAACATAAATAATTTTATATTTAGATCCCTCCTACCTTTAAGATTTAGAGTCACCTGAACATGATCCTGTAGCCCTCATGATGTAAAGAAAATCTTGAATCATTGGGTATAGATGAAGAAATTCATCAATACTATGTTAAAAATTATATGAACATGGAATGAGAAAAAATTTATTAAAAATCATACTAAGAACTATCTGGATTTTTTTATGAGAAGATAGATATAAGTGTACATGAATTAATGAAAGATGTTGGGTTTAGTTGAATAAAATTGATGAGTAAAATAGAATAAATATCCTTCATGACGCATGACAGGAGTAAGGACCACAATGTTAAAAATGGGGATTTATATTGGATGGTATTTAAATATTTATTTGGTAATATTTTAAATTCAATTATCTTGATTCCATGGTTCAAGTGTGGGGGAATTGACAAGCTAATTTTTTATTATATTTGGTCTTGAGTTTTAAGGAATTTATTCCCATTATTTTAAGTATACATATTTTAAACATCATAGGTTTTGGTTTTTTGAATAATTTATAATTTTTATTGAGAAATGGTTTAAAATGTTGTTTTTAATGATATATTTAATTTTTAAATCCACACATTGGATTTAAAATTTAATTATTTAAAATTAATTCTATTACGATTTTCAAATATATAAATCATTTATGGTCTTTAAAGAAGAATTATTTTTGTAATAACCCATAATTGTATTAATTAAATTTCCCTTCTTATAATGATGTGTTATAGTATAAAGAACATACATCTCATAGATAACCCAATAAAAACTTTATCATCATAAATGAACAATGATATATTTCTTAGAAAACAAACTAATAATAATGTCAAAAATTTCTATGGGAAAATAAATAGAAAATAAGATAATAAGAATAAGAAAATTTGGATATTCTTGATCTACTAGAATGACTGCACTCATGAAAAAAGATGTATAAATAAAACACAATGTTAATAATAAAATATTCATTTAAAAATTATATATAACCTTTAGATAAAATTAAAGTGATTGATGAATAGAATAAGTAGTATTTATTGGAAGTAGTAAACCCTTATGACCGTTAGAAATATGACCATTTGAATAGTAACCTGTCTATTGGAATAGTATTATGACCATTAGGAATAGTAATCTGGATGTTAGAATAGTAACCTCATCTATGAAAGAATAAATAAAATTTAGGTATATTATAAATAAAAATATTATATATTTATATCATTAAATAGGGAAAAAATGTATAAAAAATCATAAATTAAGAGTTGCTATTT
Source organism: Viscum album (assembly GCA_963277665.1). Classification (NCBI taxonomy): domain Eukaryota; kingdom Viridiplantae; phylum Streptophyta; class Magnoliopsida; order Santalales; family Viscaceae; genus Viscum; species Viscum album. Next base: position 1,331,270,069 of record OY728141.1, read on the forward strand.
CATTGAAATCTAAATGTTTATTTACAATTTTATAATTAATATAACTATTTAAAATAATTATTTGCATAAATTAATATATTATGGTCTTATAATTATAATATTATTTTATGAGGCATTAATTAATTTTCCAATGTGTCATAAAACCATTTATAATATTAAAATTGGTATTTTTCGAATAAATAATGATTTTAAATAAAAATTAAATTTATCATATTTATAAAATTATTTTCATAAAATGGTGTTCATTTTTTTAATCTACACATCAATTTTTTTTGGTTTAATTAATGGTATTTTTCTAAAATGGTTGATTTTTTGGTGAATAGTGAAATAAGATAATTTATAGTATTTAACAAATATAAGAATTATTGGGTCATGGATTATGTATGGATGAGGTAAGAATGAATTGGTCAAACTCTCTAGTACCATTTAATTTATTTATTCGAGGGAATCAACCCTATTGATATTCATGAGCCAAACTAATAAACAAATGAATAAAATAATCAAAAACACCACTCTCCTCCCACTGTAAATGCCACCACTCACCACCCCTTCCAATCATATCTTGACAGCCTTTTGGATTACCAAAATTATTCCCAATTAAATTTCCAAGCCTCTTCTACTTTACCAAGAGGTTCTGGTGTTAAAAAAGGACCAAACCCAAGTGTCTTAAGGAGGTTCTCAAGGAGATGATATTCAAGAGTAAAATCCCTCTTCTTTCTCTATTAATTCATTTTATTTTCATATACACACCTCACAACACTATAAAAAATGACATGATAAATAAAATAATATATATATATATACTATATTATTATTATTTTAATGGAATATCCATCATAAAATCTCTTCTCCCCTCATTTTATTCTAAAAATGAAAACATCGTCCGCGAGATGTTGATTCACCGCCTTCGTAGAGGATCATTTTTTGTTTTAACCTATCACCTTGAAGGCTGGTCATAAAACCATTTTTATGGTTAAATAATATTTTAATATTTATATTTTCTTTTATTTCATTTATTGTAACTAATATATATACATAATATTAAAGAATAAAGAAACCTCTATTTTGTGATGATCGAAAAACATTCAAAATAAACTAATAATTTATCATTAACATTTTGTCAAATGTATTATCCTAATATCATAAAAAAGGATATATTTTACAATTTAAAATTGTTTAAATATATGAATATTGTATCATCCCACTTATGAATTTTTGTTTCCATTTTACAAGTACTCCCATAATTAAACTCAAGGGAACCAATCATAAAATCATGAAACAAACACTCCCAGACTAAAAAATTTAAACATTATAACTCCTTGAAATGGACATAAATTAACTTAATAAATTAATAATAAATAAAATATTTATAGAATAGGTTCTTATCTAATTGATAAATGAATCAAATTAGATGATCTGGGACATTAAGTGCAAGTGTGAAACACTTTCAATCATAATGTAAGATATAACTCCAAACATTCATTTTTTTCTTCAGGTTACACTTTTTCCATCTTTACAGTAATGTATTTAATTAATATTACTATTTAAATATTATAAATTATGTTTATATTCTCCAATATTATTTATCAATAACAATTCATCCATATTCTATGGATAAATACATATTTTAGAAGGTTCCCTTTTCAATTCCTCCCGACAAGAAAGCTCGATTCAAGGGAACTTCCCAATTTATTACCCCTTTTCAAGCACAAACATTTTTTAATCCATAATTATTTTTCTAAATTTGATCATTTCATCATAAAAAACTATATTATTTGGTTTTTTGATTTTATAAAAAAATATTCCTTTATCCTCTTTAAAGTCTCTTTAATATTTTCCCTTAAACTGCACTAATGTGGCTCATTTCTAAAGTTTATTAAACACTATTTTTACATGTTTTCACTTATTTAAGATGTAATTTCTCATGATAAAATCATATTTTAAATTAATAATTTTCATTTATGATTTAAAACCATTCTTTCATAGAAACCATTATGATACTCGCATTAGTTATTCCTTATGACATGATTATAATACCGATTTCTTTACATGAGTAACCCTTATATTTATTCCTTATGTTTGATTATTCATTTGGAACAAATATTAATGATCATGTTATTATGGGTGCACCTAGATAGTGATCCAATGCATTGTGTATTGTTTAGTCTCATGAGACGTCATGTATGGGATTAGGGAGTAAACCCAATCCATTATGGGACTTTGTCCACCATATAATATAGTCATGGAAGTTAGCCTCAACTCATATTTAGGTCATGTTATATGTTTCTTCCATATTCCTATTTCTCCATGATCCCATGATCCCATGTTCTATATGATATTATTCCATATGTTTATTGATGTTCCATGCCTTTTTACTTTATTCTGTAATGACTATTAACCCATGTGCTATGCTTTATTTCTATGTTTACTCTATTACTAGGATTTTTATCTCATCTCGTTTATCTATGTATTCCCAAGGTTAGCCTATATAGATATATGATCTCATAATAATTTAGGATATCATTATGTAAGATTATTATAAATCTATTTTATTCTAATTCAATGTTTTCAATTTTATGCACCTATTCTTCCAAGGAAACTAAAATTTATGATCCTTGGTTTTTATTTCATGGTAAATTATTCTAAAAATCATGTATTAATATGTGTAAAAGGATATGTTCACCATAATTTTTAGTATAATTAATATCATAATTTAACTGGTGAAAATGATTCCCCATTTTTCATATAGGTTGAGACTAGAATTTGTAAAAGTTATAGAGTGATTGAGAGAATAGTTCTCATGGTCAGTTAACTAACCACACAACGTGTGCTTCAAAATTATACTAAGCTAATGCATTCCCATTATAGTGACCACATGAAGACTTTAAGATCAGTTATACAATTTAATGTAATAAAACATTCAACTGAATATTCAAATAAACTCCCAAGTGACCATGGACTTACCACCTGACCTACCATGCCACCTTAAGTCTACCACAAAAATTATGGTCACTCAACTAACCATATAAAAAACAAATCTTACACAAGTTAAAATTCCTTTAACTAAACACACAAAGACTCTTAAACCTACCATGTGACCATGATCAATTGATCAACTGAACATATGTAATTCCAAGGTACCACCCCACTGATTGGACATGAATTAGAAACAGTAGACCATAAATAATAAAGAGCCAAACTAATATTGAAGAAAACATGAAGTAAAATGTGTATTGAATGAAGAAATTCAGATGTCAAGATTATTAATGGAAATTTTAAATCAAATGGAAGGGGAATATTCCAATATGATCAAATGATAATATAAAATTAAAATGAATATTTATGAAAACTTATTAAAAGGAGTCAACCTTTAAGGAATAAAATAAATTTGGTGTTATTAAAATACAAGAATTGAATAAGAATCTACAATATTAAATTTGATGAAATGAGATCATTCCTAGATCCAATATTTATGGATGAAGAATGGAACTATGGACAAACTCTGGTTGTTTATTTTCATGCCGATTTAGCTCGAGCTGGAAGATATAAACATCTACAATCATGAATGCAAGTTAAAAAAGGAAGATGTGTCGATGATTAGAAATTGAAGATTATTATTTTCTAGTGTCAGTTTTCAATACAGGTTTTCATATTGAGTGAGAATTTTTGTTTTCATATCCACTAGTTTTAAATATAATGTTTGTTGCACATATCCTAGTTGATGAATTACCCTAATGAAATTTTAGACCTAAGTAAGAAGGTGAAATTAAATCATTGCAATTAATGTCAATTTTTAAATGGAATGGGAACATTATAATCAAGATTACAATTTATATTCCCTTAATTTACATTATGGAAAATAACACTATTAAACTAAATCAAAATTTTCCAATTTGCAGTTGGTGGTTACTTCACTTCCCCTAGAGTTTCAAAGATTCCCAAATGTCTCTACTAAATATTTCAATACACATGGAGAATATGAATCCATTAATAAGGATGTTTTCATCATATAAGTACATGTGTATTTTCAATAAAACTTATCACCATGATTTTTATCAAGATTTTCTATGTTCACTACATGAATATGTAAATTAAGAGAATAAGATATCACACAGTCACATGCCATGATGGATAAAAATTTTAAAAACATGAATCATAAGGATTAAAGGATCTCCCATTACCTTCAAAATGGAATTAGAAATGTTTGACCATGAAGGATGATTTGAATTAAAATATTTAACGATTTTATGGTGGGAAATTTTGTACCTATAAATTTAAGTGGGATCAACAACTACAGAGGATAACATGACTGGATGAGGGTGTCCTGCTATTATTCCGCCACACTCTTATTTTTAGTTTTATTTTCACTTTTGAACAATAATACATTTCACATATATATTCATCTTTGTTATTTATTTAATGGATGGATAAAACTCCTACATGATTTAGTGAAGGTATGGAATAATTTTTGAAATGATTGAGTATTAGTATTTCAAAGAATATAATACTATCTTTCTTTTTAATTGATTTAAATATTTAGTAACATATTAAATTTTTTAATATGGTTATGTTTGAATTAGTACTATTTATTTTTTTCTTTAGTCAAGGATCCATCATCTCCCTCTACTTAGTTTTATACCACAAACAATGGAATGGTTTGGGTTGAGTGGTTAAGTGTTAAAAAGTTGCTGGTTTGTGAGGAAAGTTCAAAGGTTCCTCATAGAGTGCGTAAAATAAAAAGATCCAGTTGGGTGTTTCCAAAGTGAACTAGGGGTGATATACTATTTCACTTTAACCTATTGGAATGAGAGTATACCAAAATAAAATGTTATTTTTAGGCTAATGTGATAAATATCATTCAACCAGGTGTGAATGTATAAGTAGTTATAGATTTTCTCACTCATCATTTATCAATAAAAAGAGATCAATAATTGGAGACCATGATATCATTATAAAAGGAAATGAAACCCTAACATGATCACTTTTATCATCATCTACTTTCAAATATTTTTTTTATACATTTTTGTTCAAAACTAAAAGACTCTTTTTTATTTACCAATATTTGGAAAATGGATTTAACACACTCCTCCCTATAAAATACCTAGGGTTACCACTACTATTACATTGAACTTGGAAATAAATATTTTTTTTCACACATAGTAAAAACGTTGTGTAAACCGATAATAGAGATATTTTCCCTCTTCACTACTATAAATATATCATAATACAAAATACCTTGAAACAGATGAATTATTTTTAAAATAGCAATGATAGTACTTCTTAAAGGTTGGATCAATTTTCTTCCACTTCTAAAATTTGATGAATTTCTTTGATAAGGATATATAATTACTAATACATTCTAGAAATATATGAATTATATAATTGATCACTATTTTAATATCATAACATGGAAATTTTTATCTATCTATCAAAATGAAAAACTTGAAATTAGATATGGAAAGAGAAGAAAGATCTCAAGTAATATCTAAGAAAGAATATATTCAATAGTATCCAATATTTGGAGAAATTTTGGTAGAGGTTCATCTCTATCAAATGATGAAAAATAGGAGGGTTTAATAACTATTTATCTATATAAAAATAAATTTGTCTTAATAATTTATATGGATACTTATAGTGGGTTGGGTATGAACAACTATTAATCCCTACATAAGTATAATCATAGGATTATATTTTTAAAAAAAAAATCAATTTCTTATTTTGAATTAAAATCTAAAATATAATGTTATATCGGTTAACTTCAAGTTTTATTATTTCAAATTTTACGTAGGATATTTTATTATTGTATCCTATCCATTTCCAAATTAGGTAGTAGAAAAAATACTTTTAATAGATTCACATACACCTTACAATTTATTTTCTAAAGTAGTATTCTATACTCATGAATGGAAGTGACTAAAACAATTTCCACAAAAATATGTACTCCAAATTTCTTGAAAAAAATTCTTTATAAAGAGATAAATAAGAAAAGATAAGAATTTATCAATTGAATATGGTCATTCTAATCATTTTTAATAGACTTAATGCTTAAAAAATTCATGGATTTATTGAAAATATCAACAAGATAGTTTTAAATTATGATATATTTAAGAAAAATAAATCTTTAATTTAAATACAATGTTTAATAAAATTATTTTTGATATAAATAGTGAGGTTTTGATTTTTTAAAATGAGAAATTATTAAAATTTTATCACACTTTATCAATGTCTAAGTAAAAATAAAACAAATTTCATTGGCAGTGTGATCATCCAAGACAACAGTGTATAAAGAACCACCAATAGGAACATATTCTACTTTAGTGATGAGTAGTACTAAGGAGTGTTTTTTCATAGTAGAAAAAAACTAATAAATCTCTTAAAATTGAGTATTTTGATATAAAATTTTATAAACTCTAAAATAAACTTCTATTTATCTTTATATAGTCAAATAGAATCCATAAGGAAATAGAACCGAGGAATGAAGATTATTTCAAATACAAACAAAATTCATTTGATGACTTTAAAATGGGATTTTTTTTTCATTTTATTGAAACCTAGAATAGATATATACCAAGAACATGTTGACAGGTTGGATTGTCATTATGTAAATTAGAAATATGATAAAACCTCTATAAATATTTTTTTCTATAGTTTTTTATCCTCATAGATATCTTACTTACATGAAGTTATTATTGGGTAACTAATACCTAAGAAATTATTTTGAACCAATCTATTTAAATAAATCTCTAGTATATTTTTTTGTGTTAAAATACCTCCTTTCAGTTGTTGGTAAATTTTATAATCTAGAAATATTTTTTTACCCATTATAGTTAGCTTAATTTCACTTTTCACAATATTATGAAATCTTTTAGAATGTGATACTATAGTTGATCCAAATATTATATCTATATATATCAGTATAATTAAAGTATCCTTAAAATGTTCTTAAGAAAAATAATACGATCTTCTGTAGTTTCATTAAATAATTTCAAGGAAATTTTTTGGATAAATGTAAACACCAGATTCATTCATAATGGTTTATTAATTAAAGTGTGTTAATATTCTTTGAAGAATGGATCAATAGGCGAGTATTTAAAAAAATAATAGGTTATTAAAAATAAAATTTCTATTGGACAATATAATTTATAAATAATCATTTACCATCCATTTTTATTAATACAAATTTCAAATGTTCAACAAAGATAAATAGTATATATATAAGATCAATTTGTTTTACTAGGGAAATTATTTATTCATAATATATAACCTATTTTTAATTATAACATTTATTTAAATGTCTAGATTTATTTTTATTAAGCACTCAATTATTATCAAACTTTTTTAGAAGGCCCATATTGTTAATATAATTGGAAATTCACCAAGGAATTTCTCTATCAAATACACATTATTCTATTCATACTTATTAAGCTCTTCTTGTATATATATTGTCTAATTTTCATTGTCTTAGAAATAATCTACATTTTTTAGTTCAAATTGGGATGAAAATGAAAATTTTTAATACTAATTATATAGAAGCTTTTGATAATAATTTTCAATCTACATTAGAAATAATTTTTTTGTGAGGTGAAGTCAATTTCAGTTCACTAAAATTTTGTTCAATAGATTCAGAACACCTAAATTTCAGTAAATGAAATTGTAAGTGGTAAAATGTGTAGACCATGGCATAAATCCTTCTCCATAGGTAGTAAGATCATTGAAAGTTATTATATTTTTATGATTTTATGATTTTATGATGTTATTAATATTTTCATAACTTTTTTTATACTCTCTTTACTGATTTTATATGAAATGAGCATAATTTGTGTGAAATATTAATGTTTAAATATTAATTATAATTTTTGAGCACTATTTGAATTCATCCAGATTCATGTCTGTTTAATTTTTTAATGTTAAATCTCACCCAACTTATTCAAATTTCATGATTATTATTTTTAGTGTTCCTTACTAAAATTAAAACATTTCATTAGAAGTAACCTTTGGCCAAATCGTACATTTGGTGGGTTATATGGTCCACACTTGAAGACCCAATGAAACTGTGAAGAAACCAGAAAATCCATGATGATTGTGTTACTGGTCTAATTCCCAAAGCTAAAATTTTATGATAATCAACCATATGTTCGTGATTATCCAAAATAATCTTGTATAAAAATTTCAAGGTCCAAATACACGAACAAGGGGCCAAAATGATGTTTTGAAGTCTAGCCCACTATTCTGGACGAAAATTAAAATTCGGACAATATTCATAACATATCTTATGATGTAATCATCAAATCAAGATAATATTTTATAGTGTGAAAGAGTAGAAATAGGCGTCTGACTTTGTTGAATAAATTTTCCAGATTTTAAGGAATATTATTATTGATAAACCCATTCACATTTTGGCCTCCTAAAAAGTATGGATAGAAATGGACAGATTAACATTGTTTAATAAAAAAGCCATAACTTTGTATCCATAAGTCCAAATGCCACCAAATTTTTATTTTAGTTGGAAATAGTTATTATCTAAAACATTTAAGATGGAGATATCTCTAGATTCAGTAGTCCAGATTTCCAAATCCTCGAGTCAAGTGGAGTGGTAGTTTTGGAATGCAAACAGTCCACCACCTTGGGCTATAAATACATCCCCTCATCTCCTTTCAAAAGGTTTGGAATTTCAGAAGAGAGGAGAAAAAATTGGTATGACCAAATATTTTCCAAAGGCTTGGTAGGACTACCCAAACTCGTATTTTCACATGATAAACCTTTCCTCCTCTCTTTTTTTAATTAACTTTCGCAGTTTTCTTTGTTTGTAATTTCATAAGTGTTTGTCCTTGTAATTATGTTTTAATGCAAGTTTCTTCTTCAATATCTCTTATTCTCATCCAACTTTTATAGTTTAATATTAATGTTCTAAAAATAGTTTAAATCAAGTTAAAACCCTTTCCCTTCTTTTGCTTCCTCATTCAATTGAAAGCCTTTTTTTTAATCTTTTCAACGATTGTGTGTGTTCGATGCACTACTCTATTCTTATCTCATTCTTTTTATTCTATTTATAATTCATCCCCATAATAATATATTACCAGATTAATAACCATCTTAATGGCTGAGTAAATATACCATTGGGGTGTGTTAAAATTTAGGGATGTTATGTAATTGAGAGTTTTTTCTCAATGAATATTCTTTAATTTAACATTGTGTATGTTGGACATATCATGTCATGGATTAATGACTTATTTTATTTAACATGTGGTTTCCATGGATTATTGGAAACATAAATACACTAAAATTTACATTCTATGCTTTATATTAGAACTCTATGTTATGTTATGGCTTGGATTAAAGCCTTAACACTTAGTAATTCTAATCAACGTTATCTTGTGAAGTCGGTGTTAATTTAAATGCAATATAAAGCAAAGTTCAAGGATATCATAATATTAACTCCCTAAAAATGAACTCTCCAAAATATTTATCAATTTCTTAAATCAATCTTAATAAATCAATCATTTCATAATCTCTACAAACAAACCCCCCAATCAGAATACAATCAACTAAAAAAACCGACTATTAAAAAGTATCATCATCGAGGATTCGACTCGAGTGCTTCTATGCATATATAAAGATCACTAGAACTTTGACCGGTCTATAGGTGATAATCGGTTGTGCTTTCAAATGGATATGTTGCTGGGGATGGTTCATTAGCCTCTGGTTATTGTAAAAAAACAAAAAAAAATTAAAAAAATTGTAAAAAAACAAAAAAAACCTTCCTTCTGATAAAAATCATAAATTGAAAAAACAAAATGAAAAACCCATCTTCCTATTTCTTCCAACATATCTATGAATTACCTATAGCCTCCCAAACAATCTCTCAGATTTTTTTGACCCAGAAATTGAGCGAAGACTTCGCCAACATTGGAGGAACATAAGGGATAATCAAATAATTCAAGAACCAGTCCTTGTCCAACCAGATGAATTAGAAATGTCCAATCCTAGGGAACAAACACTTAACAAACTTTCTTCCCCTGATATGAATTACCAACCTCTTGGTATTCAATATCCAAACATAGAGGCTGACTTCAAACTCAAATCGGGTTCGATTCATCTTCTCCCTCATTTCCACGGGCTATCTGGTGAAGATCCACATCTCCTCCTTAAAGAGTTCCAAGTGGTGTGCTCTACCATGAAGCCTCAAGTGGTTTCTGAGGTAAAAATCAAACTTTGAGCATTCCCTTTCTCCCAAGATGACCCTGCCAAGTCATGAATCTACTACCTCCTCCTTGTTCCATAACCACATGGAATGACATGAAGCGACTCTTTGTAGAAAAATTATTTCCTGCTTATCCTACTGCTTCTATCTGAAAGGAAATAAGTGGTATCTGTAAATTCCCTAATGAATCACTCCATGAATACTAGGAGAGGTTCAGAAAGCTTGTTTCATCCTGCCCATACCACTAAATCCCTATCCAACCCTTGATCCAATACTTCTTTGAGGGGTTATTGGATATGGAGATAACTCTCATTGATGTCGCTTGTGGCAGTGCTCTTGTTGATAAAACTCCTAGAACTGCAAGAGATCTCATATGTAACATGGATGAAAACACAAAAAAATCCATACTTGAGCACATGCTCAAGTCAAAAAAGTCCAATAGAATCAATCTATAGAGCTGAAAAAGATGACAGAGTGGATGAGTGAACTTATAGGTCTTGTGCGCCAACTAGCTGTGGCTACCAAAGACCCAACCTCATCTTCTCCACAATCTTTGTTCCTTGGGCCTATCAAGAACTATGGAATCTAAAACTCACCAGCTCATCCAAAAGACACTTTTCCACAACTTCAAGATGAACCATCTGATCCATCTGGACCAATGGAGCTCAATGCAGGCTATGCTCTGAAGAACACCAACCCTTAACTATCAGGTCAGTTTGTTAGAAACTTCAACAAACATCAAAATGATCCATTCTATTCTTCCTATAACCAAGGCATGAGGTATGGTAATACCATCTCTCATCCCCCTCAATTCCATCCTCAAATCTAAAACCAGTTTCAATATGGTCAAGGTGTTGGTAACTTCTAACAACCTTATCCTTTTTTTCCTCAACAATAAAGGAAAAATCCTTCTCATTCTCCTAGAAGCTTCCACTATCCTAGAGAGCCTTCCTGATTTCCAAACCAATACAATCAATTTCCCAAGAACCAAAATCAAGATAAACCCAATCTGGGATAAGCCTCTTCTTCCAAGAAACCATTGGAAAGTATAGTGGAAGAGCTTTCCTCCTTCACCCGTTCCAGCCTAAAAAACATTGAAACACAAATTGGTCAACTTGTATCCCACCTGATCTAGAAACAACAATCAAATTCTTCTCAACTCCTAGCTCAACCATTACCCATCCCAAAGGGTAATGTAAGTGAAATTCCACTTATACCAGGGAAGAAAATTTCTATGCCTCTAGAAAAGTCCTCCAACCCCCTTTAAATGTTGACCAATAAAATGAAAAGAAAAAGAAACTTGAAAAGGAATATGAATCCATTCCCTCACCTTTTTCCATTCCACTTAGGAACTCAATTCCTTTTCCTTAAGCCATTTCTAAGCCAAAGAAGTCATTTGAACCCAATCCTGAAATGGTTGACATGTTTAGATGTGTTTAAGTCAACATTACCCTCTTAGATTCCATAAAAAAAATCCCTAAGTATGACAAGTTTCTTAAGGAATTATTCAGCCATAAGAGGAAACTTAGGACCTTCAAAAATGTTTCCACACTGCATTATATTCCTATAACATGCAATGATCAAGGGACCTTTACGGTTATATTCCAAATTGGAAGTTCCGACTTTGATGATGCACTCATAGAACTAAGAGCCTAAATTAATTTCATTCTAAAATCTATCTTCTCTAACCTTGGTCTAGGTCCCTTATATCCAACATGTGCTTTCATTCAATTGGACAATCAAAGAACTTTTAGTCCTGAGGGAATAATTGAGGATGTCCTTTTCCTAGTCAATGATCTTATCTTCCCATCTCACTTTTATGTACATGACATGGAATGTGAGAAAACTTCTTTCCAATCTCCTCTGATTCTAGGAAGACCTTTCCTTATGACATCTAAAACAAAAATTAATGTCCATGATGGAATTTTGTCCATGTAATTTGGTGACCAACTGGTCAAGTTAAATATTTTACAATTCGTGCGACACCCATCAGAGAATGAATCCGCATTCTCAATCTATTCTTCTGAAAATATCTCTGATATTGTCTTGAATCCCAATCAATCAGGTTCTTCTTGTTCTACCGATAGAGGAGTTTGTGAATATTTCATCTTTAATAACCAAGTCTTAAATGTAGAAGTTGATTTTGACATTACAAATGAAAAATCCATTGATCTAAAGGATCTTGAAAACTCTTTGGAATCATATCTCACATTTGACATCCACTACTCCAACATAGATGGTAATAGGGAAAACGAATAGGAAAGTTCATTTTTTTGATTCAAATTTGATTATCAAACATTCATCATTTTCTATAAATTATTCTTAAAATTATGTTATATGTGAGGTGAACCCCGAACCAATGTGTTTATATTGTCCTGATAGGAGTGAAGGTTGTGAGATTTGTTCCATAATTAATAAAGTGATCACTGGAGAGGTTGAAATTAACCATTATTTGGTGAACAACATTGATATAAATGATATTAAAAAATTTATTCAGTATTATGACTCTACTAATCCTCATTACTCTACATCGGTAGGTGGTGAAATAAATGAGTCAAAAACAATTGGGATCTCATACTTTGGTTTCGTGTTATCTGAACCTTACATAAATCAACCATTAAAATTGAGATATCTTCCTGAATTTTCAATAATATAAAACCATCACTTTGTGGATAAAATCATTCCTCACATTGATGAATAAAGGGAGGGTAGTCATATTATCTATCCACCTCCATTGAATTACATGCGAAAAAACAAGGGATGAAATTATCCAATAAATCACCAGGCATCCAAAAGGAGAAGTTCTTATAAAAGCACACTGGAGTTGAGAAAATACGATGGCCACCATCAGACTGTGGGTAGTCTACTACAACTATCTAGATGTAGAAAAATAAATTCAATGCTTCTTGGGAGGCAACCCATGTTTTCATTTACTTTTATGAAATTTTAATTTCTTATATGTTTTTCATTAGATGAATAATGATTTTTCTTTTTCAGGTAACATCCCACATGATGCACATCAACTTCCAATGACCCACCAATGGATGGAGATGACGACACACTATATCCAAACCATGGGCACCTCTTTCCCTTTAACTTACCCCCCTCTCTATTTATTCCTCTCTCATTTTCATTTTTTTACCTCTTTCCTCATCACTCTTTTTTATTTACTCTTTTTCTTTTGTGTGGCTGTGTCTCTATAAAAAACTTTAAAAAAAACTAAAAAAACCAAATAACAAAAAAAAAATTTAAATAAAATATGAAAAATTAAGATTCATACTTACTCACCTTCCAATCAAGACTGGTTCTGTGGTTTGTCCAGCTTTTCTGATGTTCGTGTTCCCTACTTCATGGTACCTCGGTCTTCTCTTGAATTTCGGCTCTAGATGTGTGGTTTGTTTGTATGAATGCTTGAATAGATGTGAATCCTATACGGTTTTTGTGGTGAAGTGGTGAAGCGATGAAGCGTTGATGTAATGAAGTCCTGTATGGTTTCTCACTTTTTCCTCAAAAGTGTTTTTATAACAAAAAAAATTTCAGTCATTCAGTCATCAAGACTTTGGATAAAAAATATTGTGTCAAACCCAAAAAATTTTGAATGCTCAATTTTTGATTTGGAAACTGATTTTACCCACCCTTGAAGAACACCATTTGCTTTCATGATAATGCCACCTATGTCCATATTTTTAAAATGTGTGTTTTTACCCATTTTTGAATCTTGAGTTTGTGGACCTTCAAGCTGAATTTCATACTTTAGTGTGCATTAATATGATAGAGGTATTTTCTAAATCACATGAGAATTATAATATCCAAATAGCCTCCCGTTAACCGTACATTAATCCTCTTTTTGAAAGCCCCTTCGAGCCCATGAAAACCTTTTATTTGGTATCCATATTACAATCCCAATACCTTGTCCCACCAAACATCTACATGGATTTACATTTAATATTTTCTTGAAATTTATGTGTGTGGGGAATGAATTTCATTTTGGGTATCCTTTTCTTAATCTCTCAGCATGTTATCATATGCTTGAGGGAAAGGATCCATTTTAGTGTGGGGGAGAGGTTGTCATTCAGTGAGTTTTGGGGATTGTAATGTACTTTCATTTATGTAATTTTTTAAATTTTATTTACAAGTGTTAAAAAAAATAAAATAAAATAAAATGTCAAAAAAATAAAAATAAAAAAATGAAAATAAGAATGGGTTGTGTCCTGGGAAGGTCAAAAAGTACTCTTCCTAAAGCTTTGATCTTATTATAACTATTAAAATTAGTGTCACGGGGAGATCAATCATGGGTTGGGATATGAGTGTGAGATATTTTTCATGTTCAACTTTCGAAAAATACAAAAAAAAAAGAATTGAAAAAAAGAGAACACTTGCATTATATTTTTATGTCATTAAGAGAAGTTTTGTGTTCTGTAAATATTACATCTTCTCATTCCCTTCATATTTCCGTCCTATTTTGTGTCTTATTTCACATTTTAATTCCCTTGTACATATGTGTTTCCATTTCCTTCTATGTTCTATTTCAAAAAAACGTATGCATTGTTTTACCCATGCTGATGTTTTACCCCTCTTCTCGCATCTCTTGTACATTATATTTCTACCATACCATAGAAAAAAACCACTTAAAAATACCTCTTGATTTTTGTGCACTTTAGGATAGGTTATAGAAGCTGATGTCTCTTTCAAACTCTAAGATTTTAACTTTTGGTTGGTGAAAGAGTGAACCTCCATAAATGTATTTTATCATCTTGAGAGGTGTGAGTTTTGAGTGTCCACATTTTCCATTTCTAAATTTGAGAATGAAAAATGAATTCTTTTTGGAAGATTATTTCTATAACAGTTTGTGGTGGAATTCAATATGGATGATTGAAATAGTCTAAACCTCCCCTGATTGGTGAAAACAGAATTTTAATTTTTGTTGGTGAGTGGAAATGATTTTGTAATGTATTTTATATTTTTTGCACATGAGGATGTGAACAAGACTAAGTGTGGGAGAGTTGATGTTATTAATATTTTAATATCATTTTTATACTCTCTTTATGGATTTTATAATAAATGTGCATAATTTGTGTGAAATGTTAATGTTTAAATATTAATTATAATTTTTGAGCACTATTTGAATTCATCCAGATTCACTTCTGTTTAATGTTTTAATAATAAATCTCACCTTACTTATAAAAATTTCATAATTCTTATATTTTGGAGTTCCTTACTCAAATTCCAACATTTCATTAGAGGGAACCTTTGGACCAATCATCCATTTGGAGGGTCATATGGTTCACACTAGAAGACCCAAAGAAACTATGAAGAAACTGGACCATCCATGATGATTGAGTTACTAGTCTAAATCCCGAAGCCCAAATTTTATAAAACTCCACCACATGTTCGTAATTATCCAAAATAATCATGGATAAAAATATTAAGGTTCAAATACATGAAGAAGGGGGCCAACTAATGTTTTAAAGTCCATCCCACCATTCTATCCTGAAATAAAAAATTAGGACACTATTCATGACATATCTCATGATGTAATCATAAAATCAAGATGATATTTTTCAGTGTGAAAGAGGAGATATAGGTGGATGACTTTGTTGAAGAAAGTGTTATGATTTTAGCTGTCTAGATGTCCTAATCATTGAGCCAAGTGGAGTGGTAGTTTTGGAATGAAAATAGTCCACCACCATGGGCTATAAATACATCCCCTCCTCTCCTTTCCAAAGGGTTGGCATTTAAGAAGATATGAGCACACATTGGCACGAAAATATCTTTTCCAAAGGCTTGTGAGGACCTTCTATACTCAATTTTTTCACTTGAGATACCTTTCCACCTCTATTTTTTAATTTACTTTTCCAGTTTTCTTCATTTGTAATTTCATAAGTGTTTGCCTTTGTAATTATGTTTTAATGAAAGTTTCTTTTTCAATATATCTAATTCTCATCTACCTTCAGTAGTTTAATATTAATGTTATTAAAATAGTTAAAATCAACTTAAAACACTTTCCCTTATTTTTCTTCATCATTCAATCAAAATATTTTTTTAACTCTCTTCAATTATCGTGTGTGTTCGACGCACTACTCTATTCTTATCCTGTTATTTTTGTTATGTTTATAATTCATCACCATAATCATATATTACTATATTAATAACCATATTAATTTCTGAGTTAATATACCATTAGGGTGAGTTAAAATTTAGTGATGTTAAGTGATTGAGAGTTTTTTCTCGATGAGTATTATTTAATATAACATTTGGTATGTTGGACTTAACATGTCATGGATTAATGACCTGTTTTGTTTAACGTGTGGTTTCCATGGATTATTGGAACCATAAATACATGACCATTAACAAGATATGATTTAGATTAGAGCCTTAAGTTATATTAAGGCTTCGATTAAAGCCTTAACACTTATGAATTCCAATCAACATTATCATATGAAGTGGGTGTTAATTTAAATGCAATATAAAGCAAAGCTCAAGGATATCACAAGATTAACTACCTAAAAACGAATTCACCCTAATATTTTTCAATTTTTTAAATCAATTTTAATCAATTAATCATTTCATAAGATCTGAAAAAAACACCCCTAATCATAATAAAATCAACTAAAAACAATCTAATATTAAAATGTATCATCGCCGAGCATTTGACCTGACTATTACTGTACACATTACCAGAGCACCCGAAATTTGACCGGTCGATAGGCGATAATTGGCCACGCTTTCAGCAGTGATTACAATCTAGAATTACAATAATTTTAAAGAGTCACTGAGTTGGAAATAAAGTTTTATTAGTCATTCTTAGTGATCTATAATTTCAGGAGAGTGGATATTACTTTCCAAGTGAATAAAACATAGTATTTAAGTTTATGGGACCTTCAAAACCAATTATGAATCTGTGAAATTAATACTATCTTTTCTTTATATCTTGTTTTTCTTAATCTTGTTAATAATCTCTTATTTCTTTTAGTTATAATAGAAATTCAGAAAAAATGTTTTCCCATGTATATAGAAATCATAGTATGATGCATTTTAATCACATGTGTTAATTTATTACATTTTTAATTTCTATTGAATTTATTTCAAGTTTCCTTGAAGTTTTGTGAGTTTTACTCTATGGGTGACCAAGGATGACTACACAAGGTGAGTTGGGTGATAAGCCTACATACTTCTGATGTACTTAGTTATAGGGGATATAACATATATAGGTTTATATATTCCACTACTGTACTGTGTGTGAGGTTACAATGGATTGAAGTGTGAAATTGTGGTCTTTTTATCAGAAACATTGAAGATTATATATTTTCCTTGAAATATTTTCAGTTTATTTATCAATTTATAATCTCTACCTTTTTGAAAAATAATAAAATTTTCCATATTTTAAAATATTCTCACTTTTAGGACTATTAACATATAATCTATGTTGTCAAACTAATGGTTTTTTAGACAAAGGGAGTTTTGAAAATTCCATCTATATTATTTAGATCTTTTTAAATTTTGGGAATTAATTTTTAAAAAGACTTATAATATCAAATTTCATAAGTATCATATCATATATAGTATGTTTTTTATTAATTACCTGGCCGAACATACATTTTGTAGAATATTAATGAAATATTCATTCATTAAGTTTATGATAATGATTTTCAACATTACCTTTTATATTCAAAATTAAAATTTTATATCTAAACATTTGTTAGTAACCTACCTTTAGTGTTAAACTATTCGATAATTCATAAGAGTTTTCATGAAAACCTAAGAGTGTAAAATATTAGTTATAGTAAAAAATAAGTATTCAAATCATCATCATAAAATTCTTTTTGTACTTATTACTCATAAAATATAGACTACTCTATCTCTTAAAGGTATCTCTTCCATCTATTAAACTACCCTGATTTATTGTGAAGTTATTATTATAGAAAAGTAATACTTAATATAATTAAAACTATATAATTATTAAAAAAGTTTTAAATTTATTTCTCCCTGATCACTCTGAATAATGATCAATGATAGGTGCTTTGTTATTTTTAACAATAAAAGAATAATTATAGAATAAATTGAGAGTGATTTATATTTTTGAAAAATAAATAATACCTATGTGCAATGAGTGTTGTAATAATAAAAAACATACATAATATGTTTTCCTTTGATTATTGATATTTAAGTTCGTCTAAAAGGTTCTATTTGGACTAATTATAAAGGGTTAAAATTTAATACTCGACTTACTGTTCTAAAATAGAATATATTTTGTTTAACATATTATCAATGATCATAGACAACCATAGAATTAAAATTCAACACTAAAATATCCTTTATAAGATCTTTCTTGAAATTGTTTATTAATTTATGAATGTTTTAGTGTCCTAAACATATTTTCCAAGTCAAAGAATTATATTTTGTCGTATAAAGTCAATGGATATTCTAACACGTCAAATATTTTAAATATATGGTGTAATAACTATCTTTCCATTCTGAAAATAATATTGTATATTCTTGTGATATTGTTATCGTGCATTTATTATTCTAGTAATTAAAAAATTCTCCATCATCACATAGTTATATATTATTGTTGATATTGTTATTTAAACCTATAAAATAAATAAAATTTGAAATCAAAAGCTTACTATAGATGGATGCATCAGCTCATCTAACTGTCCATAGTTATTTGATGGCTCTAGAAATAATATGTTCTTATTTCAATTTTTTATGTTTTTGGAATTAAAATTATCATAAGTAATATGTTAATAGAAACCTATATCTATATACCAAGTGTTCTTATATTTGTGACTAGGTGTATTATCCCATAAATAATGAAACTAAATATTTTTGTACACAATTTTTTTCAGACTCTACATTTTACCTTATAAAACTTTAAAAACCAATAATTAACAAACCATTTAATATTTGATAGTAGTAAGGTCCATAGAAATATAAAATCTAGATATAATTAAATATTTTTGGTTTCTTTGAAAAATATATGTTGTTCTAATTCAGTCTAGTTTGGTAATAAGTGAAAATGTTTTGTTTTATAAATTAAAATAGTACTTTTTGAACATTTTTGAAAATATGATTTATATCATATTTTTAACGTGAATTATCAATATTTTTTTACCTACCATAAGAAGTGAAAAATCGATTTTCCAAAATTTAATCACTATCTTAAGCTTTATCACTCCATATTTATTAATATATGCCACTACTAAAATTGGTTGAGTAGCCAAAATTATGAAAAGTATGGATTTTTATTAGAAATATTAAGATATGAAATAGATTGCTGATATTTTTTTTTTCAATCTATTTAAATGAAACTTAAAATTGATTACTAAAATCATTTAAATTATCTATAGATAGTGGAACTCCATAAATTTCATCCAAAACTAACGAATTAAATGATTCAGTAATTAATTTGTTTCTTATTATTTCCATAAAGAATATTTTATCTTTTTATAAATAATTTTCAATGATTCTAAATATCTTTTATATATAATCACTATATTATCAACTATCATAAGATGATTATTAATTGTTCTCTATTTATATTTTGACATAAAATCTTTATTTTCTTTCTTTTATTTTTTATTTTCATCTCATTTTACTTTTTCATAATTTAGGAACATTATTTTTTAATATACAATGAATTTTATAAATTTATATCAAAAAACATCAATTTATCTAATATTATCTTAACTAATAATGGAAATATTATGTTAGTACCTACTATATTTTTTTGTGAAGTGCTACACTTATTTGAAACATTATTCTCATCCATTTTCCTAGTTGTAAAAATTAATCATCACTTAATAGGAATCCCTCACATCTATAAAATTTTTGGTTGTTATATAAGTAAATGTACCTCTATTCTCATTATGTTTCTCTTTCTCATCATCTATCTTGGGAAAAATATTTGACTATATCGATGTTCTAATAAGTTCATATACTTTTAGATCTCTTATGTACTTTGCATCCTCAAAATAAGTTCCATTAGATTACCATTCTTTTGAAAGTATATCTATGATATTTTTACCATCTTCTTATCTATAATATTTTTATTACCAGGTTTTTATAGACCATTGATGATTTCCATAGACCTTTGATTCAAATTCAACATTGGTTCTCTTAGTAAAAAGTTAAAGCCTTCAATAATTTACATGATTCGTTTTAATTTTTTTCTAATAAATTTTGTCACGACCCGCCCTCGGGGTCCGTGCCGTGACTACCCCAAGCCCGCCTTCCATAGGCCAGGGGCTGGCGACTAGCACCAAGGCGTAAATCCCGGTAGAAAGGGAAGGCATTGCCTTTGTAAAGTAAAAAAACACCACAGAGTAAGCAAGGGGAAAGTAAACACTAAACAAAAGCAGAGTACAACTGAAAGTGCGGAAAAGTAAATGGGCCAGAATACAAACCCAAACTGAAAGTAAAGTACAACTCGAAAGGGAAAACAACAACTGAAAAGTAAATGCCGCTACACCGAGCTGTCCACTGGAAATCCCACCTGAAGGGTGGGTACAGATAGCTCCTCTGCTCCACAGGTCCCGTCGTCTGCTCCGTGCACGTCCCGCTCAGAGATCCACCTCCGGGTACCGTCCCGCTCTACAAGCCTCAGCTGAGGTCAACGCTGTCCGTCGTCTGCAACCAACACAACGTAGTGCGGGCAAAGCCCGTGCAGGGGTGAGTATAAGCTACTCAGTAGGGACCCCGAGACCCCTGAAGGTCTCTCAAATCCACAAAGGATAAACCACGAAGAAAGGTACAATCATGAAATAACAACCGATACTGCTTAGGTATATGCCCATACATATACCTAAGTCATCAATTTCAATTACGCACCAACCTCCGAGCCCAAGTAAAACTCAGTCCACACAGGAAAGTAAACGTATTCCACACAGGAAAGCAAAACGTAATCCACACAGGATTGCACAACACAATCCACACAGGAAAGCAATAGGATTCAGCTCACACATGTATACTTCTTCAAGGACGATAAAGATGATCACTGATCCATCTAAGTCGTCGGACCCACGAAGGATCGATAGGTAACTAACCCCCGCTATGACCCACACAGGATCGGGCCCACACAGGACCTGTAGGCGCTGGCTCACACAGAACCGCTGAGCGCAAGGACCCACACAGGATCGGGCCCACACAGGACCTGTAGCACTGATCCACGTAGGATCGCTGAGTGCTGAAGTCGTCGTCGTTGAATCCACACAGGATCTCTGTACTGTCGTCGTCGCAGTCACAGTAGCAGTAGTAGCAGTAGAACAGTCGCAGCCAGCACTAGGGTTCCCGCACATAGTAAGCTCGTTCGGAGGGTCCGTTCCACGAGCCGAGAGGCTGATACATCAACTGTCACGAAGACCAGAGTTGATGTATCCAAAAGTTCCGTATCGTTAACAGGAACTCAACGCAACAGACGGCGCGTCGATCGGACGCCCGGTCTGAGAGTTATTGGCATTTTCGTCTCCGGGGCCCGGTTGGTTTTTAAGGCAAAACCAACCCGACCGTACTCCACCTGCGTCCAAACCTCGGGCGGAGTATTCCAAAAGATCCGTCTCACTAAGAGGAACACAACGCGACTGACGGCGCGTCAATCGGACGTTCGTAGCTCAAGATATGAGCGTTTCCGCTCCGAAAGCCCGGTTGGTTTCGTGAACGAACCAACCCGGCCGAACTCAAAGTAAACCGAAACCTTGAGTGCGATATACCGAAACGACTGTCTCGATCCAAGGATCGTGTTTCCGCAGACGGTTCGTCATTCGGAGGTCCGAGGCTCAAGATATGGCCCAAAAACCGATTCTGGTTCGAAACGGGGGGGTCCGGGTCCGGGCCGACCCGGCCCGACCCCCCCCCCCCCCTGGGGCGGCGTGGCGGCGGCCGGCGGCGGCGCGGGGAGCCGTGGCGGCGGGCGCCGCACATGGTCGGCACGCAGGGGGCAAACCCCCGCTCTTCAACTGGCGGCGCGGCATAGCCGCGCCGTTTTTTTTAAAACCGCCCCCCCCCCCCACGTGGGGGGCCTGCTGGTGCGGAACCGGGGGGCCGGCTGCCCCCCTCCTTCAAAGAACCGCCCCCCCCTCATAAAGAGGGGGGTTTTATGAGGTGGCCGGGGGATTAATTCCCCCGGTTTTAATGGTATCCGGCCGGCCAGCTGGCCGGCCGGTTTTCTCTAACGGGACCGGAAATTCCAGTCCCCCCTTCGGCTTCCGACGCCGGCGGCCCGGCCGCCGGTCTTCTCTTCCGCCGCGGCCCGGAACCGGCCGCGGTCTCCTCGTCCCGCCGCGGCCCGGAACCAGCCGCGGTGTTCATCGTCCGGCGCGGTGCGACGGCACCGCGCCCCTTTCGCCGTGCCTTGATTCCATTCAACGCGGCGCGACGGCGTCGCGTTCTTGAAGATTCTTCCTCGGCGTAGCGCGACGGCGCCGCGTAAAATATTTGCACGATCATCCGCGTGGTGCGACGGCACCACGCCACTTGCTTCCACCCACAAGAATAAACAAGAACGATGGAGGGGGTTCGGCCGTGTTCGTGCGGTCCGACCCCCTCACGTTAAAATAATAACGCAACTTTAAATAATTCAAGCCACACGTTAGACTTGCTATTCACGATCAAGAATAAAATAAGGAAACCAAAAAGAAATCAACAACCCCTACCTCGGGTATAAGGTTCGAAGATTGTGACCGTTCCGCGGAAGACGACGTCGCGGAGGTCGGGCGTCGCGGTAGCCGTTCGTCAAATCCGATGACGAAGGGATGCGTTCGAAGAGACACGTCGTTGGCGAAACTTGTACGCCGACGAAGGTTGTCCGAGGAAGAAGCGGTGTCTCCCTTTCTTTGACGTGGAGAGAAGATAGAACGGCGTGTCGGTGTTCTTCACGTTCTTCAAGGAGGAAGATGAAGTTCTTCAAAGTGTAGAACTCTTCCTCTCTCAAATCTCCACACAACACAGCAACTCCCCAAAATAAAATAAGCTACACCTTATTTTATTTTAACTTTGCCAACCTTTCAAAATTCAAAAGTTGAATTCATTACATTAATTAAATCTAGAGTTGACAAAAATTAAATGAGAGATAAGTTGGCAATAATTAATGTAGGGGAGAGTCACATAATTAAGAGGGGGTTTAGAGGGGTTAGGGAATTTGAAAAGATGGGGGCTCGTGTGGGCCCCACCTCCCTCATAACCACACATGGGATGTTGGGTGGTTGTGGGCCCCACCAACAACTTCCCATGAGAGAGTCTAACCACCACGAATAAAATAAAATTCAAACATAATTTTATTTTACTTATCTTTTAATCCCCAAAACTAACTTTCAACCCGCAACAAACGCAACTCCCGAAAAGGTCTCTTTAAGAGAATTTCGGCGCTGCGAGTTCATCGGTGCCCTCAGATTTCAATTCCGAGCACCGGATCAAAAGTTAGGAATTCCCGCTCGTTCGTTCACTGAACGTACCCGAGCCAAACTTCGGAAATTAATTCCGGGCACTCCGGGCCTCGGAATCAGGTGCCGTCTGAAACCGCGCTCTTGTAAAATTCTAAAGAAAATTAAGAAAAAATTTCTTTTGAATTTTTACGGGTCTTTACATTACTCCCACCTCAGGGCTTTACGTCCCCGTAAAGATACATAAAAAACTAGGGAAACAAATGAGGGTACTGAGCACGCATCTGAGCCTCCCGCTCCCATGTGCTCTCCTGGAGATTCCCGTGCTGCCATCTGATGCGCACAAGAGGAATCGATCGCCCACGCAGGACCCGCTCCTGTCGATCCTCTATCTCCACCAGGACCTCCGTAAAAGTCGCCCCATCGTCAACGTCAAGCTCCCCATGGTCAATGATGTGCGTCGGGTCGTGCACGTATCTCCTCAGCTGGGATACGTGGAAGACGTCGTGCACCCGGTGCAACTGAGGTGGTAGAGCCAGGCGATAAGCCACCTCGCCAATCCTGCTGAGAATATAGAAAGGTCCGATGAAGCGCGGAGATAACTTGCCGCCTCGGCCAAATCTCCGAATACCACGTCGAGGTGAGACCCACAAGAAGACGTGGTCGCCATCCTCGAACTCCAGTGGCCTCCGCCTCCTGTCAGCGTATGACTTCTGCCGGCTCTGAGCTGTCCTCATCCGCTCCTGGATGACCTGAACCTTCTCTGTCGTGGCCTGGACCATCTCCGGTCCCACCAGTGCTGAATCCACAGGGTCTGTCCAGCACAAAGGAGATCTACATGGTCGGCCGTACAACGCCTCGTACGGTGCCATCCCGATGGTGGAGTGGTAGCTGTTGTTGTATGCGAACTCCACCAATGGTAGGTGGTCCTCCCAGCTACGACCAAAGTCGAGGACACATGCGCGGAGCATGTCCTCGAGAGTCTGAATGGTCCTCTCCGTCTGACCATCCGTCTGAGGGTGAAAAGCTGTGCTAAGACGTAGCTGCGTACCGAACGCCTCCTGTAACCCCTTCCAAAGCCGGGAAGTAAAGCGGGCATCTCGATCGGAAATGATAGATGATGGCACGCCGTGGAGCCGCACAATCTCCTGAACGTAGAGACGTCCCAAGCTCTCCACTGAGCCCTGCTCTCTGATGGGTAAGAAGTGTGCCGACTTGGTGAGTCGGTCAACAATCACCCAGATGGAGTCGTGACCTCTGGAAGTGCTTGGAAGTCCAGTCACGAAGTCCATAGATATGCCGTCCCACTTCCACTCCGGAACCTCCAAGGGCTGTACCAAGCCTGCTGGTACCTGATGCTCTGCCTTCACCTGCTGACAGGTGAGGCATCAAGAAACGAACTCTGCTACAGCCTTCTTCATACCCGGCCACCAATGCTGTCGTCTGAGGTCCTGGTACATCTTCGCCACTCCAGGATGTACCGCTAAAGGAGAAGTGTGAAACTCCCTCAGCACTTCCTCTCGCAATGCGACTGGTACCATGGTACGTCCTCTGAAAAGGATGTCGTTCTCTGCTCCAAGGGAGAAACCATCAGGTGCCTGTCCCGAGGATATCTGTGCACGACGCGTCTCACAGTCAACGTCCCCGCGCTGTGCCTCCCTGACTCGCTGCAGTAGTGGAGGAGTGACTGTGAGAGATTGAAGAAAGGCTGCTCCATCTCTATCCCCGAAGGATATCTACAAAGAGGCTAGCTGCTCCGTCGCCTCCTCAAGTAGCTGAATGCCCGTCCTCCTGCTGAGGGCATCAGCTACTACGTTCCCCTTCCCAGGAGTATAGACTATCTCAAAGTCATAGTCCTGGAGTAACTCGAGCCATCGTCGCTGTCTCAGGTTCAGGTCCTTCTGCGAGAAGATATACCTGAGACTCTGATGATCGGAAAAGACTGTAAAGCGCTCGCCCATCAGATAGTGTCGCCATGTCTTCAGAGCGAAGACCACTGCTGCTAACTCCAGGTCATGGGTAGCGTAGTTCTGCTCATGCGGCCTCAACTGTCGTGATCCATAGGCGATCACTGCCCGCTCCTGCATCAGAACACATCCGAGTCCGGTCCCTGATGCATCGCAGTAGACTACGTACCCTACTCCCTCCTCAGGCAACCTCAAGATAGGTGCGCTAGTCAATCTCTGTCTCAGCTCCTGGAAGCTCTGCTGACATCTGTCTGACCACACGAAGGGTTTCCCCTTCTTCGTCAAAGCTGTGAGTGATGCTGCAACTCTAGAGAAGTCTGGAACGAATCTCCGATAGTATCCAGCTAGTCCCAAGAAACTCCGAACCTCAGTCACGCTCCTGGGTGGCTCCCATGCTAACACAGCCTCAATCTTCGCGGGATCCACTGAAACTCCCGCCTCAGAGATAACGTGTCCCAAAAAGTGGACCTCACGTATCCAGAACTGGCACTTCGAGAGCTTACCATAAAGCTGGTGCTCTCGGAGTGTGTCAAGAACAACTCGCAAGTGATAGGCGTGCTCCTCCTCTGTCGTAGAGTAAATCAGAATTTCGTCGATGAAGACCACGACAAACCGATCGAGGTATGGCTGAAAGATCCTATTCATGAGAGCCATGAACACTGCTGGAGCATTGGTTACACCAAAAGGCATAACCAAGAACTCATAGTGGCCATACCGACATCTGAAGGCTGTCTTCTGCACATCCTCGTCTCTGACTCTGAGCTGATGATAGCCTGACCTGAGGTCTATCTTCGAGAACCACCGTGCTCCCTTAAGCTGATCAAAGAGGTCATCAATCCTTGGTAGCGGATACTTGTTCCTCACTGTCACCTGGTTCAGGCGACGATAGTCAACACAAAGTCGCAAGCTCACGTCCGCCTTCTTGGCGAACAATATCGGGGAAGCCCAGGGTGAAACACTGGGTCGGATGAATCCCTTGCCCTGCAAGTCCTCCAACTGTACCCGTAGCTCTCGAAGCTCGGCGGGGGCCATCCGATATGCTGGAGTGGATATCGGGGCTGTCCCGGAGTACAAGTCAAAATAAAAGTCTACCTCTCTGCGAGGAGGTATCCCTGGAACGTCGTCGGAAAAAAACGTCCGCAAACTGATCCACCACTGCAGGAAAACCAGGACTCCGCACGTCAACTGCTCCAAGGATAAGGCTAGCCAACTGATGAGTGATGGGCTGTCCTCTCCTCCGCGGAAGTCTATCCTGTGCTGCTAAGGCTCCCTTCTCGCTGGTGAAGGTGAACCTGCTCCCGTCGGTGCGTACACATCGCACCTTGCGCCTAAAACAGTCAATCTGTGCATGGACCGTAGATAGCCAATCCATGCCCAAGATGACGTCGTAAGGCCTCGACGCTGCTACAAGAAGATCCCAGCCGAAGCTCTCGCCTCCTAGAGTAAGCTCACACTGCCGGCACCAGTGCGTAATCGTCAAGTCTGCTCCCGTAGGAGTCTCTAGCCGTAAGGATCGAGCCAACGGCTCTGTCGGAATCTCCGAGCTCCGAACAAGGGCAGCGGCTATGAAAGAATGACTCGCTCCTGTGTCTATAAGAACTGCAGCAAGGGTGGAATAGACACAGATAGTACCTCGAATCATCTCGGGTGCGCCGTGGTCGTAGGCCTCTGCTGCCTGGAGCTGTGCCTGTCGATGCCCGCCAGCTCCCTGTGGTCGGGGTGGACCTCCTGGTGGTGGTGGTGGTAGAGCCTCAAAGCGTCGGCCACCACCGGCTGCTCGACCAGCTCCTCTGCCTCGTCCGCCTCCTCCCTGCGGACCGCCACGGTCGACCCTCTACCTCTGCCTCGGTGGTCCCTCAACTGTCTGCTGCTCCTCGGCACGACGGGTCGGGCAGTCACGAGCCATGTGGCCCTGCCCGCCGCACGAGTAGCACTGTCTGCCTCTCGTAAGACTGGCTCCGTGCTGTGTGCCCCGCACTGCTGAGCCAGTGCCCTGAGATCGTCTGCCCGAAGGTCTGGTCTGTATGGACCCCTGAGTCATCCGTCGACTGCCTGCTGCAGATGACTCTGCCTTGTGCCGCCCTGCGGTGGGTCTCTGTGCTGGTGTAGACTCAGCAAGGAAGCTCTCGATCAGAAGGGCCCGCTCCAGTACTCCTGTCTGAGTCGGTATGCTGAGGGAGATCAGCGATGCCCTGATCTCGTGTCTCAAACCCTGCTCAAAGGTCCGGGCCCGGAAGAATGGGTCCCGTACCATGTCGGTCGAGTAGCGCGAGAGATCGGTAAATCTCGCCGAGTACTGAGCGACCGTCATGCTGCCCTGCCGCAGCTGTAGAAGCTCCTGGATACGCACCGTACGAAGGGTGGCTGGGACGAACTCCGAGCGGAAGAGGCTCTCAAAGTCCGTCCAAAGTAGAGATGCCTCATCGTGCACCTGGAGCATCAAGCTCCACCATCGTCCTGCTGCTGCGTGTAGTAGGCTCGCAGCGAGGATCACCATGAGGTCTGCTGGTGTCCTCACTAGCCTAAACACTCGAACTACTGCCTCCAGCCAGTCCTCTGCTGCCTGGGGATCTGTCTCCCCGCGAAACCTGGGCGGTCGCTGGCGCTGAAACTCATGCAGTGCGCTGAGGCGATGTGCATCGTCAGCGGCTGCTGCTGGAAGCATCGGGGGATCGGCGGATAGAGCCACCGCCAGTGCCACTACTGGCAAAGGGCCCTGTACCAAGGCCTCGTCGCTCGGTGGGCTGTCGTCACGCTCGACTCTCGGAACCCTAGCTGGCTGCCGTCGTGGGGCCATCCTGAAAAGGAAACAGGTGCGCCACGGTCAGAACAGTATACCTGGTGAGCTGATATAAGTAATCACAAAGAAAACTTTGAAACACACACGCAATCAATATTTTCGTGCATTAAGTCGGAAATCAGAATTCAGGGTCCTGGTGTACGGATACGTCGGCCGCCGCACCAACACTGGACTCCCTGGACTGATAACCACACTCAATACGCTAAACATTATTGCTTCACATAGAAAAGATCAGAGTTCACGGTAGAACCGAACTCCTCTGATACCAATTTGTCACGACCCGCCCTCGGGGTCCGTGCCGTGACTACCCCAAGCCCGCCTTCCATAGGCCAGGGGCTGGCGACTAGCACCAAGGCGTAAATCCCGGTAGAAAGGGAAGACATTGCCTTTGTAAAGTAAACAAACACCACAGAGTAAGCAAGCGGAAAGTAAACACTAAACAAAAGCAGAGTAAAACTGAAAGTGCGGAAAAGTAAATGGGCCAGAATACAAACCCAAACTAAAAGTAAAGTACACCTCGAAAGGGAAAACAGCAACTGAAAAGTAAATGCCGCTACACCGAGCTGTCCAGTGGAAATCCCACCTGAAGGGTGGGTACAGATAGCTCCTCTGCTCCACAGGTCCCGTCGTCTGCTCCGTGCACGTCCCGCTCAGAGATCCACCTCCGGGTACCGTCCCGCTCTGCAAGCCTCAGCTGAGGTCAACGCTGTCCGTCGTCTGCAACCAACACAACGTAGTGCGGGCAAAGCCCGTGCAGGGGTGAGTATAAGCTACTCAGTAGGGACCCCGAGACCCCTGAAGGTCTCTCAAATCCACAAAGGATAAACCATGAAGAAAGGTACAATCATGAAATAACAACCGATACTGCTTAGGTATATGCCCATACATATACCTAAGTCATCAATTTCAATTACGCACCAACCTCCGAGCCCAAGTACAACTCAGTCCACACAGGAAAGTAAACGTATTCCACACAGGAAAGCAAAACTTAATCCACACAGGATTGCACAACACAATCCACACAGGAAAGCAATAGGATTCAGCTCACACAGGTATACTTCTTCAAGGACGATAAATATGATCACTGATCCATCTAAGTCGTCGGACCCACGAAGGATCGATAGGTAACTAACCCCCGCTATGACCCACACAGGATCGGGCCCACACAGGACCTGTAGGCGCTGGCTCACACAGAACCGCTGAGCGCAAGGACCCACACAGGATCGGGCCCACACAGGACCTGTAGCACTAATCCACGTAGGATCGCTGAGTGCTGAAGTCGTCGTCGTCGAATCCACACAGGATCTCTGTACTGTCGTCGTCGCAGTCACAGTAGCAGTAGTAGCAGTAGAACAGTCGCAGCCAGCACTAGGGTTCCCGCACATAGTAAGCTCGTTCGGAGGGTCCGTTCCACGAGCCGAGAGGCTGATACATCAACTGTCACGAAGACCAGAGTTGATGTATCCAAAAGTTCCGTATCGTCAACAGGAACTCAATGCAACAGACGGCGCGTCGATCGGATGCCCGGTCTGAGAGTTATTGGCATTTTCGTCTCCGGGGCCCGGTTGGTTTTTAAGGCAAAACCAACCCGACCGTACTCCACCTGCGTCCAAACCTCGGGCGGAGTATGCCAAAAGATTCGTCTCACTAAGAGGAACACAACGCGACTGACGGCGCGTCAATTGGACGTTCGTAGCTCAAGATATGAGCGTTTCCGCTCCGAAAGCCCGGTTGGTTTCGTGAACGAACCAACCCGGCCGAACTCAAAGTAAACCGAAACCTTGAGTGCGATATACCGAAACGACCGTCTCGATCCAAGGATCGCGTTTCCGCAGACGGTTCGTCATTCGGAGGTCCGAGGCTCAAGATATGGCCCAAAAACTGATTCTGGTTCGAAACGGGGGGTCCGGGTCCGGGCCGACCCGGCCCGACCCCCCCCTGGGGCGGCGGCCGGCGGCGGCGCGGGGAGCCGCGGCGGCGGGCGCCGCACATGGTCGGCACGCGGGGGGCAAACCCCCGCTCTTCAACTGGCAGCGCGGCATAGCCGCGCCGTTTTTTTTAAAACCGCCCCCCCCACGTGGGGGGCCTGCTGGTGCGGAACCGGGGGGCCGGCTGCCCCCCTCCTTCAAAGAACCGCCCCCCCTCATAAAGAGGGGGGTTTTTATGAGGTGGCCGGGGGATTAATTCCCCCGGTTTTAATGGTATCCGGCCGGCCAGCTGGCGGGCCGGTTTTCTCTAACGGGACCGGAAATTCCGGTCCCCCCTTCGGCTTCCGACGCCGGCGGCCCGGCCGCCGGTCTTCTCTTCCGCCGCGGCCCGGAACCGGCCGCGGTCTCCTTGTCCCGCCGCGGCCCGGAACCGGCCGCGGTGTTCATCGTCCGGCGCGGTGCGACGGCACCGCGCCCCTTTCGCCGTGCCTTGATTCCATTCAACGCGGCGCGATGACGTCGCGTTCTTGAAGATTCTTCCTCGGCGTAGCGCGACGGCGCCGCGTAAAATATTTGCACGATCATCCGCGTGGTGCGACGGCACCACGCCACTTGCTTCCACCCGCAAGAATAAACAAGAACGATGGAGGGGGTTCGGCCGTGTTCGTGCGGTCCAGCCCCCTCACGTTAAAATAATAACGCAACTTTAAATAATTCAAGCCACACGTTAGACTTGCTATTCACGATCAAGAATAAAATAAGGAAACCAAAAAGAAATCAACAACCCCTACCTCGGGTATAAGGTTCGAAGATTGTGAACATTCCGCGGAAGACGACGTCGCGGAGGTCGGGCGTCGCGGTAGCCGTTCGTCAAATCCGATGACGAAGGGATGCGTTCGAAGAGACACGTCGTTGGCGAAACTTGTACGCCGACGAAGGTTGTCCGAGGAAGAAGCGGTGTCTCCCTTTCTTTGACGTGGAGAGAAGATAGAACGGCGTGTCGGTGTTCTTCGCGTTCTTCAAGGAGGAAGATGAAGTTCTTCAAAGTGTAGAACTCTTCCTCTCTCAAATCTCCACACAACACAGCAACTCCCCAAAATAAAATAAGATACACCTTATTTTATTTTAACTTTGCCAACCTTTCAAAATTCAAAAGTTGAATTCATTACATTAATTAAATCTAGAGTTGACAAAAATTAAATGAGAGATAAGTTGGCAATAATTAATGTAGGGGAGAGTCACATAATTAAGAGGGGGTTTAGAGGGGTTAGGGAATTTGAAAAGATGGGGGCTCGTGTGGGCCCCACCTCCCTCATAACCACACATGGGAAGTTGGGTGGTTGTGGGCCCCACCAACAACTTCCCATGAGAGAGTCTAACCACCACGAATAAAATAAAATTCAAACATAATTTTATTTTACTTATCTTTTAATCCCCAAAACTAACTTTCAACCCGCAACAAACGCAACTCCCGAAAAGGTCTCTTTAAGAGAATTTCGGCGCTGCGAGTTCATCGGTGCCCTCAGATTTCAATTCCGAGCACCGGATCAAAAGTTAGGAATTCCCGCTCGTTCGTTCACTGAACGTACCCGAGCCAAACTTCGGAAATTAATTCCGGGCACTCCGGGCCTCGGAATCAGGTGCCGTCTGAAACCGCACTCTTGTAAAATTCTAAAGAAAATTAAGAAAAAATTTCCTTTGAATTTTTACGGGTCTTTACAAATTTTTTATTTTGAAATATATTGTTAAATTTATTTTTTATATTATTTATTATTTTTCATATGTAAATAAGAGTTTATATATTTCTCATGGTTTAGAAAAAGATATTATTCTAAAATTTCTACGATTCATCTCAAGATTTTTTAATACTTATGTTACACCATATAGTGTTCTAAAGTAGTATTGATGATATAGATATCAATTATGTCTCATAAATACCCATAATTTATATTACAAAAATTAGAGGTAGATTATGATTCAATAATTCAATTGTTCGAATAGAAATATGTGTTTCTATAAAAAAAATTAATCTATTATTAATTAAAATTATAAATACATAAAGACTAGATCTTATAAAAAATGTCAACCCTCTAATATATATTTAAGAGGGAGTAATTTTTTAAAAAAAATTTAAAGTATAAAACCCAAATGAATAAATATAAATTTTAAATAGAATATATAAAATCACATAATTTAAATAATATTTTTAGTGAAATTAGCTAAAATAAACAAATTCATACCTTTCTAATTGATAAGGAATAAATGAATTATTCTATTGGATGGGGTTTTCAATTGAGATTCTTGAGGAATAACTAAAATAGATAAAATAATCAAGAATATAAAATAAAAACTATTTCATATTTGAAATATAAACTATGAATAGTTAGATAAATATTATAAGGTATAATTATTATAGTAACTCATGGAAGAACACAAGATGTTAAATTGGTCGAGTATATAAAATAAAAAATCAATTATTTCTTAACATTGTGGATACACATGTTACTAATCCGAAGATTGTTTTTCTTTTGAACTATTCAAGGCTGATGGATCTAACCCCAAATCTGGATAGTCTTGAACTGAGTACAAGATATTCCTAATTTTTTGAGAAAAAATCCCAATAATGGACTTATTTAATGATAATATATATTGATACAAAATATTTGTTAAAATTAATGTTTAGTTTTTTGAAAATAAAATTAAAATGATTAAAAGGTTGGTAGAACATAGAAGGTGTAAAATAATAAGGAAACTTTATCTTAAAAGATTTAAAAATTAATATATGAATAGTTTTTCTTTAGATCAAAATTTTTACCTCATTTATAGATTTAAAAAGATACAGGTCAAAGTATCTAATATGAAGTACAGTAGCATCATAGACCCTCTAAAATCCTCTAATTTTCACATAAAAATTAGTCGTCAAGACTTTAATGACTTCCACATGATTATTTTCTTAATAAATTATTTGGTTGATATTTTATAATTATATTTTATTTTATATTCTTTGAAATATCTTAGTCCATATATCAAGCATTCCAAAATAGACTTATTTAGGGTTTTTTTATCTTCAATGGTTTTAAAAATATGTTAAATCAATGTTAATTCCAATATTTTTTCCATCAAGGTGGCATAATACTTATAAGTATATCATCTAGTAGGTATAGTTAACTACAATATGTATTTAGTTTAGTAGGAATGATAAATTATAATATTTATAAAAACCAATAATAACTAAAATATCTTCAACTTAAAAAAATTGATTTTTGTATTGTAATTAATTAAAATTTAAAATTTAAAATTTTTATTTAGATAATGAACAAAATATTCATACTCTAGTGAAACCTAAAATTTGAATCCTTAAAAAATAATTGAAATCAACCCAAAATAAAGAACATGGACAAAGATGGTGAGGGATAAATAAATTTAGTAATCAACTTTATACCAAAGGATTAAATGTATAATAATTATATATATGTGAAGGGGGAATATTTTGGGAAATCTTCTTGGGTTGTGTAGATTTTTTTGGGAGTGAGAGAAGACAAAAAATAATGGAGAAATGTATAGATTCTATAAATAATGATTTCATGTTTTTTTGTATGGTTTTATAAACAATGTAGATAAACTTTACATGTATTCTTCCTTAGTTAGGCTTACCTTCATGTATTATACAAAATATTTAAAAATTTTCAATTTAAAAACATATTTATTTAATATTTAAATCTATCAATTTCAAATATCTACATTACAGGGAAATACCTTACATCTAAAACATCATTCCCTATGGTTATTATAATTTTTTTAAAACATCAAAATCCATAAAAAAATTATATCTAGTTAAATAAAACTATTTTTCCAAATTAATTTAATCTTCCTTATTTCCATCTAAATTAAGAAAAATAATTTAATAAAATCCAAAATTTTGGTGTGTTTTAGTTTTCTCCATTATAAATAATTTCTACATAAAAAATAAGATCCAATGTCATTCTCTTAATCATCCTAACCTTATTTAATTAGATAAGGAATCTTTCACTCCATCCATATATGCGAATTGTATTTAAACCATGAAATAAAATCAAACATTCCACTCCCTTATATAAAACATGCCCAATTTCTAAGAAAAGATATCAATATTACGTTATTTTATTCTAGAATCATCCTTTAAAATTATATATCTCTTACAATCTGACATTATAGATAAACCTACCATAATTTTATTCCTAAATAATCACACAACTTCACTATCATCAATGAGTGATCCATTTACTCAGGATTTTTATTTTATAACTACACACTAAGTATATAATAACATCGACCTAACTAATACACCATGATTGGGGTAAATTTACCTATAATATACCTCAAGTACCATTTTATTAATCCACATAAAACATATATCCCTCATCCTCAATAAAATAAGTAAATTAAAAAAAGTACAATAACATTTTTAAATCATCAAATTCAATAAACTAGTTTTATGTACACCTGTCACCATTTAAAAAAGTTTCAAACTTATTACACACATGAAAATAAATTTAAGGGATTTTAATAATTAACTTATAAACATAAGGGTTATAATTAAAATATTCTTCCCTTAAGGAATTTAAACAAACCCATCCCCTTTGAAAATTCTAATTCTTCATTCTAAAATTTTTAAAAAGAATTTTATAGGTTTATAAAAAAACTCCAACACCCATTAAAATTAATAAAAACCCATTGAACTTAACAAAAATTTAGAAATAAAATATTTATATTTAATTTTAAAAAAACATCCAATTCTATTTTCCATTAACCAAAACTATGAAATAAGTTAAAATTTAATTATACTATATCTTGAGTTATTCTAAGATCATAAAACATTATAATTTTAAAACATGTGAACTATTTTTCTTAACTCAAAAAATAATTTAAAAATATACTTGAAAGTATTCAATATTATAATTTTCATTAATTAAAGCATCATTTTTAAAATAAAATAAAATGAAAAATAATATAGAATAATCAAGGGAAAAAAATTAATTTTTGGTAAAAGAGATAGATTACTATTTAAATTGTTATTAGATTTTAGAAAATACTATATTTACCATGAGGAATGGTGATTATACTGATAGTAGGTGTCAAGAAAATTGAAGATGAAAATGGGAAAGTGGTGTAGGTTTATGTTATATACATGGTTATGTTATGGAATTTCTAAAACTATATAGTAGAGGTAGGTAAACCATGTAAAGTCATAGGTTTTGTATCACATCTAAGAATTATTATCCAATAGGATTTGAATACCTTGTTGATTTAATGTTCACATAATAAAATATGTATTTTAACAAGAAAACACACATACACGTCTCTCTTCATTTGAGTCCCATGTAACCCTAAGGGAGCTTCATCTAATTTGTTTTGAATTCTACAAGGATTGTTGGTCATTCTATAGCTATTTATTTGGTATGATCCTATCTTTCTTCTCATTTATTTTTTAATTTTACTTCATTATTTATTTTCTTAGTGGATCTAGTGATTAAATATGTATATATCCTTGAATCATGGAAATAGAAACAAAGATAAGGGGTATTTTGATCACTATAGTTGTAAGAATGATTCATGAGATTTTTTATTATTTTTGGAAGTTGGTTTGGAATTTTCACACCACGATTTTAGTGTTTCATAATTTTAATTGAATTTAGTGGATTTTTATAGGTTGTTATGTCTATAAAATATTAGTGTTATTATAAATATTATATATTAATATGATTTTGTATCCCTAAAAACATGGAGATGATTTTATAAAAGTGATTTGAGATTGGTGACCTTTAGTATTTTTTTATTTGATATGATAGTGATATATGACCTTTCATCAAGAATTAATATAATATTTTACAATTATTATTAATCTTGTTTTTATTTTCATTACTTTTATTGTTTTTATTTTTGTTATTATTAAAGAAAACATATAATCTTGTTGTTCTAGACATATATGTAGCGTACCATAGGTATGGGTAGAAAATTTCTTGTTGGAAATTTACCAATAATATAGTAGGTATTATAAAAGATCTATATAGAATGGGGTGGATATCATGAGTGCTATAGAAAGTTTTATAGTGGAGAACTATCGCATGGTCTCTATAGTAGAATAATATAGTGAAAATGATATTGGAGGGGGAAATTTCATGGGTAAAGAACTACTATAATAAAACATAGCAATAATATAACATTATTTTCTATGTCATACTATAGTGGAAGATCACTCTAGAGGCATAACACTGTATAAAATTCATTTTTATGGTGGATCATTGTTGCAAAGCACTGTAGTGAGGTCAACTATAGTGGGATACCATATGGACCATTTTAGTGGGGGTACTGTAGTAGTATTAAAATAAATTTTTTATGGAACTATATATACTGATTTTTTAATTTATAGCTTTTAAGGGTCAAAGAGTGGTATGGGTTGTCACTTTTGGAGGTTGGACTTACACAATTTTGGGTTGTGGGTGTATGTTTTTCATGTTATTATTTTAACCCTAAATAATTGAATTAATCATAATCATCATAATTGTTGAGGATGGTGTCAATAAAGATTCAGTATGTTGATCATTAGATAATATGGATCCTTTTTTATTTGGGAATTGGTCTATTTATATTGATATCTTAATAAAATGGAAATTTTCAAAAAGAAAAAAATATTGGAAGATATTGAAAATAAGGGTTAGAATTATGAATTATTAATTATATATTTTGAGAATCATGGATTGAAAGTTAAAAAGTTTCAAAACATAATTTTTTGGAAAGGAATAAAATTTCATTTACAAAAGGATTTAATTAGATATTTTATTTGATAATTTCGATTCAAAATCCCATAAATTATCAAGGGTTAATATAATTAAAGAGAAATTTTTTGTTATTTTTATAGACTAAGATTCAATAAAGTAGTGGTCGTATCTTTATAAAGTTTCTCTTTTAGATCATATAATTTTTTCTAATGGATAAAAACCATAGTACTTTGTTTATTTGAAGGTCAAATCGGTGTGTCTTTGGGGTTTCAATAATTAGAGGATGATTTTGAATAATATAAAATTTTTTCACTTAATTCTCAGTATTAGTGAGAATTTTGATAAGGTATAGAAAAATGTGAATTTTTATATTAAACATGTAGTGTTCAATCTATCAATTTTTGATATTGTTTTCAATACCTTTTTTCAATGGAAGAATAATTCCAATATTTGGAATAATATTCATGTTTTATATTGGGTGTATTTATATTTTATAATTATAAATGGAATTACATCTAATGTGCGATTACATTTCAAAATGGATCAACACACAGTAGAGGGATAATTAGTTAATTTTACTGGGATAATAGTTGATGCAAATATAAATACTATATTTTCGAATAAAATTACTCTCATTACAAATGGTTTAAATTTAATGTGAAAATTGAGTATGAATGTCTTTACCATTTTTAAAAATTTTGTGAAATTATAGGATTCTTGATATCCAACTGTCATATGGTTTAAAATTTGGTTATGTAAATGGTAATAGAAATAATAAAAACATAGTAGGATGTTGGAAGAGAAAATGAAAACAATTTCATTCATTTTGAGAATGGGGGTCTTCAAAATAAAGGGAAAACTATAAACCATTAAAAGATAACAAAATTTGAAAGGATATCATGGAGATGATGAATTTTAATTTTCCAATGATGGTATGGAACCTTTTTATAAAGAGAGAATTAATAAGCTATCAACCAAATTGTAAATAAAGAATAATATAATATATCAATGAAGTTATGGATCCAAATATATTAGATAGAAGATATGGATGAAGGTGGAGTAGTTGGTTTAATCAAAATATATGTAAATCAAGAGTCTGCAACATAAGATGGTTAAATTTTTATGCAATTATGTTCTCTGAATGATGATAGAGATAAATATAAATTTTTATGTGTGGATGCACCACATTTAATATTTGATGAAAATAGTGATGGGGTTCAGATGAAAGAAAGTAATATAGAGGGATTTTT
This sequence comes from Viscum album, assembly GCA_963277665.1. Taxonomy (NCBI): domain Eukaryota; kingdom Viridiplantae; phylum Streptophyta; class Magnoliopsida; order Santalales; family Viscaceae; genus Viscum; species Viscum album. The sequence goes on from OY728141.1 coordinate 1,331,308,349, forward strand.
CCTAAAATATTTATCTATTGATAAATTTAGAAATATTAATAAAGAATAAATAGTATATTCAAACTTCTCAATTTACATTAGATAATTATGATGAAGGTTATTTATAGAATTCTTGTAACTAAATTAATATAAGGTAAAATAATGCGGAAACTACATAAGAAACAAGTTAAAATTATGAATATGTTTAAAATTAATAAAGACTAAAATTTAGAGTTAAAAATGTTGAACATCTAGGTAAATATATAATTTTATAAGGTAACAAATAATTACAGATGAAGAAAGAAAAAGGTAATTCTAAAAAAAAAAATTTAAATTTACATTGGTTAGGGATTAATGAATCTTGAAATAACTATATCCCTCATAAAGAATATTTTAAATCATAATACTAGAATTATAGGAGTTTTTAAACCTATGTTACATTTTAATAAATGGAATTTTTCTATATTAGTGATCTTGGGACATATGATTCTTTTTTATTAATGAATTATATACTATAGTTTGAAATTGCTGGGTTCTTATTCATAATTATTTGGAGAAATTTGTAATGGTACACATTGGTAATCAGAATGCTACATGTGGCTATAGGTTTTTGAGAAAATGTGTACACTACTATTTTATTTATGGTCATAACAAGTAGTAAGAAATAATGAAAGGATATTAATAAATTATTTCTTAGTATTGATGTACCTTGGATTATTTTAAGATATGTTAACATCATATTGAATATGAATGAAAAAAAGGTACACCATGCATACCCATTTCAACTAAAATAACAATAAAATTAATTTATAGAAATGATATTTGTAAATTAAACATTTTGGAGTTAGATATACATTTGAAAATAAAAATTTAAATAGAGCGGTGGATAGTAAATTAAAAAATACTTTTAAAAATAATTTTAAATTGGATCTTTATGAAGTTATGAGTAGTATTAATATAACAAGGCCTCACTATGATAATAATCATATAAAAACAACTCTTTTTTAAAGAAAAGCTAAAATTTATCTTTAAATTTTTTAATATAATTGGTGAAGAGAATTGATGGGGATAAGGTGTAGCCTATTTTTAAGAAATTCTAAATTTTATTGGAATGTTTTACCCAATTTGGAATTTAACCCCTATTTTTATTTAGTTTATATGGATCTATTTAATGTTTTAACAAGTTAATATCAACTATACACATGCAAGTAAAGTAGATATAAGGAACATGATATTTTTATAAGTTTTGGTTCAAATACTTATTCCATTCCATGATTGGTTATTCACACTAATCATAGATACTTCACTCTAATCAAATATTGATTATAATGGTTAGTTATTACCACACCAACACATAGTATCACTGTGTATACACTTTCTTGCTTCTTAAAGGATTTATTCAAAAAATCTTCTCACAATTATCATAGAGTCACACTATGATATACCTATATTCACTGATTCACTTAGGCTATATGGATTCACACCATTTATAATTAAGTGATCCTTTTAGACAATTCTTGGAATTCTATTAAAAAATATAAAAAAGATGATTCTGTATTAACTATATAGATCTCCTTTAACTCAAAAAACAGAGCATTTAACTACTAATAAGTCTTAATATAGTCTCTGTAATTTTGTTTCTATTTCAAAATAACTTCATATATCTTAAATAAATACTGATTACCTATATTTCTTAATCACTAAAAGGATTGACACCATCTAATAAGAATCATGCACAATAGGTTGGTCCCTCTTTGGCTTCTTCTTGTTCTCACTACTTTAGATCACAAATATGTATTCCTATTAATGTCCAGATTGTTCTTCTTCTTTCATATTTTATAACCAAATTATATTTATATTATCAACATAAGCTCAACATATCCATATTATTCCACATGAGTTCTTTATTTTTCATAAGTGAACACAACTCATGGATTCTCCAAATATAAAACACATATTTCTTTCTCCAATATCTTATTTTTATATATAGTTCACAAAAAAAATATTTTCTATATTTTTAGAATATATAAAATAAGTCAAATCAGTTCCCATGGCTCTTCGGTCACTATTAATTAATCTTTTTTCTATACATGGGTGTTCCCATTATCTCAATATTCTATTTACCTCATCAATAATTGTTTCCTATAAATTTATAGGAGAACCATTTATTTTTTGTACTATTCAATTTTCTTCTCATTTATGTTAGATGAATTAAATCTTCATGATTCTTATAGTAGGATGGAGTTCCTCATCTTCTTCATATCTTCTTTCTCCATGAACTAGCTCAAGATCATATTCCTGAAATTATAGATGCACACATAAATTATTTATATCTCAACATATTTTCTAGATACTTCTTTAGAATTATTTTTTCTCTTATATTATTCTTCTAAATTCCAAAAAAAATATTTCCATGTGGTGTGGAACTCATCATTCCAGACCCTTTTATATTTTATCATCGAGGGATTTTCAAAATGGTCATCATCTATAGGACACACGTTGTTATATGTCATTTTTCATTTCAGCCCTCTCATTCTAAAAACCCCAACCACCTTTATGATATATTTTAACTCATAATTTATTATAGTTGAATCTCTTCTATGATACACTTAGTGAACCAATTTACCCTACAAAGTAATACATGTTTCCATTTAAATTAACAATGGTGATAAAAACACCAACTGATAATGCACTATAATGTGGTCTCTTCTTTATTTCATATCTCCTTCAAGATGGTCTCCGTTTATTTGGCATAGAGCATCTTAGACTCTAGATACTTTTTTATATGAAACTCTTAGCTTAATAACTTGAATAATAATATTCATTTAGTGATTTTGATGTTTAATTCGATAAGAATAAGACAACATTAGTTTTTGACATATCTATTAGAAACTAATTTTGGAATCTAAAATTACCTTTATATAGATTCTGATTTTTATTAATAACCCTTAAAGGTCCATATGACCATTATATATCTTACAAAAACCATGTGATTAACTTTAAAAAATTCAAGATAAAATTTAAATAAGTTGTAGTTATAAAAAACCATAATATCATACATAGTTTTATTCATAATTTCTTAACAAAATAATTACACAGATCATTTCCTCAAGACATTTTGAGGATCAGTGCCTTGGAAACTAGAAACATTATATTAGGTATACATGGATCACATAATAATACATAAATAAATTTTACCTCTCTTGAATGTATTATTTATTATACCTTCCAATATCCCCTCACTACATATGATTTCATCAAGACATTTCTCAAAAGAAAGTCGAGAGCATAAGTTCCCGTAAGGTATAAACAAGGAAAATGGATAAAAAATGAACATCATGTGTAAATATTGAGGCATAATATAAGAACAAGAATATAATAAAAAAATCCATAACATGATCATAATAATATGAGTCTTAATATGATTATATGTACATGATTCATAACATGGAAATAGAGTGACAATATAAACATGAGAAATTCATAAGAATATAAACAAAGTTTATCACAAAGGTGTTGTATAAGAATATTAGAAAGGTTATCAATCAAGGTATAAAAAAATATTACTAAGGAATATTTCTAGGGTATCATTAACATGTCATCTATAGAGATTAACTATTTACCCAATTCATTGGAGGGATATTTGGTAAATCCCTTCATATGCCTATCATTATGTGTGCCGCATTGTTTATATAACATTAGAATATATTTCATCCTTTCAATCCCATGATTACGGAATGTGAGGTTCATACATGGAATTCCTCAATCCATGAAGGTTGAATATTTATAGGTGAATACAATAGAATAAGAAAAGGTCTAGTATTTCATAAAATGGAATTATGACATGGAAAATCAGGGAATGATTTTATCATCATGAAGAATGTAAAAAATGGTATATGTAATGAGTTTAATTATAGATATGTATAATAAATCATCAATAGTGTATTATTTTGATAGTAAATTATTAATTATGAATATATGAAAACATAATAAATTGAAACTCCAAGGGGTATATCATACAACATGTACTCGAATAAAAATGAGGAGGTGGAGATCCCAAACATTTTTATATAGAATTTTAAATTTTGTGTGGTATTTTTGGAACCATATAAACTCCTTGGGAGGGTTTAGAGAGGAATAGGGAAGGTAAATTCATGATAATATAGTTTTATGTAAAGATTAATGAAAGAATGTTTGGGTGTGAGATCCTTTTATAGGTTAAAAGATGGATTATTTCCTAGAATCTTAAGTCAAGTAAGGGGTAAGAATGGAATCACATGGGTGTTAGTTGGGATAGGTTTGTTAGGTGAATAAATGGTAGGCTAGACATGTGGGAATTAATTTAACACCTAAAAAGGATATCTAGAATGATTAATTGGACTTTTAATTATTGAAAATTGTTAACACTACAAAATAGACTTATGACCAAGGGGTTATAGCCATAGGAATCCTGCTCGTGGCTATAACCTTGTGTCCATAGACCACCCATAGCCACATGTAGGTTTTTCATGTCTATAAGCTGACCCAAGAAAACTTTTTTTCTAGGAATAAGGTGGTAAAAAAAATTTATAGTGGGAAGCCCCAATATCCATGTGCACTGTATCCCACAACTATAAGTATATATTTAATTTTTTTAAATTAATATATATATATATATATATATTTATAGAGTTTTATATATAAATTATATGAATGTTCATATTAGAAGAGTGGTACTATCTCTCGATTATATGACCAGATATGGGTGAAAATCCTTCTTGTTTAATTTTCTGCATACCATTTTATTCATATATATATAGATATATTTATATGGAAATTGTATATATGATGGTTAGTGAAGTGAAAATATTGTGTCATCTAGTGGAATAGACTCCCAATTCAAATCTCTCAAATGGATATTTTTTTAGCTCAATTTATTGATAAATATATATTAATCATTATAGACACATATAAGAAAAATAACCTCCACTTGAGTGGGATATGCCACTTAGTCTCTTGGGGGTGGAGAAAATTCAAAACCATCACCGAGACAATAAATTTTTTAAATTTTTTCTGTTGGTTCAATCAGGGTGACTATGATTATAACATTTTTCAGGTGGATTAGCCTATAGCCATGGGCTTAAGACACGACTGTATCAATAACCGCCCATAGCTATAGCTCTTGAGATATAACCACTACTATAGTAGCGAAAAACTTATTTCTAATGGATGTATCCTATAACCATGATCATTTTGTCTATATCCCTGAAAATTTCCCATGGTGACAGTCTGTTTTTATTTGTGTTTATATACTTCATTTTCACATTTTTACCGTTATTAATATTGAATAAAAATTATTCATGGTAATTATTTTTTACTACAAATATAAAATGAACCTTAATACATTAGTTTTATGTTAAGAATCATAATATGGGGTACATTTAACCTAAATCAATTTCAAATATGAGGAAATTAAATTTTATATTAAAATATTTAATGTATTGGAAAACTGTTTTTTTTACAAAAATGATTTTTTAATTGTTAGATGTTCTTAATATTATTTAGTAGTAATTATTAATTAAATGATTTTAAATTTATTCTTATATATGTATCAACATAATATTTTATTCTTAATTGAAAATATATCCATTTAATTTAAAAATACACAATATTTTGAAAAGTATTATTGTTTGAAAAATAATCGTATTACCATGTTAAAAAAAATCTAACTAGGTAACATAATTTTATGACAAAAAGAGAAATTTTCATTATTAAATAATATTAAATTATCATTAATAACAAGAAAATAATTTGATTAAATTTTTAATAGTGATAAAAAATAATTCTAATATTAGGGCATGCAACCTTTAAAAACCCATTTTTAGAAAAAGTTTATTTTTAATCCAAAATTTTACGTGTTGGAAAAAATTATCAATGTATTTAACATTAAAGATATATATTGTATTATTATATAAAATAAATATTTTTTGTCTTTAAAATAAATCTATTACCAAATTTTACCAATTTAATTATAATAAAACTCCAAAAGTAGTTTTTTTTGGAAAATATTTCATAAGTTCATAAAATATTATACATAGTTATTATACATTCAGAGAAGTATTTAAAAATGTACAGTTTTGATTATTAAATAAAAATTTTATGAAAAAACTATTTTATATACTTATAGGTCTTTTTTTATAATAATTTAATAAAATATACAGTTTTTATTAAAAAATATATTTTCACTATTCACCTAAAAATGAACTATTTGAGAAAAATCATAAAATTTATAAGAAGATAATTTTGAAAATATAAATTCAAAAATGATATTCATTTTATCCAGTTGAAACACTGAAATAGTGAAATTTATTTTTTAAATGAAAATACAAAAAATATAACAAAAATACATCTTTTGTTATAAAATGTCCATTTTAAAAATTAATTGTTTTTAATATTATTTCATATCAATTTATAATTTAAATAATGTTAACATTTAAAATTGGTCTATTTAATTTATTAGTATAAAATAGTTCATACATAAATAAATAAAATTTCTTTGAATAATATTAACTATAAATTAAAATTAACTAATAATATTCTAAAAATTTATTTTAAACTAATCCATTCATATCAATTTTTTTTATGAATTTTATAAATAAATATTATGATAAATTAATAATTATAACGCTATTAATGAAAAATGTAGATGTATATTATAATATCTTAATGTTACATTTTTACTTCATTATTTAATTTTCATGGATTATATTATTATGAATATGTTAATAATAACATCAAACTTCAATATAACTATTGGATGTATGTATATCCAATGACCATATTTATAATAGAAAAATATCATTCCTATATATTTTTAGAGTTGGTTCCTTAGAATCAACTTGTTTAGAACGTGATTACATGGTTTTATTTTTTATGAAGTTATCTTATGACATAATTATTGTTCTTTTTCATAATATTTATATGTGATAATGTCTTTAGAATACATGTCACACTGAAAGGTCATAACAGTTCCCTCTATGATGAGATCCTAGAGGTACCATGAAATTATTCTTGAACCTTGTTATATGGTTGGATGATATTGTATAATGTGGCATATAAAAAACATGATATCAAGGGCAGGAGGCTCATAAGACATCATGAAACCTTCTCTTGGTGTCCGCCCTTGTTAATATAAAAGATATGAGTTAATTAAAATTGACTCATCAAGAGGAAATCTATATTTTCATGTTTCATTGGATGTTCCTATATGTAGACAATTGTATTAATTCTTACACTTTAATATCATCATTAATGGCTATCACAACTCACATAATTTTATGTGTTGATGAAGACTATGATGATATATGTTCGTGGAGAAGTAGAATATGTTGGGTGTGTCATGAGTGGAATAAAATTAATAGATAATGCATGAAAGGACTTATTACTTTTTGTTATTGATAAAAGTTAATATATTAAGGCCTTTGATGGGAATGTAACTGCCTAATTAAATCCATGGTTATGGTGTTCGATGAGCGTGTTCATTTCTATAAATTATATGAAAGAGACATAGAGCATATGGGTTGATGGAACCAGTACGCAACCTTCTTGATTGGAGATATTGTGATAAAAGGATTATATTACATGGTAAATGTTCATAGGTGGTTTGACATCATTGCAACATTAGCTTCTTTCTATATGGATTCCTTGGAATGTTTCTAGAAATTAACCTTGTGCTTTAGGTGGTTACGACTAATGCCACTAAGAAAGAGTCCTAGAGGGTTATACACTAAGTGTATCCACAATGTTAGTTAAATTAAATTATATAACTTAACAAGATAGAATAAATAATATTTATTCAGGTTTGGTTCATTTTTATAATTACATCACACGTTATTAAATATAATAATTGAGTTAAATAATAATAATAAATATTTGTTTGAATGTTCAATGAATATAATATTTATTGTATTTATCGATGACTAATACAGTGGTATTTATTTACTAAATAAATAGTTATTATTCAAGGATCAATAAATGTGGATGAAGGAAAGAGGGATGAGTTTAATGTTTCAATTGGAAATTGTATGAATTATATTTATTTATATTCCTTATGTTTTGAAAATGTAAATAATTTAATAATAATATTTATATTTTTATTATTGGAAATGAGGTCAATTCAGAATTACAGAATTGGGTAAGGGATTGTGTTTGATTTTCCAACCCTAAACCTTCCAAAATAAATATATAATTATATACATTTTCTAAAAAAAATGGGTGCGATAAAAATATAGTGTGAGACTATATCAATCCCTAGAGAGAGATAAATAGATATAGAGTTATCTCCTCCCTCTATCAAGACAATGAGAGATCCTCAAGAGTTCTTACACTCTTGCGAATAATTATAATGTGGTAAACCACAAACAATTCATGCGATAAGGATCAAATATTCTAGCACCTGTAGATTCTATGAGATAATTCATATATTTTGGTGCATGTATAGATCACCTCTAGAGGTATTATACACTTGGATCCTATAGAGAAACTATGGTGTGATTAGATCTATTTCACTAGTCATCTACAAATAAATAATTACAAGTTATGGTAATTCTATATATTCTTATAAATTAATTATATATTACATGTGAATATCCTTATACCTTGGGTGGTTTCACTTTAATCTAGTCATGTAATATATTTTTTGAATTATACATTACACTTTGATCATGTAAAAGAATGATTACACATGATTCATGACTAAAAGTTTAGTTAGTCATACCAACAAAGGATGCTTTCACTATGCCCGAACCCTATAAATGGTATCAGAGTGATCACTTGTTTAATTTATAATTCTTTATTATTTGTTGACTAGTTACAAGTGTTTTCATTTTCATTAACATAAAATTCTTCACATTTAAATCTAAAAATATCTATATTGTATTTTCCTAATTCTTGAAAAAATAAATAGTAATTGGATAATGATTTATAATGAAGAAGAATTCAATTCACACCATCTATAGGTACTAAAGGCTCTTCCTAGAAAAAACTAGAGTGAAAAATATGTATTTCATGAGTACATGGAATGTAATTTTTTTATATGTATCATGCAAAAAATTTATATAGATCTACTACAATGAAATATAAGATCTGAAAAAAGTGGATTGGCATGTGGATCTAGACAGACAAGCACACAACTTGTATAACTACACGTCATCTAAGTACATTAGATGTCATACAGTCCCTAAATTCTCAAGGCCAAGAACACTGGGTGTCCCAGTGTGTTGTATATCAGATACACAATATGGGGATAGAAATTCCATGAAACTCCATGGTTATATATTATGCATTTTCAGTACAAGATGTATACCTCAAACACATCCATGATAGGAAACAAATTCAGACCCAAGGAATGTGATGCATACATAGATATAAGACAAGTACATGTCATGTACTTTTGTACATGCAGTGTAGTTTTCTACTGACAGTGTTTTTAAATTTTCATGGAAAGAATAATTAAATTTTTAATTAAATTTATTTATTATGTGTTTCATGTGTAACTCATTCGAGAAGAAATACCATGATATATGATTAAAAGTTATATATTAATTTAATTTACATGTTAAAATTTTATGAACACATGAGGTTTCTTCTAAGTACACTTATTTACTATATAAAATTTAAATGATATTTTTTAAAATTATAGATAATGGTGAGTTAAGGATACATGGATGGAATTAAGATAAACTAAATTAATTAGATTAATTCATGCCACATTATCTTAATTATTCAATGAATCAAAGTAATTGATAACAAGATTGAAAATGTATGCTCATTTCTTGTTGTGTGGATGATCAGGATATTATACCATCCCTTATGTTTGATTGGTTTCATTTAATAAATTATTGTAAAATTTTTATTGATGGTTTGCGAGTCATCACCTCCTCTTTATTCTGTATGGGACTTTATGCATGTGGTTTATTTATTGTAATCACCTTTTATCTAATTCATTGGATTCCCTCACATGTGTGTGAGTAAAATATTTTATAACGATTGAGCTCCAAAGTGAGTGCAGGTGTTCCAAGTCAAAGAGAAGAGGTGAAACCTATTGATGTGATGCATATGATCCATGTTAGAAACCTACATCGTGAACCAAGAAATAGTTTAATGGGTTTCCCCCTAGGGTCAAGGGTTAGTTTATAATCCTCTAGATAATCTAACCATTATAGTATATCATGATCATGACACTTATGTTTTTTTAGTTTCATGGTTAATTATTTATGTTTGTAAATTCTACGGGATCACCTAATAAATGAATTTAAATATATTAAATATGGAATAAAATATAATCAGATTATGTGTAACTTATTTATCATCCATATTCAATCACTTATGTAAAATCCACTTAATATTAACAAGGAATGTAAAATGATAAAATAGTATTTATGCATAAGGATAAATTCCCTATATTTAAATATTAAGTCTTCTTATCCTTTAACTAATTATTTTAGAATCAAACCCATAGTTTAAAGTGGTTGACCAACCCAAGCTAGGATGATTTTAATTATCATGGAAATTTTAGCATGATGTTTTGGGTTCAATTAACTTAGTTTACATTAAGGATTGTTTTCCCATGTAGGAAATAGTGTAACTAAGTGGGAAAGGTTAAGGAAATACTAAAATAAGATTTCAGGATTGGGGATTCCACTCAACAGATCAAGGTTCTTGGAGTTAATGTAATTGGAAAGTTACACCTACCTAAAACCCTTCAAATAATATTTTAATTTGAAGTCTAGGTTATGTGAAGAAAATATGAATCCTTGGTACTAGAGTATATAAGTGATAATATAACATCCCATTACATTCTTTTAGGTATTTCCCATATCTATGTTCATATTCATCTTTATTTTGGGACATTTTGGGAATCCTGAGGATGGAGATACTTTGTTGGGGAAAATAACCTAATGTTCTGGGTTGTATGTTTGTGGGAATTAATGGGGTCTAGGTATAAACACCTAAAATTATTAACATGCTATCCTTCATAATCTAGGATTTTTTCCTTCCAATGGATGTTTTCACATTGTTAAAGGTTTAGATGACATGAATTTTTTGGGGACGATATCATGAATTGGTTCAAGATTTGAAAGGTTTACACATTGTGAAGTAGTTTCATCTCTCCAAATAGTTGAAGTTGGAATTTTTCATCCAAGGAAACAATTTTTTTGGAATCTTTTGTTGATTGATAAATTCATTTTGTGAAATGGTTTTACGTCATAAATTTTTCATGTTTTCGATTTTAACCATAATATACATATGATTTATTTTTCATTCATTTTAAGCCTATTCCCAAGAGACCTAGGAGAACTCCCATCAAATTTTGGGGATCTTCGGTCCTTCAAATCATTTCATTCAATGATTTATCTTAGTTGCGATTGCGATGCATCTATCTGTGTTAGAAATCCTTCAGATTATTTATTTCCAATGATCATAGTAGCACCATTTTCTATGTTTATAGATCCTTTATTATGTGATGAAAATATTCATGATCCTTTAAATATCCGTTGATTCATCATCCTTTATAGGCTAACCCTTGTATTTTTTATGGTTCCGCATGAGTTTTATTTGAGGAATGTTGTGATATGTCCTCTACATTGAATGTTTTTCTTGTTGAACTGATTATAAGATATGATATTTGATTCTAGGGCCACCATTGTTGTATTTTCTTTCTTTCATGTTTCAGGATCCCATTTTGGTTGTTTACGACATGAGTTAAAGGTAATCGGTTCCAAATCTATCCCATGTTGGATGAAATTTATTGTCTTAGTTTTATAATTTTTTATAAAGGAATTTTTATGACTAAACTGCATGTATAAAAATGGGGTTTTGAGAAAATATGGGTTTCCCCTTATTTAGGTAAAAGAAAATGCATTTTCAAATTGTTGTGAAATGGATATAGGAAATGGTTTTCAAAGACTGATTTTGATGAAATAGCTTGGAAAATGTAGAAAATGGGAATCCTTGGGTACTTAGGTGGAAGGTATAGTAATATGCCTCCTATGTTGATATTTTTGTGGGGTTAACTCATGGTGTGTTCCTATTCTCCCTAGTCCTATTGTTCTAAGGAAATGTTAGAAATTATTGAGAGGTTAACTTTATGGGGTGTTCGTCTTCTCTATATATTTTATTCATATATCTAGATACTTGATGTACATGATTTTAAATGATTTGGTATGAGTGTTATTGAAAACATGGCCAGTTGTGATCCTTGGTGTGATGTTACCGGTGCTTTGGTTTTATTTTAATTGGATTTGTCAAGATATACAATACCTTATTTGATTTGACTAATTTAATGTATATAAAATACTTTAATATGGTTTTACCTGGATTATTTGGAACTATGAAAAAAGGTGGAAAATGTCTTACTAGGATTTTGATATAAAAACTATTCAAATAATTTTCATTTATTGTTTTCCTTAAAGATGAGCATGTTCTAATTGTTTTTCCAATGACTTGTTATGAAACACCTAGGTCGGACCCTACTAAGCCTATTTATCTCACACCCTACGAAACCCTTTACTTATGTTTATACCTTGTTATGTATTTTGATTTAGGGAAATGCAAGGTGCTAAAGTGAGGTGGCAAGGATTCTATCAGCTGTGTCTGGGTAGCTGGTGGTGAGATGGTGGGAGTTTTCCCAAGATATCACATGGAGTAACTGAATCTGTTTTAGTTTTCCTTTTCTATTGGAATTGTACCTTAGTGACTATTTAGAAACTTTTTAGTTTTATCACATCTTCTATTTAGTTTTTTTAGATAAAATATATTCTTATTATACTATTTCAACCCATAACACACACACACATATATTTCATATTCCCTGCTTCAGGTTTGGTGAAATCATTCCCATTGGTTTTTATTGATTCTAGGGGTGGTAGTTTCTAGCCTAAGGGGATCAGGATCACCCATTGGGTTTGGGTAAGTTTGGGTCGGGTACCATAATGAGAGGATATATGGGTTAGGTTCATCACAATTTGGTATCAGAGAAGTATGATATGATTAGTTTTTTGATGTTGGTAGATTAGAGGTAGGATTTTTAGGACTTGATAGGTAGGTTAGGATGAGTTACTGAGCAACTCTTATTTTAGAAGACTCAAGTTACAATAGGATATTGATTTTTGGGTCCCCTATTTTGAGTTCTTGATCATAATGTTAGTTTTTATTATGATTTTATGGTTTGAACTAAGATTCTATTATTGTATGATCATTTTTTTCAGTTTATATTGGTATGCCTCCAAGAAGTGTTTCGTGGGTTCCCCATGAGGGTGTAATAAATAATCATCAAGGGAATATGCCTCTAAATAAAAATCTTATCAAGGTTTTCATGTATGTAGTTCATGATATGTAAAAAATATACTAAAATTCCAGAAAATAGTTGTTGAAGTAAAACCAAGAGTTGTTGGATAAAGTGATCATCTACATGAGTTCTTTTAAGAGAATCTATCATCAATTAGAGGCACAAATGAATCAAAATATGTGAAGGACATGCTGGAAAAGATCGAACAGATCCTCAACTTCCTAGATACCCTATAAAATATTATGGTAAAGTGGATGATGTTTATACTTGAGGGTCCCAAAAAGCGATTGTGGGGTTCCATTGTACATGAAGATAGACATGCCGGTATGGAATGGTTGGGTTTTAAGACACTCTTGTTTAATATTTTTTTACTAGATCATCTAGTGATAAAGAAGTCTCTAGATTTACTCTTCTTACAGTAGGGAGAGAATTCATAGTTAACATCCACCAATCGATTCAGGGAGTTGGTTCATTTTCCCCAGAGGTATTAAAGAATGAATAGTTGAAGTCTTAGAAGTACCTGTAGGGTTTGTGACTAGATAATATATCACAAGTATTTATGATAAATATTTTGACCTATGCAGGGAATATAGATACGTAAATGATGGGGGATATAGATTTGGAAGGTAAGGTTGGTTATTTTCTCCTTATCTTCCACCAAGTGGAAGCTTTAGTGGTGCATATGGAACGAAAAGAAAGTGGCATGTTCATCATAGGAGTGGTGGGGATGGTTCTCAATAGTGGGATACCTTTATACCATTTATTATAGCCTAAAGTGTGTCTTCGAACAACTATCACTGCATAAAGGTTAGGGACACTCGATATTCTTGTTTCATTCCTACAAGGATTTGTATCATTTATGAATACTAAAGTCATATACAATGTTTCAGTCAAGATATATCTATGAATAATTATAGTCAAGGATCTTCATATCCAAAGGATACTGTTATGCATCCAGATGCTTCAAAGAATATAGGTCTCAAGCCACAGACCACAGGAGTAATGAAACCTCATGCAATAGATGAGTTTCTGACAAATGTTTATGCAAGTCCAGTGTCAGTGAGAGGTACCAACTTTATTGAATCTTCAATATAATTTTATTTATTTGATACAGGTGATTCAAACTCGTTTATATCTAGATATTTTTTGGATATTCATAAACTTCCAATTAAACTAATGACCCTTTTTATGGAGTTAGGAACAACTATTAGAAATAGGAAGTATTAGGGATTTTGGTTTCCTTCTTATTTTCTATTGATAAGTGTTGTGGAGTTAGTCTGGTATTTCATAATTCTCAATCTAGTTCTATTTAATGTAATAATTAGGATAAATTGGATAATCACTCACCATGTTGAGGTTTATTATTATAATAATTGTGTTTTTTCTACCCATGGGACCAATCGTGTGTTTCAAGGAGAGTGGGATTCGAATTTAGGTTATGCAAGACCTTCCTACCTAGATATGAGGTGTTTTTTGTCTATTGTACTAGTTGAGATCGATGACGTGTCTTCCTTTTTTGATCTTCAAGATTTTTTTGGGAAATTCCTGATGTTTTACTAGATGATCACTATGATCTTCCTCTAGAGAGGGAGGTAGAGTTTTTGATTGTTTTCATTCTAGGTACACACCTTATTCTGATACCTTCTTATCATATGGAACCAATATAGCTGAATGATCTTAAGATTTAGTTGGATGATCTTATGGTGAAAGGTTTTTTCACCTTAGTATTTCTAATTGGGAAGTCCCTAAATTATTTTATTAGACGGAAAATAGTTCACTTAGACTGTGTGTGGAATATCAGAAGTTAAACTAGGTAATAGTTAATAATAAGTACCCTTACCCCCATGTGAATAATTTTTTTGACCTTTTAATGGGGTGGAAAAGTGGTTTTATAAGATCCATATTTGGTTGGGTTATCATCACCTCAAAGTTCGGGAGTCTGATTTTCTGAACACAGCTGAAAAGAGTAGGTATAGAAATTATGAAAAACTTTTGATTCCATCTGTCCTAAATATATCTCATGAGTTATCTATGTTTTTTTGAATAATATATTCCATGAGTATCTAAACACATTTATGGTTGTTTTTTTGGATGAAATTTTGGTTTATTTAATATTTGAGCATAATCACGATCAACATTCAAGTTTTTTTATGGCAACCCTGAGAAGTCATTGTTTGTATAGAAATCTCTAAAAAATTAAATTTCTAGTTCCAAGAAGTGTTGTCTTTAGGGAATGTGACTTATAAGAATGGATTATCAGTTGATTCAGGTAAGGTTAAGGATGTATTGTAAAGGGAAGAACCACAAAATGTCTTTGAGGATCAAAGATTCCTTAGTCTTACCAGATATTACTTACTATTCATTATGGATTTCTCAAAGTTGGCATCACATTTGACTATTGTTACCAAGAAATGAATAAAATTCATATGGGATGAAAAGTGTCAGTATTATTTGAACAAGT
Organism: Viscum album; assembly: GCA_963277665.1. Classification (NCBI taxonomy): domain Eukaryota; kingdom Viridiplantae; phylum Streptophyta; class Magnoliopsida; order Santalales; family Viscaceae; genus Viscum; species Viscum album. Next base: position 1,331,324,116 of record OY728141.1, read on the forward strand.
TGAAAATACTTCCAACATTACCTCTTATTTTGATCTTACCAAAGCCTGGTAAAGGATATGTGGTTTTCTATGATGCTTCTGGTGATATTTTTGGTTGAATTATTATGCAAGATGATCATGTAGTGGATTACGACTCCAGAAATCTTGGGATATAAGATAAGAATTAACCCACCAATTATTTAGATATTTTTGTGGTTATTCATGAACTTAAATTCCAGTGGAACTATCCTTTTAGGTATCGGTTCGTAGTCATTTCTGACCAAAATATTATAAGTAATAAATTTTCACAAAAGACCTGAATCATGGATAGAGGATATGGGTGGAATAAATTGTGATATTTGAATAGAAAATCTCATGCACCCTAGGTAAGGGTAATGTTTTCACAAATTATATCATTATTAAGGTACCATCACAAGCTATTCAAGATATATAGGAGGAGTGGAGCCTTATGGTAATGTTTTCTCAATTGCACCTAGATTCCAAGGAGGATGTTTCAGGTATGATTATTACTAGTGTTCAATTATCATCATATCTCTATGAGTATATTATGTAGGGTAAGTATCAATATGATGAATTCAAGGAATTTAAGTGACCCTATATAGTGGGGAGACCATTTTTGGATGATATCTCTCTTGAGATGTTGTTTACCATTTTGGGGATTTTTTTCATCCTAAAATATATGAGGAGATAATTATTTTAATTTTCATAGTTCTTCATGGGACATTCATCTGGGAACTATAAAGATGTTTTATAACATGTTCAATGATTTTGGAGGCTAGGTATAAATCATGACATTACATATTATGTGTTCAATTAAGGTAGAGAATTTGAAACCTTCTAGGTTGATACAACCTATTTTGGTGTCAGTTTTTAATTGGGATGAGGTTTCCATGGAATTTTATATTTTATTAACATGGAATTATTAAAAAAGTAATTCTATCCAGGTAGTGATTGATCAGTTAAAAAAGTCACCTCACATCATTGTGATCAAGGACACCACTAAAGGTAAAGAACATGGTAAGCTATATGTATAATAGATTTTGAGGTCACACAATGATCCCTATTCGATTATTTTAAATAGTGATAATATATTTACATCATGGTTCTAGGAGAGTCTCTAGGAGGTAATGGTTACTCAGGTCATGTTTTTTATATCTTACCATCCGTAGACAAAGAATCAGATAAAGTGTATTATTAATATCCTAGAGGATATTCTCCATTCTTATGTCCTGTATTTGTATGGATCATGGGATAGCCATATAGTATTGGATGATATTTCTTATAATAGAAGTTATTAGCCATTGATCATAATAGTTCCTTTCGAGGCTTTGTATGGTTTTCTATGCATGTCACTTATTTATTTGACCCATGTGAGAAATGCCTCTTTGGTAGGGCTGAGTCTCATTTAGGATACATTGGTGAAGATTATGAACATACATCAGCATCTGGTTACAACACATATTTAAGAAAAAAATATGCATATCATCAGTTCCATCCTTTGGAGTTTTCAATCAGTGACCATGTTTTTATGAAATTTTCTCCTCAGTTGGGTCACCATCAACATTGAAAATTGGGAAAGTCAGGTCTAAGATATTTTGGACCATTTGAGGCCACTGAGAGGCTTAAAAAGGATACTTATCAGTTGGAATTGAAATTTTAGTTTATTCTCATTCAAGATTTTTTCTACATATCTCATCTTGGGAATTACCATCATGATCCATCTCATGTTTGGAATTGGGAAGAGGTAGAGTTTTAGATAGAAATTTCTTTTATGAAGAAGCCAATGAAGATAATTAACTCTCATTTAAAGGTCTTGGGAGGGAAGTTGACTCCATTTTTTAGTGTTTTATAGAAACATGGATCAAATTTTGATGAGACATTGGAGTGAGAGTCGTTAATGAGGGAGAAATTACCCCATCTCTTTCTAGAGACAATTATTCCACATTACGTCATGGAAATGTAAATTCATACAGTGTAAGTTTTGTAACATCCTATTACAATTTTTCATATATTTCATATCTATATTATAAAATTACTCTTTATTTTAGTGTGTTTTAGGAATCTCAAGTATGGAGATCCTTTTCTAGGAAAAATTACCAAACATTCAGTGATTTATATTTGATCAAACTAATAGAGTATAGATAAAAATGTGTTAAAGGCTTAAGAATATATACTTTTGATTTTGGAATTATTCTTTATGGTTGATGATTCCATGTCGTGAGAGGTTTAAACAACATGAAATGATTTTATGGTAGATTTCATGAATTAGTTCAATGCATGAATGGTTTACACATTGTGAATTGGGATCACATCATGAAATTGTAGAAGTCGGGATTTTTAATTTGAGGTGACATGTTTTCAGCCCCATTTATTAATTTAGAAATTCATATCGTGTAATAGTTTCACATCATATGAATGTTTCCTAATTTTTCTTTTAACTATGATGCACATATGATTTCATGTTCATTCAGTTATAACCTTCTCCCAGGATACATATGATCTCTCCCTTGAGATTTTAGGAATCTTTGCTGCTTCGGGATCATTTCGTTCAGTGATTGGTTGTCGTTTCCATTGCAGTGTTTCTTTTTGGGTAATAGGTCATTCTGCTTCTTTATTTCTATTAATCATGGTAGCACTATTATGCTATTTTTATGGATCCTTTGATATCTGATGATAATATTTCTGATCCTTTCCAGATATTTTTCATGATCTCCCTTCGGAGTTTAACCATTAGGTTGTTTGTGGTACAATGTGAGTGTTCTTAGAGGTATGTAGTGATATATCCTCTCCAATGACCATTTTTCTTACTAAATTGAATATAATATGTGAGGATTTATTATAGGGTCTCTAATGATTTTTTTTCATTATTTTTTGTTTTTGGATCCCATTGTGAGTGTGTGTGACCTGAGTTTTAGGTATGTGGTTTTATCTCTATCCTATGTTGAATGAATTGTATTACTCTACTTTTATAAATCATTTAATAAATGAATTGAGTGATATAATTATGTTTCGGAAAATAGTTTTTTGAGAAATGATTGTTTTCCCATTATTTGGGTAAATTTAACGGTATTTTCAAAGCATTGTGAAATAAATTTATGAAGTTGTTTTCAAAGAATTATTTTTATGAAATAGTTTGGAAGGAGTATAACATTGGAACCCTTGGGATAATTAGGTGGATTGTGCAATAATAGGCATCATTTGTTGATACTATCAGAGGGTTCACTCATGTGGTGTTACTCTGATCCTTAGGCCTATTTTTCTAGGGATTTATTATACACTTTTGGGAGGTTCCTATTTTGGGATGTTCTTCTACTATCTACATTTCATGCATATATCTAGAGACCTGATGCATGTGACATTATATGATTAGGTATGTGTGTCCTAGATCTCTTAACCTATTGTGATACTCAGTGTGATGTTATATGTGATTTGGTTTGAATTTTATTGGATTTGATATGATATGTGATATATGATTTGATTTGACTAATTTGATGTGTATAAAATGCTTTAAAGTTGTTTTAACTAGAATATTTGAAACAATGGAAAAAAGGGGAAAAACTTTACCATGATTTTGATTTTAAACTATTTAACTTATTTTCATGTATTTTTTTCCTTAAAGATGAGAATGTTTGGATTTTTGTACAGTGACTTGATATGGAAGACCTAGGTGGGATACTACTGATCCAATTTAGCTCATACCCGGCACAACCCTTCGGTGGTGCAGAGACCTTGTTATGTATTTTGATATAGGTAAATACAAGGATCTACAATTAGGTGTGGAGGTTTCTTCAAGCTATGTCTTGGTAGCTTGTGGTGATATGGTGGGAATTTGACCACACTGTCACCTAGAGTAGCTGTTTAACTTTTAGTGTTCCTTTACTATTGAACTTGTACATTGGAGACTTCTTAGAATATTTTGGGTTGTATCAATTATATTACTTAGTTTTGTATATGATGTATATTTTTTGTTTTGATCTTCCACTCTTTCCCCCCATTGTGTAAATATATGTCATGTTTTCTATTTCAAGTTATGAAAAAATTGTTACTGCTAGTTTTTGTTGATGATTGGGTGCTAGTTTCCAACCCATGGGGATCTGGAACACCCTTCGTGTATGATGAAGTTTGGGTCGGGTATCAGTATGAGAGGTTATCCAGATCCGGTTCATCACATACATGATATTCCAAAACTAACGATGAGGGATATTAGTTTTTGAAGAATAATGGACTATTAATAATAATTTAATTAATTTTAAATTTATTAATGTTTTTTTATCATTACAAGTAATAATTATCTTCTCTTAAATTATAGAAAATGGAAAATCAAAAAAATTGAAAAATATCACTATTATCCATTCTAGATATGGATAAACATCTCACCAAGATGAATTTTCAGGAATGGTATAGGCACTTTCACACTAAACTATGCCATGAAAAAAAATTATCATGCTAGAAACCCTACTCCCAAGTCGCTTACCAGAGAGGCTAGTGTGGAAAAGGTATATCTTTTTCTAAATAATGTTAATGAATCAATGGATATCCCATGATTTATTTTATCCTCCATTTCCAATGAACTTTGAAATAAATATGTTGATATATAGGCATATAGCATAGTTTATCACCATCAGGATCTCTATCATGAAAAGGTGAGATGATAGAGATATGAGATCTCTAGTGAACTTTTCACATGAAATATTGGAGAGTTAGTGCTATATGAGGCACATGTAGTTAAGAAGATTGAATAAATTGAGCACATCTACATCTTGGGTTTCAACATCCCTGATGAGTTGCATACATATTTCATTCTATCATCATTACCCAAAACATACCATGTTTTATTGTGATTTAAAATATGAGAAATAGTGAGAAGACATTATTATAACTTCTTAATAATATCTTCCTAGTTGATAAAAACATGAGTCATTGAAATCCTATTATCCTTATGATGAACATAAAGAAGAGGAATAAAGAAAAGGGACTAAAGACTCATTCTATTTTTAAGGCTTCAGAGCACTAAACCTCTACAAATAAAAATATCTATAGGTAAGGAATGAAGAAATATGTGGTATGTTTTTTATGTGGTAAGCAGGGCCACTAGAAGTAGAATTTCACATATCCAAATAAGTATAGGGAGGCTTTAGGTAAGTTCAGTATTCAGTGTAGTCTTTCTATATCTATAATTTAGGTACTAGATACTGCATGGGGTGCTCACATTTTTATCCATATATAAGAACAAAGAATATTTTGAAAGATTACCAGATATGAGGGGATCTATGGGATGACAATAGAGTGAGATTGGATACTCTATCCTTTGGAGACTTCCATATCACATTTCTAATAATATTGATTTTTGGTTTAAAGAGCTGTTATTATGTGTCTATTGTTTTTAAAAAAAGTATTTCCATTTTTTATTTAGATATAGATGGATTTATTTTCATATTTTGATATAAGGTTTAATAGTTTTATAAAAATAATATATGTTATGGTATGGAACAATTGAATAATGAAATTTATATATTATATTACATAAACCAAATATTTTTAATTGATAATGAAACTAATCTGCATGACTTATATGAAACCCATTTTTTACACCACCATCTTGGCCAGGTAAACTAAAAGTGTTTAATAAAGCTATATCAAGACGGTTATTTATAATCTTTTCAGATAAATCCATTTGAAATTTTTAATTACAATTTATATGTAAATATATCTAAACCTACATTTTATGGTCAAGGTGAAAGGCTTGTAGATCTTATAGGATTGGTATGCACTGATGTGTGTAGAACTTTTCAATTAGAAGCTATTAGTGGATACACATAATTTATTAATTTTATCTATGAATTGAGTAGGTATGGTTATATCTACTTAATGAGGTACAAGTATGAATCCTTTTACAAGTTCAAAGAGTCAAATAATGATTTTGAGAATCATATTAGTAAGAAGACAAATAAACTTTGATCAAATCAAGCTGGTCAATATATTAACCAACAATTTAATGTCTTTTTCTAGGAGTATGAGATATTATCTCAACTCTCTCCAACTTATAAACGATAGTGGAATGGTTTTATAAAAATGAGGAACAATATCTTTTTGGACATGGTAAGGTCAATAATGAGTCACATGATCCTTCCATTATCCTTTTGGGGATATTACATTATAAAAAAATTATAATTAAAAATGTGAGTACTAAAAAAGAATAAAACGATATTCCCTTTTAGTTATTGAGTGGAAACAAAACCTTTTTGTCAGTAATTAGTACGTGAGGATGTAAATCATATATTAAGGATAGATCAACAAAAAAACTAGGACCCCAAGTCATGAATTATATATTTATAGGGTATCTCAAAAAAACTGGGGGATACTATCTATAAAACCCTTAATATAAGAAGGTAACCATTAGAAGATATGACACTTTCTTGAGATGGAGAACATCCTAAAATAGGATAGTGGGAGAAAGGATGTCTTAGAAGAAGTTTATTCTTAAGATACAAAAGAGTTGGTACATGATCCTATTCTGTAGGCCACCATGGAAGATATTATTCCTGAAACACAAGTACTATTTATGTGTGTAAGAGAAGTATAAGATCTAAAGAGATATGGCTTTCTTGTCACTAATGATGTGACTCATTATTGTATGAAAATAATAATCCTCTATCCTAAAAGAATTAAGTGGGGATATTATAGGCTAAAAGATGGTAATAATCCATAAATCCTGATATAAATTCTATTTATCAAAACAATGTTTGTGTTCTAATCAATTTGCTAGTTGATGTTAATCTTGTTGGGTGTAAATGGGTATTCAAGAGAAAAATAAACATGGAATGTAATGTAAATACTTTATAAAGAAATTTTAGTTTCAAATTTTTTTATAAAATTTATTGGTAGTTAGTATAATGAAACATTTTCTATAGTTTCCATGCTTAAATCTATTAGAATTATGATTTCCATAGCAGCCTACCATGATACTGATATTTGGAAAATTGGTGTAAAAATTTCATTCCATAATGGGAAACCTCAAAAGTATGTGTACATTAAAAAAATAGAAGCATTATTGACTCCCTAAAATTCCAAAAAGTTATGAAAGTTTAAGAGATCAATCTATGTATTAAGGAACGAATCCAAGTCATTGAACATTCCATTCAATGAAGCTATAAAATAATTTTGTTTCATTATGAATAAATGTGTGCCATGTATTTAAAAGTGTTTTAGTGGAAGTATATTTGTTTTCATAGTAGTGTATATTGATGAAATATTAATAATTGGAAACAATATAAAATCATTACAAGAGGTTAAGGTATGGTTGAGAAAGATCTTCTCCATGAAGAAATTAGGTGAAGCAGCCTATACACTAGAGATATTATGCATGATATAGTGAAAATTTTTCTTAGGCTAAGTCAAGGTACATATATTGATCAGATATAGAAGATATTTAGTATTTAATAAACGATGAGAGTATTGGTTTTAGTGTCAAATGGTATAGATCTTTCCAAGAAAATGTGTCCTGAGAGACAACATGGAAGGGAGATAATGAGTACTATTATAGAAGATTCTATGATATGATCCATCATGTATTAAATTCTATGAATAAGGATTGATGTTTCCTATGCTTTGATCTTGGTATGAAGATATCAAGCAGATTCAAGTGAATAAAATTGGACTATTGTTAAAGATATCCTTAAGTACTTAAGGTGTACTAAGGATATGTTTTTGGTGTATGGAGGGGATAAAGATATAGTAAATAGGGGTTATATTGATTATAGTTTTAGAAATATCAAAATGATATGAAGTCACATTTTGGATTTGTCTTTTGTCTCAATGGAGGATCTATGAGCTAAAATAGTTATAAGAAGTGGTTTTATGCTGATTCTGTAGTTGAGTTAAAGTATATTGAGTCTTTTTTTGTAGAAAAGGAAGAATTTTGGATTCATAACACTATTACAAAACTTGATGTGGTACCTAATAGTAAATAAACTATAATGGTTTGTTGGAAAAACACTGTAGTAGTGACTCTCTCCAAAGATCCAAGGTCACAAAAAAAGACAAAGAACATAATTTATATGTTTCATCTCTTGAGGTATTTTTCTCAATGAGGTGAAGTTGCAGTGAGAAGAGTATTCATGGATTAAAATGTGTTAGAACCCTTGAAAAAGGATTTGTCTCAATATAAACATGAGTATAATGTGAGATCTAGTTGACTAAAAGTAGTTATCAGTTGTATCTTGTGAAAGTGAGATTTTGTTGGAGTTGGTTACCTAAAAAAAACATGTTTTGTACTTGATAACATGTTATTATAATTAAAGAAGGTGTATTATTGAATCATAATTGTTCTTAAGTATGATATTTTTATTTGATAATTCCATTAGAATATATTTCTTGCCAAAAGGTCATAGTAGTTCCCTGATATGATGAGAACCTATAGGTTTCATAAATTTTTCTTGAACTGTGTCTTATGGATAGATGATATTGTCTATTGAGAAAATAATATAGGATACCTAGGCTATAATGCTCATAAGACATTGAGACACCTTCTCATCATGTTCTCCCTTAATAATTCCTAATATAGGAGGTTTTGAGAACATTATCAACAATAATAAATCCATATTCCCATGTTTTATTGGATGTTGATATCTGTGGACATGTGCATTGATCCTTATAATTTAATATTATCATTAATGGTTATCATGGATCACTTAATTTGATATATATAAAAAACTATGATGACATATTTTCAAGGGAAAGTAGGACATGTTGGGTTAATTATGAGTGATTTAGTGTTAATCGAAAATGTGAGAAATGATTTATCTTTTTTTTATCACTTAATGAAAGTTAATATCTCAAGACCTTTAGTGGGAATTGAACTTCCTAAATAACTCAATGTATATGGGGTTCGATGGGCCTATTCATTTATATAAATTCAATTAAAGTTAAATTTCACATATATGCTGATGAAACCAACATAAAACCTACTGAATTTGAAATATTGTGATAAAAGGATTATATTATAGGGTAAACATTCATCGGTGGTTTGATGTCATTGCAATGTTAACTTCTTTTTATATGGATTACTTGGCATGTTTCTAGATGAAAACAATGGAAATTAAGTGTTTATGAAAAATTCCACTAAGAAAGGGGATTAGTGGGCCACACACTAAGTGTCACTGCAATCTTAGTTAAATCAAAGTATGTAATTTAACAAGATAGAATAAATAATATATATTCAGGGTTGGTTGATTTAAATAAATAAATCAATAGTTACTAAAAAGAATAAATGAGTTAAATAATAATAATAAATATTTTTTTACATGTTTAGTGAATATAATATTTATTATATTTATCAATGATAATGAAATGACATTCAATTATTAAATAAATAGTTATTATTCAAGGATTGGTAAATATGGAAGAAGGAATTTAGACAAAGTTTAATGGTCTGATTGAAAATATTATTAATGATATTTTTTTATATTCTTAATTTGTTCCAGATTACAAGAATTTAATAATAATATTTATATTATTATTATTGTGCACTGGGTCAATTAATAATTATGGAATTAGTAAAGGTATTGTATTTTATTTTATAACCCTAAACACTCCAAAATAAATTTCTAATTATATATAATTCCTAAAACATAATGGTTGTGCACAATAGAGAGTGTGGGACTCTATCAATATATAGAGAGTGATAAATAAATCTAGATTTCTCTCCTCACCCCTCTTTCAATCCAATGAGAAATCATCAGGTGTTATTCCTCTATCAAGAATAATTCTACTACAGTTAACCATGAAAAATAAAAATGACTAGGATCAACCATGATAGAACCTAGTGATTCTATGACATAATTCAAAATATTGTGGTTCACGTGTGGATCACCTATGGAGGGATTATGCAATTGAAACATACAATACAATGATAGTGCGATGAGTTCTATTCTACTAATCATAAATTAAGAGAGAACTGTGAGTCAATGTAATTATATATCTTCTTATAAATTAATTATAAAATACATGTGAATATTCTTCACCCATGTTTCCAATGTTTTAATCTAGTTTTGTAATCAACTAATTTATTTGAACATTACATTTTGATCATATAAAGTAACGAATACACATTATTTAGAAATAAAATTTATAACCTTACTTAAATCATTCTTTCCATTCAAACTTCATAACCCACACTTCTCACTTATATATTTTCTATTTTAGATATCATAATATGATTTCTCATTCACTATGTTCATCGAAATTATATGTTTTATTTGGCTATTGGTGACCCTCATGGGTGAATATAATCCCAAAGATGTCATAGGGTTAAAGATTTTATTATTTTTTATTTATTATCCCATATTAATTTATTCACTTTTAAATGATGTATTAATTTATGGTGAGTAATAATATATGGTGTGTAATATGAATTTTTATGTGATTTTATTCTAATGTTTTTGTATGAAAGAATAATGTGATGTCAAATTAATTATTATCTTGTACGACTTATTTACTATTCAATTCCAATTACTTTAAACAAATAGAAAAACAATAATGTCATTTTAAATTATAAATATATATTTTAATGAAATGATATACTTCCTAAAATCCCAAGGTGTCATATTATCCCCCTTAAATAAATTTCAAACTTTCAATTTTAATTATGAACTACTGATAAAAATATATAGGCATATCTAAAATATTACCATTAATCAAAATATAACTTGTAAAGAGGTATAAAACCTCTTATATTAAGGTAGAATAGGTAACACATGTTATTCCTTATAATAGTCATATATTAATGCCACACCTAGTTATCCTATAATATTCTTGGTTCAACCTATGTTACTTTAATGTGTGTTTTCTCATACTTATTAACCTAATTTGTTAAATAGATATCCCAAAATTATCATGAAATTTATAATAATACTCCCATCCCAATTTTCATTAAAATCTATGATCGAAAATTCAACATTTCCTTTATCCATAAAGTGCATATCAATTAATATAATCATTAACTTTTGAATCTTTATGATTTAATACATGTTATCTATTCGCATTTTCCAATTAGATTCTTTTAACTAAATATGTTCAAATCCATCGTAATGGTTCATGAAGAGAAGGAGAATTTAAAAATCATATCCACTAGGAGTGTCTAGCCACATTTTTAGACTTAGTACATTCATCAAGAACCATATTAAAGATTAATTCAATGATAAACTATACTTTTTCAGGGTGATTACCCCAAGGTGCATTTGTACTACAACCGCAACCACTTTCCAGTATGTAAACATGGATGCATTTTTTTTTGGAAACCACAAACTCAATACTTAACTAAACGTTTAAGGATATTTTCATATAATTAGACTTATCCTTATGAGTTTAAATAATATTTTAGTCACAATTTATATAAATAAATAAACATTTATATGATACCAATTATAATGTCGCAAAATTTCAAGCCTTTTTTTAAATTGAATTCCTAAAGAAGATATTACTCTATAAATTTCATCAGCTACATATGAGGTTTACTGTATTGGAAAATAGGAACATAATAAAAGGAATACATAGATCACATAAAAATTATAATTTTTTAACTCTCTTGAAATAATTATTTATTATATCATCCTAGATCAACTCACTGAATAGAATTTCTAGGAAAATTTTTTCAAATGGGAATAACATAAATCTTAGTAACGGATAAATAATTAAAATATAGAATAAATTACCACTATTCATAAAAAATGATTCATAATATAAGTATATGAACACATGGACAATAGTCATAACATGATCATAAGAGCATGAGTCATGACATGATCATATGTATATAAGGTATCCAACAGAAATGATTCTGCAATATAAACATGAGATATTTATAAGAATATCACCAAATTTCATCACTAAAGTTTTATATAAAAATATTTGCATGTTTATTAACCAAGGTATTATAAGAAATTACAAAGGAAAAATTAAAAATTATAATTCTCATGTTATCTCTAAAAATTAATTCTTTACCCAATGAATTAGATAATTGTTAGGTCCCACTCGTCATATGTATATCATTATGTATGCCACATTGAATGAATAACATATGAATTAATTTCAACATTTCAATCTTGTAATTAAGGAATGTGGGTGTCATATATGGAATTTGATAATAAATTAAGGACAGTTACACAAAGGTGAATACTCTTGAATGAAAATATATTTGGGTATTCACAAAGTGAATGTATGGCATGGAAAATCTAGAAGTGACTTTGATTGCTTGAATATAATACAGAATGGTTTATGGAATGAGTTTAATGAGATAAAAGGGTAATGTCTCATCAATATTGAAACATTTGGACATAAAAGTATTGATTGAAAATATATGAAAGAAAAATAAATTCAAATTCAAATATTTTTATCACAAAATAAGTACTCGAATAAAAAATTATTAGAGGAGAACCCTTACATTGATACGTAGATCCTTATAGATTTATAGGAATAATTAGATCCATTAGAACTTATTGAAGGTACTTAGAGATGGAAATGGAAGGGAAATTCATGGTAAATGATTTTGGGGTGGAGTGGGATGAGAGAATGGGTGAGAGTGATCTCTTTTTATAGGTGAAAAGTGGGGTTTTTTCATGGAAACTAAAGTTAGGTAAGGGGTATGAATAGAATCACATGGTTGTTATGTGGGTTAGGTGAGTTAGGGGAATAAATGGTATTAGAGACCTATGAGTATGACATTAATACCTATTTTTTTTGGATGGTGTAAGTAACCCATTAATTATTTAAAATTTTGGATACTTCATTTACCCATTTTTTTCCATTATTAATATTGATTAAAAATTTTCCCCCATAGTGTAGCGAAGTTGGTAGCAACCTAGTGAGGTCTTAGTAGGGTCTCATGTTAGAGTCCCTCAGAGTTCTTCCTTATTAGTAGTGCCAGGATTTTCTTTTATTTCTTCCCCTTCCCTGACCGTTGTAATAATTTTGATAAAAAATTAATCATTATAATTATTTTATTATTATACATATAAGATGACCTTTATTACCATATTATGATGTTATGAATTAGAATCTGGGCCATATTTAACATAATTAAATATCTATATATTTGGAAATTAACTTTTTAATTAAAACTAATAATATGTAGAAATAAAAATAATGATTTAATTATTCAATGTTTTTAAAATTTGTTAAAATTATTTATAAATTAAATTAGTGTCAATTTATTTTTTTATATTTGTATAAAATTTATATTATATTATTAATTTAAAATATTTCAATTTAATTTAAAAATACACAATATTTTGGAATGTTTTATTCTTTTAAAAATAACTTCTTTACTGTTGTTACTAATATTTTTCTTAGTGACATAATTTTTTACCAAAAAGTGATGTTTAAATTAATAGCTAATTAGAAAATTATTAATAATAATAAACAAATTTCATTCAATTTATAATAGAGATAAAAAATTAATTTTAATATTAGCGCATGTAACATATAAAAACATGTTACTAGATAATGTATTTTAAGCTTAGAATTTATGTGTTGGATAAAATTATCATTATATATTATTTTAAAGATATAAATTATTTTATTAAAAAAAAGAATATTATATGGGATTAAAAGTAATATAGTACAAAATTTTACAAAAAATAATATTTAATTAAAAGAAAAGACAAAAAATAGTTTATTTTATTGGAAAATATTACAGAGGTTCATAAAATGTTAAACATAGGTTTCATAAATTTAGAATAGTTTTTAAAATGTATAGTTATAGTCTTGAAATATATATTTAATAATTTAAAATCTTTTATAAACTTATATGTATTTCTTATTTAATAATAAGTTCATAAAACATAATGTTTTGTTAAAAACTGTATTTTTCACTATTCACTTAAAAATCAACTATTTCCAAAAAATACTAAAAATTAATACTAATATAATTATGAGATTATAAATTCTAAAGTAATATTAATTTAATCTAATTAAATTTCTAAAATTTATAATTATTTTAAGAACTCGGATCTTTGTTTCAGGTATGTTTTTCCTTTTCTGGTCATTTTTGAGAAAAAGAGGGAAATCTGGAAATTTTCAAAATACACACCACGTAATTTATAAGTACACACCGTGTACTTTGATGCCACGTAAGGTCGTGTTCTGGCCATGTCCGGGCCATACACATGGTGTGTAGGGGCGATGTGGATGCCACGTAAATCGGAGTACAGAAAGGCCAAGTACACGCCGTGTACCCCAGAAGTACACGCCGTGTACTTTTTTTTTTCATTAAATGGACCGGGGTTGTGCCTAATCGAACTAATTGTCTTCTTCTCAAGGTTCTTCGACTGGTAGTGTCTGTATGGCCGCGAACATACTCCGAGCCCCCAAGCCTCTGTCTGTTTTCTGAATCGACTGCCGTTAGTTGCGTTGGAACAGCAGCGGTGAGCTCTTCTTTTTTCTTGGGTCTCATTCCATGATTTTACCTCTTTCTCAAGATATCATGGGTTGAATTTTTTGTGCGTTTTTGTAGATATACAACATTATAAGGAGAATCATTCCTCTTGGTTCTAGTATACTGATCTCTTAGAATAAAGTTAGGTAGTTTGTGCCTTACCTTTCGAAGACCTTGAGTTTTATGTGCAAATTTCCACCAATACCCATGAACGGGGTATTGGGTGTTTACCATTTTCCCCCTGCTGTTTTCCTTCCATTCTTTTATGCTTTTTTAGAGGTAATTTGATCATGTTTGTGGATAATTTCTGTGCTTGGATGTTTTTCCCATGCCTAGTTCTTGTTACGACCTTTAGGTCTTGTTAGCCTTTGGTCGTCATACCTATTTTCCATGCCTTGTGACCGTAGGATGGAATGATATTCTTGTCATGCTTGTTATGTTGTAGACTGGTTATCCAAGTAGCTCTGTTGGTATACTTTGGCCTTATATCATTATTATGCACTGACTGGCATGGGACTGTGAGAACATGGTGCTATAGACTATAAGGGATAGACCGAGTGAGCTTCCCAGAGAGTCTTGGATATTATAGACTACATGAGGGTAGACCGAGTGAGCTTCCTCAGAGAGGCTTGGACATTATAGACTACAGGGGATAGACCGAGTGAGATTCCTAGAGAGTCTTGGATATTATAGACTACAGGAGGGTAGACCAAGTGAGCTTCCACAGAGAGTCTTTACATTGTTTGAATTTCTTTAAAACCTTTCCAGGCTAGAGAAGGAATCGACTGAGTGAGCTTCCTAAGAGAGTCTGTGATAGACCTAAGACTATTGGAGGATTGAACGAGTGAGCTCTTCAGAGAGTTTCTAGACCTTGGGGATATAAGAGGGTTAGACGGTGTGATCTTCCTCAGAGAGTCCCTGACTACCCTAGACTATAAGGGGAATTGACAGAGCGAGCTTCCCCAGAGAGTCTTATAATTTTCATAAGACCAAACCAGAGGGGTTAGGCTAAGTGCACTTCCCAGAGGGTTGTTGGTACTTCTTGGATAGGTCCAGAGGGGTTCTTGTTGTGTTTAGTTGTTTGCTTCACTGTTGTTCGTTATTCAGTGGATTGATTACTGTTGTATATCATCTTGTTACTGCTTAATGTTTACTACCTGCTGTTACTGTCACTATTTTCTTCTTACTGTGCTATTACCTGCCATATGCTCACTGACTATAAGGCACAGATATTTCGGTGGTTACTTACTAGGATTTAGTCTCACACCCTATTTGGGTCATGTTTTTGGGCCCAAACAGACTATGTTATTGCAGGTATAGACAAAGGCAAGCGCCCTTCGACTTCAGGTACTTGATTGCTTTGGAGAAGGAGAGCATGGGACCAATAAGAGGTTTGCGATGCTGAGGAGTTGCTTATTTGTTTTTCTTTTTTTACTTGGGTTTAGTATTGTATTCAGAATTGTGACTTGTTTGGATGCTTTTCTAGACATATTTATCATGCATAATTTCATATATACATGTGTGCTCCAGTTTTTTATTGTTTTAGTCTTCGACTTTTTATTATTGTTGGATATTTACTGCTTACTCTATTGTATGCTTTGTTTACTTCTGCTGTGTGCTTTTCCAATGAGGTCATAGTTTCCCCACTATCATACACAAGTCCCTCACTACTAGCCAGCATCCTCTGGGGTTTGAGGAAATGTGCCTGAGGCCATGTGACCAACCGGGTACGGGGCGCCTCTGGGTGGCTTCCGGAACCGGGACGTTACAAAGTGGTATCAGAGGAATTATTTTATTTTGAGTTACTATTTGGAGCCTTTATCTAGGGATAGGATGGATTCGGTACTTGGTAATAAGCTGTGCTCAGGAGTAGCTAACTTATGTACAAGGAAAGGTCAATCTACCTCGTTTATTGCAGTTTTCTGGTTTTGAGATTTTACGGTTGATAAGATTTCACTTAGAGTGATTCACCTTCCTTGTGTTGTTATTTTTGTGCTATTGTGGTTCTATTTCCATCGCAACCCAATGAGATGATGGTATTCCATCTCATGCATCATATAGGCACTTTTTAGAAATCACATGCCATGCATTCTTGCCATGCCATCGAGGGTGCATTAACGATTGCATGTTGTTGTGACAGACGTTGTGTAGATTATGCATGCTATTGTGATAGATGATTTGATAGAATCCCTGCAGTTTGATAGAGAAATTGTTTGTATTATACCATTACATAAATGAACGCCGAATTTTTATTCTTGAGGTGTTATGGGCCCTCATGTATAGAAGTTTTGTGGATCATTGAATTGTTTCACTTGTATTTGATATGTAGGAGATGTCAAGATTTGATTTGTGGGGAGTATGGGCCCTTATGGATCAGAATTTGGCACCTCCATGTTTATTTTTCAGTGTTTTCTAGGCTTCGGTGCAGTTTCTGAGCTACTTCACGGAAAAACCCAGAATACACAATGTGTACTTGACTAAACACCGTGTAGTTTTAAACAGTTTCACTGACTGTGTGAGAAGAAATATGGGTTGGTGAAATTTTTTTCAGAAACACACCGTGTACGGTTGTTACACATCGTGTAGTAGTGAACCGTGTACCCGGCCGTGTCACTAACAACACGGGTCGGGGAAGCTCGTGCAATACACACTATGTTGGGTATGAACATGCTGTGTAGCCTCATTCTAGGTACCCATCCATGTCACGAACAACACGAGACGGTGATATCTTCTCTTATACATGATGTGTTTGTTTGGAACACGCCTTCTAAGGGTCATCCGTGTAGCCGGACATGTAAATAACAAAATGGGCTGCCGAAACCTTGTCTGGTACACGCCGTGTCCTTAGTGAACACACCGTGTAGTCTAGGGTTAAGAGGACCATGTGGGATAGCCGTGTAAGGAGACTCAGGCAGGGGAATGAAGTTCAAGTACACGTCGTGTGTGGTGACAACACGTCGTGTAGTCTGGTGTGTTACACGACCAGCCATGGCAGAAGTACACGCCCGTGTGTTTGGCTTAAGAGGGCATGATGTGTAGTTTTATACACTCCATGTAGTCGTGTTTTGTAGAAATTTTTTATTATTTTCTCCTGTTCCCGTTTTGTACTCTTGTGTTCTCAGTCTTTGATAATCATGATCTAAGGTGTGCTTTTGATCTTTCAGAGCTATGCCTCCGAGACATCCTATAGTTGTACGTTAGCTGCCAAACGGTGATCATACACCTGATATGGCCAATCAGGGACCTCTTGCAGATCCTTCGGTTGTGCTAGCCTTGGCACAAGCAGTTATACCCATTGCAGGCACCAATGCACAGTTCAGGGAGGACTTCCTGAGGATGATGCAGACCTTTATGGGAGCGCCGCCTTCTGCCCCATTGATGGCTGAGTTGACACGGGTTTTCCTGTAGCATCCTCTTACTTTCTCAAGTGATGGAGGACCCCAGGCTACATAGTCGTGATTAGAGGCTACGCTGACGATCTTCGAGCATCTGAAGATACCTCCATAGAAAAGGGTAAATCTTGCAACTTATATGCTCCGAGACACTGCCAAGAGGTGGTGGGAGGTGATCTCATAGTCAGGGCTCTAGTAGAGTATCACTTGGGATGAGTTTTAGCGCATCTTCTATGATTAATTCTATCCAGAGACCTTGAGGGCCGACCGAGCCCAGGTGTTTATAAGTTTGGAGCATGGTACTCTTTCTGTTATGGAGTGCTCGTCTCGTTTTACCGAGCTGCAGTGCTTCACACTGATTCTAGAAGGTGATGAGTTGTTCCTTGCTTGGAAGTTTGAGGATGGTCTCAGGAAGGAGATCCATTCCCAGGTGAATATCTTCAGGTTGAATTTGATATCCTCTATCATCAACTAGGCACTGATCACTGAGCACAATCTGAGAGATTCTGGATCAGTGAGCCAGGGCGGTTCGACATCGAGAGTCAATGTTCCTCCTACTGATAGTAGGAAGCGCCACATGGAGTCTTCTCGAGGAGATCAGGGTAGGTGGAATGTATCTTCGGGAATCCAGGTTATATGCTACCAGTGTGGTATGAGCGGGCATACAAGGCCTTAGTGCCAGAGAGACCCGATGCAGTGCCGATCTTGCGGCAAGATGGGCCATCTTCAGCGTTTTTGTCAGATCTTCTTGCCTACTGCTAGTGGTAGGGGTTCTTCTATGACCTCGCATTCAGGATATGTATCCCCAGTTTCTCACTAGTCCGGGAACTGGAGTTCTTCCGACGGTTCGGGCCATGGTGGAGGTCACGACTGTGGTGGTCAGTCACCAGGTTACCAGCGACAGCAGAGTGGATCGGCTCGGAGTGGTCAGCTAGGGGCGCAGGGCCGCAGTGTAGGCCAAACATTCACCGTGGAGTAGACCTATCAAGAGCAGGATCCTAGCCCTTCCACAGTTCGAGGTATGATCTTAGTTGCCTCTGTTTTATCTTCATCTCTTTTCGATACCGGTGCTTCACATAACTTTATTTATGTTGCTGTTGTGGAGATCCTTGGGCTCTGTATCTTTTCGTCTGCCGACATGTTGACTCTTGATACACCATTGGGAATGAGGATGTCTAGTGTACGTCAGTGCAGGGAATTCCCTCTTGAGGTTGCAGGGTGTCTCTTCTTATGGGACCTCTTTGTCCTAGAGATGACAAGCTATATTGTCATTCTCGGTATGGAATGGTTAGTTACCTTCTAGGCATTCATCGATTGCTATCGCTATAGGGTGAGTTTTGTATCACCAGAGGGAAGATCTTTTCTTCATAGAGGTGAGAGGGATGTCTAGCCGAGTAGAGCTGGACCAGAGCATCATGGGCTAGGAGGAGTTACAGCCTAGATTGCCAGTCTTTATCTGGATGACCATGGGACTTCGCAGTTAGACTTTCCTCTAGAGGTGGATCGTTTCAGGGATTTCATTTTAGAGGACTTTTCAGGTTTGCCTCTAGAGTGTGAGGTAGAATTTTCTATTGAGCTCATGCCAGGAGCACCACCGGTCTCCATTCCTCCTTATAGAATGGATACACATGAGTTGCAGGAGCTCAAGAAGCAGTTGGAAGAGTTTTAGGAAAAGGGTTTCATCCGACCTAGTACTTCTCCTTGGGGTTTTCCCATCCTGTTTGCGAAAAAGGTAGACGAAACCCTTAGGATTTGCGTGGATTATCAGAGGCTAAACCAGTTTACAGTCAAGAACCGATATCCTTTTCCGAGGATCGATGACATCTTTGATCAGCTTCAAGGAGCCTTGGTGTTCTCGAAGATCGATTTGAGGTCTAGTTATCATCAGTTGCACGTCAGACCATCAGATAAACCTCTTACAGCCTTTGGGAGCAGGTATGGTCTATACATGTATACGGTCATTCCATTCGGTCTCACGAATGCGACATCAGTTTTTAAGGCACTGATAAACCGAGTGTTCCATCAATACTTGGATTCCTTCGTGGTGGTTTTCGTGGATGATATCTTAGTGTACTCTCACACTCGACACGACCATACTACCCATCCTGAGATCGTTCTGAGTACACTGAGAGAGCATCAGTTATATGCTAAGCTCTCAAAATGCCACTTTTGGATGGATCAGAATCACTTCTTGGGTTACGTTATCTCAGAGACTGGAGTATTAGTAGACCCAGAGAAAGTGAGTGTTGTAGTTTCCTAGGATTAGCCGAATAATTTCATTAAGGTGCGGAGTTTTCTAGGGCATGCTGGATACTACATGCATTTCATACAAGACTTTTCAGGCCTTACCGCACTGCTGACATGTCTGACCAGGAAAGGTGCGAAGTTCTTATGGTTAGATTCTTGTGAGTCAGCCTTTCATGAGATTAAGGGGAGGTTAATGTCAGCACTGATACTAGTATTGCCAGAGCCGGGAAAGAGCTATACAGTTTATTGTGATGCTTCAGGTTTCATATTGGGAGCTGTGCTTATGAAGGGAGATGGAGTCATCACGTACGGGTCTCGGAAGTTGAGGCCACACGAAAGGAACTACCCAACTCACGATCTGGAGTTTGCAGTTTTTGTTCCTGACTTACGCTGTTGGAGACATTACCTTCTGGCAGAGCACTTTGTGGTTTTCACTGACCACAAGAGTCTCAAGTACATCTTCACTCAGCGTGATCTGAATCTAAGACTGCGTAGGTGGGTCGAGTATCTTTAGTCCTTCGACATTGAACTTGCCTATACGTCAGGAAAGGGCAATGCACTAGCGGATGCGTTGAGTAGGAGAACTCAGATTCAGGAAGTTCAAGAGTCCAGCAGTGAGTTGCAGCTTATGACTATATTCTCTAAGATGCATTTGGAGGTGCACGACAAGTAGGGGAAGAATTTTCTATCTTTTGTAGCTGCTACCTCTACCCTACTTGATCAGGTACGGATGAGGAAGCTATCAGACTCAAAGGGCCTAGTACTGCGGGAGAGTGTGTCAGGAGAGGACCCTCTTCCTAGATGGACAGTGCGCAAGATAGAAATATTTCATTTCCAGGGATGCGTATGGGTGCCAGTAGACATATGAGAGGAACTGATGCGGGATTTTCATTCTTCATTTTGTGAAGTTCATCCTGGCGTCACCAAAATGTATCATGATATACACCGCCAGTACTGGTGGCCAAGTATGAAGAGGGATGTTTCTGGTTTTGTCTTGATATATTCTACTTGTCAGCAGGTGAAAGTAGAGCATCAGTGACCAGTATGACTTTTACATCAGTTACCCATTTCTAAGTGGAAGTAGAACGATGTCGCAATGGACTTCGTGACCGGGTTACCGAGATCACCTCGAGGGAGTGATGCTGTTTGGGTTGTCGTCGACAGGATTACGAAGGTTGCTCACTTCTTGCCGATCAAGGAGACCTTCAGCATTGATTAGATGGGGCGGTTGTACATCCGAGAGATTTTACGTCTGCATAGAGTTCCACACTCCATTGTTTCAGACAGGGATGTCCGTTTTACTTCTCGGTTCTGGAAGGGGCTTCAGAAGGATTTGGGTACACAAGTATTTTTGAGTACAACATACCATCCCTAGACAGATGGCCAGTCCGACCGTACGATCCAGGTTCTTGAGGATATGCCCCAAGCTTGAATCCTAGACTTTGGCGGTTCTTGGGAGAAGCATATTCCTCTTGTAGAGTTTTCCTATAATAATAGCTTTTAGGAGACTATTCAAATAGAACCTTATGAGGCTTTGTATGGTAGGCCATGCCGATCACCTTTGTACTGGCTGGAGGCAGGAGAGGCAGCTTTACTGGGACCTCGTCTTGTTCAGGAGACCTCAGAGCAGATATAGTTGATTCAGAAGAGGATGGCTACAAAACAGTCTCGACAAAAGTCTTTTGCTGATCAGTGGAGACGACCTCTAGAGTTCATGGTCTGGGATCAGGTTTTCCTGCGTGTCGCAGTGAGGTTGGGACACAAGAGGATTCAGAGACAAGGTAAACTTTCACCATGGTACGTCGGGTCGTTTGAGGTGTTGGAGAGAGTTGAGCCGGTAGCCTATTGTTTGTAGTTACCTCAGAGTTACTAGGCTATGCATGATGTCTTCCACGTCTCTAAGCTCCAAAGATACTTTTTAGACCCGTCTCGTGTCTTTCAACCCGAGGAGGTTGATCTTGAAGCGGATGCGTCGTTTGAGGAGCATCCTATCCAGATTGTCGATCGAAGTACGAAGGTTCTCCGTGGGTGGTCTATTCTTCTGGTACATGTGCTATGGAATCACGGGCGAGTACAAGATGAGACCTAGGAGAGGGCGGCCGATGTACGATCGCAGTGGCCAGAGCTATTCAGGGTTTCTTCTTCTATGCCTCTCTAGGGAAATTCTAGGGCAAATTTCTTTAAGGGGGGAAGTTTGTAAGAACTTGAATCTTCATTTCAGGTATGTTTTTTATTTTCTGGTAATTTTTGAGAAAAAGAGGAAAATCTAGAAATTTTCAAAATACACGTCGTGTACTTTATAATTACACGTTGATTCTGCACAAGGCCGTGTACTGGCCATGTCTGGGCCACACACATGGTGTGTAGGGGAGATGTGTAGGCCTCTTAAAGTGGAGTATAGAAAGGCCAAGTACACTCCGTGTACCCCATAATTACATGCCGTGGATTTTTTTTTCATTAAACAGAATGGGGTCGCGCCTAATCGACAAAATTTTCTTCTTCTCAAGGTTCTTTGACCGAGAGCATCCGTACAGCCGCGAACATCCTCTGAGCCCCCCAGCCTCATTTGTTTGCCTAATTGACCACTGTTGATTTCATTGGAACCAAAGTGGTGAGCTCTTCTTTATTCTTGAGTCTCATTCCATGATTTTCCCTATTTCTCAAGATATCATGGGTTGAACGTTTTGTGCGTTTTCATATATCTACGATATTCTAAGTAAAATGAAGCCTCATGGTTCTAGTATATTGATTTCCTAGAATTAAGGTAGGTGGTTTGTGCCTTACCTTTCAAAGATGTTGAGTTTTTTGGGCAAAGTTTCACCAATACTTATGAACGGGGTATTGCGTGTTTACCGTTCTTCCCCTATTGTTTTCTTTCCATGCCTGTATGCTTATGTAGAGGTAATTTTATCATGTTTATGGATAATTGTTGTGCTTGGATGTTTTTATGATGCCTTGTTCTTGTTACTACCTTTGGGTCTTGTTAGGCTTTGGCTGTCATACCTGTTTTCCATGCCTTGTGACTATAGGATGGAATGATATTCTTGACATGCTTGTTATGTTGTAGACTGGTTAGCCAAGTAGCTCTATATGTATACTTTGGCCTTATAGCATTATTATGAACTAACTAGAATGAGACTGTGAGAACCTGGTGCTATAGACTATAAGGGATAGACCGGGTGAGCTTCCCAGAGAGTCTTGGATATTATAGACTACAGGAGGGTAGACCAAGTGAGATTCCTCAGAGAGTCTTGGACATTATAGACTATAGGGGATAGAATGAGTGAGCTTATCAAAGAGTCTTGGATATTATAGACTACATGAGGGTACACCGAGTGACATTCCTCAGAGAGTCTTTACTTTGTTTGAATTTCTTTAAAACCTTTCCAGGCTAGAGAAGGAATTGACTGAGTGAGCTTCCTTAGGGAGTCTGTGATAGACCTGAGACTATAAGAGGATTGACCGAGTGAAATCCTCAGAGTGTTTCTAGACCATGGGGCTATAAGAGGGTTATAACACATGATCTTCTTCAGAGAGTCCCTGACTTCCCTATACTATAAGGGGAATTGATCGATCAAGCTTCCCCAGGGAGTCTTATAATTTTCGTATGACCAAACCAGAGGGGTTAGGCTAAGTGCACTGCCCAGAGGGTTGTTGGTACTTCTTGAATAGGACCAGAGGGGTTCCTGTTGTGTTTAGTTGTTTGATTCACTGCTGTTTGTTGTTCTATGGATTTATTACTATTGTATATCATCCTGTTACTACTTACTGTTTACTGCATGCTGTTACTGTCACTGTTTTCTGCTTACTGTGCTATTATCTACCACATGCTCACTGACTGTTAGGCACAGAGCTTCGGGAGGTTGCCTACTAGGATTTTGTCTCACACCCTATTTGGGTCATGTTTTTGGGCCCAAACAGACTATTTCGTTGCAGGTATAGACAAGAGAAAGCACCCTTCGACTTTAGGTACTTGATTGCTTTGGAGCAGGAGAGAATGGGACCAAGCTGAGGCTTGCGATGCTGAGTAGTTTCTTATTTTTTTTTATTTTGTACTTGGGTTTAGTATTGTATTCATCATTGTCAATTGTTTGGATGCTTTCCTAGACATATTTATCATGCATCATTTCATATATACATGTGTGCTCTAGTTTTTTATTGTTTTAGTCTTCCGCTTTTTATTGTTGTTGGATATTTACTGCTTCCGCTATTGTATTCTTTGTTTACTTCCACTCTGTGCTTTGCCAATGAGGGCATAATTTCCCCAATATAACAACCAAGGACCTCTCTACTAGTTGGAAGCCTCTGGTGTATGGGGAAATGCGCTTGAGTCCATGTGACCAACTGGGTACGGGGCGCCTCTGGGTGGCTTCTGGAATCAGGACGTTACAATTATTTCTTTTAAAATAAAAAATATATACATAAAAAAATGATTTTATTGGAAAAGTGTTAATTTTACACATTAAGTGTTTTTAATGTTATTTCATATCAATTTAAAAATTTAATAATTGTAATAGAATAATTTAAAACTGTTATATTTAATTCATTTAGATAATATATAAAAAAAATAATGAAAAAAAGTTCTTTTAAATAAATTTATTTTATATTAAAATTAATTAATTAAATGTAAAAATTTTAATTTTTTCTAATGAATTTATATTAATTTAATTATATTAATTTTTTAAATACATAATATTATACATTTTTAATTACAATTTCATTAATTCAACACACACATGCACATATATATTAGTTAATATATTATCATTATCTTTTAATTTCATTATTTATAATTCATAGATTATATTATTTTAAATTTACTTCTAAAAATACAAAATTTCTGTATAACTATTGGATTCATGTATATATGGTGATTAAATTTATAATGACTGGGTTACATAAGTATATATAGATTTAATAAACCCATTTATTCCATTCACACTTCATAACTTCACATTTCCATAGCTTTCATTTTAGATTTCAAAATAGTTTTTCTCCATTAATGATGTTCGTCTTCCTTATCCGTTTTATATGGATATTGGTGACCCTCATAGGTGAAGATAGTCCCACAGATCACTAAGAATTAAAGATATCATTATTTTTTATGTATTTTCCCTATTTAATTTGTACAATTTTAATGGATGGAATAATCTATGGATGGTAATAATCCATGGCACGTGATACTTAGTTTAATGTGGTTTTGATGTAATGTTTTACTAGGAATGACTACATTATTGTCAACTTAATCCATATATTGTATGAATTATTTTTTAATATATTTCAATTCTTTTTAAAAAAAGATAAAATATTAAAGAAGGTGTTGAATTATAAACATATTATTTGTGGTCATAATATGATTCCTAAAAAAGGGGGTGTCACATTCTCTTGCATTAATAACTTGCATAATCAGAATTTTAATTATCACTTACTAATAACTATACCCAGGGGAATCTAAGAGATTTTCATGATTGAAAAAATACAGATCTTAAGGAGGAAAAACCTTATTATCTTAGTTAATACTATATAATATAACCTTTTTTATAGAATATGCATATATTATGTTTCTCATCTATTTATTTCAGGTTTTCCTATATATAAAAGTCTTAGGAGTTACTAGTGGCATAACTCCTATAAATTCATTTCCAATATCTTGTATCAACCAAATATTAAAATAAAAATGATTATGATAGTAACCAATAAAATTATAGTAAATGGTCATATGAATATTAAATCTCAATCATAAGTTTTCTTCCCCTGTAAAATGTTTGTGAGACCTGGTGATGCTATCATTTCAATTATATCACACTTAGTTAATCCTATAACTATATTGGTTAAACCTAAGTTACATTATGTTGTGTTATCTAAAACTTATTAACACAATTATTTATATAAAAATCTATAAATTTTCATAAAATTTGTTATAATATTCCAATCCCAAAAATAATTGAAATCTATGCTCTCCAAATTCAACATATCCTTTATCCATAAAAGCACATATTAATTAATATGTATCATAACTTATGAATCTATATGTTTTAATGTAATATATATATGATCATTTTAAAATAATTTTCTCATACCTAAATATGTCCAAATACTTAATAATGATATATAAAT
Organism: Viscum album; assembly: GCA_963277665.1. Classification (NCBI taxonomy): domain Eukaryota; kingdom Viridiplantae; phylum Streptophyta; class Magnoliopsida; order Santalales; family Viscaceae; genus Viscum; species Viscum album. The sequence goes on from OY728141.1 coordinate 1,331,350,303, forward strand.
AGAATGTGAATTTCAAAATAATATCCCATGGGAGTGTCCAACCAGATGTAAAATCTTAGGTCCACTCATCATGGACCATTGGGAAGATTGATTCAATGCACAACCAACCTTTTTTATGGTGATTAACCCTATGTGAATTAGTTTCACAACAGAATACATTTTCTAGTATCTAGAAAACGATTTGTTTTCTTAGGGAACTATAAACTCTATACTTAACAAAAAGATAAAGTTATTTTATTATGCTTACACTTATCCTTACGATTTTCTCTATGGGTTTTTTGTCTTAATTTCCCAAAATAACTTTTCATCATATTTGATTTTAAATTTATAAATTATTTTTTTAAAAAATAAAATTTATATTTATTTTAAATAAATATAATAATAAATTTTAACAAAAACAATATTTAATTAAAAGAAAATGTAAAAAACCCTTTCTTTTATAGGATAATTTTACACAAGATCATAAAATGTTATACATAAGTTTTCTAAATTCAAAATTCTATTCAAAATATATAGTTATACTAATTAAATAAATCTTTTAAAGATTAATATCCTTTATAAACTTATAGTTCTTTTTTATTAAATGAAAATGACATAAAATATACAGTTTTAGTAAAAATTGTATTGTTTTACTATTTACCTAAAAATAAACTATTTTATGAAATTCCAAAAAAATCATACTAAGATAATTTTTAAATTATAAATTAAAAAATGATATTAATTTTATCAAATAAAAATTATAAAATATATAAATTTCGTTTTTAAATTTAAATGAAAAATATAAAAAACAGCTTTTATTGAAAAATGTTCTTTATGAACATTTAGTGTTTTTAATAATATTTTAAATAAAATAATTTTAATATAATATTTTAAATTGTTCAATTTATTTTATTAGGAAAAAATAAAAAACTCTTAAAAATGTTATTTGAAAAATATTACTTTTATATTAAAATTAATGAATTATATTGTAAATTTTTTATTTTTACTAATCTATTTATATTAATTTATTTTTATGAATTTTTTAAATGGAAAATATTTTACATTAGTAATTATAATTTTATTAATGCAACACACACATAGAAACATATATTATAACATTATAATATTAAATTTTAAGTCATTATTTTTTATTAATGGATTATATTATTTTAAATTTATAATTGACAATGAACAAATTCAATATACCTATTAGATACATGTATATATAACAACTATATTTATAACAACTATATTTCATTCTTATATATTTCCTTACTAAAATCATTCATTCCATTCACTCTTTATAAGTCACACTTCTCATTTCTGTAGTTTTCATATCAGATCTCACAATATGATTTCTCATTTCATGATGTTCTTACAAATTATAGTTTTTCTTTGGATAATAGTGATCCTCCTAGGTGAAGATAATAATATAGATCTTATAGTGTTGAGGATTTTATTATCTTTTATTTATTTTTAATTTTCTATTTTTGTACATTTGAAGGATGTAATAATCCGTGCTGAGTAATAATCCATGTTGGGTAAAACATATTTTCATGTATTTTTTGTAAAATTTTCTATGAAAAAATAAATTTTTGTCAACATAATTCCTATCTTGTATGTCTAATTTCTAAATTTCATTCAATTCATTTGATCAAATTGAAAATTAATAAAGCATTTTTGGGTTATAAACATATAGCTTATTGAAATTATATTCTTCCAAAAAATATGGGGCATCACACCCCCCTAAATAAATTTCATCATTATAATTTTAATGATCACTTATTAATAAAAATACCTAGGGTTATATAAAATAATTTTAGGACTAGACATATATTTTCTATAGACTTACAAACCTTATTATCATTGGGAATATTGGATAACATATCTTTTTTGATTATAATAGGAATATATTTTTATTCCCAAACCATTTATTTCAAATATGTCTCTATATCAGAGTACCAAGAGTTTTTTATACATTCCTTCCATAACTTCATTATCAATATTATTTTTTCAACCAAATATTAAAAACAAAAATATTTGGTTAATATCTAATAAAATGATAGGAAATGATCATATGTATATGAATTATCAATCTTAATATATATTATCTTATAAAACCTTTATTTCACCCTATTATATTTTCATTTAAATTATGTCAAACATTTTTCATCCTATGTTTAATCAAGTTGTTTTTTCTCATACCTCTTAACCTATTTACTTAAATAAGTGTCCAAAAATTATCATTAACCTTATTAAAATTTTACAATAAAAAAATCATGTAAATAATTGTTCTCAAATTTTGATATAACCTTTATCCATAAAAGCACATATTAATTATTATATACTATAACTTAGGAATATATATGTTTTAATCTATGTCATCTATTATTATTATACTATTACGTTCTTTTACGTAAATATGTTCAAACCTGTCATAATGGTTCATGAAGAGAATGTTAATTTCCAAATAAAATCATCCAATTGTGTCTATCTAGGTGTGTATTCTAAGGATCAATCATCATGCACCTAATTAAATATTATGTCAATTCCTAACTATCCTTTTTGGGGTGATTACCCATAGGTGCCTCTGTGCCACAACCATATCCACTTTCCAATATCCAAAAAAGATATATTATATTTAGAAAACAATAAAATCTATAATTAACTAAAATTTAAGGAATATTTCTCATACTTAGATTATCCTTGATGATTTTAATAAGTATTTTTCATCTCCATTTACATAAATTACTAAACCTTTCTCTCATATGAACTATAATAACCCATAATTTTATACATTGTTTTAGACACAATTCCCTAACAAAATTATTACACCAATAATTTCATCAGGGCCTTTTTATGTTTAAGGTTTTTGTAACTAGAAACATTATACATAGAATACATGGATAAAAAAATAATACATAATTTTTTTCACTCCCTTTAAATAATTATTTATTATTAAATTAGAGGCCACCTTACTTCATAGTATTTCCTTGGAAAATTTTTCAAAATTAATGGGTGAGCATAAATCCGTGTAAGGAAAAAATTATGAAAATAGTTGATAAATGAACTTCATTGGTAAAAAATAAGGCATAATATAAGAAAATGAACATAAGGAAAATATATATAACATTATAATAAGTATATTAGGCATAACATGATCATATATACATATAAAATAACATGGAAAAGTGTCTAGAACATTAACATGATACTTTCATAACCATATCACCAAATTTGATCATTAAGGTGTATTAAAATATTTGGAAAAATATTATTAATCGAGTAATCATAAAATAATTACATGGAATGATACAATGTTATTGTGACCATGTCATCTCTAGAAATTTGTACTTTACCTACTGCATTGGAATGCTTCCAGGGTGCACCTTCATATGTATATCATTTTGTTTGAAACATTAATCATATAACACAAGAGTTTATTTTATCATTTTATTATGAATTTTAAATAATATGGGCTTCTTAAATGTGTTTACCTAATAATTTATAGGTAATTATATATGTTTGAATACATGGAATGAAAATAGGGTTGTGTATTCTCAATATGAATGTATTTAATGGAAAACCAAGATGTGATTTTTGCTACCTGATGGTTATAAAAAAGGTTTATAGAACGTTTTTAATGTGAAATAAGGGTGGTATCTCAAACATAGTTCATAATTTTTATATTAAAAGAGTCATTATGAACACATAAAAGCATAAAAAAGTGAAAATCCAAAGGTCTTATCACTGAATAAGTACTTAAATCAAAAAGAGGAGTATGAGAATGTTTACCTTTCTATGCATCTACATAAATATTAGGATTACTAACTATAACCTTAAGAAAAAATTGGGAGGGATTTTGATAGGTATATATAAGTTACATTCATGATAAATTCATTTTGGGGGGGAGTGGTATGAGTGAATGGGTTGGAGGGAGCTCCTTTTATAGGTGAAAAAGATGATTTTTTCTGGGAAACTAATGTTAGGAAAGGGGTAAGAATAGAATCACTTGTGTGTTGGGTTGGTTAGATAAGTTAGGAGAGTTTGGAGAAGAAATTATAGGTGATATATGTGGGTATGAATTTCAAACCTAACAAGAATTTATATAATGTTTAAGAGACGTTTTAATTATTAAAAAAATTTAATACTTTATTTACCCATTTCACCCTTATTAATCTTGATTAAAAACTAATCATGGTAATTATTTTTTTACTTAAAAATATAATAAAACCCTACTTAGAAAATTTATATGTGATGGGTCATAATTTATGCTCCATTTAATATAATTCAATTTTAAATATTAGGAAATTAACTTTTAAATTTAAACATATAATCTCTTCAAAATAAGTTTTATAGAAAAATGATGTTTTAAATGTTAGGTGATGTTGATATTATTTAATAATAATTATAAATTAAATTAGTTTTAATATAATTTTATATATGTATAAAATTAATTTTATAGTATTAATTTAAAATACATTCATTTAATTTAAAAATAAAAAATAATTAAAAAAGTAGTAGTCTTTGAAAATAACCATTTTACCAACAAAACTAATATTTACCTTAGTTACTTAATTTTATCCTTGAAAGTAAAATTAAACATATTAAAAAACATAAAAATTATTATTAAGAATAAAAAATCTGTTTTATTCTATTTTTGACTATGATAAAAATTAATTTTAATATTTTCCCATGTGACATATAAAAACCTGTTTTTAGAAAAAGTGTATTTTAAAGCCCAAAATTTATGTGCATGATAAAATAATAACTATATTTCATTTTCATGATAAAAATTGTTTTAGAATAAAAAATAAAATTTACGTGGATTTAAAATCAAAATAGTAGCAAAATTTGCTGAGAAATTATTTAATTAAAATAAAAGATCAAAGTGAGTTTCTTTTATATAAAAATAGTACATAAGATCATAAATTGATAAACATAGGTTTTATAAATATATAATAGTATTTAGAAATGTACAGTTATAATCATTAAGCAGATATTTGACAATTTAAAAGTTGTTATAAACTTATAGGTGTGTCTAATTTAATGATAATTTCATAAAATATATTTTTTTTGTAAAAAGCTGTATTTTTTCACTATTAAGCTATAAATCAGTTATTTCAGAAATATAACAAAAATTCTTAATAATATACTGTTGTAATTATATATTAATAATTTCTATTAATTTTACCTAATTCAAATTTAAAAATTCATAATTTTAGTTTTTAAATGAAAATAAAAAATGAAAATGAAATTTTATTTTAATAAAAAAATTTCCATTTTTAATATTAAGTGTTTTTAATATTATTTTTTATTGATTTATAATTTCAATAATTTTAATATCTAATTTAAAAAATGGTTTAATTAATTTATTAGGATAAATTTATAGCAATTTATTAAAAAAAGTTCTTTAAAAAATCTTACTTTTATTTTAAAATTAATTAATTATATTCTTAAATTTAAATTTTACAAATCCATTAATTTTATTTGGTTTCTTGGAATTTTATAAATTAATAATGTGAAAATTAATAATTTTAATGTTTTTAATATGACACACACACATATATTATAATATTTTTAAATAATATTTGTATTAATTTATTTATTATTCATTTATTATATTATTTTAAATTTACTACTACAAATAAAAAACTTTAGTATACATATTGGATGCATGTATATCCAACAAATATATTTAGGAGGAATAAATTTCATATTTTTATTTGGTTGCTCCTCCTCAAGGGTTTCTCACTATACTCCCTCAACACATCATTTTATACAAAAAAAATATGCTCCATTATATATATATTTATGCTAGATTCACTTTTAATTAACTCTTCAAATCAAAACCACAAAGGTGTGGGAAAAGGTGAGTCTTCCACTAATCTTTAGTCGTACAACTAGGTTTGAGACATCTTACACAACTTAGTGAAACTTCTGTTTGAGTATCTGAAATGTCTACTCTTTATCATTATTACTTACCTATTGACTTTCCAAATATATTTAGATGAGGGAATCATGTTTTTTATATATTTTTTAGCTTTCCTCTCTTCTAGAAAAACCTTTTTCTATGAAACCAGCAAGGTGCTTTTTTTTCTTTTAGCCTACTCCAACTTCATTGTTTCTTCCAGTTGATCAAGACAACAAATTAATATACAATTCATGACATTCTCAATCTTCTCCTTTTTTCTATAATCCCTCTTCACAACATTATGTTTTTATATTGGGAGTACTTGATTCCTTCCATTTGCATCTTGATAGCTACTTTCAACTAGAAAGCTATCTCATGAAACTATTAAGAGATTTGAAAACTAAATTTTACATTCCACAAACCTCGTATTAATCAACCAGGTTAAACATCTTAATAAATATCTCAATATCATCATTAATTATTTCTTACAACATGGAAAGATTATTATTCATCTTTTTGATTGATTTACCTTTTGGTTCAAGATTTATCCCTTGAACGTTATGAATCTTCAACGAAATTTTTCAATGGTTCATGGTGCATACTTTTCAAAAATAATAGAATCACATTCTTCTATCTGGCATGAAATCTTTTAATTTTTATTATTCATTAAATTATTTTGAAAACAATGTTCAACTCTATTCATTTGTTTGTTCCCCAATGTAGTCTTTCATTCATTTCTGTTGTTACCTTTCAACTATTTTTGTGGAATTATTCTTTGATCAGAAATTTAAGAACTAAACTAGTTATAACATGCCATCATTCATCATATTCATTTATATTTATTTTTTAATAATTAGAAAAATTGTTTAAGTATTCAAATTTGTCTTTAAAATATAGATTTTTCTTTGCCTATGAAAATTACTTTTTCACAATATGTTTCGTCTTAATATTTGATTTACTCCCAATTTTTTATTCCCTCATACAAATTTAATGAGTTTAAATATTATTTTAATAATACAAGGATATATTCCCAAACCTTTTTAAACCATATCATCTTCTAATTTTTTTTATTATCTTCACTTTAGGTAAAGGATGTACAATTTTTTCTACTTGAGAAAATTGTTATTTTTGGGTCATCAATCCAACTTATTTAGCTCTAATTTTGGTGATTCTTATTTTGAACTTGATTAATTCCACTGTTGATATATTTGTTGGATTACCAACATTATTTATCATCCAATTTGTTTGATAAATTTCTTTTTTTAGAAATTATATATAAAATATATTTATCACTTACAACTATATTATAGGAGTCTACTTAGATATGGATGAGGGGGAGGACTATCCACTTGATATGACACAATATCTACCAAAAATTTGAGTTCATTTTAAGGTAAAAAAATCTCTAAAACATGAGTTTCTATAATATTTACTTTAATATATTAGGAAGTTAAAAGTTTTTTCACTTCTAGATTCTTCAGTTTTACCTCTATCTCTAGACACATCATATTGAGGTAATATTTATTAGCCTCAAAATATTTAATCCCACTCTCTCAACCAATATAAAATATCTTAACTTGATCAACATGTTTATTTTTTATCTATTGTAGTGAACTATCAAGGTCTCTTTTCTTCTATTCTTTCACATCCAATTGTTCATCGATGATATTTATAGTGATTTTATAAAGATTCACTAATTCATGGAATAATTTAGTAAAAAAAACCATAAACACTTCCTTACCTAAAACTATTTTTTTTATTATATATAAAATAAAAAGTATCATTACAAAATGATATTTTTTCTCCCTTGGATATCAATAGTTTTGATAAGGAGTTTCTTATTTCAACTTATTTATCTAAGTAATATTTCATGGAATTATCTTCTTTCTTTAGTTGTGTCTTCTCATTGATAAGTTAGTTGATTTTTTAAAAAAAATACACACAAAAAATACATAAAGAAATTAATTACAATGACCTTTTATTTTAGAATATAAATCATTATGTACTTCATAAGAATCATTTTCATCATAACTTGGGTTTTTTTAAATTAATGATGATAAACACATTTATTAATTCTATTTCCATTATTAGTACCATTAAATAATGGTTTATCCTCACTCTTATATGAGAATTTTCTAAAATTATTGGACTAATTATTTCAATATTTTTCTATACTATTGGAAGATACCTTCACATGTGTAATTATAGGAATATATTATTTTCTTTCCATCTTTGGATATTTAAATATCTAAAATCTATAATTCATTAAATAAATATAAATTCATTAGGTCTTAAAAAATGGAACCAATCATTAGAGACCTTTCTTTTACACCACTTGAATTACCTAATAGGATTAGTTCTTAAAAATGGGGGGGGGGGGTTAATTAGCTATTGACTATTTTCTTATCAAATTATTTATTCCATTGGAGGATTTTAAACCCATTTAATTTAACCTCTATTGTTGGTTATTGAATATGGATTTAATTAATGTTTTTCAAGAAAATATTAAATAAACATATGTAAGTAAAGAAGATAGAGGGAACACAATATTTTTAAAAGGTTCAATATAATGTTCTACTCCTTTACATGATCAGTTATTTTTCCCAATTGTCAACTATCCACTATAATAAAGTGTTTACTATAATGGTTGGTTCTTATGACACCTATATAGAGTTTCACTATTTATAAACTTGTCTACTTCTTATAAGGATTATTCAAAACTATTTATCACCACTTTCATAGAATTTCACAATGTCTACCTACATACCTTGAGTCACATTGGTTCTATGGATTTATACCAGTTATATACAAGTGTTAATTTCCGCTTTGTTAAAGTGAATCCCAAGATCTATGATCTACACCAGATACTTCTATATCAATGAGATAGATATTATTAAAATAATCAGCAGAGTCTTCAATTTATATTAGGTTTTAAAGTTTTCTCTTCAAATTTTTCTTTATTTCATCCCAACATCAAAGATATTCAATAGAAATTAATTAACTATATTTACCACTACTCAATTATTGGAAGGATCAACACTATCTATTAATAAACATTCATATTAGGTCGTTATCTCCTCAAATTATTCTTCTTCTCACTATTTTCACTCACTAATCTAGAATCATATTAAAGACCAAATTATTATTCTTCTATTAACTTCTATACTAAAATGATCTTCATATTATCAACATGGCCTTACCATATTTATCTTATTTTATGATATTTATTCATTACTCAAAAGTCCACAAAAGTTTCAAATTCAAAAGACATTGAACACATATTTCTCTATAAATTTTTTTATTTTTATATATAGGTCACCAAAAATATATTAATTATATTTTTAAAATATAGAAAACCATTCAAATCATTAGCCATGATTCTCCATTGAATTTTATATCACCTTTTGTTTTTCATAAGTGGGTGTTCCCATGATCTCAATATTCCATTTTTCTACTTCAAGGGTTGTATCTTGAACATTTATAGGTGTACCATTTCTTTTTTTCTTCTCTCCCTTTTATCTCACTTCTCTTAGATGAATTCATTCTTCTAGATTCTTATTGAATTTACATGTTATTAATATTCTTAGCAACTTCTTTCTCATTGAACCAAATCGATTACATATTTTTCCATCAATAGAACTACAAAATATTTCTTCCTAGATCAACGGATATTTTGGATACTTTTATTAAATGCTCATTAATTTATATTATTCTCATAAATTCAAAAAAATATTTTCATTTGGAATTAAGCTTATCATTATATACCTTTATCTACTTCTAATGTCAAGGGATTTTCAAAATGGTCACCAACTATAGACCATAGTGTGGCTCATACCATTTTTCTTTTAAGTCTTTCTCCCATCCAAGACACCATGACCATATCCATGAAATTTTTCATATCACAATTTCTCATAGGTAGATCTCTTCCATGAAATTATTAGTAAAATAATTATCTCTATGTAATCCTTCCATTTCCACTTAAAACTCAAAACACTTGATTTTTAATTTAACATGGTTACCAAAACACTTGATGATAATTCACTACAACAAGGTCTGATCTTCATTTCCTATCTCCTTATAGTGTGGTCTTCATTTATTTTTCATGGATCTTCTTAGATTCTAGTTACTTCTTCAAATAGAATTCCATTCTCAAAAACATGAATCATAATCTTCTTTGATTGATTTTGAAGTTTAATTCATTTAGCATAGATTAATTTTTTTTATGAATTATTTTTCAGAAATTAATGCATGAATATAAAGCTACCATTAAACAACATATTTTTTAGTTTTATCATTATGATGACTAGAATATATTTCTGTAGTTTGTAGAAACCACATAATTACCTTTACAAATTTCAGAATGATATATATATTGGTTAACTTTTCATTGGTTCACTTGTACCTTACATGGCCTTTAACATTTTTGAGTTACCATTACATCACTCATATTTTTTCACTATGACCTTTACATAGATAGTAATTAACTATACATAGATAGAATTCACATGTACATGACAATATAATGACATATATTCAAATACTTGATGAAACATATTTTTCTTCTTAGACTTATCTTTTTTAATGCCTCATCTCAATGTTATACAAACCACTAAAATCCACATGCTTTTCTAAGGTGATAACTATTTAAAATAAAGTGTTACAGTAAAGAATTATGCTATAACGGAAGTAATATAATCAAACTAACATGGTTATCAAATCATATGAAAAGTTCATATGATGTCCTTGAAGTCATATGATCTATAAAAAATTTATATGATCTCAATAAAAGTCATACAAACACAACTCAAAGTCACAATCTTATAGTAAAATTCATATGATATTCATCAATTTCATAAAATCTTATGTATACTTCTTCAATTTTCATTAGGCATTATTCTAACCATTTTAGTCATACTTTACTTATTATCATACATTTCAAACATTCATCTATGTGTGGTTTAATACTGATTTTAGTATCATAGAAAATAAATAACCATTGTATATTTTCTCTAGAATATTTTTTATTCAATCTAACCAATCAAGCTAAACTTTAAATATTATAATAAAAATTTTAAAAGATGTGTATTATAGCCAAATTTACACTCTACTTTATCTAAATTTTTTTAGGAAACAACTTCACCCCAACTTTAGATGCTATTGTATTTTCCAAAATGACAATCTAAATAAACCATATGATATTGGGGTTGCAATATTGAAATTTCTCATCCATGTTATTTAAGAAGAAACCATCTTTTATTTCCTGACCATGTATGAGAATTCACACTTAATGCATGGAGTAGATAATTTTTTTTCATAACCGAGCATCATCACATTCCCATTAACATTATAATTGGAAACTATTAACAATAAAAATAACCAATATTAGCTTTGGGAACTTAACTATTCATTTTTTACATGTATAATTCACAGGTCTAACATCTATATAGTAAGATTATTGTGAAAAAATTATAGAAAAATGTCTAGTTTGGAATGATTATTTGGATTCTGATATGAAACTGAATGTTCTAAAGGGTGTTCCAAGGTTTTACTAGTAGATGTGTATTTTAATCACTGATAATGAAATTAGAAATATTGAATAATTTTTTGTACTTATTTTGGGTGATAAATATAATATTCAATTTGATACAAATGAATTTCATTTGGAAGTAACTATCACTAACTACTTAAAATATCTCTTGAAAAATAAAATTGATATTGAAAAGGAAATTTTATGAATTAAATGGCTTTCTGAGGGAGACAAGAATACAACCTATTTTTAACTCCATAAATTTAAATGAGTTTATAAGTCTCTATCAATGGATAATTTTGAGGATTAACTTATATATTAGGGAAGGGAATTTATATAGAATATTTTTAATTACTATCAGATTTTTTCTAATGAAACTGGGAGAAAAATTCTTTAGATTGATAATGATATTATTCCTTCCATTATAAAAGAGGAGGATAAAAGAATACTGAATCTGGAACCACCTACATGGAATATTTAAGAGGACATTTTTAATCTTAAGTTAGATATTACACTATTACCTAATGTTTTTACCATTTTATTCTATTATAATCATTTTGATATTGTTCATAATGAAGTTGAAAACATTGTATAGATTTTTTTTAAAATATAGTTAATTTAAAAGAGGTATTAAGTCTCAATCCCCCACTATTATTAGAAATATATAGGATAAAAGTTAAAATTTTCTTTTCATACCTATTTTACTTTCTAATTCTATATAAAAAAATTAGGTGAAAAATTAAATTCAATAATATTCTTTCGCCATAAAAATTACCACTTGGAATAATATTAGTTTCATTAATAATGGTAGAATTTAGTATTTCCTCATCAGAAATTATGATTGTGATTACATTCTTAGGAATAATAAAAAAGTTTAGGATATTTATGTGATGTTGGAATTTAATAAAATTATTTATAATTTTGTCTTCATTGTGATCAAATAATTTGGGATAAATGAACTTTTAATCAAGGGTTTCAAGGTTCCTTTCAACGATGATAATATATATTTTCTCATTAATAGATCCCTAAAAGGATAATTTTCATATAAAATGGGAGTTAATTTGGGTGATAAAATTTCATCCATTAGTTTTAGCATCAATATGGGATATTTAAGTATAAAAATTCTTAAATTAGTGAATTTTATAAATGTGAAAGTTATTAATGTTTTATAGGTCTTCTTACACAATCACATATTTTCTATCAAAATGTTATTATTGTATTCTGTCAATTATAAAGTGGTAACATTAAATATCTTAATAATATTGTCAATCATTATAAATTTGTATAAGAGAAAAGTTTAAGTTGGTTTGAATAAATAATTTAATTTAGTATAAAATTATCCCATGATAGAATAGTTGGAATCCTTTAGAGTCTAGAAAATAGATAACATTACCTCCATTTTATATAATTAGGGGAGAATATGTTTTGGTAAAAGAACAAAGTTATTTAATTTTCATATATTTTTTGTCAAAATAATATGTATCTTTTCACATGGAGAGAGAAATCACTTTCTATGGTGTGCATAATCTACACTATTAAAAATAATGTTTTGGAAATATTTTGATTATCATTATTGGTATAAAAACAGACTCTAGATTTAAGGAAAATGATTAACACTAGAATCAAATATTTTTTTGGAGTGAAATAATTATAAAAAAACATTCATAACACCTTGGAAGAATTTCTTTAAACTTATCAAGGATGGAGGATTGGAAATAAAAAAATTTAGGATCTTTATTAAGGATTTAGAATAATATTTTATATATAATCTCATCAATGATAAGTATTATAACCTATAATTTTTAGTGGATTTATTTTTAATGATATTTAAAATGGGGAATATATAGTATTTTACCTTACTAATAAATCCTAAAGAAAGATAATATTATATTATTATCATGCTTTGTGAAATATTTATGGTATCTTTCAATTGGAATTTTAAATTTTGGAAAGGCAATTGAATATTGACTCTATTGATTAATCTAATAATATAGAAAAAAATATATACATTACCATCACATTACAATCAAGGATATGTTGGCTAATACTCTTGATGTTTTATGTTATGGAATAAGGAATTACATAAATAACCAATCTTATCTCCATAATATTTATTTTCATAGGTGGGATCTAATCTGAAATGGTATCCTCAAAAGTAAATGTTATTATCAATTTACTATAGGAAATCCAAGCCCTAATTTTATATTAATTAAAAAATTTATAAAATCTTTGATCTAAACTTCTAGATATATATTCTTGTGGATAATTATTAATAATTATATTCTAATATATTTAAGGATAAAATAGTTTTTATTTATGCTGTATGTTTTTCTTTGTAAGGATAACATTCAAAATGAGCACCATATATTCATAACATGTCATGATACAAGATTAGTTTTAGTTTTTTAAAATTTTCTAAAATGTGGCAAAAAATGTACTGGGTGGCTAAATAATGGGATAAAATTAGGAATATTACCACTTATATTGCAATGAACTAACCTAGTCTACCCCTCCTTGGTACTAGAGGTAGTAAACTAAAAGGGTCAAAGTGTGTTCTTGATATTCATGGGCTAGAAACTAGTACTGTGGAATCTAGATTAATTAATTGATAATAATATTTCTTAATGAATTATAAAATTAAATAAGGGTTTTCAACCATAGATCGGGAATTTCCTTCCCATATGTTGCTGGACCATTCACACCCAATAAACTTTTTTGAAAATAGTATACAACTAATCACGTAATACAAAAAAAATGATGGATATATAATAATTTTCGAATAAATATAAATCATAACCAATATAAAAAAATATCCACTAATCCATATATAAAAACAAGGTAAAATAAAAAATATGGGTATTGGTATGAAAAATATGTAATGGATGAGTTTATAATAGGAACTATAATATATGAACAAAAAGGACAAAAAAAATAAACCACTACCCATGTACACGTGACATGAATTTCTTCGCATCCTATCACATCCTTAAACCTCTAACTAAAAAATTTCAAAAACCTACTAACTCATACAGATCTTTACCTTTACCTATATTAGAAAAAACAAGATCTATATACTCCTTGAAATTGTATGTATGGTCTGATTAAGGAATTTCCAATAGGATTCCACAAAATAAACAATTTAAAACATTAAAAAATAAAATAATTCATGTTAGTTTGAAATACATGTATAAAAATACTATTATATTCCTTTATGAAAGCAAGTAATGAGGATTAGAATATTTATAACTTGTAATGAATAAAACATCAAATAAAATGATAATAATTTGATATAATTAAGACATTGAGTATTAATATTATATAATATAGTTTCATAAATTTCATCATGGGTAATCACCTAAAGAACCACTGTTTGGAAAACATAAGAAACCCTTTGGATCACTATGTCCTTAGGGTATGTTTCCAAGGAAACATCAAGTCCTCATGGGTTTGGTTTCTATGGAATCCTTATATCCCTATTGTGTGTTATTTCCATGGGAGCACCATGTCAAAATGGGTTCAATTTATAGTATAGTTCCATGTACACTATGTTTTATTTTGAAAGGGGTTCTATGTTCATATAGAAATAAACATACTAAAATTCAATCATTTCCTATGTCTCCACTAAAGTATTGATGGCTTCCCCCAATGTGGTTTTCTATGTAATTGATGTTTCAAAACACCTAAACCTAATGTGTGGAATTAACCTTTATTTACCATAACCCAAGATTCATTTAACCCAAAAAAAATTCAATCATGATTCATTTTATAAAAATTAACTTCAATAACAAGGGGGAATCTTGGAAAATAAACACTATCAAATAATTCAATGAAATATTTCCTTTAAAAATACACCTAAAAAAATATGGCAAGTATATATAAAACAGATCAATTAATTTCATGAAACACTGCCAGCAAATTTATTTAAAAAATAAGGTGTTCATTTTTTTAAACACCTTATAGGAATAATTTGTAAAAATAATTCATAAATATTCCTCAAGAAATATATTAACAACATAGGTATGAAACAAAGAGAAAAATAAGATAAAACAAACATAAATTGAGTACAATTAATAATAATAATAATTGTTTAATTTCAGAATAACCATTTGTAGGAGATTGATCACAAAAGGTTCAAAGAATAAAGGATTTGAGATAAATCCACCTACAGATAGTTATTGAATCTTCCTAGTAATTGATGTTTTTCACTAGAAGAGATGAGGGGAAACCATTATGAAGTAACCATAATAACTAATAATGGATAACCCTATACAAATCCTTGAAAAATATAACCTTTGGAAACCATATCTATGGTAATAGATGAAAATGAATAATTAAGGAATAATTATTTAGAGAATGAGTTTTTAGGTAGACTAACCATGATTATTATAGCTAAAGGATTGAAGATAATCAAGGATAGTGTATGTAGAAGGGAGGAGGAAGGGGAACTATGTAAAAGAGTGATTGTAGAAAAATGGATAAAAATAATGAATTCCAAACCTTTAAATTCAGAATTAAAAAATATATAATTTCTCTAATTTTTAAAGGGATTCTTGGTTTGTATACATTATTAGTCAGACTATGCTTAGATTTTGCAGTTGCAAACATCCCTAAAAAGTAGAATTACATGGTCAACATTCATGGTTATGGGACTATAAACCCTTATGATGATTTTTATAAAATTACTCGAAATTTCAAATTTACCACCCCATATTCTAAAATAATTTATAAAACAAATAATATCTATAATATATACTAAAAAGTGAGAATGCAGGTGTCATAATTCATCAAACCAATTGAATTTGTTCCATTAGAAATACTATATGAGAATTACTCATTTAGAAATAGTTGAGTCCACTTATCACTCATTTTAAATTACCACTCCAATGTTTTATAAGAATTAATTCTATGTGACCATATGTCCTGAACAAAATAGATCAATTTCCCTCAAACAACCTTATCATGAGAATTAAGGATCAATACAGGTTACTCAACTATAGATATAGTAGGATAAATATCTATTTCTTCATAATTTATGATATTATAAGGATTCAAATAATATTTCTTTAATTTATTGATAGGTAAGATGTTATGACTTGATGTTATTTAAAGAGATAACACCAATCAATATGAAACCTTTATAATCCTTTCAATAACTTTAAAAGTTTATACATAACATGGAATTTATTACCTTATCTTCCTAGTGGTCTAAAATTAAATAGAGGTAATAGTTTTAAAAATACCTAGTCACCAATTAAAAATTCCAAGGAATTATTATAATGATAATCATATGATTTTTGGAGACATTGTGTTGTAAACACAAATTTTTTAATATACTGAACTTTTTATGTCATCTCATGAACTATAATTGGTCGCAATAAGGATGTATCATTGATTTTTCCTAATAAAGAAGATACTTGAAAGTATAACCATATAAGTATACAATATAATCCATACTAATTGATTATTGATAGCTATTTTGATAATAAAATTTAACAAAGGATAGATTATAATCCCACGATCATTAAAAATACATTACAAAAGCATGAAACATATACAAACAAGTTTGTATTACCCTCTTAGTTTTCCCATATATTTGAAGATGGTATGACAAGATCAATATTAATTTTCTTCCTATATCATTTAAAGTCCATTCGAAAATTGAATGTGAATTATAGAGCTTCGTTAGAAATGATAACAAATGTCACTATGTGAAACTATAAAATCACATACACCTATAATTTCCCAATATTCTCGACTTCTTTATTATTTATTGGTTGAACATTGGCCTATTTACTCATTTTACCAATGATTACATATATATAATTCTTACCATAAGTGGTATGAGGAAATAAAATTATAAAGTTGATATATATTTCATACCATTTCTAAGTATCAATAGGTAATGGTTGAAGCATTACTAAAGGCTTATGATTCTATACTTTCACATTTTTATATGTGAAGCATATATATATATATATAGTATGTTATATACCTTTTCATACCAGGATACCAATATTTATGTTTCAAAGCATAATAAATTTTAGTAGTGCTTGATTGAAGAATCCACTAAGAGTGATGGTAGTCCTTCATCAATACTTGTGTTATAGAAAAAGGAACCACTCATAGATTTTAAAAGCAGATGACTCCATTAGAAGACTGAGACCATTCAAGATTGGTATCACCACTATTTAAGAATTTTCTAACATGATATAATTCATTATCTATTAGTTTCTCTAGACAAACGAGTTTAAAAATAAAAGGATTAATATTAACATTAATCAAAACACCAACTCCTTATATTTTTTAACCTTTAGGTGTATTACTATGAAGAGACACAAAAAAATTTTATTCTTCATTAGACACTTTATTTTATTGTGATGAAAACATAATACCAAGAGCATCAATGACTATACTCTCATTTCCAAGTGTATAGGAATGATTTAAATAAACTTTTATAGATAATCTACCCATCAACATTGTTTGAGATTCAAGTACATTTAGAATAAAATTTAACTCAAACTTTTATGATTATTGTAAAATATCAACCTTTCACTAAAAAACATATATGAATATTTTAGATCATAAATAATTACTAGTATATCAATTTCATGGTTTGTATAGTTTGTATCATGTTTTAATAATTAGAAACTGAAATAATCCACCACATAGTCACATTACATAAGCACACATACTGAACACATGCCTGAGGCATCCCAGTAAAACTCAGGTCCTTCTCAATGATCTGAAAAAATTATAATCAAAGACAATAGAAACCTTCATTTCAACCCATTAAAAATGTTTGACATTCAAAATTTTATTCAAAATTAAATCCCTTGCGAGTACGGGTGGTTATGGGTGATGAAAGCTAAGATACATCCTTTATGTCCACAGGTAGTATCTGACTAAACCAAAGAATCTTTTTATCTCAAAGATATTTATTGTTACTTCCAAATATATTACAATTTTAACCTTTTTAGTATATATTGAAATTCCTCTCTCAAACTCAAAATTTCCAAAGGAAATCACTTCTTAAATCCACAAGTGAAACAAAAAAAAAACAAAGAAAAAAGTGGTGGTCCTGAAGGATACTCAAGAAAACCCCAAGGAAATGATTATTAACCTCCATATATTTTTAATAAAAAAATATTTCTTCCTTAAAACCATAATAAACAAGTTAAAGTTCTAATAGGAGATATGGTTCATAACAGCTAGAAATTATATTGAATCACTTGTTAATCCAAACAACATCACAATATACAAAAAATGACCACAATTACTTTATAATTTGGTATTAGGAATATCAAACTCGTTTACATTGATAAAATCATACTTTCACATGAGATTAATCTTGAAAAACCACTTTGACCCTTTTAACTAATCAATGTAGTCTTGAATGTGAATAAAATAGTATTTATTATTGATGGTCCCTTGGTATAACTTCTTGAAATCAACAAATTGGATAAGGCTTCCAAAGAAATTCTGTACAAAGGGTATATGCATTTAACTTAGAGATATACTGGGGTGGATAAACCATTTATCTTTATGATCTTCCAGTTGAGCCTTTAACTATTTTATCTCAATTGAAGTAGTTTGATAAGATGGAAAAGATATAAATTATGTCCCATGAATGAGATTAATAAAAAAATTAATTCCCTTTCTAGAGTTAACCTAGAGAAGTAACTAGGGAATACTTCATGTAAGTCCTTCTCAATAGGAAGAATCTCATCCATTGAATTACCTTCACTAACCATTACCAAAACAGAGGATATCTAATATGATGATTATTTAATTTTTAATAAATGACTCCCAAATCAACATTATTTAGGGTCCCTTACGACTTGAAACAAATAATAACTTTCATAAGATGATATAAAGACTACCATGTAATGATAAAAAAAATATAATCTCTAAATATGGCCATCCAATCCATCATTCTAATAATAAAAAATATTCATTTTAGGAATCATGATTTCCCACGTGAACTACACTTCAGGTATAGATATAAGGCATAAAGGATAATGAAATACATCCACCTTATTATTTATAAGAGGAGTTTATATCATCATCTGGTATGGAATTTATTCATATGAGATACTCAAAAAATATATACTATGGGAAATTTTAAATGAATGTGAGGAAAATTTAATCAAATAAAAAAACCATTATAGATGATGAAATAAGCACAATAACTCACATTATTTATGGAAAAAATTGTAATTCTTTGAGGACCTACCCCATAACATATAATTACCTTGATATAGGATGGGTATGAGGCCTGTTTCTATACTATGTTTTATTGAATAATTATATTTTTCTCAAGTGAAGATATACTTATGAATCTATACTAATGGGGATGACATCCCATTTATTTAGTGGGATGTAATTGTAATTAAGACACATTAGGATCTAAGAAACTAAAACCACTTCATTGAAGGGGATTTGAACTGAATTTTTTTAGATGATCTAATTTGTTATAATATTGAAAAATATTAGGATATTATTAACATAATAGTTTTTTTTCTCATTTTACTATGTTGATGAAATATCAAAGACACGCTTTCCACTAGCCCTATTTAAGATAATTGAGATAAATGAGTTAAACTAATCTAACCTCTCTATTTGAACACATCATGTTTCCTAATCTAATCTAGGAATTCCCCTTTACTCCCTCCTATAATAAAATAGGAAGCCTCTCCCGTACCATATAGTCTTTCTTAGTCCATATCCACTATCAAATATTTGTCCACCACTATAGTATAGATATATTTGGAAAGATTTTTAATAATATATTTTGATGGAAACCCATTATAGTTAAATTTCAAGGATTAATTTGAGACAATTTTTGGTATAAAATAAGCAATCTTTGTGAATTGGTTCATATGTTCCATTACCATCTTATTTCCTTGTTGGAGGTAAACAAAATACCATAAATTTTCCAATTCCACTATATCATGGTAGAACTTATAAGTAAACATTACCTAATAATATTTTCATATAATTTTCCATGAAACATCACATGAAAAATAAACTCCCTCTATTTTTAGTTGGTCTCCTCAATCATGAAGGTAGTGCACTTGACTTTAAAATCCTATGGAGCTTCATGGAATTTAAAAATTATTTCAATTTTCTAAAACCAATCCTTAAATTCTTTATTAGTATCACTTCCACAAAAATAAGAAGGATTATAGAAAAGGAACACTTTTACTAAATCCCTATATTTTAATATATAGGGTTTGACTATTTGTTATATAATAATTATAGTATAAAAACAATCCCAATTATATTATAATCCACCTAGGTATTTAATTGTAAAAAGTCACCCACCACTCCCTCTAGAGGGTTCACAAGGAATATTATGGAATTTATAACACTAAATAAAATCTAATAAGGAAATAATATTCATAAAAAAAATTAAATCTCTAAAATAATCACATAAAATAACCATTTTAATTATTAATATTTTCATGAAAAATATAGGGAAACACTATGAACTATTAAAGAATCAACCAAAATTAGAACAACAAAAATTGTAAGATACACAGTTTAGTTTCATAGTCTTAAATACTATGTATTTATTGTGTATGTATTTATAGAAACCATTGAATAGGTTTTATGGTCTATATGTGTGGCCATATTATCATTAATAAGTAGATTAAACCACATAAATACCCTCAAAAATATCATTTTATGCCAATAATTTTTCAAAAATGAATAATGAATAAAAAACAAAATAAAAAATGAAACATTCCAAATATCCCTTGAAAACTCAATGCTCTTAAAAATACTAAAGTTCACCTCTAAATCCTCTGATGCTAGAATAAATTGTGGGAGTTATGATATAAAAGCATTCAAGATAATTATTCCCCTTTAGATAATTTAATAAATCAAACAAGGTTAATGACTGTATTTAGAATGATCTATACATGAATTGGTCACACCCAATATAAAAATAAAAATAAATGGATGTAGATGGGTTTTAGAATAATACTAGGATGCATGTAATGAATTGAGTAAGAATAAACATATACTAATGGACTAGATATATCCAAAAAGTATACAAAGTGCATGATACTTTGGAAGAACTATATTTACAAAAGTGGTGTAAATAAAACATGACTAAAAAATGTGGTTTACTAATTCTGAAACACATCCAAAAAAGTGTAAAGGGTCATCCACATAATTTTTTTCCTCCCAACTTTCAAAATCCCAAAAATATTTTCTCAAACTCCAAGTCCTAATGTTAGTAACTCCAATGTTTATGGGACTTTTTTTTACCTGAATCATAGTTAAGAATATCTAAACATGTCTCATAAGGTCACATGAAGGGAATGAGTATAACAATACATTGTTTTTGGTCACCACCCCACCCCTACTCACCCAACACCAACCCAAGTACATGTAAGAAATTTATGTATATATATAGAGAGTTTTGTAAAAACTAATCTAATAGAATGATAAATATTACTATGAATCATATCATATAAAATTAGAATATATAACTCAATATACAGATAGGGTCTTCACCAAAACTCACATAGTTCAAAATTTTCCTAGAATTATGTTATACTGGAGGTAAAGAAATCTTTCCACCCATCCAATCTAGGTAGATTCACATATAATAGTCAAGACATAAACCCATCATTTGGGAAAGGGGAGTGGGTACAATATTGTATGATAAAATATCTGTCCCATGGGAAAGGGGGAATTGGTAAACAAGACTGAAGGTGTTTTTAACCCTTCCTATCCATCTTAACCTAATTCAATTTCTACCCACTTAACATTTAGTATTAGAGTTAAATAACCCTTCTACAATTCCTTCCAATCATCATGTAAGTTTTATCACATTTAACTAACCAATGAAATGATACAAAGAAGAAGTAATTATGTTACTCAAATATGAAGACATTAAACAAGTCAAAAATCAACTACTAAGTTATTGTTGGATATAATAAAACATTAAAATTTTTCCAATATGAATAGTACAAATCATGTGATTAGTCGAAACATAAGGTTTACAAAAGGAATAAATTAATACAAATATAAATTCAATAATACAAAATCATCTTACAAACCAAGGGGGAAATATTTTAAGAATTCATTTGATTTAGAAAAAAAATTAATTAAATTAGATCAGTCATGTATTGTTCCAAATATATCCATTCAAGAGTTTGAGAGGGAATAGTGGAACACATACTGAAAAAATGTATATGTTTATTTATTTTACAAGTTAAGATATTATACAACCACCACAATGAAGATAACATGCTATTATTGAATAAAACTATGACTTACAATTATGACCATGAAGAAAAAGGATTTAGAAAAGAAAAACCATAGAAAAACATTTTTTCTACCAATTAAAAACTCATGTTAATGCCAAATAGAGTGATGTTTGAGATATTTTACTAAAGAAACAAGACCAAAGTCTAATAATATATAATTAAACCCATTAAAATGGTAAACCATGAAATTGAAGTATATTATAAGATATTACAACCAATAACTTAATCAAACTAAGATATTGTGACCAATTAAAGAATATTATATAAAGGATTGAAGGATATTCCTTTTGAATGAGAGGGGGTAAAGGGTATATTAGGAGTGAATAATGTTTTTCCAAATTAGGGTAATTCCCAAGACAAATTGATTTGGATGGGTTATATTTTTGGGTAAAAAGATGAATTTAACCCCATAATTAAAAATACTATATGCAGTCTTATTGGGAACCCAATATTGACTTGATGGGAGTTAGGTGGAGCTGATATTGGACTTATAATCCACCCGATGTAATTGGGTACCAATGAATGTCCACTAGGTACTATATTATTCTATTTCCATGGTAGTTTCTCTTCTCGCCTCATTTTCCTCCTAACTCTTGTAACTGCCCTTTTACTCTAGACATAACTTCGAAATGGAATTTAGATTACTGAAATAATGATAAGTTACCTTATCATATAGGTCTTGGTGTTTCTTACCTCTAAACTATTAGTATTTTAATACCTAATAATCTTTGACTATATTCTTGAGGGAACATGTCTACCCATTTGTATTTTATCTCATATTCTCATTACCAGGTCTCATCTTGGATTTTCCCATGCTACCACCTATCCCAAATGAGAGGGATTGTCTTTATCTATAACACATTTTTACTTTGAACAATGATATAGATAGTAATATTGGTATAATATTCATCAATAATTAATTTAATATAATCATATCATATGATGTATGGAGGCTCTATAACATACTTCCTTAATGGATACACATAAGGGTGTTATGCATGTCCCTAAATCTCAAAGGCAATGTACTATTCTCATTAATCTTGAATCCCTTATGGGTATACCATATATTTTACTAATAAATAACATAGAACTTCCCAATATCATCAGATGATAAGGAAACTCTAATATGAAAAAATTGGTTTTATTGGTTAATAAATATAGGTTTACCCATAATGGATAGTGGTAATTAGAATACCATTGCAACAGTAGTCATAAAATTTATTATAATCTCATCCTAATTCTACAATGGACAATGTAGTGGATGAACAGTACATATAGGTTATATATTCTATGAATTTTCCTATTTAAATGTGATACATTTAGAAACAAGCCCTTGAATATCTGTTTTCTTGATAGACTACCAAAACTAGTGATGAATATCATGATATTTTTTTTATTCTAGGATATACCAACCATCCAGATGAATGGATCCCTTTCATCTCCTCTTCATTTTTAATAGAAATAAAAACTGACCTTCCATGGATATATAAGAAATATTTAGAAACCTCAAATTAGTCAAAGAGGATCTCTTCCTCATTAAGTCTATCTTGAATGATTATAACACTAGAGTTAGATAATTAAGAGACACTAATGTATAAGATAATAAAATATTTAAGTTTGATATCATGTAAATACATCTTAATTTAACCCTTTATGAAATCTAAGTGGATTTATATTAGTGGTTAAATAAATTTACACTCATCATTTTTCTACTCACATTCAAAGGGTTACCAATAATTATGATAGAATCAAAAAACACATATCTATCACATAGAGTATATTGAATATTGAAATCAGTGGATTTAAGATATTCCACCCAGAGGTGATTCTAAATATCTAATTCCCATTATAAAAATTTTATGTTTTTATGGTATATATACACCTCAATGCATTCACCCAAAAGGTAATGTATTTAGAATTTTGGAGCATAATCAATGAAGGAAAACTTCATATCTATGGTGGGATAGTTGTTTTCATGAGTATTAGGATATCTGAAACTATTAGCCACTACCAATGACCCTATTCAGGGATTCACTAGAGACTAACCAAGGATTCCTCACAATACCCCTTAAATATATCACTTTGTTAAGGTAATATATATTTTGAGTGGTGATTATCTTTTTATATATATATTAGAAGTATTATATACATTATTCTAACCATAAGAACATGATTTTTTCATCGTTAAAGTGGTAATATGATTTAAAATATTATAAAAATAAATAATTAAATGAAACTGATAAATTAGAAGAATGAGGATAACTTTAAATTTTATCATATTGGAATGAATTTTTCAGAACACCAATGATTCCACCTTTTCAAAATCCATATAGAAAATAACTTATGAAACCACATTCCTGAGGAACATACACTCTCAAATTTAGAAGGAATATTTAGATAAATTTTCTGATAGTTTATGTTTTCTCTTAGTTTTTAAGATAATGTTGAGATGATGATGTTTTTTTCAATGGACATAGAATAAAAAATGATATCATTTAAAAATACTATTAAAAATTAGTCTAATAAGCGAGAAAGATATTGTACATTAAATCCATAAATATTGATGAAGAATTTTTTAACCATAAAAGAATCACCAGGTATTCATAATGGCCATATCATCTCCAGAAATCCATTTTGGTAACATTTGAAAGCATGAACTGAAGATAATGATATCTTTAAAAAAATTAATTTTAGAAAACCATTACACCCCATTTATTTGCTAAAATTTATCAGGGATCCTAGGGAAAGGGTAATAGTTTAAATTTTTACCTTGTTCAATTTTCATTAGTCTACATAGATGCATATAGTTTTTATTATCATTCATTGAAAAAAAGCTATAGAACCCCAAGGATAAGTACTTGGAGTAAAAAATATATATCTTCAAGTTAAAATAATAAAATATTCAATTCTATTAATTCAGTTAGGGTCATATGATATGGAGGAACAATGATTTGATCAATTTTATGAAAAAAAATCAATGATGAACTGCACCACTTTCTTAAGGGGAAAGACTAAAAAATATACTGGGAAAATATATGAATAATGATCAACTACCATATATAATGCCTATATCTCTTTATATTTTATTTCACTAAGGACATGAATTTCCATTTTAGTAGTGACTTCTCCCACTATTCCTTAATTAGAATTTTCTCAGATCACTTGAAACTGACACTTTATATGGAGAGTATACTATATACTAGTAGGCTATGAAAAATACTCCCTCTGTTTATAATATTATATGAATAATTAAAACAGATTAAACCAGACCATCTCTTAGATCATGTTTAAGGGGTTCATATTAATATCCATATGATCCCCAAGATTTCCATGCAAGGAACCCATCAAATCACAATATTTATACTTCCTTACTATCTCCTTTAACTTCTGGAGTAGTGTGTCATGTATCATTTAAGTAACTGGTATATCTACTTTTAGATCAATAAGGGAAACTAGTTCCTCATAGATAAATGAATGTGAATCACTTTTATCATCTAAAGCACAATATTAGGTATAAGATACTAAAATAGTACATCTAATAGTTTATAGCCCCATTTCATTTTTTGAAGTGGAATATTCCATGAAATATACCCCACAAGAACCCTTTTAAGAGACATAAAGAGAAAACCCCTACACGGATGGGTGAATATAATTTAACTAGACTTCACCACCTCAATGGCCTTGTCTACCTATTCTCAAATATATTTTTCAACTTCTTTTAGTAGATTGATCAGTTGACTAGGCCAAAAATGCATGGATTAGTAAGGGTCACTTACCATCACTTTTAGATAAACTATATCATTAGAACCAATTAATATGATCAATATATCTATATAATTGTAACTTATTTGTCTCAAAGGTGTTTTTCATATTAATATACCCTATACACACATAAGATTAACATTATACTAGTGGTCTCCCCAGAATTGGTGATAAAGGTAATCCATATCCCTATCTTCTTAGATTAGAACCAACCCTAATCATACATTCTGATTTCCAATTCAATCACCATGAAAATGAATCACTTCTGGTCTTGCTTGGGAGTTAGTCACCATCTCCTGATCCTCTATTAGATTTAGTCTCAGTAATGAAAAATTTATCCCTACTTCAAAAATGGTTGAAAAATTATAGTACATAACCTATGTTTCTAATGGGTATTTTAAGACCATTTCAAAGTTCCTCACCTTTTACTCCTTATCCCCACTCAAATATATAGTAATGGAAAGTAGATATATGTATTTTTGTGTATAATCCAAAACAATCATCAAGACTTGTTGAAGATTCATGAATTCTTTTAACATTATCGGATGCAATGTGTCATGGTAAAATAGTCAAAGAAGCACTCCTAAAAATTATTTCAAGTTAAACCCCGACCATTACTTCCTTCAATAATTATTTCATAACATTTATGAGAGACAGATTTAATAATAAAAGAGGCTAACCAATATTATTTTTTCTCTAACATCTCTATTCTATTGAATATATGGTGGATGAGAATTATCCACTCTCTAACTTCTTTTAGAGGGGTATTTCCCCAAAATATAAGTGGACTGTAAAATTGGAAATCTTTCATGAAATTAAATTTCATTAGTTCCATGAAAAAAATTATTGATCAATATATTTTACTAATTGAGCAAGATACTCCAAGACTTTTGGATCAACTAAATGTTGAGTTGGTGGGGCATTCTTATCCTTCCCTTCCAACATAACAAGTGGTGATTTCTGAGGAGGTATAATCTATAAAGAAGTGGATAATAATATAAATTCATCCCAATTTTACTTTAATCAATAATTTTAAAATTCATTAAAATGATCATGACTATACCTTAGTTTCTAATTATATTTATGAAATACAATCATTTCAAAAAAATTCATAAATCTTTAGAACAATTTTTCATTTTCCACGCATAATTTATTGAATTACCAAACAAAATTTAAACATAACATAATTAATATAAATATCAAAATATATATATAGAATTTACACTAAAGAAACTAATTATAAATATATATTATCATATTTTTAATAATAAATATAAATTAATGCACTATTTCTTTATTGTTAACATTTTCTTTAATATAATTCATTAATTTTTATTAATAATATATATATAATAAATAATATAGTATTTTATGATATCCTAAAATGTCCTACCCATAAATTCTTATCATAATACATGAGGCTCAGGGATTAAAGGTAATCTTAGGAAAAAAGGGAAAATATCTCTTGGAATATCCCAAAAAACTCAGGATTTAACCATAATTAAGTTGGATAGATATATTTATGGGTTACATTATGATTATAAAAAGTATAATCTCTTAGATTTTCTCAATACCTTACCCATGACCCCATTATGTATTCTTTGATACAGTTTTGTAACAGGTATGATCCGATTAACTGAATGATATCTATTTAAGTCCCCACAACACCATAAGTGTACCTTCTAATCACTAGAGGATGGAATACATATTGGGGATAAGTAATATTAGTGTGGGAGATTATTTCCCATTTATATAATGTAATAAATAAAATAAAATTTGTTCCAATATATACTATGACCTACAAATGTGCCAGTTATAACCAATAAGTAAATAGATTTTTAAAAATTAGATGGTTCCTAAAATAATATTAGGATACGTGACTTGACATGAGAATACATAATAATAAAATGACCAACCAAGTATGTTAAAAAAATCTAAAAAGATAATGATACTATATATATATATATATATAAGTGGTGGAAACCAAACATGTCCTAAGAACCTAAAACTGGTTATCTATACATGCAACTGATTTAAAAAAGTGTCTAGGAAACCCCACATTATACAATACATCCCACCTATCAAAAGCCAAAAAATAACCCTCTCGTACTCTAATATATCACGTGACTATCTCCCTTGTCCGTAGGCCTTTCCCTTTCATGGATCATGGACCGGAGGAATTGTATGAAACCCATAGGTGCACGTGAAAGGAGTAAGTATAACAATATTGAGTAGGTAGTTTCTAGACCACCCCACTTACCTTTTATAACCCAATTTCATGTAGAAAATAATATATAGGTAGATTATAGTAAAAAAACAAATAATTAACTTGCGAAATACTATTATAAATCATAAAATTTTGGACCAGAGTAAGTAATTTTCTATACTGAGAGCATGCACACTTAAACTAATCTACTTTAGTATATCCTGATATTAATGTTATCATAGATTTATGGGAATATTATACCAATTCCGATCCATATTGATTCATATTCATGATTTAGTGAATAAGCCTATCCTGTGGGAAAGGTAACCTGGTTTAATTGTTTTAGGGACAACTCTTATCCCATTAGAATGTGAGAAGGGGTATACAAGAGTCTTCGAATTGAGAGCTCTTCCCATCTATCTTAGTCTAATGAAAGATAAGCCTAATTAATATTTTATATAGAATCAACATACTCCTATAATTTTTACTAATCATCCACTAAGGATTAAAACATTTAACTAACCAAATTAATGATACTTAGAATCCAACATTGCGTTACCATAAGAGAATTAAATTAAACAAGTTGGAAATCAACCACTTAGTTAATATAGTTAACAAAAAAATCATATATTAAAAACATGTATAATATAAATCACATTATCATAGTAATCATAAGGACTACATAAGGAATTCTTGCATAAATATATAAATTCATGATTACCCAATCATTTTAGAAATCATGGGGTAAATAATTTAAGAATTTTTTTGACGTAGAAAACAATAATTTTTAATTATGTTCACTTATACACATACTATTTATAACACAGCCCTTGGATATTATGAGATAAAATAGGGGTATAAATATTGGAAAAAATGAATAAATTATTCCATGGTTTTAGGGAAGATATTATTCCACTATAAGAATGTAAAGACCACCACACGGTTGAATAAAATTGTGACATAATATGTTATAACTTAAGAATAAGAATTATGATAAGAAAAACATATAATTATTTTAGTTCCATATGATATCTACTTCTACTATAGCCGAACCATGAGAAATCATAGGAATTTGATCAAAGCTATGAGACCTATGTAAAAGGTTATGTATTTACACCGATAACTCTGGCGGAAAAAAGAATATTAAATTAGATTCCAAACCATTAATTTCTCATGAAAAGATATTTAAACCAATCTAATTTTTTAAAATTAAGGATTGATGTGGGTTACCATAAAATGATAAAGGTTGAAGGGGAGATCCAAGGAGAAGAAATCCATCCAAATATGGGTAATTACTAAGATAAAGGTATTTAGATAGGATATTTTTTTATAAATAATGATTAATTTTCATTTATAATTATAAAAAACAATATAAAATTACATAATGTACTTTTTATAGACCCATTGGGTACCCAATGAAGCTAATAGTGTTCTTGAATCCCACATAGAGCTATAAGGTACCTAATGATAATCCACTAGGTATCTTGTGATTCTAGCACCAAGGAACCACCCATTTCACCTGCTTCACCTCCCAAATCTTATAACTCATATTTTACTATAAAAATAACCTTGAGGGTGAATTTAAAATTATAAAATAAAAAGTAATTAAACCACTACAAAAGGAAAGTACTTTTCAAGTTTCACCATCCCCAAGACCATGCACTGACTGTCTGGGGATTACTAGACTCCCATGAATTGGTTTTGTGGTATGCTTATATGGATTATGGCCTGTTAAAACTGATCATGAACTAATAAAATAAACTCCAAATGTTTTGGATTATAATTCCAAAAATAAAAATGAATAATAAATCCAAACCAAGACAAAAATGACACATTCCTAATATCCCTTTGTAGATATAAGCTCATCATAACAAGTTTTGGCCATTCCATTATTCAAAATAGAACACTTTAGTTTTGTAAGTGTTATCTTTTATCTTCCTAGATCTCCAAAAATATCATATAATACAATTGATCTTTGATACCATATTATAATGAAAAAACACAGGGTATCTGAACTCAGAACCAAAGTTGTGCCACTACAAGGTGTACATCTCATTATTGATCACCATGGGTTGACAACTAGTGCAAGGGAATCATTCGTACTCAATAGAGAATGATATTTACTTTTAAATTATAAAATTCTAGAATATGATATAACTGGAGACCCAACATGGCCTTTAAATAAGTTGGTGGATCAGGCATAACCAATAATCAATTAAGAAAATATAATACTACCAAACTGGGCATTGTAACTCAAAACCATAAATATTAAGAAATGATAATATATATAAACTATAACTAAAATAAATAATAAATCTTCACAGATCCATATAAAAAATGAGTGTATAACAAAAAAATAAGTGTAATGGGATCGAAAGATGGTGTAGTTTAATATAAAATATGCACCATAATGAATGATCAAAAATTTTAAAACTAAATAATCCTCTACCTATCCCTACGTCATAAGTGAACCCACATATCCTATCACCACCTTGAACCTTTATCAAAAGATATCAAGAACTTGTTAACTTATAAAGATTATTTACCATTATATATATATCAGAAAAAACATGATTTGAATACACCGGAAGGGTGTATATGGGGTTTGATTAAGACATGACTAGTTGAAATATGCTAAATACTCTATGTAAAACCATTGAAAAATAAACACAGATATTCTAGTTTGAACTATATGTATTAAACTACCATTAGACTCCATTATGAAAAAAGTAATAATGGTTATAATCTATATAACATGTAATTAATTAAAATTTAAATAAAATGAAATGAACATGTTTGAATGAATACATTTTGAATGAATACTTTATAAAAACATTTCATAAAAATCATTATGGGTAAGAACCTAGGGAACCATGGTGGGAAAAAATAGGATCACATTTGGAGTTCTATGTACTCTGTGCATTCTTATGGAAGCATGATGTCTATATGGTTTCATTTCATGGGTATCACCTTGTCATTATCATGTGTTATTTCCATGGGAGAGCCATGATCACATGTGTTCAATTTATATGGTTGAACCATGTCCCTTTAAGTGTTATTTCCAAAGGAGTACCATGTCCATATTTAAGTCTTCATATAAAACTAAACAATTTCATAATCATCCACCTATGTACACAAGGTTTTACCCATAAATTTCTCTTGGAAATGAAATGTTCAAAACACCGAAATATTATGTTTAAAATCATCTATTTTTATCAAAACCTATGAATCTTCTGAGAATAAAAAATAAGATAATAATTATTCATTTATAAAAAATAACATCTATAACAATGGGGTTACCTAATAAATAATCACCTTAAAATAAGTCAATGTCATTTTATCCTTGAATAATTAATATAAATAAATCTGATAACTCTTTATAAAAAATTTCAACTCATTTAAAATAATAAATCCATACAATTTACTGAAAAAAGGTGGTTATTTTTAAAAAAACTTTATAGGAATGTTTCCTGAAATTCATTTTTTTAATTTTCCAGAACCCATTTTTAAATTGGATAAGGGGAAACAAAACATAAGATTCCATTTAATTAGGGTTAGAGGGAACTTGATTTCACCATCCTTTATGAAGCGATGGTAGAGATCCCAAAAAATTATATTTATTTGGGTTTAGTGTAAACTTGAGAGAAAGAAATTAGATGGGATATTGTTCCAAGCCAAAGTATGAGACCCACCTAATGCTTAAAAATTGGAGCCAATACAAAACACTAAAGGCCTCACTTTTTTACCCATGGAAAATTCCTCACAATAAATCCCCTTACACCACTATACTTGATACCCAATATAGATAAGAACCTATACACCTATCATTATGTTGTGCCAATGAACCATACGCACATAATTGCACCAAACTAGAATGCCACTATCAAGGGATTCTAGAGGAACATGGTTCTAAACTGGAAAAATATTACCATGGGATGGGTACTATAATTTTGAAACACTTCTAGAGCCAACCTTGATTCTTGGAATGAGGAAGATGCTAATGGGAATCTAAAATCCACCATACATGAACCTTCCAATGTAAAGTCCCATTAGATGATGATGATTATATTTTTTTATTTTTTATCAATGGTTTATGGTAATGTTAATGAGTTATTTGAAGGTAAATTATACTATGGATTTTCTAGAAGAAATTTCATTGGAATACCATATTCTATATAGAGGAACCATCATTAGTAGGAACATCATTTATGCAAGATGACATTATAAAAGGTGAACATGTGTAATTAAGATCAATGGAGTCAGTACTGCTAATATATAGAGAGATACATGAAAATTTTTATACCCAAAAGTGTCTATTCAAATAAAAAGTTTTCAGAACTAATCATCATTGTATTTATGACTAGTGATGAAGGATGAAGAAGCACTATCACCAAAATCTAGAGTTGAAAGAGTAGGTTTTAGTAGATAGATAGATTGAAGAACCTAAAGATGATTTAAAAGTAGATATGTTCACCGCAAGAATTGAATAAGAAGGTTAACCTTCATATGTAAAAATGATATCTTTAAAATAAAGAAATAATAGATGTCAAACCATCAAAAGAAAAATTGTGATGTTGAATAATCTAAGATTATTGGAATGAGGAAGAAAATTTAAGAATTAGTAAAGTCTCTATGATTCATTATTAAATAATTTAAGGTAAAATTCACTATAAAAAGAGATTTGATGCCATAAATATTTCAAATCCATGTAGTGTATCACCACCATATGGTAAAGTAAACATAATATAAAAATGATATACAGAGTGTGTTGCAATGTGTTTTGAGAAAACTAAACTACTAAAGTGATTAAAAGTGCATAGGTAGATTCTAGAAGAAGAGTCTGAAAGTATTTATATGAGATAAATGTTACAGTAGGTGTAGTGTAAAGTTGAAATTCTTAGAAAGAATATGCTAAGAAACCTAAATCACTGACTGTTTTAAAATAAACAAGTTAGATGATGCTGAATTGTTTGTTCATTAGAACAACATCAATTTGGTGAAAGACCGACATTGATCTAATATGAGTTGATTTTATAAATTCAAGAGAAGGATTTGGAAACATCTTTCTTCTTGGAAGTTTATGAATCATGTAGATCATCTTATATTTTTGAAGCATTAGAAATATGGACCATTAGAATAAGAGATAATAAAGAATCAAAGAATGAGAAGGTGTTAGAGAAGAGTACTAAGATAAATATGTCTAGAATATAAAATAATGAGTCTATGTGAGAATAAATTTTAAAGCACCAGATGTCAAGATATTCAGTTATGCTAATAAAAATTGGTTTATGTAAATATAAATAATCATTGGTAATGAAAGTACAAGTGAGAAATATAAAGTAAAGAGCTACAAAATATCATATGTGTATAATCATAAAGAATCATATGATGGAGGATATGTTTATAAGAATATATAATGAATGAAATATGGGTTGAGTAAAAATAAGTGGATGTTAATAACAACACAAGCAGGATGTTTAAGATGAGTTTATTAAAAGAATAAATTACAAACCAAGTTCGAACTAAAGGAAGGTGAATCAAATGAAAACCACTTCAAGAACATGAATAATTCAAAATAAAAATTTAATTATTAAATAATTATGAATATTTAGTTAAATAATTGAAAAAATCGAAAGGATTTGACTAACTTCTATAGAAGAACATTTCTTATAAGATACTAGAAGGACTTTACGTTGTTGTAATGTCATACATTCTGATGATACTGAGATAGAAGTTTAAAGTATGATATTTATGTAAGGAAAGTTTTTGATTCAAGCCAATATTTAAAGAAATGTTGAATATTTTTATACCTTATTTTGTTGGATCTTGGATGAATCTAAATCCCAATATCAATTAGAAAATATTATAGGTGGTCAATTTAAGATTTGAGAAATCAAGAATTTGAAATTGAATCCTACATATTCCCAAAAATTATATGCGGAATCTTGTAAATATAAAGGGCTTATAACATGATTGTATATCATAAATGAATAATCATTTAATTAGATGCTTATTATCAAGGATAAGAAGTATTATTCCATATACTTCCATCGAAAGAACAAAAGGTTAAAATCTGAGATGACTGGAACTGAAAGTTACAAAGTACTAGTTGAGTTTTTTGGATAAAAATACCATAAGTATGAAATACTTACCAATGTAATGTACTAACTAGTAGAAGTTTTTAATTTAAAAATTCAACATGATGAGAGCTCCAAAAGTCCAGCCTATCAGATGTATGATAAGCCAATCTTCATGTGAAGTACAATGAAAGATCAATGCAATCATTTCTACTAGTTGGTAGAAGGAGTTTCTAATGAGGTAGATCAACTTGTGGGATAATAGTATAATGTGAGTTAAGTATATTAACTTCACAAACTGCTTTTAATTGATGAAACAATTATTAAGGAGACATCCACGACTCTATGAAAGTCAACATGAAAAAGTGTACATTATTACATTGAGGAAAAACCTTATAAGAATCAAAATATTATATTTACTTTATATTATCTATATAGGGTAAGGTTAAAGTTGTGATAAATCATTCTTAATATCCATACATCCAAACCTATAACATTGGTCTGATCAAATTAATGTTGGAAGAATTTACATTTAAATTAATTGAAAAACATTTGTCACACCTAAGTCACCCCCCTCTCTGGGTGACTATATGATCCCATGAAAATCATAATTGGTATAAAATTGAAGGTTACCTTTTTTTTGGATCTATAATTATATCCCCAACTATATTTATATATCTTACATGAAGTGAATATTTTTGAAACAATCCAAGAATCCTCTATCAGAAGATAATCCTAAGCTGAAGTAAACTGATGAAATCCCTAGAAGAAGAAACCTATAATCTTCAAGTAAAAAATTTATAAACAAAAAATAAACAAGAATATATTAAACAATTTTTTTTCTCAACATCAAAAAAATGAAGATCTAACACACTGAAAGTTATGGCATGTGGTAAGAATTTCTATAAATTGGATGAAATTAATGGTCAATAATAAGGTTGTTCTAGCTGTGATGTGTATGATTATATTTATTCAGTTAAATATTTTTACTCAGAAATAAAATATTATTTGAAAATTTTCCCTTTTTATGTTTTTATATTTATAATTTAATATATTAAGGGATTATTGGAAGAAAACTCATAAATGGAATTAGAACATGATGATAAAAAGAATTAATTTGGAAGGATGTTCAAAGAGTGTAAAACTATTAAAAAACAAAATCATGTTCATGAATAAAAGGTATTATATTCTCAAGAAATGTTTAACCATATGGAAGAAGCATCACAGATGAGTTTTTGTGGTAATATGTTTATAAAAGACGTTTTTAAAGAAAATTTCCATCTAAAAAAGGATAGTCATAAAAAATTATTGATGTTAAGAATATGCAATAATAGATTAAGGATAAAATTCAGAAAGGAACATGATCATTCCAAAAAAGAGGTGATTAGGTTGGATGAAAAATAATTAAAAATTTATAATTTAAATTTGAATATAAAATGAGGTTCCATGAAAATTAGAACACTTTTTAATTTAATGTGTCTTTAGTAGGTGGTGAGATTGAGAAACTTGGAAGATAATCATGTTAGATCTTCACACGATGATGAGAAAATAGCCATTGTCAAAATCCAAAAAGAAGGTATTGCATCTAGAAAGAATCAATATTGTGGTAAGAAAATTGTGAAATTAATAGAAGTGTCATATTTTGATAAGTTGAAAAATAGGTAAAGCCACATTCTAATGAGTTTTTAAGCACCAATTTCCATAATATGGATATTTTAGGTTGTATATACGAAAATAGATGGGTGGAAAATGTAAAAAAACCCACCCCTTTTGTGAATGTGGTTGTATTAAAGGAAACAAGAAAGAGTTCCCCTCAAGATCTCATAAATAATGAAGCTAATATGTGGAAGAATTTTTTTTTTAAAAAAAATATTCCACTAGACAAAATTCAACACAATAGAAGAAGCCAAGGCTTATTGGTTACTATTGGTGTCGTGGAAAGTTAAAACTCATGTATATCGACAGTTGTTATAGCATGACAATGTATAAAAAATAAGGAAAAAATTATGGGGTATGAGAATAGAAGTTATTGTAAACTCATCTAAGTACTCCCAACTCTAGATGAAAAAATTGATGTCATCCAACATATTTGTACATCTTGAAAATTTCTATGGATTTTATGGGAGAAGTGGTCTTGGTGGTAAGGAGTTATAGTTTATTTCTACCAGGAAAAGCTCAACAATTACTAATGGATAGAGGCCAAAAATTCTAAAGGTAAAAGAAAGAAAGAAACATTATAAGTATTCCTTAAGTGGAAAACAATTGGAATCTATAAGGAAGTTTGTACCCAAGAATAAGTTTTTAAAAATTTTCATGCCCAGGAAAGTATGCTTCTTATGTGGAAGAAAATAACACTTCATGTATATTTGTAAAGTCTCCATGAATGTTATACTTAATAAAATAAAGATCAAAGAAACAATATAGTCAATCTAATAAAGATATAACTGGATTGGAATGGTTGAATAATTCCTACATGAATAAGTTCATGTAGGCTAAAATTTACCTATATAGTGTAACTTACTAGAATATAAGAAGTTATGTGGAATATGTAAATTGGATGACCATACTCCTTGAAATTGTTTGGAAATGTTACCTAGTAAAGATAAGTTGGAAAATAAAATTAAACTTGATTAAGAAGAAATAAATATTTATGTGAAATAAAATTCTCAATGACATAAGGATGGTGAAAATATTCTAAATGATTTCATAATCATATGACTAGAGAATTTATAGGATGTAAGGAGACAGAAAGTAGATGAAAATATGAATACATGTGCCTTACTTGCTAAAATTAAATAGAACTCACTAAATTAAGTAATGAATAAAATAATAGTGAATAAATCCATGTAGTCCATCATGATATATCCTTGGAATACCAAGGGTTAAAGAATAGAGAATTAATAGTTGATGCGAAGGTATTTATTTGGTTGATAAAACATTCCATGCATTGTTGGTCACTCTGATAAGGAATAAAAAGTCCACCTTATTCCCTTATTTGTTTTAGAGAGCCTATATTGAAAAGGTAACTGAAAATTATGTAATTTAGCGGGATACCTAAAGTGAATCTGAAACTGGTTAATCCTAAATATTTATAAGTCTATGTAAAAAGTTATATTTTCGATAAAAAACACTCATACACAAGATTCTGAAAATTCTGGTGGATTCAAGATTGAAGTTGTCACATTCATTGTATCCTATTGATGTTAATTTATTGGATACCAAATATCTAGAGAAATACATATTCTACAAACTATGAGGTATATTTTATATACACATTCACCATTATTTGAAAATTTATATTTAAAATTCAAAGGGAGATAATTGATTTATTGATGAAAACATAATAATTATTCTTAAAAGTGGGAGAATATTTTCAAGTGTCATGTTTGAATATTTTTGGTCTGTTTGTTGAGTCTGATGTAGGAAATTAATTTTAATGAAAATATGATGAACTAACCCCTAATAATAGAGTTTATAAAAGCTTTCAAAAATAGGCAAATTTTATGGAGAACTTTAATAACTATGTTAGTTAATATTCTTTTTTAGTGTGAGAAATTCTCACATAGAATTAGAGTTTAATTTAAGAAAAGTGATGTTATTATTCTCTCAAGAAATTTAAGGTTTATATATAGTTCATTAGATGAAAAATGGAGAAGAAGAAAATGAGAAAATAATTTTCAGTCCTCACCCAAGGTTGTTAATAAGGGGTATTAAAATTAAATTTATTAA
Organism: Viscum album; assembly: GCA_963277665.1. Taxonomy (NCBI): domain Eukaryota; kingdom Viridiplantae; phylum Streptophyta; class Magnoliopsida; order Santalales; family Viscaceae; genus Viscum; species Viscum album. The sequence goes on from OY728141.1 coordinate 1,331,388,779, forward strand.
TGGAGAGAGAAAATAAATAAATAATTTACCTCAAAAACTGTTCTTATAAGTAGAAAATAAAAGAGTATTTGAATTTATTTCACATAATGGGGGGAAATATCATTTAATTATATATTTTGAATAGGTATTGAAAATAAATCCTAAGAGGGAGATTTAAGTTTTCATCCAATGATAATGATGAAATATTGTATTTGTTGTGAATAGTTTTTAGAAAAATAAATGAATAATTTAAAGGTAAAGATGCATATGGATATTCTGAAAGAAATTAGACTAGAAGAACATACTTTGGATGGATAAATGATCAGAAGCTCAAACACCATCAATTCAAGATATACTTCCAAAAGGTAAAAACAAGTAATAATTATAGGTGGAGTTAATACTTATGACATATAGATAAATAAATGGAAATGCTAACACATAAATAATTTATATAAATAAGACCTTTATAGAACCTATATTAATTGTATTTATGAATAGTACTGAAGGATTAAGAATCAATACCAACAAAATTTCGAGTGAAGAAGTAAGTTCCATCATTTGTTTGAGATTTAAGTCCCAAAATTTGATTTGGTAGATGATATGTTCATTGAAAGAAGTGCATTGAAAGATAAAAATTCATAAGTAATAAAGAATATTTGCTAAATAATTTAGGACTAATGGTAAAACCATCAAAAGAAATAGTGAAGTTAATGGAAAAGGGATGATTATACATATGAATCCCACAAAATAATTAATAAAGTACCTTTGATTTGTTTCCGAGGAATGTAAGCTTACCTACACCTTACTAAGAGTGTTTCTACCATAAATATGAAAAATAATAATGAAGTAAAACACCATAGAAGGATGAACTAAAAATAATATTCTAAATAATATATGGAATAATTTACTGTAATTTATACTGAGAAACCCAAAATACAAAAGTGTTTGGAATTTCAGTAGGATACACTAAAAGGAGAGACCGAAAGAAGTTTTATGTGATAAAAATTGTGAACTATCTTGTATAAAGTCGAATGTATCTTGAAGCATGAGTTAAGAAACCTAAAATAGAAAATGATTTAGAAAAACCAATTTATACAATGAAAAAATGTTCATTAATTATAATAACATCAATTTAATAAATAAAAAATTTATCTAAGCTTAGTTGTGTTTAAAAATCCAAAGAAAGGATTTGAAAAAAACATGCTCATTGAAATTTGAGGACTCATGTAATGAATCATGATGTTTGATGTTACTATAAGATAGAGAATTATAAGAAGTGATAATAAAAATATAAAATAATGAAGTGGTTCCTAATAATATTCCTATGATAAAGATGATCATATGATAAAATACCAACTCTGGGTGGGATTTAAGTTTAGGGCACCAAAAGTCAAGAGAATCAATTTTTATGATAAACTTTGATTGATATAAGTTAAAATTACCATATGTATTGAAATTATAAGTTACCTACCTAAATTAATGAGTCTAGGAAGACCATGTGTATAAAACAATGATGTATCATATGTTGGAAACTATGTCTATTGGAATATATAGAGAAAAAAATATGAGTTGAGTCTTGATAAGTTGAAGATTAGAACATCAGATGCCGGAGGTTGAAGGAGAGTTGATCAGAAGAAGAACCTGGGAGACCAGTTTGATCTAAATAATGTTTAATTAGATGGATAACACTATAATCGCATGAATCAAGCTGAATAATGTCTAAATTACTAATAGATATAAAATATTTTAATAACCCAATCATTTAAAAATGGAATTACCTGCTAAATGTATAAATTCTTTATTTTGTAATGTAGTAATAGAAAACACATGCTCTACATTTCATTTTTGTACCTATTAGACTTAAAATACCATTAATAATTGTCACCATTGATAATATAGTCAGTCTACAATGACTTTTAATATTTGTATATATTAAGGGTTATAATAATATCTAATTGATAAAAAAGGAAGAAGTGATGGCCTTGAATAGTAGGTTCGTACCATATGAAACTAACTTATCAGAGCTTTCAAGGGAGACATCATCATTGATATTTTCCCTTTACCAATCCTTAGCTGATATTTAACAAATGAAACTTGATCAATACAATTTATGAGATTATTTTAATCTTATCAAGACCACTACCCAAACCATGTTCGTCAAATGACAAAGAAATGTACCTACATCATGCACCTTACGATTAGGGTGTATGATAGTGTAAAAGGGGTTTCTCATCTAAACCATGTAGCATAAATTTTCCTAATTTATTTTGAATAAAATAAGGATTATATTTAACCCTTTATATTATTACTATATACACATGATTATATAACGAGTTTTACAAAAACATATTCTGATATGAAGAATACAAAATTATAATTTTAGAAGATATATAGTTTCAATTTAAATGATAATTTTGATATTTCAAGAATTTTAAAATAATTTTCTTAATTAAATGAACTTATTAAAACAATATATATTTAAATTTAAATGATAATATAATTTAATGAATTCAAATATATTTTTTATAAGGGTCAGAAAGGCATTAGTGTTGTAAAAAATAATGTTTTTCTTAAAAAGTGTAAATTATCGTATTTAGAAAATTATTTTGGTAAAATAAATAATATTTTTGAAATCAACAGGTAAATCTTATTTAATCGTTATTTTTTATAGTTTTCCAAGACTATCATTTATTTGGGTTAAACTTAAATATGGTATAAATATATTCTATGTATTATGACATCATAATTTCCCAAAAGTGATGTAATAAATAATATAAAATTAATTAATCACCAAAAATAAATTTCCCCTTTATATTAATGTGTTCTTGAAGTTATTTGATTAATATTTTAATCCTATAATGAATCCTTCAAAACCTATATTATATTATAAGGTTTTAAATAAAATTCATTATGAATATGACTCCCTTCCACATCATGAATGGTATCATTTTAATGATTTCAATTCTTATGTTAATAAAACCATGGTAAGATTTTTCATTTTGATTATTTTATTACATAGATTCAAAAACCTATGTTTATAAATTAATAAATAATTCTCACACTTTTTATATAAATACCCTCCCAACCTCCCACTCCTCTTCACTCAAAAACCAATTGAGAAATTTTTTTTCTACCACTCCCTCTCTAAAACCATCTCATGGTGTTCATAATTCCTTAATAAGATCCTCAAAATATTTTTGAGGCACCCTATCAATGTAATAGATTCTCTTACTCTTCTATTTATTCAAGTAACTTATTTTTATAAAGCTTTTATTTCCAATTTTTCCTATTTAAATGTGTTTTACACATCTCTTTACTATCCTTATAATTCCCATTTAATAAGAGACCACCTTTCGCTCTCATTAAACCCTTCCTTAAACCATTATGTTCACCTATTACACTGCCAAAATTATTTTGTGATTTTCCATTCCAAAATTTTGTGCTATGAATACCCATCCCCATTTCAACAAATGAGAATTCACCTAGTAATACCTATCCTTCCTTGAATGTTAAAAAAATATGTGTGTAACCCACATTTCTTAATTATGCGATTAATTATGATGAAATATGTTCTTACTTTATATGATCAATATGGAACACATATGCATTTTCATAATATGAATGTGATGAGTGGTCCCAGAATTATATAGCCCGCCAATGCATTGGGTAATGTTTTTATATCACGAGATACCTTATATAGTTCATGACTGGTTTTCCAAAGCACACTATGTTTTTATGTCTCAAAACATTTTATTAACATATTCTTATGATTTCATGTCTTGTATTGTTTTCACATTCCTTTGATGCCTTGATGTTATCATCTTATATTATTCCTCAATGTTCATGATAATAATTCTCACCTTTCTATTTCATCATTTTATGTCGATTGACTCACAAGTTTATCATTACTTTATCCTATTCTTTTTATTATTCCATTACTAGGATTTATAGCTCATCCATTTATTATCCATGTCCCAAGGTTATCCCGTGAATTATTAAATGATCAATATAATTTAAAGGTATGTTATGGTGTTTTAAATTTTTTTTTCATATCAATATTTCAAGTTATTACGATATGTTTCTAATTACCCAAAGTCACTAGGCCTCAATCTGTTTTGGGATAGTATAATGTGAATCATTATTTAATAAATCATGAAATAAATTGTATAAAAAATATGGGTTATAATACATGATATCAGATAAAGGTCTAGTTATTTTTGGGGAATAGGAATAGAAAAACCTTGTAGAAACCATTAGGATAATATTAAACATAACAAAACATCTCTAAATTGTTGTAAATTATAGAGTGGGTAGTTTCCAAGAAATGAAATCCCTATATAAGAACTAAAAGTGTATTTTTATCTTATAGAGTTGTACATAGTGGTAATAAACCTAAAAATTGAAGATTGGGCATAAACACAACCATTACTTGGTACATGATAAAGAGGCCTTATTGTATGCTTGGTTTGACACTCCCCTGGGATATGCTTTAGAAAAATTACTATTTTTTTACGAATTATTATGATTGGAATAAAATCAAATTAAATTTAATGTTTGAAAATTGATTTTTCATAACATTGTTTGGAACCTAGAAATTAATAGGTTAAGGAATATATGTCATTTAGGATTTATCCCTTCAAATTTCATAGTTTTCCAGTAGTATTGAACGAAAGTAAGTGAATAAGATATATGTAAGTACATAAATACATACATATATATATATATCCGGTAGTATTATTATGTCATATATTACATACTTATTAGTAATATATATTTTTATAATCGTCTATTAAATAGTGAACGTGGAAATGAATCTCATCACATCGTGGAGACGGTAATCCGTACGTACACATGAGTGACAATATCATTTCCTTAAAGGTATGAAATTGGATGGTATATTTACTTTACTGAGAAATTATCATGTTATTTTAATTATTTATATATATATTACTTATCTTTATATCCATCCAAATAACATAGTGTTGAATAACAAATTACACCACGACGTGAAGACGGTAAGCCGTACGTATGAATGCATGGTGACATTATCATTCATAGGATGGATAGAATAATTAATATAGTTGTGCAATTATTATAATAGCATCACAGTATATATAAGGTATTGGAGTTATTATTTTGGTATGTTAATAACAAAGAAACAGTAAGTGGAAGAAGAAAAGAACTTGAAAGAGGGTGGTGAAATCATTACCTCTTCATCAGGTTCTTACTTTTGATTTGATCAAAAGGGCCCCTTAGGCTGGCCTTCTTACCAATGGAATTCCTCTAGGATAAAGGTAGGATAGTGGGGAGGATATTCGGGCAGGTTTTGGCCGAGACAAATGGCTTTGAAGGTGTGAATATGACAGAAGGGGAAGTACCCTTTAATTAGAGGGGTGAGGGGAACCTTAGGAAAAGATTAAAATATTATTTTATAATAAAATAATTTTCGGTTTCTAATGGCTCAAAAAAAAGTAAATAAAGGATAAGGTGGTGATGGGTCATAAACCACTGAATCTATTGGTTTTATATAGGTTTTGGTAACTATATTAACCTTATCTTTTAGATTTCACACTTAGTTAAATAGTTTGACATTTACCATGCCTCTTTGTATTTTTATATTATATGGTTAATAAGCTTAAAATAAACCTGAAAGAGAACCACAAGTGATTATTTAATGATATGTATATAATTATATAAGTCTTTTGGCCGAAAATTAGATTTTTAAGATTATTATATCATCCAATAATATTGTATTTGTTTTAAAAACTCATTTATTCCAATTTTGACATTATTTAATAATTTATTTTTGTTAAAGTCCTAAAAACTTCATTAATTCAAAATAAATACATTTAATAAACCCTAACATGTCATAATCACATATAAAAGTTTTTATGGAATCAAAACTTTCAAATTATATTTATTTTAGTATTTATAATATCATTTAGTTGATTGTTTCATTAATAATGAAAATACTGCATCATTATTGTGTCATATATAAATATATTTATTTTATGTCTAAAAATTATAAATAAAATATCATGAGGTAGGAAATCATTTTATCTTTATAATGAATACTTATAGTCGAATATATCAATTATATAACCACATATAATGTTTTTTATTAAAAGATATTTTCTTTTGTTAATTTTGTCTTTACTTAAGATTATTTTATATAAAATGTCATTATCACTCCCAAGTGGCTATATGGGGTCCCCAAATCGACCCAAGTATTCCCATGGTCAAAAAGGTATCATAAAATAGGGTTAGGACACGTTTTATGGTAATTTAATATTCTTATAATGTTATTTTTTATCTTTATTTACTGGATTTACCCCTTTAACCACGGTAAATAAAATATTTACTGAAGTAAATATTCCTAATGTCTAAAAATAAAAGATACCTATTTACACAATTTGGATCTCCTGATTCCAAATATGGAATCCATTTTTCTAAATTCAAACCACAGAAGTGGAAAATATTAATTTGAAATTAGTTATCGTTGTCAAAACAAAAAACGTGTTTTTATGAAATAATAACTATCAAAAGATTGACACTTATTGATGTCAAATTTAAATGTGAAATTACTTATAATTACCTAAATTTTATTAAATGATAAAAATATAATCCAATTATACTTAAAAATCATTCAAATGTATAATTTAACACTATAAATTATTTCAATTAAAAAGGATGTTTTTTAATTAAAATTTAGTATTTTCACTATTAATCAAAAAAAGAAAATTTTTAGAAAAATACCAAAAATTCACCCTAAGATAATTTTGATATTCTGAATCAAAAAAATGAAGTCTGTTTCAAAAGATAAAATTTATAAAATTTCAAAAAGTGGGTATTACTATTCATAACGGTTAGTTTGATTGGTCGTGGTGTGTTAGAATCTTGAAGTTGCATACAGTGCAAGCTATTACATTATTCAAAGGGAAACGTACCATGGAATATGGGAGTGTTACATTCTTCCCCCTTTTGGAAATTTCATCCTTAAAATTTTTAAAATTGGTCTTGGGAACATAATTTAAAGTCCCACATCGAAAAAAGAGTCAATAAAACTATCACTTTAAAAGAAAGAAAGAGAAGTACAAAGGTCACCTGAGATAACCCATACTAGGATTCCATATAAGAAAAAATGGATATGGAAGATAAACTAAGTGTCAAGTTCTAATGGAGAGGGATAGAAAACATGATCAGGAAAAAGTTAACAACAAGAAAACCACAAACATGTGATGGGACAAACGATCATTAGTTTCCTAGTAGGAAAAGTAAACAGACAATGTTTTTTTGTTTTATGTTACATTTCATAAAGGTGAGGAATTTATTTTTGAGATTGAATAAGAACATAAACAAATATGCTTAATTTTTAAGTAGAGTTTCATTATTTAATAAATTTCTACCACTAAATCATTTTTTACTCCAAAAGATAATTGAATTCAAAAATATCCTATTTATCCTAATTGTATAGGTTTTGAAAAAATAATTAATTTATAATTCACCTATCAGACCCTTTAAAAAAACTATATTATACAGTCCATGGACTTCACGTAGTCCAGTGGTAGGCGATAAATCTCAATCGCACTATGGTTGTGGGTTTGATTCATGCTGCTTTGTTCGACACGACAGATTGTCACATGATCTATGTGTTGTCCTTTTTATAACAATCCAAAAATAACCTTAACAACAATATCCAATTTCAAACTTAATCCATGACAACCTTAAGACTTATCCAAAATAATTCTATCCAAACTCACAGTTCAAAATTTATAATGAAGTTAAACTCAATGAAGAACCTTTTTTCCACGTAATAACATGTGAACACCTTCATCATGTATTATTTTAAAACATGGTAACACCCTGAATTATCATATAACCTTACTTATTACATTCATGCTCCCTTATTCCTTATAGAAAATTGGATATACACCCAATATCCAAAAATGTTTTAAACTCCAAAAAATGATGGAATATACAAATCATTAATCAGTTTCATGGTAGTCAAGAATATCCAATATAATTTATCCAAATCAACCATATCTTATTCCAAAATCACTACCTCAGTATCAGGACCATATTATGGTTTACCATTCCTTCAACCATTTATTTTCCAAAAAACAATTAACCTTCTACTGAGTCACTTTTCTTGGTTCTACACAATCTCAAGTCCTTAATGAAATAGTACTGCAGTAAAATCTTTATATACTCCATAATTATTGTAACCAGTAGATCATTGATACAATAATAAAATGACATAATTATTTAATAATAACATAAGAACTCTTAATCATTCCTCTTCATCTTCGGTAGTATCATAACTTGATTATTATCCAATAGCATCATTTGGGGTAGACTCTGATGATTTGGACATTGATTCACGTAGTGTCCCAACTACTTGCAGATGAAGCATTGTACATTTGAAACCATTTTATTACACTCGCAATCATGTACTCAGTGTCTTTTTTCTCTACACTTATTACAAACTCACATTCCCTCCAAGCAATTACCAAATTTATTTTTTCTACAATTGTCACATGTGGGAAATTCCTTCATTCCCTTCTTCCCTTTATCCATCATTATTTCTACCGTACTTTTCTTCTCTTGCTTCCCTTCAAAGCCATATGACTTAGAGAATTATTTACTTATCATATTAAGACATGATACTATTTATTCATATTTTTAGAATACATGGGAGACTATTTCCCTTCTAAATGTTGGCTTAATACCATGGATGATTTGATCCCTCTTACTCTATAGATCATACATATTGCTGGAGTTCTCATTCCTTCTACTGGGTTCCATTTCTAAACAATGGCATACACTAGGTCAGTTTATGAGTGACAATGAATAATTTCAAACTTGTAAAATACATAAAGTAAATTGAACAGTTTATGGATTTAATCCATAATCATAAAAATGTTTTCTTTTAGGAAGTATTTACTCATAAACCCTTTATAATGGTTTGTAAATAAAATAAGAATTATCCTAAGCATATCCCCCAGGAGTGTCGTAACCAAGAGTGCAGCATGGCCCATTTTTGTGCACCAGTTCTCATTTGAGTCTATCTCAAAGCAGTGTTTTCGGGTTTTACCCCTAGGTATATATGTTCCAGATCCGCCTCTACCTGCTCGTATCCAGAAAGGGATGTATTTATTGGAAAACTCACAAAATCTCTACAATACCAAAATTCCAGGAAGTTCTTCTATACAAATACTTAAAGTCTATCTTAGGTTTATGTGCTCTAATCAGACTTTATCTAAATCTAGTTTCCAAGGTTATTGCTAAACCTCCTCTGATACCAAATATAATGACCTGACCGATGTTATCCAGAGTCAGAGCATTATTATATAACATTGGAAAGATTAAAAGGAATCAAGTCACGAAAGACCGATCAGTTTAGCAGTCTTGGAAAATATATTACATACATGAACGTTACATTACACGTTATAAAATAAAACACAACATAAATGGTCCTTTAATAATTCCATTAATCCCATAGCTTAACCCTGCTTATCAATCATAATAAACTTCTTGGAATCCTGGGAAAAATAAAAAATAGAAAAGGGTGAGCATAGATTCTCAGTAAGGATAACAATATAGAGGAAACTTTCATAAATAAACATAAAAATTTAGGGCAATGTATAAGACTAAAAAAAGCCTTTTAAACTTAAAAATCAGAATAATATGGAAAAGATACAATAAAATAATTACATTTACTTATTCGCATGGTTATTCTACTAGTCTAATAATCACATGCAATATCAATAGCCACTTTCATAATGATGGAATGCATAATTACGATCTTTAATTTCTGCTTCAAGGACTCATGCCAGGTCCTAGGGGATAACTATAACTGGACCCCAACCAGGAGTGCCTCTGTAACCGGACTACAACCCGGAGAGCCTCTCTAACCGGACTCCAACCCAGAGAGCATCTGTAATCAGACTCCAACTCGGAGAGACTCTGTAACCAGACTCCAACATGGAGAGTCTCTGTAGCCAGACTCCAACCCGGAGAGCCTCTGTAACCAGACTCCAACCCGGAGAGCCTCTGTAATCGGACTCCAACCCAGAGAGCATCTATAACCAGACTCTGACCTGGAGGATCTGTTGTAATCGGACCCCAACCCATAGGGCTTACATTTACTAGTCCCGAACCCGGAACATACTAGTCTATCACATTCATCTTAAAAAGAGGTTGAAATATAACATAATCATTCATATTAAAACTAGCATAAGAAATGTCAATACATTATCCATAAACCATGAATGGTATAATAATAACACATCCACATTCAAAAATATCACAAAAACTTCAATACAATATGGAATTTTGTATCATAATAAATCTACTTCAAATCAGATTAAAATCCATCAAAGGATGTTGACATAGATGAAAATGATTTGTAAAAATCTTTGAGAGATATATCCTATTTTCATGAAAACATTTAAAAGATACACAATTTAGAAAGGAATACATTTAAATACATTTTTGAATCAAAGTTTCCCATAACACTATGAACCTTTTGAAAGGAATTAAAATTTTAAAAACAATCATGTCCATATAGATAAATCCTTAAAAATCATTTTGAAAACATGGAAATTAATGAGAATGATATAGAAGAATAAATATTTAAAACATTTAATATGATTTTTTAATAAAAAAGTACCTTAAAATAATCATTTTTAAATCTCTTTTAGGAAACATGGACATTGATAATAAATAAGTCCCAGTAGATACTTAGGGAAAAACAACCTCGGATAATAAAGAGATTGTGAAATTAACCCTTACCACATGGTAATAAATCGAGTCGTATGTACAAAAGTTAATAACCACTGAATTAGTCACAAAATACCATGAATATAAAGAGAATTATGATAATATATATCAAATTTTAGTACACAATACACCACATGTAATAAGTGGCGAACAATGGAAATCTCATGGAATTAAAAGTGAGATAAGAAACCCCTTACCTTGCACTTTCCTTTGGTCGAGGGTACGTTTAACCTCTGGTATAATGACCATTTTATGTTATTAGATTATACCAGAACCATATTCATGTTTATTATATCAAAAATTATTCATTTATGACTTTATACTACCCATTTAATAATTATTTTCATGTTAAATTATCATTTTGGGTAATAATCACTATCTTTATCGTATGTATTTTAACCTGTTATTCTTAATCGTATAATTTTGATCATGATTTAAATAATTATAGAATATAATCCTTGATTTATATATCATATATATTTAGAATATAAATATTTATAATAGATAGATATATGAAATGGAAAACACCATTTATGGAGATGGTAGGCAGTACGTACGCATAAACAATGTTTCTGTTTTCATATCGTATTGAACGGAAGTAAGTGAATAAGATATATGTAAGTACATAAATACATACATATATATATATATATATGTAAATATATATATCTCCATTAGTATTATTATTTCATATATTACATACTTATTAGTAATATATATTTTTATAATAGTCGATGAATGGTGAACGTGGAAATGAATCTCATCGCGTCGTGGAGACGGTAATATGTACGTATGCACGAGCGACAATATCATTTACTTAAAGGTGTGGAATTGGATGGTATATTTATTTTATAGAGACATTGTCATGTTATTTTGATTATTTATATATATATTACTCATCATTATATCCATCCAAATAATATTGTATTGAATAACAAATTACACCACGGTGTGGAGACGGTAAGCCGTATGTACGCCCGTATGGTGACATTATCATTCATAGGATAGATAGAATAATGAATATGGTTGTTCCATATTTATAATAAAATAAAATTATATATAATTTACAAGAGTTATTATTTTGGTATGGTAATAACAAAGAAAGAGTAAGTGGAAGAAGAAAAGAACTTGAAAGAGGGTGGTGAAATCATTACCTCTTCTTCGGGTTCTTCCTTTTGTTTTGATCAAAAAGGCTCCTTAGGTTGGCCTTCTGACCAATGTAAGGCCTCTAGGATGAAGGTAGGACTGTTTAGAAGATATTTGGGTAGTGTTTTTCGAGACAAATGGCTTTTAAGGTGTGAAGTTTTGAGAAGGGGAAGTTCTATTTTATAAGATGGGTGAGGGTCACCTTAAGAAAAGATTGAAATATTATTTTATAATAAATTAATTTTCGGTTTATAATAGCTCAAAAATAAATTATTTAAAGAATAAGGTGGGTATGGGTTGAAAAACACTCTAACAATAGGATTTTGATAGGTTTGGGTAACTATATTAACCTTATCTTTTAGATTTAACTCTTAGTTAAATAGTTTGACATTTACCATGCCTCTTTGTATTTTTATATTATATGGTTAATAAACATGCTATAAACTTCCAAGAGAACCCCAAGTGCTTCATTAATGATACAACTATCATTATATAAGTCTTTTGACAAATATTTTATTTTTAGTATTATTATATAAACCAATAATATTTTATTTGTTTTAAAAACTCATTTATGTCAATTTTGACATTATTTAATAATTGATTTTTGTTAAAGTACTAAAAACTTAATTAATTCAAATAAAACACATTTAATAAACCCTAACATGTCATAGTAACATATAAAAGTTTTTTATGGCATCAAAACTTTCAAATTATATTTATTTTAGTTTTTATAATAGCATTTATTTGGTTGTTTCATTAATAATGAAAATAATAAATCATTATTGAGTCATATATAAATATATTTATTTTATGTCTAAAAATTATAAATAAAATATAATAATTTATGAAATATATTTATATTTAAAATGAATATATATAGTAGAATATATCCATTATATAACCTCATATAAAAATTGTTTTATTAAAAGATATTTGCTTTTGTTATTTTTGTCTTTACTTTAGATTATTTAATATAAAATGTCATTATCACTCCCAAGTGGATCCATGGGGTCCCAAAATCGACCAAAGGATTCCCATGGTCTAAAAGCTTTCATCAAATAGGTTTAGGACACGTTTTAGGGTAATTTAATATTAGTATAATATTATTTTTTAACCTTATTTACTGGATTTACTCCTTTTACCATGGTAAATAAAATATTTACTGATGTAAATATTCTTAATGTATAAAAATAAAATTTATCTATTTACACAATTTGGACCTCATGATTCAAAATATGGAATCAATTTTTCCAAATTCAAAACATATTAGTGGCCGAAATTAATTTAAAATTAATTCGAATTGTCAAAATAAAAAATGTGTTTTTATGAAATAATAAGTATCAAAATATTGACACTTGTTTATGTCAAATTTAAATGTGAAATTACTTATAATGACCAAAATTGTATTAAAAGACAAAAATATAAAATAATTATACTTAAAAACCATTCAAATGTATAATTTAACACTATAAATTATTTTGATTAAAAATGTTGTTTTTAATTAAAATTTAGTATTTTCATTATTCATCAAAAATTGAATGTTTTTAGAAAAATATCAAAACTTCACCCTAATATAATTTCAATATTCCGAATCAAAAAAAAAAAGAAGTCCATTTAGAAATATAAAATTTATAAAATTTTAAAAAGTTGGTATTACTATTCATAACGGCTAGTTGGATTGGTCGCTGTGTGTTAGAATCTCGAAGTTGCGTACAATGCAAGCTATTACATTATTCAAAGGGAAACGTACCATGGAATCTTGGGGTGTTAAAAAATTAAATAATGTTTTTATGATAATATTGAAATAGGGGGAACACCCATATCCTTATTTGAAATAGTATGTTGTAATTGAGACCTTTATGTAACAAAACACTCCAACATTCAGCAGATATTTTGATCCCTTAATCATGAAAAATGGATAAACTGCATTAAAATAATTTCTCTATACTTAAATGGTTTGAGAAAGAGAATTTTGGGCCGGGAATTTATCATATGGAGGGAGAATATCATCAAGTGTGGTCATTGGTCAATAATAATAATCTTGAGGAAGAGATCGAAGCAATAGAGTGGAAAAAATTCTGGGATTTTTTTTCAATAATTATTTTCTTCACACTCTCCAATATTTAATAGATATGTAATTAATTAGCCTTAGAAAAATTATAATTAATAAATCAGGTAATATGAGGTTTACTTCAAAAAACATGTGAGATACACTTTTTTCTTTATCATTGACCCAGAAATTAATGTTAACCACTTGTTTGGTGGGATAAAGATGAATAAATGAAAAGATTTGGCCATTTGAGTCTTTTAAATCTGTGAAGAAATTGTTTGATATTACCTCAAAGTTAAAATAGATATTATATAATCTCAAGGGTCTTATGGGTCTGAATATAGTAAGTGAAGAACAAATTTTAATTTTGGTATAGTGATGGTGAAATTTAATGGTGGAAATAAAGTACAAAATACCACCTCTTAAAAGTATGGGAAGAAGAATCCTTGAAATTATCTAAATGGGATATGGAAAATTATCTATTTATGGTAAGGAGGGGCACCATGATTTGAAATTTTATTGATAGAAACTGAAAATGTATTTAAAGAAAGGAATTCCCTAGTTAAACCTCAATCTATTGTCCAATTTTTCAACTACAATGAATAAGGATACTATGAGAACTAATAACCTAAGCTAAGGGTTGTTGATGATGACTAGTAATGATAACCTCTAAGGCCTAGAGATAATGTTTATGAATATGCAATAAAAACTGGTGAGGTGTATCCTAAATATGAATTAGTGACAAGTATAATATTTATTTATTCAATAATATAGTGATCATGCTATTCGTTTAGAGTTCACCCCATTCTTTCATATTATGAATGTTTAGTAGAACTATTCAAACACCACCTAAAATCATGGAAGTGAAGTTATTAGTGATAACTAAAAATTGTGAAATTATTTCATCACAATTATATACCTTATCCCATGTAAATATTTATGGGATAAATCTCATAGAAAACCTTGTCATTATCCCTTTATGGGAAGTCCATTATATCCAGAGTAAAGATTTAATATACTTTTATAGAGATAGCATAAATATCTAGAAAAAAAAATCAACCATTGTATCATGAATCTTCTTACGATTCTATAAAAGAGTAAGGAAGAGGATAGATCTCCTTTTTAATCATCATCTCAATCATGGAAATTATTTTCTTATGAGTAAGTTTAAATTTCTATAATGAATGAAAATAAGGAAAAGATCATCCTTGATAAAATTACTATGGAAAAGAAATATACTAATGTATTACCTGAAGAATTGTATGGTATTCCTCCTAGATAATAGGTTTATTTCTTAATCAAACTCACGAAATAATATTTTCCAATATCAAATAATCTATATATAATAGACACTTACAAACATGAAGAGCTAAAGAAAAAACTAAAAGAGAATTTGGATAAAGTGTTTTTACACCCAAGTGATTTACTATGGGGTGTACTGGTCATTTTCATCATGAGTAAGGATGAGTGAATATGAATCTACATTGATTAGGATGTGTTTAACAAGATCAACAAGGGAAAACGTATCCCCTGATGACTTATATGAACGGCTATATAGAGACCCGCACTTCTCTATGGTTGTTCTTTGGTTAGGATATGATCAAGTAAAGGTGAAGAATAATTATATCCCCAAGACCTCTTTTCATACAAGGTAAAAACCCAATGAGTTCATAGTGATTCAAATTTTATTCACTAATGCTCCAAATATCTTTATGGAAATGATGAATAAAGTATTTTTGGATTAATTCAAAAATTTATTGTAGTCTTTATAAATGATATTTTGGTCTATTACAAAATCAATGAGAAACATGATGGGTATTTTAATTCTATACTAAATAACATGAGAAAGGAAAATTTATATGTGATATATATTAAATGAATTATTTTAATAGATCTAGAAACATTATGGGGGTATGTTATCACTATATAAATGATATATGTATATCCTTTAAAGATAGAGAAAATTGGAGGATGGCTCGGACCAACCTCTATGATAAATATCCATAGTTTTATTGGATTAATTTGGTACTATTATCAAATTTTGACAAGCATCCCATGATTGTTAAGCCTAGTAACCAAGATATCTCGAAAAGGAGTGAAGTTTTTATAGACTATTGTGCATGAGGATATATTTAAAGAGTTAAATAAGAATATAATCACTAAAAATATTCTTAAATTACCCACCATTTAGGAATCATTTTTGATATATAGTGACGCATCCAAAAAAATATTTGGTTGTGTACTCATGAATAATGAACAACTGATAGCCTATAACTAATTCCAATAAATGATCCCTGATAATAGCTACGTAACACATGAATTTTAATTTTATGTAATAATCATCACATTGAATATTTTGAAACATTATCTATATAGGGATAAGTATTAAATATATATGGATCATAAAATACTTGAATATATATTTACAGAAATGAATCTCAATATCTATTAATGAAGGTGGTTATAGTTTATCAATTATTATGACTGTTTAATCCATTAACTTCCTAGAAAGGTCAAACAGTTTAAGATTTTCTTAGTAGAAAGTGTCTTGTAACCCTATCCATTATGAGTATTGAAAGGGATCCAATATTCTTGGGCATGAAGAGGATAGACAAGGGAATAATAAAAGGAACGTCATCCTATATTTCTCTAATAATTACATTACCATATATTCATGAGAAGATCAAGGAGGCCTAAATAGATGATAATGAGCTTTAGAAAAAGTTAGTGAATATTCTAACGTTAGACTTTTATAAATATGGAGTCATAAGGCTTTGATCCTAGATATTTGACCCACCAAAACTAGAACTAAAGAGGGATCTTCTAGATAGTAATGACATGAACTGTTTTAAATGAAATTTCCCATTTGATATAATTAAATGTATTATTTCTTAAAATGGTTAAATAAAACACATTCACTTCCTTAGATTTATGTTTTTGAATTTTAAATACCATTAATAATATTAACCAGTGTTAATATATCTATTGAGTAGTGATCACATTATTAGTAAAATATATAGGGCTTTAACTAATCAAATTGACTCAAAAAATGAAGGGATGGCCTCAACAAGTAGAATCATTCCCTATGAAGTCCATTTATCAATGATTCTATGGGAGATAGCATCTTTGGGATTTTATATTGATCAACCAAATGATGATATCTAGTGACTTAAGAATGAGAGAAACCGTTTATGAGAGAAGTTCAAGATCATCGATATTACGACCCAAACTATGTTCACTGAATGACCTCATGATAATCTCACAATCACACACCTTACTCATAGGGCTCACAATTATGTAATATATGGATATGTATAAATACATTAATAATGTAAATATATATATATATATTATATAATAATGTATATATTTTCATTTTAATTGTTTCTTTTAAACGATTTTGGTTTTGATTCAATTTAATAGAAATTCTATTTTCAGGTAATAGTCAAATTAAATTAAGGGGTTTATTTTGAGTAATTAGATAATTTTTTAGATAATATTTTTAATAAAATTTTATAATTGAGTAAAAATTATTAATTATAAATGGTCGTGTAATTTTTAGGAAGTGAAATGTAATTTTTTAAGGGTTAAAAAAACTCTTATTTTAAAAAACCCATCATTTTACAATAAATGTGTAATCATATTTTAAGAGTGAAAATTCAAATATTTATAAAATTATTTATATAAAATTAATATTATCTTTGGAATATGAACGTAAAAATTATCCAATGGTAAATTTTTCATATTTTTCTGAGAATTAAAATTTCAGGGAAAAATTAAATACCGTATAAATGTAATTTGTGTTTTATGACATCATAATAACCCTAAAATGATGTAATAAATACTATAATAGGTATTCAAAACCCAATATATGTTTTACCATAAAAATAATTTGATTTTAAGATAATATGATTAATTTTATAATGCCCTTATGAATCCTCCAAAATGTATAATATATTTTATTATTTCAAATTCATTTTTTTTAATAATGTGAGTAACCTCCACATATAAAAGGAAAATATTTTAATATATTCAAAACCTTTCCTAATAAAATAATTAAAACCTCCTCTGTTTTAAAAAAACCATGGAAAAAAACCATGGTACGGTTTGTGGTTTTGAATATTTTATTTTATAGATTCCAAAACCTATGTTTGTGAAATATTAAAGAATTACCCTCTCATTTTCATTATAAATCATCCCAATATCCCAATTCTATTCACTCAAAATCCTTTGAACACGTCCATAATCTATCCCCCTATATAGAATCATCACAAGGTTTCCCGATCTCTCAACAATCCCCTCTTTATTCTTTTGATGTCAAACACTCAAGTAAGGATTCCTTCCTCTCTCTTTTTTTATCCAAGTCTCCTTATATTGTTACACCCTTTTATTTTTAGTTAAAAATGATGGGGTTTGTTTTTTTACCTCCCATGTACTTCCATAATTATGTTTTAATGACTATATTCCACTTTCTCTCTCATTAATCTATCCCATGTACACCCATTACCGTGCTGAAAATTTTATAAGAGTTATTCCATTTTCCCTTTCTTCATGTTACTTTATTATGTTATGCCTTATATTTAAAAATTATTTATGTAAAAAAATGTATTTATATGACCCTGTTACTACCAATTTAATTTATATATGACATTTTACCACTTTCTCTCTCATCTATCCTTTCTATGAATTTTTAGGTAACATCGTCAGGCTGCCGAAATTGCACTGTGAATTTCCATTCCAAAACAAGTGCGTAGTGAATAACATACACATTTACTATCATGGGTGTTCACTTTTATTCCCAGTTTTTATATATTTAGGATTTACATGTGTTTATTCCACATTCATTGATCGTTTAGTAAATTATGCTGATGAATGAATCCATATTTTATGATCTATGTGGCACACTTAAGCATGAGAATGAAATGAATGAGACAGGTGCGCCCAGAATTATATAGCACTCCAATGCATTGGGTACTATTTAGAATCTTTATATGTCATGTTGGGACATTGTTTTACCTAATTCCTTTTTGTGACTTTTTCGACTATGACGTCTTGAATGTTTATCCTTAACATATGATGTATTTATTGAAGTTGTTTCCACATTTCCATGTTATGAGTATCATGCTATATCATGATTTATGATTCATGTTCCTTTATGGATTATTGATATGCCTTTACTAATATGTGTTATTATATTCATTTTATGCCATTTTTAATTCGTTACGGGTCTTTATAGCACACCCATTTCTTATGTATTTTCCTCATGATATCAAATGCATTTTTATGCTCGATCATGTTAAAGAGGTTTTCAATAAAGATGTTTTTTTTTTCATGTTTAAAATTGTAATTCAATGTACCTAATTCCCAAAGATACAAGAATTATATATCTTTAAATTTGTATTAAGTATAATGTTATGTAATTAAATAATCTAGGAATGTAATAAAAATAATAGGGTTGATATATAGATGATGTTTATACCTCATCCCTCTCAATTCATCCAAGAAGTAATAATAGTTATAGAGATCTAAATCCAAAAATCTTGTGGGATAACATGAAGAAAGATATTACAATTTTTTTATCTCAATTATTATTTTTCCTATAATTAAAGTATGAATGGTATAATTTTAAGTTCACTATGAAACCATTTCCTATACCAATGTAGAAATTGGAAAATATAACCATGGTTTTCATCATAGGACTCTTTAGGACATCTAAATGAAATAAATCCATTTGTTTGGTAGTTTTTTTCTACAAATAAGGTAACACATTTCATTTATATTAATTAATATCTACCTATTAACTAGATCACCAATATATACATTAGATAAGTGGTAAGACAACAAGGAGTAACACTCTCTGTTCTATCCGACCTTGATCTGATGGTTAGCATGTGGTTCAAGAGAATAATTTAGAATGAATTGGATATAGAGTTGAGTTTCAGTATTTCTTATCAACCTCAGACTCATGGTTAGGATAAAAGAACCATTCAAACTCTAGAGGTTATAATGAGATCCTTTTAATGGATTTACAAGGATGTTGGGATCAAAATCTTCCCCTATTGGAGTTCTCATATAACAAAAATATCTATTCTAGAAATAAAATGGAAACTTATGAGTATTTGTATGGGAAGATGTGTTAGACTTCAACATTCTTGGATAATATTAGGGAGAGAATACTTGTGGGACCTAGCCTTATCTAAGAGATGTAGAGAAGGATCAATCCATTCGACATCATATGAAATCTATACAAAGTATAAAAAAATGTATGCAAAAAATCACTAATGATACATGGAGTTTAATATTTTATATAAAGTGTTCCTTAATATATCATTGTGGAAGAATTTAATGAGGTTTGGGAAGTAGGAAAAGTTTAGTCCAAGATACATTTTCCTATTTGAGATTATTGATTGTATTAGAGTTGGGGCATATAAACTAGCACTCCCACCTAACCTATCTCAAGTATATGATGTATTCAATGTATCTATATTATAGAAGTACAAACTAGACCCCTCACATGTACTAAATCTAGCGGTGGTACCTTTGGAGAAAAATCCAACATATTTGCAGTAGCCAGTGAAGACATGGGATCGTAGAGACCCATTTTTATGAAAAAAAAAACTCACCTGGTAAATGTGCTATGTAAGTACCATAAGTTAGAGGAAAAAACTTCAAAAATATAAGAGGCGATGAAATAAAAGTAACCTCATATATTTTATATAAAGAAATAAAATTTTTGGGGGAGAAATTTCAAAAGGGGGGAACAATGTAATGACCCAAACTTCTCTAAATGGAATTCCATTATGAATGAAAAAATTCCTTATTAAAAAAATGCATTTATAAAAAACACATGCACTATATTTTTATTTTAATATACATACAGACATTAATGATTTTAATTATCATAATAATTGATAATATATACATTCTACTATGATAATTATGATTTTTATAGATAAAGGGTTATAATAATACCTAGATGACATAAAAGAAAGAAAATATTTCCTCAACCAATAGGGTCATACACCATGATTACCATTTATTAGTGTTTCAAAGGGATTTGAAATCCATGGGCTTTACCATTGGTAGATCCCACATGATAAATTCTCACTTATCATGATCACCTCCCAAACCATGTTCACCAAACCACCATAAGAAAGTACCACCATAACACACCTTACCCATATGACTTACACTAGTGTAATAAGTGGTTATTTATCTATAACTTAGTAGTTTAATTTTTTATATTTATTTTAAATAAAATAATGATTATATTTATCCCTTATAATTATTAATTTATACACATGATTATATAATGAGTTTAAAAAACATGATTTTGATTGAAACAATAGCATTTTATTAAAATACAATTGGGCATATGCATTCAGGCTATGTTACGAGTCTCCCTCTACCTAGACAAAAAGAGATATCTTATTTTATAATAAAAATGAGGCTTTGACCCCAAATTTTCTTTTAAAATTAACACACTCTTATTGATAAATTTAATAATTTGGAAATAAATAATATTTTTTCTGAGATAAAATTATTAAAAAAATATTTATTATGTATAAATGATAATATAATTTAATGAATTATAATGTAATTTTTTATAATGTTCCAAAATTTATTAGTGTCGTAAAAATAGGTTTTTTCATTAAACAAGTTTTTTTAATTTTTTTAATTATCATATTTAGAAAATTATTTTAGTAAAATAAATATTATTTAAATTTTGAAAAAAATATTAAATATTATATAAATATGTGGTATGTATTATGAAATCATAATAACCCATAAGTGATGTAATAACTAATATATAAGGATCCCTAAACAAAACAATTTATTTCCCCATTAAAATCATGTTTTTAATTTTTTTTATTTATTTTACAATCCTACAATGAATCCTCCAAAACCTATAAAATATTTTAATGTTTTCAAAATAATTCGATTTGAACATGACTAACTTCCACATCAGAAATGGTAATATTATAATTATTTATGATATTATCCTAATAAATGATTGAAAACCACTCCTATTTTGAATAAATCCTATGCAAAAACCGTGGTATGGTTTGTGTTTGTTATTATTTTATTACATATAGTTCATTTACTATGTTTAGAAATTATTAATGATTTCCCCTTGATTTTACTATAAATACCCACCCAAACTCCCACTCCTCATCACTAAAAGAACATTGACCATGAATTTCACCTCTATATACCTCACTAAATCCCTCCCAAGGTGTTAACATTCCATTAATAATCTCCTCTAAATCTTTTTGAATCACCCTTTCAAGGTAAGGCATTCTCTTCCACATCTATTTATTAAAGTAATTTATTTTTATTAATCCTTTTGATTTCCATTTTTTCATATTGCAATATGTTTTTTACACATCTATTTACTATCTTTATGAGTCTTATGTAATGATATACTACTTTTCACTCTCATTAATCCATTCCATGAACCTTCTTGTACACCTTCTTTGTGATCGAAATTATTCTGTGATTTTCCATGCCAAACTTTTTTGTTGTGAATAATGAGCCCCATTCCCAATTAATTATATTCACATAGATATAACTAACCTTGATTATATGAAGAATTATATATATATATATATATATCTCAAAATCCTTAATGATGATATTAAATATGATAAAATACATTCTTATGATGCATGATCTTTGTGGGACACAGCTACATGTAAATAATATGAATATAACGTGTGGTCCCAAAATTATATTTCCCTATAATGAATTGGAAACTGTTTTTATCTCATGAGATACCTTGTATAGTGAATGTGAAGTTAGCCCAAGAAAACTATATTATGATATATCTTTTTTTATCCCCTACTTATGGTTAAGAGTTCATGTTTTATGTTGTTGACACAAACCTATGATGCCTTGATGTTACATCTAATATAATGATTCTATGTTCATAACTATGATTATCATCTTTATATTTCATTATGTTATGCCTATTGAATCAAATTTACTGCTTTACTTTGTGTTATTATTTTTAATATCCCCACACTAGGATTTATATTCCACCCTTTTCATATCCACATCCCTAGGTTATCTTGTGAAATATTAGAGGATTAATCGAATTTAAGGGCATTTTATAGATTTTTAAACAATTTTGTTGTAATCTTGTTTCAAGTTATTATGATATGAATCTAATTAACTAATGAAACTATGTCTCATGATCTTTTATGATTATAATATGTGTATATTTATTTAATAAATCATGAAATAAAGTGTATACAAATATATGGGTTTTCATAAACATTGAGCTGATGAAGAGGAAAAAATGAAAGGAACTAATTGACTTCAATGGGAGGAATTTTTTTAAAAGATTCCAAAATGACTTTCCATTATTTTAATTTCATAAATTTTGATTTTTCTGGGATAGATGTTCAATGTAAAATATTCATGAAAGTGAATTTCATTATTTTAGTAGGGATTTGAGGATGAGTTGAAGATTATTAACTTTATATTTTGTAAATCTTTGAATCATTCAAATCCTATAATTTTCCACTACATGCTTTTATATATTCCTTAACCCTATTTTGAACTATTTTTTGGTTGGGTCTTGTTTTTAGAAATTTTAGGTGAAATTTAAAGTATTTTCGAAGCCTATTGGGCTATGCATGGTTGTATCATGGTTAGGGAAAACCGTACAGTTGGTCCCAGAAAACCGTGTGCCATTTGTCGGTGCTCTGGAGGGGGTGCATGGTTTTTGAAAACCATGTGTCAAGACCCAATAAACCACGAAGCCTCAAGTAGGGTAAATTTTCATGGGTGGAACATGGTTAACTAAACTATGTTACCACCGAGGGGAAATCATTCACCCATGGATAGTGAGTCTAGAGGGGCATGTGATTTCTCTATATGTACGATCCTTCTTGAGAAACCTTTTATGAAAATTTTAATCCCCCAAAAAGATATATTTCAATTTATGAAACCCTCAGTTTAAGTAATTAATCACCTCATGAGGACCTAATAAAAATTTTCATCCTTAAAGGCTTTATTGAGGGGATTTTCTCTCTTCCGAACCTTTTTCATGGTAGATTAAAGCGGTGTTAATCTCTTTTGATCTCCTCCAGGTAAGTGGATACCCTTTCATATAGTTTATTCTAATCTTCCTTACTCTACTCCTTAGATATTATCATATCATCATGTTTTTTAGGGATATAATCTTTTTATATATCAAATCCATGTATTTATAGATCTTGATTCTAGATCTTATTTGTAGATCCTCTTCTCCTTCGACCGTCATTGGGATTCCCGTTATGGGTGTTGATTATTTGATTCCATGATTAAATATAAGTTTTCCATTTAATATTTTGCATGAAATTGAAATCCTAAATTGCTTTATTTTTTAAATATATTTCGATTTATTTATAAAACCCCTATTTAATATGATTTGGAATTATAATTTAAATGGAATGGATTTTTTTAGAAAAACCCCCAATTCTAATGGAATTAGAATTGTAGGATGAATTTTCAAAATTATAAAATTGATTACATTATTTGAGAATCATTTGGAGAAATATGGATTAAATTAAAATTATGAAATCCTAATATTGGTTTTATACAGAAAAAGGTATGAAATGATGAAAAACCCATGTGTTGGTTTTGAAATTGAATTGGATTGTTGAAACAATAAATTGGGAAATTGAGTTATAAAAGATGATTTGTTTGAAATGATATGATTTTACAATTATTTTGATATAATGGGAATATATGTGCTTGAATTATTTGAGGGTAATTTGGGACAAACATTCTATGATCATGATCCCCTTGAAATAGATTAACGATGACAAATATAAAAAACCTAGATTGTAATCATAATCTGTTGTTCCAATAGTTTGAGGTATGTAGAATTTTTATGCCTTTTTATGTGGTTAATGTTCTTGGGATGAGTTGGAAAGTGTTTGGGAGAGTTTGGAAGGGTTTTGAAAATGTTTGGAGGCATTTATCTGGGCACACGGTTTGAGAACGGTTTGGGGAAACCGTGCGGGTTCTCCAAGAAACTATGTAGGGGGAAAAATGGGCTTCACACGACTGGTGCATGGTTTTCCAAAAGGTGCGAGGAAACCATGAAACCCACTACTCTTTTGACAGTTGTGTTCACATAGTGAGTGCAAAATTTTCCAAACTGTGCGGGCTAACCGTGCGAACACTTAAAAATGGGTTTTTTAAATTTGGGCACCCTCTGGGTTTCCTCATTTCATTCCAAACTTCCTCCCACTCAATACTCACTCAGGATTTTGGGTTCTCAAATATTGATGGTTCTCTCCCACATGTTCTGGAAGAAAATATAAGGGTTTTCTTGGTGGAATGAAGGTGATTTTTCTTGGGTAAGTCTCCTCTTGTGGATCTTTGTGCTTTCTTCTATATCTACATCTTCCTCTCTCTCAGTTTTTAAGATCTACACACGTTGTTTGTAGATCTAGGGTTTTTGGTTGTTTTGGGTGATGATTTTCAGGCTTGTGGATGTTAGGTAAGGGGATGTAGAGTAGTTTAGGTGTTTTGTTGTTGGATTTGAGGTGTAGTTTCTTGTGGGTTGATTTCCCCAGAACCCTAAAGGTGGGTGGCTTCTCTCTCGACTCCACTTTTCTAGAACTTGGAGCTTGGTTAAAATTAATTTTTTCCATTAAAATTAATTGTATTTTGATGTATGAAATCCCTTTGGTGATGTTTTTGGGATTTTTGGGAAAAGGGGGTTTTGTTGTTAAATGATCTTGTTGTGGATTTTAAAATAGAGATTTTATAATGGGTCGCTGGGATTGATTTTGGAAATGGTTGATTAAAAGGGTTTTCAATAAAAATGTTGTTTTATGGAATTTTTTTTGGCATGGAAAAAATTAAATGGTGATGTCAAATAATGGTTGATTTATTGGAGTGGGTTGACATGTGATAGAAATGGTTATTTGCATATTTTTTGTGGCCTTGGTGCATTGTGCTTGGTTATGGATTATGTGAATTATGTGTAAAGTGGGCATGAAGTACCACTATAAAATGGAGGATGGATAGAGGATATAAAGAAAAACATCAAGGATAAGTGGATGGAAAGGTCCACTATATTGGGAAGGAAGGAACATGTCAGATAGAAGTGACACCATGATTGTTACACCAGTTTGGGTTGTGAAACATTGTGTGTGCTCTGCTTGTGTTGTGGATATGTGAAGTCATAATTGGTAGTGCTAATGGGTTATGGGGATATGGATTGTGTCATGGTTGTGTCTTTACATTGTTTTTCATGGTTGGTAATGGTATATTTGGAATATTGTAAGTTGTTTCACTATTGAATGTTTTACATAAATTGTTTTATATAAATGTGCTAACAGTTTTATCCTACTGGAATGTGTAGGGAAGTAATTTGGGGAAATGTGACAATTGGGTCTTGGTGACAGCACATACACCCCGCCTTAACAAGGCCATCAGGTCCTGGCCTACCAAGTACCACCAGTTTCCCTCGCAAACACGTGGGGCCCACCCTAGGGTCCACCCACATGCCCGAACTGGTCATCTGACTAATGATTGTCCCCACAGGCCAACAGGTGTCATTTTTAGTGTGTTTTGTCACCACTCACACACACCCTAGGATACTTTTCAGAAATTCACCCATCATGATCACTACTCCAAGCCAAGCACGCTTAACTACGGAGTTCTAATTAGATAGGCTCCTGAAAAGGAAGGTGCACCTTGTTGACATTAGTCATATCATTTAGTCATTTAACCCTTTATCATTTGGGGATGTTACAATCACCCCCCCCCCTTTAGAGCACAATGTCCTCATTGTGGGCCCTATATCTTAACCCAGGTAGTGCACCACACTTAAGGCTGGGAACCTCCCTTTGATACCAAATGTGACTACCGGGTCCCGGTGACAGAACATACACCCCTCCTTAACAAGGCCATCAGGTCCTGGCCTACTAAGTACCACCATTGGCCCTCGAAGACATGTGGGGCCCACCCACGTTCCCAAACTGGTCATCTGAATAATGACACTCCCCACAGGCCAACACATGTCATTTCCAGTGTGTTTTGTCCTCACTCACACACACCCTAAGAAACTTCCTAGAAGGTCACCCATCCTGATCACTACTCTAGGCCAAACACGCTTAATTATGGAGTTCTAATCAGACATGCTCCCAAAAAGGAAGGTGCACCTTGTTGACATGAGTCCTATCATTTAGTCATTTAACCCTTTATCATTTGGGGGTGTTACAGGAAAACCTACTAAGTATTTGTACTCACCCCCTGCTTTGGCACTTTGGTGCCTTTTATATGTTGTTTTTTGAGACATAGGTAAAGGTAAAGCATCTCATTGTTAATGGTTCGTGGGGATGCTTGGGAGATGTTGTGGTTCTTGGAGCACGGTGCTTGGTGTGGAGCTATGGAGTGTGTCTGAGTTTACTTAGGGTCTTTTTTATTCTTCCTCTTGGTCATTTGATATGGATTTAGTATGTTTAGTTGTATTGGTTCTTGGGAATTATTGTGGATTAGTTGGTTGTCTTTTGGTAATGTATAGGTTTTAGTGGTTTTGTTGACATGCATTATATAGTTTTTTGATAGTGGATTATTGGGTTGGTAGGTTGAATCTCAAGGGAGAATCATTCCTGAATTTATTCTTGAAGCACTCAACATTTATTTCGAGCCATTGGCACCTTGGGAACATATCTTAAGTCCAATTATCATTACTTATCCCTCTCAAGCCAATGATTTGGGGAATGATATTACCAGTGGTATTAGTTTGTTTGGTCCTTTGATTTCAAGTGAGAGTCGTTGTTCGATCTTTGGTGTTAATCATTGGTCTTGGTGTTGACATTAGTTCATGGACTATTCATTGATTCAGAATAGTATATAGGCATAGGATTGTTGGAACTTGGAATGTATATCATAAAAGGACATATCTAACCCTTTTATTCTAAACTTAAACTTACCAAAGAGTTGGGTACATAAGTTTTTGGAGACACTTAAAGGCATTGGATATCTCATTTTCGTTGGTGTAGCCAATGAGATGAGCATGGCATGCATGGTAGAAATTATTTACCTCTAGATTGTATATTTCATTGGGGTATAATGATCTATTTTGTGATATGAATTTTTTTATTTTAAAAATCTGTATTGGGTTTTAAAATGGAAGGATTTGAATCATAAAACCTTGTTTTATTTTGGAAATGGGATGATTTTAAAAACATGATGGACATTTCATAATAGTGTAACATGAGAAATGTGAACATGTGGAAAGATTGGTTATGATAGTTTTTATGAAATTGAATTTGAAAATTGAATACCCTTTCTTTTTAAGGGAGTAGGACTTATGATTTTTTTTGGTGAGAGAAATGGAACTCGATAGGCATCGTAGAGACCAACTGGAGGAAGATGTTGAAAATGTCATTGCAACCAAGCCTCAGGTGAACCAGTAACTTGTGTAGAGTATTGTGCCACCTTTCCAATCTATGGAAAGTGGGAATAAAGTGGATGAATCAAAACATGTGGATCATGAGGTTCAGTTTCAAAGGAAGAAACCACCCATGTTTAGGGGTGATTCAGAGCCTCAAAGGGATAAAGCATTTATGAATAGAATGAATGGGATATTTGATTTCTTGAGAACATCAGCAGAACTGAATGTGAAGTTATCCACAT
The DNA here is from genome assembly GCA_963277665.1 of Viscum album. Lineage (NCBI taxonomy): Eukaryota > Viridiplantae > Streptophyta > Magnoliopsida > Santalales > Viscaceae > Viscum > Viscum album. Next base: position 1,331,417,385 of record OY728141.1, read on the forward strand.
ACATTTGGAAGATCCTTCCCTTAAGTGGTGGGAGCTGGTGGTCCAAGCTAGCTTGGACCAAGGTGTGACATCGGAGGGTTTTGAGGAATTGTTTAACAAAGAATTCTACCCTCACACATTCAAAAATAATCATAAAATATATTTATTCATTTTCAATCAAGGGAGCATGGCAGTAATAGAATATTTTACTATGTTTATGAACTTAGTGTGGTTTTCACACGAGGTGGCAGGTAGTACGTCATTTAAGGCACAAATTTTTGAAGTTGGATTAAGACAAGAAATTTGTTCCAAGATAGCAGTACTATGTATAGATTATTACACAAAAATGGTGAATAGAGATATAGTGTTTGAGAATGATCTTGTGGGGGCTACAGGTGGGGGGAGTATGTTGGTACCCATGGGGAATAGTGGGTACTCAAATGCTGGGTTCAATCAAAAGAGGGACACTTATTTCCAAGGTGGGAGTATAGTGTAGAATCCAACAGTATGATTAGTGAATCATTATCTGAAGTCTCAGAGTAAGATGGGATGTTTTTAGTGTAGTTCTACAAGCCACATCATACAGGATTGTATGGAACAACCTTGACCATGTCAAAATTGAATGCAGATGGGACATCTGCAGTGTTATTGTCAAAATGTTCCGAGGTCGGGTGTCTGTGAAACTTTTTAGGGGTCGTAGGAGTCATATGCCTCAACGATATGGGGGTATTATTATAACCCTCGGCAGTAGACTAAAATTATTCAAGGTTATTTGAGGAACACCCTAACTTCTTAGAAGGGTAATAATGAGTAGATGTTGGCAAGTAAGCAATTTTTTGGAGCTGAGTAGGCAGTGGTGGATGATCAGTCGGGACCATCCACAATGCAAGATATGGATATTTTAAATTCCATGTTTATGGAAGATTTATTTTCTATGGGTGATTCAAATTATTTTATTGCTTCTCGCACCATTGATTTGTTGCATTTAAATGTGGAAATTATGCCTTATGTTTTGAAATGACAAACTTCTGTCGGTCAAGGAGAGTGTCAGGCTTCTTATGTAGAGCATGTTGCTCAGTTGTAGATGAAATTGAATTGAAGTGGGATTTCCCAGTGCAGGAAATGTATTCTTATGATATAATCCTAAGAATGGATTGTTTGGCGAGGTTTGAGGTCCACATCAATATCTATGTGCAAACTGTTAGTTTTACGATAGAGGATGGCGTTGAATATCTCTTTAGAGGGGAGAAGAATAAAAATATGGGTAAAATAGATTTTTTGGCACCAGCTATTGGCATGATATTCTATTAGTTAGAGGATTTATTTTATCATTGGTGGAAGGTGATGAGAAGAGTGTTCTTCTGGCAGTTTTGGATCAGTTTATGGATGTCTTTCCTGAGGAATTCCCAGGGTTTCCACCTATGAGAGAAGTGGAGTTTACGATTGATCTCTTTCTGGGTACCAGTCTGATCTCACTTCCATCTTATCGAATTACATCAGTAGAATTATGGGAATTAAAGGGGTAGTTGGAAGAGTTAGAAAACAAAGGGTTCATCCAGCCTATCATATATCTATGGGTAGCACCAGTTTTTTTGTGAAAAGGGAGGATGAAACATTGCATATCTATATTGATTATTGTATACTAAATTAGGTTACGATAAAGAACCTATATCCACTTCCACACATTGATGCTTTTTTGACTAGTTGATGGCATCTCATTGGTTCTCCAAGATTGACATGAGGTCAGGATATCATCAATTTAGGGAAAGGAAGGAGGATATCCCGAAAACAGCTTTCAGAATTAGATGTGGCCATTAAGAGTACGTGTTTATGCCCTTTGGTCTAAATAATACACCAGCAGTGTTTATGGAAGTGATTAATTAGATATTTTAGAGATATCTAGATTCTTTTGAGGTGGTATTTGGGGATGATATACTAGTCTATTAGATGACAAAGGTAGACCATGATCAACACTTGACAATCGTGTTGGGGATCTTGAAGGACCATCAGTTGTATGCCAAATTGTCAATGTGTGACCTTTGGATACAAGAGGTTCATTCCATGGACATGTTATTTCTGAGAGGGGTGTTTTAGATGATCCAAAAAAGATAGAGGCCATTACCTCTTGGCAACCACAAAAGAACATTTTTGAGACACAGAACTTCCTGGGTCTAGCTAGGTATTATCAATGTTTTTTTGTGATTTCTCACGATGGGATTCAGTGTTGACAACTTGGAAAAGGAAGAATATCCCATTTCAATGGGATGAGTTGTATAAAAAATTCTTTGAAGAGTTAAAGGTTCACCTTACATCAACACTAATCTTGGTTTTTCTTGAACCAGGGAAATGGTACATGGTGTATTGTGACGCATCAGGGTGAAGGTTAGGGTGTGTTATCATGTAGGGGGATCATGTGGTTTCATATGGTTCACAATAGTTGAGGTTTCTTTAGAAGAACTACCCAACACAATATTTTGAATTGGCAGTAGTGGTTCATGATTTTAAAATATGGCATCATTATCTCTTTAGGGAGAAATTTACTGTTTTTACCAGCCATAAGAGCTTAAGGTATATTTTCTCACAGAGAGATTTGAACTTGAGGAAAAGGATATGGATGGAATATCTCCAAATTTTTTATTTTTAATTAATGTACACACTAGATAAGGGAAATTCGGTGGCAGATGAATTAAGTAGAAAATCATATTCTCAAGTGGAGAAACAAGCATCAGATCAGTGGTAGTTGATGTTGGTCATATCCGACTAGTAGTTGGAACATGAGGAATGGGGTGACAGAGCGGACTTATTTCCATTTTCATTGGTTTTTTATTTGACTAATTTGGTTAAAGATGTAAAAGCATCTGATTTCAAGTGTATGGATATGTGGTCAAAACTCAATGGTGGGGAGACAATTGATAACTAAGAACTGAATGGGAATTTAGTCTTGTGTTTTCAGAATCAGATGGTGGTAAAAGTGTCTTGTCAGGAGGAACTTCTAATGGATTATCATCATTCGAGGTGGTCTATCCATTATGGAATTAATACGATGTATAAGGCATTGAAAGAGTAGATTTGGTGTGCTGGTATGAAAAGGGATGTGGCTGAGTTTGTTTTGAGATGCTTGAATTATCAACAGGTGAAGGAAGTGCATCAGTGACTAGTAGGAATGCTACAGTCTTCACCTATCCCAATGTGGAAATGGGAGAAATTAATGATGGATTTTGTGACAGGTCTCCAAAGAATGGCCAGGAAACACGATGCCATATGGGTGATTGTGGATCGAATCACCATGTCGGCCCATTTCATCCCGATTCATGAATCCCATATAGAGGAATATCTATCCAAAATTTATATCTGAGTAGTGGAAAAGTGGCATGGTGTTCTAGTTTCAACTGTATCAGATAGATATCTGAGGTTTCCATCTTGTTTTGGGAAATCCTTGCAGCAATCCCTTAGGACACAGTTGATGATGAACACGATGTGTCATCCTCAGAAATATGGATAATCGAAGAGGATGATACAAACCTTGTAGGGTATGTTAGGTTCTTGTTTGAGGGATTTTGGGGGTCTATGGGAGGATCACTTACCGTTGGTGGAGTTATCTTATAATAACAGTTATCAGGCTTTAATACATATGGCTCTATTTGAGGCATTATATGGGTGTCAGAGTCGTTCTCCACTATGTTGGGTTGAAAGGGGTGAGAGTTTGATGATCAAACTGAACCTTGACAAAGAGACTACGGAGAAAATCAAGTTGATTAGAAAGCAGATGAAGATGGATCAAAGTCGTCAGGAATCATATACAGACCATCGTCGATGACCGTTGTCGTTCGATGTGGGAGATAATGTGTTTTTGAGAATCTCTCCTAGGTTGGGACATCATCAGTTTGAGAAGTAGGGTAAGTTATCTCTTGGTTATATTGGTCTTTTTGAGATACTTGATTTTATTGGAGATGTAGATTACCATCTAACTTTTCCACCATGGTTTAGTATAGTGAACAATGTGTATCATGTGTCGTAGTTGAAAAAGTATCAGCTGGATCGTGACCATGTGATTCGTTGGGATCATATTGAGCTAGAACCAGATGCTTCCTTGGTGTATGTGCCATTTCGGATTGTGAATAAAATGGAGAGAGTATTTTATGGTAAAAGCATCTGTTTTTTAGGGTTTTATGATATCATGGTCAGATTCAAGAGGAGACTTGGGAGCAGGATAAAGAGATGTCTGAGTAATGGAGCGAGCTCTTTCAACAACAAGATGGTTCTCTACATTCTAAGGATGGAATGTCTAATGGTGGGATGAATGTAGCACCCCCCATTTTGATGTATATAGCCTTTTTTATTAATTTTTATTTGTTTAATTTTCCTGGTATGAGTTGGGAAGAGGTTGGGAGAGTTTGGATGGGTTTTGAATAAGTTTAGAGGATTTTCTAAGGGAACACGGTTTGAGCATGGTTAGGGGAAACCATACGAGTTATCTAGAAAACCTTGTAGGGGAAGATATTGGGATTCAAATAGCCTACACATGGTTTTCCAAATCATGCGAGTCAAACATGAAGAACCCTTCTCTCGAGGAAGTGTCATGCACATGGTAAGCACACGATTTTCCAAACCGTGTGGGAAAACCATGCAGCCACTTAAAAACATGGTTTTTAAATCGAGGATTCCTTGGGGATGCCTAATTTCATTCCAAACTTTCTCCCTCTCAAGCCTCACTTGGGATTTTTGGTTATCAAAGGTTGTAGGTTCTCTCCCACACATTTTGTAAGAAAATCGAAGTGGTTTCTTGGTGGATTAAAGGGGGTTCTTCTTGGGTAAGTCTCTTCTCATGGTTCTATTTGGTTTCCTCTAGATTTACATATCCCACTCTCTCATTTTTCTAGATCTACACCCATTGTGTGTATTTATAGGGTTGTGGCTATTTTGGGTGTTTATTGTATGTCTTGTTGATGTTAGGGAAGGTTATCTAGAGCGGTTTTGGTGGAGCGTTCACTAGATCTGAGGTGTAGTTTCTTGTGGGCCGATTTCACCGAAACCCTAAAGGTAGGTGGCTTCTCTCTCGACTCCACTTTTCTAGACCTTGAATATTGGTTATGAATAATATTTCTTTCTTGAAATAAATTGTGTTTTTGATGTGTGAAATTTGTTTTAAATCCCTTTGGTGATGTTTTTGGGATTTTTGGGAAAATGGGGTTTTGTGATGAAATTGTCTTGTTGTGGATATTAAAATGGGTTTTTGGGATTGATTTGTGAAAATGGTTAATGAAAAGAATTTTCAATAATGTTTTTGTTTTATTGAAATGTTGTTTGGAATGAGAAATTATTAAACTATGATTTCAAATAATGGGTTATTTATTGAAGAGGATGAACATGTGATGGAAATGGTTATTTGCATATTGTTGTGTCCTTGGTGCGTTGTTCTTGGTTATGGATTTTGTGAATTGTGTGTAAAGTGGGAGGGAAGTACAACTATAAAAAAAGATGGATAGTGGATGGAATGGCCACCATCAGGGACAAGTGGACTAGAAGTTCCACTAAATTGGGAAGGAAGGAACATGTCATACGGAAGTGACGACATGATTTTTACCCCGGTTTGGGCTGTGCAACATTGTGTATACTTTGTTTGTGTGGTGGCTATGTGAAGTGGAAATTTTTATGCTACTGCGTGATGGGGAGATGTATTGTGGCATGGTTGTGGCTTTCCTTTATTGGTAATGTCTTGGTAAGGGTATGTTTATCATGTTGTAATTTGTTGCACTATGGAATCATTTACATAAACTATTTTATATAAACACGCTAACTATTTTATCCTAGTGGCATGTGTAGGGAAGTCATTTGGGAAAAACCGACTGAGTATTTTTACTCACCCCTTACTTTGGAAGTTTACTACTTTTTCAGATGTTGCGTTCTGGGACACAGGTAAATGTAAAGCATCTCATTGCTAGGGGTTCATGGGGATGCTTGGGAGATGTTACAACAATTGGAGCTTTGATCATGGTGTGGAGTAGTGGAGTGTGTATGAGTTTACTTCAGGTCTTTGTTAGTTTTATACTGGGTACTATGATATGGTTTTAGTATGTTTGGATATATTGGTTCATGGGAATTATTGTGGATTAGTTGACTGTCTTTTGATAATGTATGATTTTTGGTTGTTTTGTCGACAAGCATGATATAGTTTGTTGATAGTGGATTGGCTGGTTGGTTGAATATAAAGGGAAAATCAATCCCCAATTTATTCTTGAATCCCTCAACATTTATTGTCATCCTTTGGAACCATGGGAATGTCTCTTAAGTTCAGGTAACATTCCTATTCCCTCTCAATCCAATGAGTTGGGGCAGGATGTTACAAGTGGTATCAGTTTGTTTGGTCCTTGGCTTTTATATGAGAGTAGTTGTTCAATACTTGGTGTTGATCGTTGGTCTTGGCATTGACATTCATTCATGGCCTATTCCTTGATTCAGGATGTTATCAAGGGGTAGGATTGTCAGAACATGGAATGTATATCATAAAAGGATGTAGCTAACCCTTTTATTCCAAACTTCAAGTTACAAGGGAGTTGGGTACATAAGTGTTTGGAGAAACATATTGGAAATCGATATATCATGGTCGTGGGTGTAGCCAATGAGATGAGCATGGTATGCCTGATAAAAATGAATTCCCTCCAGGATACATATTTCATTGGGGTATAATGATCTATGGTGTAATATGAATGTGTTGATTTTTAAAAATCTATATTGGGTATCAAAAAAAAGGATTTGAAACATGGAAACTTTTGGTATTTTGAAATTGGGTTGATTTTGAAAACATGGTACACTATTTAGAATAGTGCAACATGAGAAATTTGAACTTGTGAAAAAATGGTTGTTATAGTTCTAATGAAATTGAATTTAAAAATTTTATACCCTTTTGTTGTTAAGGGTGTGGGACTTATGGTTATTTTTCTGTTGATAGAAATGGAACTGGGTAGGAATCATAGAGACCAAATGGAGGAAACTGCTGAAAATATTGTTGCACCTGAGCCTTTGGTGAACCAGTTGCCAGTGTAGAGTATAGTGCAAGATTTCCAAGCTGTGGAAAGTGGGAATAATGTTGATGAACCAAAACATGTGGATCATGTGATTCAGTTTCAAAGGTATAATCCACCCATGCTTAAGGGTGATTCGGAGTTGGAAAGGGCTGAGTCATGGATGAATAGAATTAATAGGATATTTGAATTCTTGGGAACACCAGTAGAGGTGAAAGTGAAGTTAGACACGTACATGTATAAAGATCTTTCCCTTCTATGGGGGGAGCTGGCGGTCCATGCTAGGACATGCCAATGTGTGACATGTGAGGGTTTTTAGGAATTGTTTAACAAAAAATTATACCCTCACATGTTCATAATTCAGCATATAATGGATTTATTTAGTTTTAATCAAGGAAACATGGAGGTAACAGAATATGAATCTATGTTTAAGAACATAGTGTGGTTTTCAATTGAGGCGGTGGGTAGTATATCGTTGAATGAATGAATTTTTTATGATGTATCGAGAAAAGAAATTCATTCCAAGATAGAAGTACTGTGTATAGATGATTACACAGAAATGGTGAATATAGCTATGGTGGTAGAGTGGTATCTTGTTGGTGCTACAGGTAGATGATGTATATTTCTATGAACATTGAATAGTGGGAACTAGAATGCTGCATTCAAGAGAAACATGGACACATATTTCTAGGGTGGGAGAATAGTTCATAATCTAATGGTAGGATCGGTGAATCTTTCTCCGATGGCTCAGAGAAAACTAGGATATTATTAGTGTGGTTCTATAATCCACATCAAGTAAGATTGTATGGAAAAACCTCAGACATGTCATAATTTTAAGAATATGGCACATCTATAGCATTATTTTCATAATTTTCTAAGGTTGGGTGTCTTTGATACTCCTCAGGGGTCACAAGGGTATAATGCCTTGACGGGATGGCAGAAGCAACATACCCCTCAACAGCAGACTAAAATTAGTCATGGTGATTCGAGGAACACCATGACTCCCCAGTAAGGTAATAAAGAGCAGAGTGTGGCAAGTAAGCTATGGTTTAGAGTTGAGAAGGTAGTGGTCGATGATCATTCAAGACCATCCATGGTGCGTGGTAAAGTTCTTTTAAATTCCATGTTGATGCAATATTTTTTTGATATGGTTGATTCTCATTATTTTCTTTCTTCTCTCACCATTTATTTATTGGTTTTATGTGTGGAAATTAAGCCTTAAATTTTGAAACTACAAACTTCTCTTGGTCAAAGAGAGTGTCGAGCCTTCCTATGTTGAGTCTGTTTCTTAGTTGTAGAAGAGAATGAATAGATGTGGGATTTCCCAGTGCATGAGATGGATGTTTATTATATAATCCTGGGAATGGATTGGTTAGAGATTTTTAAGGCCCACATATATTTCTATTCGTGAATGGTTAGTTTTACGTTAAAAGATGGCATTGAACATCTCTTTAGAGAGGAGAAGAATGAAAAGAAGGGTTCAAGAGATTTTTCGGCACTAGCTATTGGAATTATCTCATATTAGTTAGAGGATTTTTCCTTGGAATCAGTGGAAGGTGTTTACAAGATTATTATTCTTGCTGTTTTGGATCAGTTATGTATTTCCTGAAGCATTATCAGGGTTTCCAGCCATAAGAGAAGTGGACTTTATGATTTATCTCCTTTCAGGGACAATTCTAATCTCACTTCCATCTTACCAAATGGCACCATCAAAATTGTGGGAATTAAAGGTGCAGTTGGAAGAGTTAGAAAACAAAGGGTTCATCAGGCCTAGCACATCTCCATGGGGAGCGCCCATTTTGTTTGTTAAAAAGGCATATGGAACCCTGTGGCTCTTTATTGATTATCATAGAATACATCAGGTTACGATAAAAAACCAATATCCACCTCCACGCATTGATGATTTTTTTGACTAGTTGAGGGGAACTCTGTGGTTCTCCAATGATTGACTTGAGTTCCGGATATCTTCAATTTATATTGAGGAAGGAGGATGTCCCAAAAACAGATTTCATAAGTAGATATAAACATTAAGAGTATGTGGTTATTCCCTTTGGTCTAACAAATTCTCCAAAAGTGTTTATGGCATTGATTAATCGGATATTTTAGAGATACCTCGATTTTTTTGAGGTGGTATTTGTGGATGATATACTAGTGTATTCGATGACAAGGGTAGAGCTTGATCAACACTTGGTGATCATGTATTGGATCTTCAGGGACCATTGGTTGTATGCCAAATTGTCAAAGTGTGACTTTCGGATAGAGGAGGTTCATTCTATGGACATATTATTCATCATAGGGGTGTTTTAGTTGATCCAGAAAAAACAGAGGTAGTTTCCTCATTGCGACCGCCAAAGAACATTTTCAAGATACCAATATTCCTTGGTCAAGTTGGGTATTATCAATGTCTTATTCGTGATTTATCATGATGGGATTTACTGATGATAGCTTTGAAAAGGAAGAATATCCCATTTTAATGGGATGAGCAGTATCAGAAATGATTTGAAGAGTTAAAGGGCCTCCTTACATCAGCACCAATAATGGTTTTTCCTAAACAAGGGAAAGGGTACATGGTGTATTGTGATGCATCAAGATCAGTTTGGGGTGTGTTCTCATGCTATGGGATCATGTGGTGGCATATGGCTCATGACGGTTGAGGTTTCATAATAATAACTACACAACACATGATTTAGAATTGGCAGTAGTGGTTCATGCTTTAAAAATTTGGCTTCATTATATCTTTGGTGAGAAATTTATAGTGGTTACCAACCATTAGATATTAAATCATATTTTCTAATAGGTAGATTTGAGCTTGAGGCAATTGAGATGGATGTAATATCTAAAAAATGTTTGATTTTAACTTAATTGACAAACTAGGTAAGGGAAATTCAGTGGCAGATGCATTATGTAGAAAATTGTATGCTCAAGTGGTGAAACATGCATCAGATCAGTGGTAGTTGATATCAGTTATAGCCTACATACAGTTGGTATGTGAGGAATAGGGTGACAGAGCGACCTTCATTCCGTTTTTGTTGTTTTTTAACATGACTTGTTTAGTTAAAGAGAAACATGCATCTGATTCCGAGTATATGGCGATGATGTCAAAACTCATTGGTGGGGAGACCATTAAGAATTGGGAACTAAATGAGAATTTAGTCTTGTGTTTTCAGAATCGGATGGTGGTAAAAGTGGCTGGTCAGGAAGAACTTATTAGGGATTATAGTCATTCCAGGTGGGATGTCCATCCTAGAATTCAGAAGATGTATGAGGCATTGAAAGTGTAATTTTGGCATGATGATATAAAAAGTGATGTGGCCAAGTTTGTTACGAGATGCTTGACTTTTCAGCAGGTCAAGGAGGAGTATCAGCGGAAAGTAGGAATGATGCAACCTTTACCTATCCTAGTGTGGAAATGGGAGAAAATGACGATGGATTTTGTGATAGGTCTTCTGAGAACGATCTGAAAACACGATTCTATATGGGTGATTGTGGATTAGCTCCCCCAGTTGGCCTATTTCATCCTGATTCAGGAATATCATACGATGGATGATCTATCTTAAATATATATCTAAGAATTGGTAAAATTTCATGGTGTTCCATTTTCGATTGTAACAGATAGAGATCTGAGGTTCACATCTCATTTCTGAAAATCCTTACAGTTAGACCTTGGGATACAGTTGAAAATGAGCACGACGTATCATCCTAAGATGGATTACCAATCTGAGAGGATGGTACACACCCTAGGGAATATGTTAAGGGATTATGTGATGTATTTTGGTGGTCCATGGTAGGAGAAATTATCTTTGGTTTAATTTACCTATAATAATAGTTATTAGGATTCAATACACATGGCTCTGTTTGAGGCATTATATGGGAATCCGTGTCATTCTCCACTTTGTTGGGTGGAAATGGGTGATACATTAATGATCGGACCATGCCTTGTCCAAGATACTACTAAGAAAATCAAGTTGATCATAAAGAAGATGGAGATGGATCAAAGTCATTAGAAATAATAGGAAGACCATCGTTGACGACCGTTGTTGTTCGAGTTGGGTGATCATGTGTTTATGAGAATCTCTCCTTGGTTTGGATATCATCAGTTTAAGAAGCAGGGTATGTTATCTCTGAGGTATATTAAGCCTTTTGAGATACTTAAAAAGCTTATAGAGGTGGATTATCGTTTGTCTTTTCCACCACAGTTTAGTGCAGTGCACAATGTGTTTCATGTGTCAAAGTTGAAAAAGTATCAACAAGGTAGTGACCATATGATTCGTTGGGATCATGTTGAGCTTGAACTGGATGCTTCCTTGGTTCACGTGACAATGTAGATTATGGATAGGCAGGAGAGATTCTTTCATAGTAAATGTATAGGTTTAATTTAGATTTTTCGGTAGAATAGTCAGATTTAGGAGGAGACTTGGGAGAGGGGGAAAGAGATGGCCAAGCAATGGCCTAAGCACTTTCGGAAACAAGATGGTTCTCTAATTTTTGAGGACAGAAAGTCCAATGGTAAGGAGAATATAGCACCACTAGTTGGAGGTATGTATCCTTTTTACGCCTTTTTATGTGTTTAATGTGTTTGGGATGATTTGGGAAGAGGATGGGAGAGTTTGGAAGGGGTTTGAATAATTTTGGAGGCTTTTCTATGGTTTCACAGTTTGAGAATGGTTAGGGGAAACGATTAGGGTTCTACAGGAAACCATGTAGGAGGAGACAATGGAATTTTCATGGCCTACGCAAGGTTTGCCATACCATGTGAGGTAACTGTGCATACCCCTTCTCTCAGCGTAGTGGAATGTGCACGATTAGTGCATGATTTCCCAAACTGTGCGGGCTAACTATGCAGCCACTTAAAAAATGGGGTTTTTAAATCCCAGCTCCCTTGAGGTTGCCTGATTTCATCCCAAATTTCTCTCACTCAATTCTCACTCGTGATTTTGGGTTCTAAAAGGTGGGAGGTTCTCTCCCACATGCTTTGGGAGCACATATAAGGGGTTTCTTTGTGGATTGAAGGTGGTTTTTCCCAAGTATGTCTCCTCTCATGGTTATTTGTGGTTTCCTCTAGATCTACATCTCCCTATCCCTCTCAATTTTCTAGATCTACAGCTGTTGTGTGTAGATCTAGGGTTTAGGTTGTTTTGGGTGTTGATTTTAAGGCATTTAGTTGTTAGGGAAAGGGATCTAGAGTGATTTTGGTGGTGCGTTCGCTAGATTTGAGGTGTAGTTGCTTGTGGATCAATTTCCCTAGAACCCAAAATGTAGGTGGATTCTCTCTCAACTTCACATTACAAGAAGTTGAATATTTTTATGATTAATTTTATTTGGTTAAATTTAATTGTGTTTTTGATGTGATAAATTGGTTGGAAATCCATTGGGTGATGTTTTGGGGATTTTTGGGAAAAAATAGTTTTGTGGTGAAATGCTCTTGTTGTGGATTTTAAAATGGGTTTTTAGGATTGCTTTTTAAAAATGGTTGATGAAAATATCTTTCAATAAAGATGTTGTTTTATTGAAATTTTGTTTGGAATGAAAAACTATTAAATGGTGATTTCAAATAATGGGTGATTTATTGAAGTTTGTTGACATGTGATGGAAATGGTTATTTTCATATTGTTGTGGCTATGGTGCATTGTTCTTGGTTATGGCTTGTGTGAATTGTGCATAGAGTGGGAGGGAAGTACCACTATAAAAATAAGGATGGATAGTAGAAAAATGGGCCACAATCAAGGATAAGTGGATGAGAAGTGACACTAAATTGGGAAAGATGAAAGATGTTAAACATAAGTGCCTCCATGGTTGTTACACCAGTTAGGGTTGTGAAACATTCTGTGTACTTTGTTTGTTTTTTGTCTATGAGAAGTGGTAATAGGTTGTTCTAATGCGTGATGGGGATATATGTAACACCCCAGGTAAATAAAGAGTATTACATTTTAACATTTATCCATATTTGTGAATAAAATATTAATATAACTTTAAAGGGGATGCTATTCTCGATGGCGTACCCAACACGCAACAATGAGTTTCTTGGGAATCTTACGTTGCACTCTAATAATAAAATAATATTATTTTAAATGGTAGTTAACGCCTAGCTGTTGTGATGGAAAGAATGAATAGAACTAACTAAAAATTATTATATATGTTTTTCAAATATTTTTACTTTTTACAATAAATGTTAGAGGATTAAAAATGCGAATGAATCCAATTTTAAGTGTAAACATTATAATATTCTTTAAATGGTTGATTAACCGCCTTTTGATGGAGAACCTATTTTAAATCCACTTTGTGAAAATTTTATGTGTTATATTTGAAAAAATAAAATTCTTCTTTAGAATTGGGACATCAAAATTTACTTTGTGTATATTTTTGGTATTTTGCTGATAAAGTTCATTTTTTAATGAATAGTGAAAAATGTTGTATTTTAATTCAAAACCACTTTTTAATCTAATTTATTTATATATATGATTAGATTATATTTTGAATTGTTTTTAAAGTGAAATTAGAATATATTTTTACCATTTAATCCAATAGTGGTCGTTGGAATTAATTTCACTTTGAAATCGGTCTTAAACTAGTGTCAATCTTTTGATACATTTTGTTTCATAAAAACACGCTATTTGCTCTGACAGCGGGAATTAATTATTAAAATAATTAATGAAACTTATATGTTTTGAATTTTGTAAAATATAAATCATTTTTGAATTCGGAATAACAAATATAGCTTAGGGTGATTTTTTGGTAATTTTCAGAAAAACATCAATTTTTGATGAATAGTGAAACCACTAAGTGGTACATATAAAAACTGACTTTCCGTTTAAATGAAATTTTGCCATATTTGTGTTTTGAATTTCAAAAATCTGATATAAATGGTTGTCATTAAGAAGTAAAATGTGGTTCAATGGGATTAAAATAATTTTTTGGTGAATAGTAACTTATTAAGTTTTTAATCGCGATTAGAGGTAATTAGTGTACTTTAAGGTAAGAATAATGTTTTAATAAAATTAAATTACCTAGACACATGTCCTACCCTCATTTGATGTGTCATGGCCGACCAAGAAAATCCATGGGTCAACTTGGGGACCCCATGGAGCCACTTTGGTTGGAAAATGACATAAATAAATTTTTATTTAATGTTAAAGTAAAAATGACACAAACATGAGTTTTTTAACTAAAACAATTTTTACATGGAGTTATACAAGTCATATTTTTGACTATTAATATTAATTGGAAAGCTAAAACTATTTCCTACATAATACTATTTTTTTTATAATTTTTAGACATTATATAAATTAAATTATTTTTGACATCACGATGATGCAGCGATGACCTCATTATTTAACGATTTAAATAAAATGGAAAGATAATGTAAATTCTAAGACCTACACATTTCCAAAAACTATTGTATGTGTGGATTTCGAACCCTTATCACCTTATCCTCCAAACACATTAATGTGGGACCATTAAAATCCGAAACTCATTCTAAAATAAAGTAACATTTATTTACTTTCCAAGAGTGCCCCTCCTCTTCTCTTATAAAAGACCCCCACCTCTACCTCCTTACCCACACTTCCAAAGCCTTTGGCTCCGCCAATCCCTTCCCATTTTGTCTCTCCACATCCCTGTATAACTCCTTGAAGCCTCACTTTGGGCATAAGTATTCCCAAGGAAGCCTTTGAGCTCAAACCAAAGGGTGTTACCCGATTTTAAGGTAATGTCTTCACTTGAGTCCTTTTGTTTTATTTTGATTCTCAAACCCCCTAAACTCTTTTTATTCATTTATTTTGTAACAACTACAGTATCTTCAATATAATAAGATGTTTTTATAATAAGTATTCGAGCTACATTTACACACACCTTCATCTAATGGTTAAAGAACATACTGTTTCTGTGATTGGTGATTTTCTGCCTTACGAAACAATGATTGTTCCATATTCTTTTAACACCTTAAAAGGTGGCCATTAAGATGTCACTATATTTATATATTATATATAATATGTTTATGTTTTACTTAATCTTCTGTATTTTTCATTTATGGAATATCCGTTATGGTTACCATTATGAGTAAATGCGATATCTTCATTTTAGGAAGTGCGGACTACCACCCCCTCAAAGTGATTTGATTCGTTAATGACATATGTGGGATGTATAAAGGATGTAATTAAAGTTATTATATATGATATTATACTGGAATTATAATATATCTTTATATCATTATGATTCCATTATATAAAATAAAAAATAGAAATGAAAGTAGCGTTCATGCGTACGTACGGCTTACCGTCTCCATGAACGGTGCATTTCATTTCTTACCCCTAAATGATTATGTAATATTATAAATACATGTATATTCTGGATATATATGATATATATGATACCCAAATCATGAATATCATTCTGGATATAATTAACCTTTGACCACATGAACAACATGTAATTGTAAGAAGTCCACTTTCGACATAAGAACCAAATGTTGACAAAACAAACATTATTAACTTAAATGGTTACATAATGTTTATAACATGGTAATAAGTGATATAAAAGTAATAATGAACTTGAAAAAAGTTTTTAATAAAGTATAAATTAACTCAAGTTTATTATTCAGGACGTTAAAGAACGATCGAGTCGTGTCGGACCCGAGGTAAGGGATCATACTCCTCTCTTTCTTTTTAAGTACACTCTTTTATATCATTCCTTTTAAGATCATCTTTCTTGTGATTGGGATGTTATTTTATATTACTCTTACTTTAATTTTTATTTTCATATTATGGGAGACCCTATTCTCTCTCATCAATCCATTTTTGTAAGTTTTGAGTGTCGCCATTAGGCTGCCGAATTTTTGTAAGAGATCCAACCTCTTTATTTCTTTTTAAGTACTCTCTTTTATGTCATTTCTTTTAAGCTCATATTTCTTCTGTTTGAGGATGTTATTTTATATTACTCATACTGTAATTTTATGTTCATATTATGAGAGACCCTATTTGATATCATAAATCCATTTTTGGAAGTTTTAAGTGGCGTCGTTAGGCTGCCGAGTTTTCGTAAGGGATTTTTCATCTCACTTTTATTCCTGTGACATTTATGCTACGTTTGCCACTATTTCCTTTGAGTGGTGCATGTAATTCCCATTATTATACTCCTTGTGTAATATAATTTCATTTATGGGTATTTACATATTCATTGTATGACCCTTCTTCAATGGGGTGTACGTTTCGAAAGTTACCCAATTCTGTAGGGGAACCTTTTACCCTCCTCTTTTTTTAAAGACTTCTTTTGTTATGTCTTTTAATTCACATACTATTATGTTGGGATATGTTCTTATATATCCTTATTTATGTAAATTTTAGGTCCAAGTGATGAGATCCCCTTTATCTCTCTCATCAACCCTTTTTGTAAAATTTTATGTGACGCCATTAGGCTGTCGAATTTTACCAAGGGAACTTCTTAACCCAATTTCGATTTCTTTGGGTTCAACATGTAGTTATTGAATATGTCATTCTTTGAATATGTGTGAATAACATTTGATTTTTTTACACTTAATATCCACTTATATTGGGTGTATTTATATTTGTCACACATAATTATGAGATTGATTTATCCTTAATTTAAGTATACCTACTTTATAATGGATTTTATCTCATTTTACATTTCTTTTGAGACTTCATTGTTGTTATGCACCAATTCACTCTTATATGGTTTTTATACTATCCTTTGACATATTATATCATGAATCCCTTTATTCTAATGATATAATAATGTTCATATTAAATGTTATTCCGCTATTATTTGTTTTCAAGAGTCTCTCATTTTGTTAAAAACTATTTAACAAAAATATCGTTTTAAATGTTTTAAAGATTTATTATTCTAAATATTTATCTTTAATGTCCATGTTTTCAAAATGGTTTTCAGTATTTATTTATAAGGACCTTAATGTTTTAAAATTATAATTCCATTAAAAGCTTCAAAGTGGTATGAGACACTTTGATTCAAAAATCTCTTTTAAATGGTTTTTGGAAATGGATTGATTAATTCAATATCTGGGAATTACTTATTGTGATTGAAAATGAAATGTTGTTATTGAAATGTTTATATTTTCAATATTTTATGTGTAATTATGGTACTTGGACATTTTACGGGTGGTTACGTGATAAAAAATATGATGGTTGGTGCCGTGAATACCAGGACGGGTGGTTACGTTATAACCTCCAATGCATTGGGTATGGAAGTCAGCCGTATGGATATTCCATTAAGTATGTGTGGAAGTCGACCGTATGGTTATTCCATTTAAGTATGTTTATGTCCCAAGTTACCTTTATATGTTATGTGTTCTTTATATGGGTTTTACGGTAATATTTTGGTTACAAAAGGGTAAGTAATGATCTTTTATTCAGTGAAGAGTTTTTACTACTTTATAAAGGTGAAAATTATTACTTTGGTAAAGTACTCATGGCTTACTTGTTGTATATGAAAAACTAACAGTTTTCCTTCTTTGTGTATCCTTTACTGAGCTTTTTATGCTCATCCCAAGTTTTTGAAATGTTTTTCACAGGTCAAGGGATGGGTACATGATATTATGATAGTGTCAAGGAAGTTTCAAGAAAGAATCCATGTTTTATTTTAAATATGTTTCCGTTGATGGGAAAAATGAATACTATCTTTTATTTAACCACTTTGTTTAAATGTGGAATGTAATGCAAGTTTTATGATCTAATTCTCTATAACTCTAAACCTGAAAAGATCCTCAATGTGTAATCTTATAATAACTCAAGATTAAGTAAGGTTTAAGGCTGGGGCCTTATAGTTGGTATCAAAGGTCGGTTTAGATAACTTTAGAGGTTAGGGTATTCTCTAAGCAGAAGTGACATTAACATAATGGTTAGGATTTCATAAAGAGTACTAGTTTTAGATAAAGTGAATGAGTAAGTATATCATAGTGTTTATCTTCCTCATTAGTACATGATGGTTTTGTTGATATACTCACATTGACCTTTTTGGTTTTAGTAAATGGTTGGATCTAGCAGGCACCAAAGTAACAGTGGATGTGAAGGAAACTGTGACAGTTTTCTGAGCAAGAAACTGAATGATATGGGAGCTGCAATGAGAACTCTTGTGTTTATCCTCAACCAACTATCTGGAGTCATGATTGAGCACCTAAACCTTGGTGATTTCTATAAGGCATCATATATGCGAGAAACAAATCCCTACAGAACTACGGGTAATAATCATAAAGGTACGTATGTTCAAAAACCTGTGTGTCAAAGATGTGGAAAGAAACACCTAGGAAATTTTTTCAAAGGGACAGAAATATGCTATAGATTAGGAAATGAAGGTCATAAATAAATAACATGCCATGGAAAAAGGAAGCATCCAGTTGACTCGAGGAAAGGGAAATAAGTTCTTTCTGAGGGATCAATTGAATGTTTTAAATGTGGTGTGCATGGTCATTATGCAACCACATGTCCTATGAAGAAGTTTTGTGAATGGGATCACCAAGATCGTACAAATACTCATTTACCAATACCTAATGCCATTCCGATTGAGGATGAAGAAACTAACAATGACCAATCAAAGGTATGGATTATTTCATAACTTTTGTTTTCCTATTTTGGAATCTTAGGATATGATTCATGATTTTGTTTGTAGGAAAGAAGTATTTCAGAATAAGTTGGAAAGGAATGGTTAATGGATCATGCAGAATGTTGAATGAGTAAGAAGTCAACATATAAGGGCTTCAAGAGTTATGGTGAAATTCTTAAGAGTATTAAGTCTCTTTTGATTATGGGGTTACATTAGAAGAATTTTTATAGTATGTGTAACCCTGATGTTTAATATATGAAAATTTTATTCATGGAATAATTATCTGTTCTTTTGTGGACATAGTTATAAAGAACCATTTGGGTTTATATGATCCTTACTTTTGAGGTAATTATGGGTTACTATATTTTATGATGGAAGTAAAAGGCATGAGATTAAATTGAGGTTAAATTATTTTATGCTTATTTTTTATGATTTTATCTCTTTTTGGGAATGATTTGAGAATTATATAGTTTTGGAAAAAGGACAACACACAGACCGTGTGACAACCCGTCGCGTCGGAAAAAGTTGCGGGAATCGAACCCACAACCAAAGTGCGACTGGTATTTATCGCCTACCACTGGACTACATGAAGTCCCTGGTTAGTTTGACTGATTGTTTTTAGTTAGATGATTTTATGAATTAAGAGTAAGTTGATTTTGGGTTATCTATGGAAATTTATTAACCTATCATGGAGGATATGTTATTAGGTTAATTAATTTTCAATACGAGACATTAAGAGCAACTGATGTTGTTTGGAGATAAATGTTACGATTTAACTTGGAAGACTATGTGACTAAATCCTTCAAATATTTGGGTTTCAATCTTAGTTTGGTTTACTTTGAAGAATTTTTATGGAAAAATTGTTTGTCGAATGGTCCTCGTTGAACTTTGGGTTTTGTTGGACAAATTTTGGAGATTAAGAATAGATTTTCTTTTTATAAAGGGTTATCCTTTTCTGGATTATCTGATCTTGTACTAACCTTTTTGGTTTTGGTTTTGGTTAGAGTCTAAAGACATGGGAAGTATATAGTTCTGTATTGTGGATTAGGTGATTCTGTAGAAATTGATTATAGTACTCTTAATGCGAACAAGTCTTCCTAAATACTCGTCTTTTGGAGAAAATATGAGTTTGATTAAGGAATCTAGTAAAAGTTGAAAGTCAACATGATAAGTGATTACGTTTCCTTATGAATAAATTCCTCAATAAAAAGTAACTTAAAACAAAAATGTTGTTTATTAACTTTTCCTACTGGGGAATCAAATACCGTTTAACCCATCACAAGTTTGTGATTTTCTAATGGTTAACTTTCTCCTAGACATGTTTACTATCACTCTCCATCAGAGCATGCCCCTTTGTTTTTTTCTTCCATGTCCATATTTTCATACTTGGAATCCTAGTATGGGTTAAATCAGGTGACCTTTGTACTTATCTTTATTTATTTTTTAAAGTGATTGTTTTACTGACTCTTGTTCCGATGTGGGATTTCCAATGAAGTTTCCAAGCACAATTTTAAAACTGCGAGGACGCAATTCCCAAAAGGGGGAAGGATGTAACACTTCAGGTAAATAAAGAGTATGACATTTTTACATTTATCCATATTTGTGAATAAAATATTAATATAACTTTAAAGGGGATGCTATGCTCGATGGCGTACCCAACAGGCAACAACAAGTTTCTTGGGAATCTTACGTTGCACTCTAATAATAAAATAATTTTATTTTAAATGGTAGTTAACGCCTAGGTATTGTGATGGAGAGAATAAATAGAACTAACTAAAA
Organism: Viscum album; assembly: GCA_963277665.1. Lineage (NCBI taxonomy): Eukaryota > Viridiplantae > Streptophyta > Magnoliopsida > Santalales > Viscaceae > Viscum > Viscum album. The sequence continues at coordinate 1,331,437,733 of OY728141.1, forward strand.
AATTATTATCTATGTTTTTAAAATATTTTTACTTTTTACAATAAATGTTAGAGTATTAAAAATGCGAATGAATCCAATTTTAAGCGTAAACATTATAATATTCTTTAAAAGGTCGATTAACCGCCTTTTGATGGCGAACCTCTTTTAAATCAACTTTGGACAATTTTATGTGTTATATTTGACAAAATAAAATTCTTCTTTAGAATCGAGACATCATAATTTACTTTGTGTAAATTTTTGGTATTTTTCTGATAAAGTTCATTTTTAATGAATAGTGAAAAATGTTGTATTTTTATTCCAAACAACTTTTTAATATAATTTATTTATATATATGATTATATTAACTTTTGAATTGGTTTTAAAGTGAAATTAGAATATATTTTTACCATTTAATCCAATAGTGGTCATTGGAATTAATTTCACTTTGAAATCGGTCTTAAACTACTGTCAATCTTTTGATACATTTTGTTTCATAAAAACACGCTATTTGCACTGACAGCGGGAATTGATTATTAAATTAATTAATTAAACTTATATGTTTTCAATTTTGTAAAATAGTCATCATTTTTGAATTTGGAATAACAAATATTTCTTAGGGTGAATTTTTGGTAATTTTTTGAAAAACTTCAATTTTTGATGAATAGTGAAACCACTAAGTGGTACTTATAAAAACTGATTTTCCGTTTAAATGAAATTTTGAAATCATTGGGTTTTGAATTTTAAAAATCCGACATACATGGTTTTCATTAATAAGTAAAATGTGGTTCAATGGGATTAAAATAATTTTTTGGTGAATAGTAACTTATTAAGTTTTTAATCGCGATTAGAGGTAATTAGTGTAGTTTAAGGTAAGAATAATGTTTTAATAAAATGAAATTACCTAGACACATGTCCTACCCGCATTGGATGTTTCATGGCCGACCATGAAAATACATGGGTCAACTTGGGGACCCCATGGAGCCACTTTGGTTGGAAATTGACATAAATAACTTTTTATTTAATGTTAAAGTAAAAATGACACAAACATGAGTTGTTTAACTAAAACAATTTTTACATGGAGTTACAAAAGTCAGATTTTTGACTATAAATAGTCATTGGAAAGCTAAAAATATTTCCTACATCATAGTATTTTTTTTATTTTTAGACATTAAATAAATTAAATTATTTATGACATCACGATGATGTAGCGATGACCTCATTATTTAACGATTTAAATAAAATAGAAAGATAATGTAAAATCTAAGACATACACATGTCCAAAACCTATAGGATGGGTGGATTTAGAACCCTTATCACCGTATACTCGAAACACATCAATGTGGGACCATTAAATTCTGAAACTCATTCTAAAATAAAGTAACATTTATTTACTTTCCAAGAGTGCCCCTCCTCTCCTCTTATAAAAGGCCCCCACCTCTACCTCTTTACCCACACTTCAAAAGCCTTTAGCTCGGCCAAACCCTGCCCATTCTGTCTTTCCACATCCCTCTATAACTCCTTGAAGCCTCACTTTGGGAATAAGTCTTCCCAAGGAAGCCTTTGAGCTCAAACCAAAGGTTGTTACCCGATTTTAAGGTAATGTCTTCACTTGAGTCCTTTTTGTTTTATTTTGCTTCTCCAACACACTAAACTCTTTTTATTCATTTCTTTTTGTAACAACTCCAGTATATTCAATATACTAGGATGTTTTTACACACACCTTCATCTAATGGTTAAAGAACATACTGATTCTGTGATTGGCGATTTTCTGCCTCACGAAACGATGATTGTTCCATATTCTTTTAACACATTCAAAGGTGGCCATTAAGATGTAAATATATTTATATATTTTATATAATATGTCTATGTTTTACTTAAGCTTATGTATTTTTCATTTATGGCATATCCTTTATGGTTACCATTATGAGTAAACGCGATATCTTCATTTTAGGAAGTGCGGACTATCGCCCCCTCAAAGTGATTTGATTCATTAATGCCATATGTGGGACATATAAAGGATATAATTAATGGTATTATATATGATATTATACTGGAATTATAATATACCTTTATATCATTATGATCCAATTCTATAAAATACGAAATAGAAATGAAAGTAGCGTTCATGCGTACGTACGACTTACCGTCTCCATGAATGGTGCATTTCATTTCTTACCCCTAAATGATTATGTAATATTATAAATATGTGTATATTCTGGATATATATGATATATATGATACCAAAATCATGAATATAATTCTGGATATAATGAACCTTTGACCACATGAACAACATGTAATTTTAAGAAGTCCACTTTCGACTTAAGAACCAAATGTCGAAAAAACAAACATTATTAACTTAAACGGTTACATAATGTTTATAACATGGTAATAAGTGATATAAAAGTAATAATGAACTTGAAAAAGGTTCTTAATAAAGTATAAATTAACTCATGTTTATTATTCAGGACGTTAAAGAACGATCGAGTCAAGTCGGACCCGAGGTAAGGGATCCTACTCCTCTCTTTCTTTTTAAGTACACTCTTTTATGTCATTACTTTTATGCTCATCTTTCTTGTGATTGGGATGTTATTTTATATTACTCTTACTGTAATTTTTATGTTCATATTATGAGAGACCCTATTCTCCCTCATCAATCCATTTTTGGATGTTTTGAGTGGCGCCATTAGGCTGCCGAATTTTCGTAAGAGATCCAACCTCTTTATTTATTTTTAAGTACTCTCTTTTATGTCATTTCTTTTAAGCTCATATTTCTTATGTTTTAGGATGTTATTTTATATTCCTAATACTGTAATTTTATGTTCATATTATGAGAGACCCTATTTGATATCATAAATCTATTTTTGGAAGTTTTAAGTGGCACCGTTAGGCTGCCGAGTTTTCGTAAGGGATTTTTCATCTCACTTTTATTCCCGTGACATTTATGCTACGTTTGCCACTATTTCCTTTGAGTGGTGCATGTAATTCCCATTATTATACTCCTTTTTTAATATAATTTCATTTATGGGTATTTAAATATTCATTGTATGACCCTTCTTCAATGGGGTGTACGTTTCGAAAGTTACCCAAGTCTGTAAGGGAACCTTTCACCCTCCTATTTTTTAAAGACTTCTTTTGTTATGTCTTTTAATTCACATACTATTATGTTGGGATATGTTCTTCTATATGATTATTTATGTAAATTTTATATCCATGTGATGAGATCCCCTTTATCTCTCTCATCAACCCTTTTTGTAAAATTTTATGTGACGCCATTAGGCTGTCGAATTTTACCAAGGGAACTTCTTAACCCAATTTCGATTTCTTTGGGTTCAACATGTAGTTATTGAATATTTCATCCTTTGAATATGTGTGAATAACCTTTGATTGTTTTACACTTAATATCCACTTATATTGGGTGTATTTATATTTGTCACACATAATTATGAGATTGATTTATCCTTAATTTAAGGATACCTTCTTTATAATGGATTTCATCTCATTTTACATTTCTTTTGAGACTTCATTGTTGTTATGCACCAATTCACTCTTATATGGTGTGTATAATATCCTTTGACATATTATATCATGAATCCCTTTATTCTCATGATATAATAAAGTTCAGATTAAATGTTATTCCGCTATTATTTGTATTCAAGAGTCTCTCATTTTGTTAAAAACTATTTAACAAAAATAACGTTTTAAATGTTTTAAAGATTTATTATTCTAAAGATTTATCTTTAATGTCCATGTTTTCAAAATGGTTTTTAGTATTTATTTATATGGAAATTAATGTTTTAAAATTATAATTCCCTTAAAAGCTTCAAAGTGGTATGGGACACTTTGATTCAAAAATCTCTTTTAAATGGTTTTTGGAAATGGATTGATTAATTCAATATCTGGGAATTACTTATTGTGATTGAAAATGAAATGTTGTTATTCAAATGTTTATATTTTCAATATTTTATGTGTAATGATGGTAATTGGACATTTTATGGGTGGTTACGTGATAAACCATATGACGGGTGGTGCCGTGAATACTAGGACGGGTGGTTACGTTATAACTTCCAATGCATTGGGTATGGAAGTCGACCATATGGTTATTCCATTAAGTATGTGTGGAAGTCGACCGTATGGTTATTCCATTTACGTATGTTTATGTCCATAGTTACCTTTATATGTTATGTTTTCTTTATATGGGTTTTATGGTAATATTTTGGTTACAAAAGGGTAAGTAATGATATTTTATTCGGTGAAGAGTTTTTACTACTTCATAAAGGTGAAAAGTATTACTTTGGTAAAGTACTCATGGCTTACTTGTTGTTTTTGAAAAACTAACAGTTTTCCTTCTTTATGTATCCTTTACTGAGCTTTTTATGCTCATCCCAAGTTTTTGAAATGTTTTTCACAGGTCAAGGGAAGGGTACATGATATTATGATAGTGTCAAGGAAGTGTCAAGAAAGAATCCATGTTTTATTTTAAATATGTTTCCATTGATGGGAAAAATGAATACTATCTTTTATGTAACCACTTTGTTTAAATGTGGGATGTAATACAAGTTCTATGATCTAATTCTCTAAAACTCTAAACCTGAAAAGATCCTCAATGTGTAATCTTGTAATAACTCAAGATTAAGTGAGGTTTAAGGCTGGGGCCTTATAATATAGATTGTGCATAGTTTTGGCATTACATTATTTTTCATGTCTTGGTAAGGGTATGTTTGGCATGTTGTAAGTTGTTTCACTATTGAATGTTTTACATAAACTATTTATATAAATGTGTTAATGGTTTTATCCTGTTGGCATGTGTAGGGAAGTCATTTGGGAAAAAACTACATAGTATTTGTACTCACACATTTCTTTGTCTCTTTAGTTCTTTTGTATATATTGTGTTATGGGACACAAGTAAAGGTAAAGCATCTCATTGCTAGTAGTTCCTAGAGATGCATGGGAGATGTTGTGGTTCTTGGAGCATGGAGCTTTGTGTGGAGTTGTGGAGTGTGTTTGAGTTTACTTTGGGTCTTTGTTATTTTATACTTGGTACTTTGATATGGATTTAGTATGTTTGGTTGTATTGGTTCTTGGGAATTATTTGGGATTATTTGGTTGTATTTTGGAAATGTATGAGTTTGGTTATTTTTTCTACATGCATCATATAGTTTGTTGATAGAGGATTGTTTGGTTGGTTGGTTAAATCTCAATGGAAATTCATTCTTTAATTTATTCTCGAAGCCCTTGAAATTTATTACCAGCCTTTGGAATCTAGGAAATGTCCCTTAAGGCCTAGTAACATTCCTCAGCCATCTCAATCCAATGTGTTGGGGTTGGATTTTAGATGTGGTATCAGTTTGTTCATCCTTTCCTTTCAAGTGAGAGCAGTTGTTTAATCCATGGTGTTGATTAATGGTGTTGGTGTTGACATTTATTCTTGGCCTATTATTTGCGTTAGGATGGTAGCTAGTCATAGAATTTTCGTAACATGGAATGTATAACATAAAATAATGTAGCTAACCCTTTTATGCTGAACTTCAAGTTACCAGGTAGTTGGGTACATAAGTGTTTGGAGACACTTATAGGCATTGGACATCTCATTGTCCTGTGTGTAGCCAATGATATGAGCATGACATGCATGGTAGAAATGACTTCCCACTAGGATGAATATTTATTTGGGTATAATGATCTATGGTGTGATATAAATGTGTTGATTTAGAAAAATCGGTATTGGGTTTCAAATTGGAAGGATTTGAAAAGTGGATTCTTTTGGAATTTTGAAAATGGGTTGATTTTCAAAACATGGTGGACTTTTCAGAATAGCGCAACATGAAAAATGTGAACTTTTGGAAGTCCTATTTGTGATAGTTGTTATTCAATTGAATTTGAAAATTCTATACCCTTTCTTGTTAAGGGAGTGGGACTTATGGTTATTTTTTTGTTGATTAAAGGGCACCGGTTAGGAGTCGTAGAGACCAACCAGAGGAAGATGCTAAAAATATTGTTGCACCAGAGCCTAAGGTGGACCAACTGCTAGTGAAAAGTATAGTGAAATATTTCCAAGAGGTGGAAAGTGGGAATAAATTGGATGAACCAAAACATGTGGATCATGCAGTTCAGTTTCAAAGGTAGAATTCACCAGTGTTTAGGGGTGAGTTGGAGTCGGAAAGGGATGAGGCATGGCTAAACAGAATGAATAGGATATTTGAATTCTTGGGAACACTGACAGAGTTGAATGTGAATTTATCCATGTATATATTGAAAGATATTTCTTATCAGTGGTGGTAGATGGAGGTCAAAGCTAGGACGTACCACGATGGGACAAGGGAGGGTTTTGAGGAATTGTTTAACAAAAAATTCTACCCTCACGCATTTAAAATTCACCGTACAGTATATTTCTTCAGTTTGTAGCAATGGAACTTGGAGGTAATGGAATATATAGCTACATTTATGAACATTGTGTGGTTTTCACCCAAGGTGGTGTGTAGTACATCATTGAAGGCACAAATTTTTTTATGTTAGATTGAGACAAGAAATTCATTCCAAGATAGCAGTGTTGTGTTTAGATGATTACATGAAAATGGTGAATAGAGATATATTGGAGGAGTGGGATCTTGTGGGGGCTACAGGAGGGGAAAACTATGTTGGTACCCATGGGGAATAGTGGGAACTCAAACACTGGGTTTAAGAAGAAGAGGGAAACTTATTTATAGGGTGAGAGTATAGTTCTAAATCCAGCAACAGGATCGGTGAAAATTTCTCTGAAGGATCAGAGTAATATGGGATGTTTTCAGTGTGTTTCTATGAGCCACATCAAGAAGGATTGTATGGAACAACCTCAAGCATGTCATAATTGTAAGAATATGGTACATCTGCAACTTTATTGTCATAATGTTCTGAGGTCAGGTGTTCATGACACTTTTCATGGGTCTTAGGGGTCTTATGCCTCAAGGGGATGAGGGTAGAAGAATACCCATCGAAAAAAGACTAAAACTAGTCATGGTGATTTGAGGAACACCATGACTCCTCAACATGGTAATAATGAGCGTAGTGTGGCAAGTAAGCAGTTGTTAGGATCTCAGCATGTAGTGGTGGATGATCAGTTGGGACTATCCAAAGTGTGAGGTATGGTTCTTTTAAATTACATGTTGATGCATGATTTGTTTCATACGTGCAATTCACATTCTTTTCTTTCTTTTATCATCATTTATTTTTTGGGTTTACATGTGGAAATGGTTCATTCTGTTTTGAAACTAGAAACTTCTATGGGTCAAAGAGAGTGTCGAGAAATCCTATGTAGATCATGTTACATAGTTTTGGATAACATTGAATTGATGTGGGATTTCTCAGTGCTTGAGATGGATGCTTATGATATAATCCTAGGAATGGACTAATTGGAAATGTTTAAGGCCCACATCGATTACTATGTGAGAAAAATTAGTTTAACGATAGAGGATGGCATTGAACATCTCTTTAGAGGGTACAAGAATAAAAAGTTGGGTGCAATAGATTTTTTGGCACTAGTTGTTGGCACGATCTTGTATGAATTAGAGGATCTGTCCATGACATCGGTGGAAGATGTTGAGTAGAGTGTTTTTGTTGCACTTGTGGATCAGTTTATTGATGTATTTCCCAAATAATTCGCAGGGTTTCCACCCATGAGAGAAGTGAAGTGCACGATTGATCTCCTTCCAGGGACCATTCCTATATAACTTCCTTTTTACCGAATCAAACCAGCTGAATTGTGTTAATTAAAGGTTCATTTGGAAGAGATAGAAAATAAAGGGTTCATCCATCCAAGGACATCTCCAAGGGAAACTCCAGTTTTGTTTGTTAAAAAGTAGGATATAACTTTACGGCTTTGTCTTCATTATCATAGACAAAATTAGGTTACGATAATGAATCAATATCCACTTCCACTCATTGATGATTTTTTTGACCAGTTTAGGGGAACTCATTGGTTCTCTAAGATTGAATTGGGGTTAGGATATCATCAATTTTGGGAAAGGAAGAAGGATATCCTGAAAATAGCTTTGAGAAGTAGATATGGCCGTTACGAGTATGTGGTTATTCCCTATGGTTTAAAAATCCACCATTAGAGTTTATGGAATTGATGAATCAGATATTTTAGAGATATATGGATTGTTTTTTGGTGGTATTTGTGGATGATATATTGGGGTATTTGAGGATAAGGTTAGAGCATGAGAAACAATTGGTGATCATGTTGGGGATCTTGAGGGACCATCGGTTGTATTTCAAATTGTCAATGTGTGTCTTTTGGATACAGGAGGTTTGTTCCATGGCCTTGTTGTTTCTGAGAGGGGTGTTTTAGTTGATGTGGAAAATATAGAGGTCGTTACCTATTAAAACCAACTAAATATTGTTTTTGAGATACAAAGATTCCTAGGTCTAGATGGGTATTAATGTCATTTTGATCACGATTTTTCATGATTGTCTTCACTGATGACAGCTTTGAAAAGGAAGAATATCCCATTTCAATGGGATGAGCAGTGTAAAAATGATTTTAAGAGTTAAATGGTCTCCTTAAATCAGCACCAATGTTGGATATTCCTGAAATAAGGAAATGGTATGTGGTGTATTGTGATGCATCAGGATCGGGTTTGGGGTGTGTTATCATGTAGGGGGTCATGTGGTAGCATATGGATCACAGTAGTTGAGGTTTCTTGAGAAGAACTACCCAACACATGATTTGGAATTTGTAGTAGTGGTTCATGATTTAAAAATGTGGCGTCATTATCTCTTCGTTGAGAAATTTATAGTGTTTACCGACCAAAATAGGTTAACACATATTTTTTCACCAAGATAATTGAACTTTAGGAAAAAGAGATGGATAAAATATCTCCATATATTTTATTTTGACTTAATGTACACATTAGGTAAGGGAGATTCTGTGGAGGATGCATTAATTAGAAAATGATATGCTTAAGTGGTGAAACATGCATTAGATCAATGGTAATTGATGTCCGTCATAGCTGAAATGAGGTTGGAATGTGAGGACTGGGGTGATAGAGTAGTCTTCTTTCTAGTTTCATTGGTTTCTAACTTGACTAGTTTGGTTAAAGAGGAACAAGAATCTAATTCCCAGTGCATGGAGATGAGGTCGAAACTCAATGGTGGGGAGACCATTTAGAATTGGTAATTGAATGGGAATTCAGTTTTTTGTTTTCAAAATCAGATGGTGGTACTAGTATCTTATTAGGAGAAACTTCTCAAGGCTTATCATCATTCCAGGTGGGCTGTCCATCCTAGAATTTAGAAGATGTATAATGTGTCGAAAGTGCAGTTTTGGTGTAATGGTATAAAAAAGTATGTGGCCGAGTTTGTTTCAAGATGATTGACTTGTAAGTTAGTCAAGGTAGAGCATCAGCGGCCAGTAGGAATGATGCAGTATTTACCTATCCTAGTGTGGAAATGGGAGAAAATAGTGATGTATTTCATGACAGGTCTCCCGATAATGGTCAAGAAACACGATTCTATATGGGTGATTATGGATCAACACACCAAGTAGGACCATTTCATCCTGATTCGTGAATCTCATATGATGGAAGATCTATCCAAAATACATATCCAAGAAGTGGTAAAGTGGCATGGTGTTCCCTTTTAGGTTGAATTAGATATAGAACTAAGGATCACATATGATTTCTAGAAATCCTTGTGGAAATCCCTTGATACATAATTGATGATGATAATGACATATAATCAATAGATAGACGTCCAATCTGAGAGGAGGATCCCTTACTGTTGGTGGTCCATGGGAGGAGCACTTATCGTTGGTGGAGTTCTCCTATAATAACATTTATTAGGATTCAATACATATAGATCTGTTTGAGGCATTATATGAGCGAATGTGTCATTCTCCGCTATGTTGGGTGGAAATGGGTGAGACTTCAATGATCAGACCTATTCTTTCCCAAGAGAATATGAAGAAAATAATGTTGATCATAAAGTTGATGGATATGGATCAAAGTTGTAAGAAATCATATGTAGACCATCGTCGACGACTGTTGTCGTTCGAGGTGGGTGATCATGTGTTTATGAGAATTTCTCCTTGGTTGGGACATTGTCAATTTGAGAATCAAGGTAAGTTATCTTCGAGGTATATTAGGCCTTTTGAGATACATGGCCAAATTGGACAGGTGGTTTACTAATTAGATTTTCAACCATGGTTTAGTATGGTGCATAATGTGTTTCATGTGTCGCAGTTGAAATAGTATCATTAAGATCGTGGCCATGTGATTCGTTGGGATATTGTTGATCTAGAACCAGATTCTTCCTTAGTGCACATGCCAGTGAGTATTTTTGGATAGGCAGGTGAGAGTCTTGTGTGTTAAAAGAATCTTTTTAGTTCGAGTATTATGGAATTATGGTCAAATTTAGGAGAACACTTGGGAGTGGGAGAAAGAGATGGTCGAGCTATGGCCCAAGCTCTTTCAGAAAAAACATGGTTCTTTACTATCTAAGGATGTAAAGTCTAACATATGGGAGAATATAAAAACCTTAGTTTGAGTTATGTAGCCTTTTTTATGCTTTTTTTTGTGTTTAAAGTGCTTGGGATGATTTGGTAAGAGGTTGGGAGAGTATGGAAGGGTTTTGAATAAGTTTGGAGGCTTTTATATGGGTGAACGGTTTGAGCATGGTTAGGGGAAATCGTATGGGTTCTATAGGAAACCATGTAGGGGGAGACAGTGGGATTCACATATCTTATGCATGGCTTGAAAAACTGTGTGAGGTAACCATCCAGACCCATTCTCTTGAGGTAGTGTCATGTGAACGGTTATCTCACAGTTTTCGAAATCGTGCGGGCTAACTATACAACCACTTAAAAATGGTGTTTTAAATCCGAGATCCCTTGGGGTTGCGTCATTTCATTCCAAACATCCTCCCACTCGATACTCACTTAGGATTTCTGTTCTCAAAGGTTATAGGTGATCTCACACATGTTTTGGAAGTAAATTGAAGGGGTTTCTTGGTGGATCAAATGTGTTTCTTCTCACATAAGTCTCATCTCATGGTTATTTGTGGTTTCCTCTAGATCTACATCTCCCTCTATCTAGGTTTTCTAGATCTACACCCGTTGTGTGAATAACTAGGGTATTAGTTCTATTAGGTGTTGATTTGAAGGATTTTGGATGTTATGGAAGGGGATCTAGAGAGGTTTTAGTGGTGCATTCGTGGGAATTGATGCGTAGTTTCTTGTCAGATTATTTCACCAGAACCCTAAATGAAGGTGGATTCTTTCTCAACTCCACATTTCTAGAACATAATGCTTGGTTAAAAATAATTTTTTTTCTTAATATTAATTGTGTTTTTATGTAAAAAAATTGGTTGGAAACCCCATTGGTGATGTTTTGGGGATTTTTGGGAAAAGGGAGGTTTTGTTGTGAAATGATCATATTGTGGATTTTAAAATGGTGATTTTAAAATGGATTGATATGATTGATTTGTGAAAATGGTTGATGAAAAGGGTTTTCAACAAAGATTATGTTTAATTGAATTGTTTTTTGGCATGGAAAACAATTAAAGGGTGATTTTTAATAATGTGTGATTTATTGAAGTGGATTGGAATATGATGGAAATGGTTATTTTCATATTGTTGTGGCCTTGGTGTGTTGAACATGGTTATTGATTGTGTGAATTATGTGTAAAGATGGAGGGATGTACCACTATAAAATGGAGGATCGATAGTGGATGGAAGGTCCACCATCATGGATAAGTGGATGGGAAGTGACACTAAATTGGGAAGGAGGGAACGAGTCAGATGGAAGTGTCACCGTGATTGTTACACCGGTTTGGGTTGTGAAAAATTCTGTGTGATCTGTTTGTGTTTTGGATATGTGATGTGGTAATTGGTTTTACTAATGAATGATGGGGATATGTCCTATGGCATGTTTTTTGATTTCGTTTGTTTTTCATGGCTTGGTAAGGGTATGTTTGTCATGTTGTAAGTTTTTGAACTATTGAATGTTTTACATAAACTGTTTTATATAAATGTGATAATGGTTTTCTCAAGTGGTAAGTGTAGGGATGTCATTTGGGGAAAACCTACTGAGTATTTGTACTCACCCCCTGGTTTGGTACATTTATTATTTTGTAGATGATGTGTTCCAGGACATAGGTAAAGTTAAATCATCTTAGTGCTAGTGGTTCATGGGGATGCTTGGGAGAGGTTATGGTTCTTAGAGCATGAATCTTGTTGTGGAGCTGTGGAGTGTGTCAGAGTTTACTTTGGGTATTTTTTATTCTTTGTCTTGGTAATCTGATATGTTTTTAGTGTGTTTTCTTGTATTGGTTCTTGGGAATTATTGTGTATTAGTTGGTTTTCATTTGGTAATTTATGGGTTTTGGTTGTTTTGTCGAAATGCATCTTATAGTTTGTTGATAATGGTTTGTTTGGTTTGTTAGTTGAATCTCAAGGGAAAATCCTTTCCCAATTTATTCTCTAAGGCCTCAAAATTTATTACAAGCCTTTGGTGCCTTGGAAACGTCTCTTAAGGCCGCATAACATTCTCATTCCCCTCAAGCCAATGATTTGGGGTGGGATGTTACAAGAGGTATTAGTTTGTTCGGTCCTCGGCTTTAAATGTGAGAGCAGTTGAGCCTCCGGTGAACCAAAAGCTAGTGCAGAGTACAGTGAATGTTTTCCAAGCTGTGAAAAATGCGAATAAAGTGGATGAACCAAAACATGTAAATCATATAGTTCAGTTTTAAAGGTAGAATCCGCCAGTGTTTAGGGGTGAGTCAGAGACAGAAAGGGCTGAGGCATGGTTGAACAGAATGAATAGGATATTTGAATTCTTGGGAACACCAGCAGAGTTGAAAGTGAAGTTAGCGACGTACATGTTGAAAGATCTTTCCCTTATGTAGTGGGAGATGGAGGTCCAAGATGGGACAGACCAAGGTGTGACATGGGAGGGTTTTGAGGAATTTTTTAACAAACAGTTCTACCCTCACACGTTCATAATTTAGTGTACATCGGATTACTTCAGTTTGACGCAAGGGAAAATGGAGTTAACAAAATATGCCTCTAATTTTATGAACTTAGTGTGATTTTTAGATGATGTGGTAGGTAGTAAATCCTTGAAGGCACAAATTTTTGTATCTAGAGTGAGACAAGAAATTTTTTCCAAGATAGTAGTGATGTGTATAGATGATTACATGGAAATGGTGAATAGATATATGGTGGATGAGCAGGATCTTGTGGGGGCTATAGGCGGGGGAAGTATGTTGTTACCCCTGGGGAATAGTGGTAATTCTAATGATGGGTTCAAGCGGAAGAGAGACACTTATTTCAAGGTTGGGAGTACATTTCAGAATCTAATGGCAGGATCAGTGAATCTTCTTATGAAGGAGCAGAGTAAGATGGGATGTTTTCGGTGTTGTTCTATGAGCCACATCAAGCAGGATTGTATGACACAACCTCGATCATGTCACAATTGTAAGCCTATGGGACATATGCAACATTATTTTTGGAATGTTCTGAGGTCAGGTGTATGTGACACTCCTCTAGGGTCGTAGGGGTCTTATGTAACGCCCCGACCCTAGAAGCCCAGAGTTGGTGCATTATTACGTATCATTGGCATGATCACAAAATATCAATTCTTGAAAGACCGATTAGTTTAGTAGCCTTGGAAGTACTTGATAAATTCATAAGGTGTACATTACATCATAAAATGGAAAACTACAACAACATTGTTTCCATAGACAACACTGAGATCCTATAGACTATCTATGCAGGTCAGTTATAATATACTTCTTCGCATCCTGGAAAAAATAAAACATAGAATGGGGTGAGTTCAGATGCTCAGTAAGGATAACAATATAGTAGAAACTTTCGAAAATAAGAATAAATATTTAAGGTAATTTATATAAATAAAAAAATCCTTTTCAACATAAACTTCATCACAACCTGGAAAATATAAATCAAAATTATTCCATTTACTTACTCACATGGATATTCTACTGGTCGAATAATTACATGCAATATCAATAGCCACTTTAATAATAATGGAATGCATAATGCCAGACTTCATAACTACATTGTCAAGGCCTAGTGCCAAGACTTCAAATAAGAATATGTCAACGCCTTGTTCGATAACACAAGTTTGTCTCATGAGATCTACCGATGCATTGAGGAGCTATAGCAGGCTCCACCCATCACTTACTAGGTCCAATGCATTCCTCATATGAAAAGGTTTAAACATTACATAAACATTTGTAATAAGACTAGCATACGAAATGTCAATACATTATCCATAAATCATGAATGGTATAAAAATAACACATCCAAAGTCAATCATATCACAAAACCTTCAATACAATATGGAAGATTTGTATCATAATAAATCGACTTCAAATAATCTTAAAATCCATCAAAGGATGTTGATATATATGAAATAAAACCCTTTTTAGAGAAATATCTATTTCTATTTTGAAATCATTTAAGAGTCACATAATTATAAAGAAAACATTTATTTTTAAAGTATTCTAATAATCTTGTAAGGGAAGCTTCAACAATGTTATAACATCGGAAAATAGCTGCACCCACCGTATAAGTTTAAAAAAACATTCTTCCGTTAATTTTGTCGAAAAGGTCATAAGGTACCTTGTTTGGAAAATGATGGAAATATTCCTTTCAAACCATTTTAGAAAAATTAAAACAAGGGTATAAATGAATTTAAACCAATTTCTAGTAAATATTGAAAATGTTTTTGAATATATTTTTAAGAAACATGGATGTGGATGATAAAGAGGTCCCAGTAGATACTTACGTAAAAAAACCTCAGATAATAAAGAGATTGTGAAATTAACCCTTACCTTGTAACTTTCCTTGGTAGAGGGTAGGTTAACCACCTGTATAATGGTGAAACAAATGTTATTAAATTATACAAGAATCATATACCTTAATATGATATCATATATGATCTTTTAATATTTCTTTGTTAATAATATTTTAGTATTATCATCATTTTGGGTGTCAACTGATTGGTTTTCCTTTATATGTTTTGTTATGTAAGTAATGTTTGTTATGGATAAGATGTATCTTATTCATATTAAGAATGATATTAAGTATTTAAACATTATTTTTAATCATGAAATGAAAATAAGTCTTGAATGGATACGATGGGGAATGAATCTCATCGTGTTCGTGGAGACGGTAATCTGTACGTATGCACGAGACACAATATAATTATTCTGATATTAAAATCATATATAATTGGATGTTATATCATATAAAAAGAATCATTATGATGTTATATTTATTATTTAACTCATTTATACATCATTATTATGCCCATCTGAATAATAATGCATTGAGTAACAACTACACCATGACATGGAGACGGTGAGCCGTACGTACGCATGTATGGTGACATGTCATTAAAAGGATGGATAGAATAATGAATATGGTTGTACCATATTTATAATAACATCACAGTATATAGAATATACTAGTGTTAATATTTTTGAATGGAAACAACAAGGAAAGAAGAAGTGGAAGAAAAAAAAAACATGAGAGAGGTGGTGAGATTTTTACCTCTTCTTTGGGTTCTTCCTATTGATTTGATCAAAAGGGCTCTGTAGGTTTGCTTTATGACTAAAGGAATGACTCTAGGATGAAGGTTGGACAGTTTATAGGGTATTTGGGTAGGGTTTGGCTGAGCCAAATTTCTTTGAAGGTGTGAATTATAGAGAAGGGGAAGTTCCCTTTTATAAGAGGGGTGAGGGGTACCTTAGGAAAAGCTTGAAATATTATTTTATAATAAATTCATTTTAGGTTTATAATGGCTCCAAAATGAGTTATTCAAAGGATAAGGTGTTTATGGGTCAAAAACGTCTCAACCAATATGTTTTAGATAGGTTTGGGTTACTATATTAACCTTATCTTTTAGATTTAACTCTTAGTTAAATAGTTTGACATTTACCATGTCTCTTTGTATTTTTATATTATATGGTTAATAAAATTTCTATAAACTTCTATGAAAACCCCAAGTGGTTTACTAATGATAGAGATATCATTATATAAGTCCTTTGGCCAAACCATAGATTTTTAGAATTATTATATCAACCAATAATATTGTATTTTTTTTAAAAACTCATTTATATCAATTTTGACATTATTTAACAATTGATTTTTTTAAAGTCCTAACAACATTATTACTTCTAACTAAATAATTTTATTTAGCCATAAGTGTCATAATAACCTAAAAAATTAGTTGAATTCATTGAAAGTCTCAAATTAAATTTATTTGGTTATTTATAATATCAATTATTTTAATCTTTCATTAATATGGTAATTAATGCATCATCATTGTGTCATAAATAAATTTAATTATTTAATGTCTAAAAACGATAAATAAAATACCATTATGTATTAAATCGTTTTGAATTTCTAATTAATATTTATAGTCGAATTTATATTGTGCGTAACCCTATATTAAAAATAGTTTAGTTGTTGAACTTTGAATTTAACTCTTTTAACTCTTCATTAAATAAAATAATAATAAATGTCATAATCTAATCCAAGTGAACCAAAGAGATTCATATTTTATTTCTAAGGTTTTTTTGGGTAGAATTATACTTATCCAATAGAATCATGACATGTTTTGGGGTAATAATCATATAATTTGAACCCTTAATTACACTATTTACTTTTAATCGTGGTAAATAAAAGTAAAATGTTATTATTCACCAAAAATTATTTTCATCTTATTAAACCACATTTTACTTAATAATATCACCCATTTCTTTCATATTTTTTAAATTTAACTCATATAAGTGGTAAAATTAAGTTTTATGTAAATTTTCAAATGCTCCTAGGAGGTGGGTAAAGGACGGTAAAAAGTTCAATAAACTTTTTATATATCTTAAATTATTATAAACTGAATCCAATGAATTACATTGAACTTATGTAAGTATTATGTATCTATTTTTACCTAAAAAAATTTAAATAAAGTAAATAATTATTTAAATAAAAATTTTGTTTTAAACTATAACTCAGTGTTTTTCACTATTCATAAAAAATTGAAAGTTTTCAGAAAAATACCAAAAATTTACTCTAAGATAATTTCGATATTCCGAATCCAAAAATGAAGTCCATTTTGAAAGATAAAATTTATAAAATTTTAAAAAGTGGGTATTACTATTCATAACGGCTAGTTTTATTGGTTGTGGTGTGTTAGAACTCAAAGTTGCGTACAACACACGCTATTGTATTATTCAAAGAGAAGTGTACCATGGAATCTTGGGGTGTTACATTCTACCATCCTTCAAATAATTTATTCCTTGAAATTTATAGAATATTACTGCATAAAAAGGCTTGGGTGGTTCTTCATCATAAGTTCCTCAGGTTCCCACGTTGCATCTTCCATCTTATGGTTTCTCCATAGAAAATTTACTAGAGGAGTCGTCCGGTTTCTCAGGACATGTTCTCTTGTATCAAGAACCTTGACAGGCTCTTCAAAATAAGACAGATCAAGTTCTCATTCTAATTCCACATAGGTGAGTACATGCGTTGAGTCAGGCATGTATTTTCTCAACAGTGATATGTGGCATACATCATATACTTTGGAGAGACTTGGCGTAATTTCCAAATGGTAAGCTACAGCCCAAATTCGTTGTAGAATTTTGAAAGATCCGATGTACCTGGGACTCAATTTACCCTTCTTATCAAAACTTATAACACCATTCCATAGAGATACCTTCACGAAAACATGATCTACAACCTAAAATTCCAAATATTTCCTTCGGTTATCGACATAGCTCTTCTGCCTACTTTGAGCTGTTTGGATGTGGGTTTGGATTAGCTTCACTTTTTCATTTGTTTTTTCTACAAGTTCGGGGCCTATGAGTTTTCTTTCACCAACAGCATCCCCACAAGTTGGTGTACGACATCTCTTTCAATATAACGCTTCATATGGGGCCATCTGAATACTTTAATGGAAGCTATTGTTATAGGAAAATTCTACCAAAGGTAAATATTGATCCCACATACCTTGAAAGTCAAGTGAGCAAGATATCAACATGTCTTCTAAGGTTTTAATAGTCTGTTCTGATTGTCCATCAGCTTGAGGGTGGTAGGCAGTTCTCAAATGATGTTCTGTATCCATGGATTTCTGAAGACTTTTCCAGAATCATGATGAAAAACATGCATCATGATTAGTGAAAATTGATAGGGGTACTCCATGAAGTCTCACAACTTCATTAATATATCATCCTGTTAGACATTCAAGTGGTAAATCTTTTATAATAGAAGGAAAATGTGATGACTTGGTAAGGCGGTCAACAATGACCCATATTGCATAATTCCTTCTAGGAGTCATTGGTAGTCCCATGAAAAATCCCATCGTAATGTTATCCCATTTCTACTCAGGTATGGGAAGAGGTAGCATGACTCTTCCAAGCTGTTGCCTTTCAGCTTTCACTTGTAGAAAAACCATACATCTTGACACAAAATCAGCAATCCCTTTCTTCATGTTGTCCCACCAAAAATGTTCCTTCAAATATCTATACATCTTAGTGCTACCAGGGTGTATAGAGAAATTGGAACTATGATCATCATCCAAAAATTCCCTTTTTAGATCAGGTATATTGGGAACACAATGTCTCTTCCCAAATTTCAAAATTCCATCTTCATACACAAAGTCACTCAATCTCCCATTATTCACAGCTGTAATCTTCTTTTGAAACTCTTCATCATCGGTATGAGAACTCTTTATCATTTCTAATAAATATGGTTTGGAAACCATTTGAAAAAGTATTTATGTTTTACCTTCCATGGTTATTCCCATATCAATCTTTACTAGATCCATGAAAATAGGACTCCTTTCAACACTCATCTTGTTCGAAACTCCATGATCATTTTTGTTCAAAGCATCTTCCACCTTATTTCCATCCCCCAAGTGGTATTGTATACTGCAGTCATAATCTTTGAGTAGTTCAAGCCACCACCTTTGCCTCATGTTGAGTTCTTTCAATGAGAAAATATACTTCAAACTCTTGTGATCGGTATAAATCTCACATTTTTCACCATAGATATAATTTCTCCATATCTTTAAAGCAAAGATTACAGTTCCTAACTCAATATCATGAGTAGGATAGTTTTTCTCATGAATTTTTAGTTGTCATTATGCATAGGCAATAACCCTATCATTCTACATAAGAAAACAACCATGTAATTTCTTTGATGCATCACTATAAATAAAAAACCCATAATTCCCCGATGGTAGAGTCAAGGTAGGAGCATTGATTAATATTCTCTTCAATTCTTCAAAACATTATTCACACTCTTTTTCCCAATCAAATTGAACCTCTTTATGTGCGAGAATTGTTAATGGGTTAGCCAACCAGGCAAAATTCTAGACAAAACCTCGATAATAACCTACTAAACCAATAAAACTGTGTACCTCAGTTATACTTGTTGGTGATGGACATTCATGGATGGCCTTGGTCTTAGAAGGATCAACAGAGATTCAATCCTTAGAGAAAATATTGACAAGAAAATAAATCTATTGAATCTAGAATTCACACTTGCTAAACTTCCCATAAAATTCATGTCTTCTAAAAGTCTTTAGAATAATACGCAAGTGATTTTCATGATCTTTATAACTTTTAGAGTATACCAAGATATCATTAATAAATACCACTACAAAGTCATCAATATATTCCTTGATAACTCTATTCATTATATCCATGAAGACAGAGGGTGCATTAGTCAATCCCAAAAGCATTACTATAAACTCGTAATGCCAGTACCTGGTTCGAAATGCTGTTTTCGGAATGTCTTCCTTCTTCACACACAACTGATGATATCCAGATTGAAGGTTAATCTTATAAAATTATTGAGCTCCAAGTAGTTGGTTGAATAAATCATCAATTCATGGTAGGGTATACTTGATCTTTATTATTATAACATTGATCCCCCTGTAGTCAATGGACAACCTCATAGATCCATCTTTTTTTTAACAAAAAGAATAGGGGATCCCCATGGAGAAACACTACGGAGAATAAATCCATTATTACTCAATTTCTCTAGTTGTTTGTTTAGTTACACTAATTCCACATTGGCCATTCTATAAGGGGTCTTTGATATGGGCATTGAACCAGGAATTAAGTCAATGGAAAAAATCAATTTCTCGTTCTGGAGGATGTCCATTTAAATCTTCTGGAAACACATAAACATATTCTTGCACAATAGGTACAACCCCTATTTGAACATTCCTTTCCTCACCCATGGTTATTTCGTTCTCTTCCTCCCCAATAATTGAATTTAGTTGAGCCACTAGGGGTGGATCTAGATAAGAATCAGGTGGTGATGTTTCTTCTCTAACGATAAGGTACCACTTATCATCATCAAAAATTGTATTCTACTTCTTCTTACAATAAATTTTTTCATCGTGGTCCAAAAGACAATCCATATCGAATATTATATCAAATTCTATCATGTGTTTGTCGATGAGATCAGCATATAAATAAAATTTATATGCCTTATTGGGAAATGATTCACAATACATTGTTGTAATGATACTTCCCTTAAGAGTTTTTACTAACAACTCCCTTGTTAAATAAAATTGGAAATATCTAATTTTCATAGAAAACTAGCAAGATATGAAACAAAGCAATGATCCAGAATCAAATAAAGCATTGGATAGACATGAGGAAACCATTAAATTACCTGCCACTACATCTTTCGGATCTTTAACCTCAGCAGTAGTGATAACATAAGCTTGTCCTTGATCCCTTGGCCTTTTCTGAGGTAATTTACACTGACTCTTAGGAAACTAATTTTCACAATGTCCCCTTTATGTACAATTGTAGCATTCAACATTAAAAAACACTTTCCTCCCCTTTCAATCATGAGTTTGGTGTCCTTTTTCTCCACACTTGCAACAGACTCCAATTCCATTCAGACAAATACCAAGGTGTTTCTTCCCACATTTACTGCAGGATGGATATTCAACTTATACCTTATTCCCCTTATTTCCATTTCTAGAGATTTTAGAAGATCTCTTCTTCTCTTTCATTGCTTTAAAGTCAAAAGACATAGATAATTATTTTTCTATCTTGATATCACTTGAGACAATATATTCGTACGAAGAGAAGGATTGTGAGACTAATGCTCAATGGAGAAATGGTTTTAACCCATCATAAAAATGATCAGTCTTAATTCTTGGGATACATATATAATTTGAAACATGCCTCTCTAACCTTGTAAAGTTAGCTTCATACTTTGCGACATTCTCATCCTACTTTTTCCTCAGACTCAGAAATTGTCTTTCCATATCTGCTCGATGGTCAGGAGGAAATTATTTTTCTAATAAAATTTCTTTAAAAAAACTCCATTCCATATTTGATACTTCATCATATTCCTTTGTGTTTTGAATCAATGGCCACCATTGATCAGTATCTTCATTGAGGCTGTAAACTACCATGAAAACGTTTTCCCTTTTGCTACTCCCCAAGGCATGGAATAGTTTCTCTAAATAATTTATCCATTTCTAAGCAACTAATGGATTTATACCCCCATTGAATGTTGGTGGTTGCTGCCTCATGAAGTGATATGACATTGACCCTCCACGCTGCGGATTAGGGTGCTCCATACGGGTAAGGTTACTATTCATAACCTAAGTGAGTTGTCCCGGTATGGTGATTAGATGATCATCACCAGTTGCATCACCAGCTACACTATAATTATCTTGATTTGGAGGAAAATCTCTACATGGAGTGCGTGCATTGATACAGTTTCCATTCCTTCCAATAGGCTTCATTTCTAAACAATGGAATACACTATATTAATTTATGAATCACAATACATAAATCCAAACTTGTAAAACACTTAACATAAATTGAATAGTTTATTGATAAAATCCATAAAAATAAAAATGTTTTCTTTGAGGAAGTATATACTCATAAACCCTTCATAATGGTTTGTAATGAAAATTATAATTATCCTAAGCATATCCCCCATGAGTGTCGTAACCAAGAGTGCAGCAAGGCCCGTTGTCGTGCACCAGTTCCCGTTCGAGTCTAGATCAAAGTAGAGTTTTTGTGTTTTACCCCTAGGTACATCTGTGCCAGAGCCACCTCTACTTGATCTTATCCAAACATGGATTTATTTCTTGGAAAACTTAAAAAATCTCTACAATACCAAAATTCAAGGAAGTTCTTATCTACTAATCCTCAAAGTCTATCTTAGGGCTATGTGCTCAAATCCGAGTTTATCTAAATCTAGTTTCCAATATTTGTACTAAACTTTCTCTGATACCGAATGTGATTCCTCGACCCCAGAAGCCCAGAGTCGGTGCATTATTACGTATCATTGGCATGATCACAAAAGATCAAGTCTCGAAAGACCGATTATTTTAGTATCCTTGGATGTACTAGATACATTCATAAGGTTTACATTACATCATAAAATGGAACACTACAACAAAATTATTTCCATATAAAACACTAAGATCCCATAGACTATCCAAGAAGGTCAGTCATAATATACTTATTCGCATCCTGGAAAAAATAAAACATAGAATGGTGAGAGCTCAAATTCTCACTAAGGATAAAAATACAGAGGAAACATTCATAAATAAGCATAAACATTTAAGGAAATATATAGAACTAAAACAAAATAATTTTCAACATAAACTTCATCATAATATGTAAAATATAAATCAAAATAATTCCATTTACTCACTCACATGTATATTCAACTAGTTGAATAATCACATGTAATATCAATAGCCACTTTCATATTGATAGAATGCATAATGATAGACTTCATAACCACATAGTCAAGGCCTTGTGCCAAGACTACAAATAAGATTTTGTCAAGGCCTTGTTCCAGGACACTAGTTTGTCTCATGAGACCTACCGATGAATTGAGGAGCTATAGCGAGCTCCACCCGTCACTAACTAAGTCCAATGCATTCCCCATATGAAAAGGTTTAAACATAACACAAATATTTATATTATGACTAGCATACGAAATGTCAATACTTTTTCCATAAACCATGAATGGTATAAAAATAAAACATCCACAATCAAACATATCATGAAACCTTCAATACAATATACAAGTTTTGTATCATAATAAACCAATTTCAAATAATCTTAAAATCCATCAAAGGATGTTGAAATAGATAAAATCAAAACCTTTTTATAAAAGTATCTCTTTCTATTTTGAAATCATTTAAGAGTCACATAATTATAAAGAAAACATTTATTTTGAAAATATTATTATAATATTTTAAGGGAAGCTTTGATGATGTTATAACAGTAGAAAATAGCCTCACCCTCCGTATAATTTAAAAAAACATTCTTACCTTAATTTGGTCGAAAAGGTCATAAGGTACCTTGTTTGGAAAACGATGAAAAGATTCCTTTCAAACCATTTTATAAAAATTAAAACAATGGTATAAATGACTTTAACTCATATTATAGTAAATAGTAAAAAATTTTTGGAATACATTTTAAGAAACATGGATGTGGATGATAAAGAGGTCCCAGTAGATACTTATGTAAGAATAACCTCAGATAATAAAGAGATTTTGAAATTAACTCTTACCTTGTAATTTTACTTGGTCGAGGGTAGGTTAACCTCTTGTATAATGGTGAAATAATTGTTATTAAATTATAGAAGAATCATATACATTAATATGATATCATATATGATCTTTTGATATTGCTTTGTTAATAATATTTTAGTATTATCGTTGTTTCGGGTGTCAACTGATTCGTTTTCCTTTATATGTTTTGTCACGTAAGTAATGTTTGTTATGGATAAGATGTATATTATTAATATTCATAATAAAATTAAGTATTTAAACATTGTTATTAATAATCTAATGAAAATTAGTCTTGAATGGATATGATGGGGAATGAATCTCATCGGGTTCGTGGAGATAGTAATCCGTACGTATGCACGAGCGACAATTTCATTATATTGATATTAAAATCATATATAATTGGATGTTATATCATATATAAAGAATTATTATCATGTTATATTTATTATTTACATCATTTATATATCATTATTATACCCATCCGAATAATAATTCTTTGAGTAACAACTACACCACGACATGGAAACGGTAAGCCATACATACGCACTTATGGTGACATGTCATTCAAAGGATGGATTGAATAATAAATATGGTTGTACCATATTTCTAATAACATCACATTATATAGAAGTTAATGGAGTTATTATTTTATAGTGGAAACAACAAGGAAAAAATAAGTGGAAGAAGAAGAAAAACATGAAAGAGGTGGTGAGATATTTACCTCTTCTTTGGGTTCTTACTTTTGATTTGATCAAAAGGGCTCATTAGGTTGGTTTTCTGACTAAAGTAAGGAATCTAGGATGAAGGGAGGATAGTTGAGAGGGTATTTGGGTAGGGGTTGGATGATCCAAATGGATTTTATGGTTTGAATTATAGAGAAGGGGAAATACCCTTTTATAAGATGGGTGAGGGGAACCTTAGGAAAAGCTAGAAATATTATTTTATAAAAAAATAATTTTCGGTTTCTAATTGATCAAAAATGAATTATTCAAATGATAAGGTAGTTATGGGTCGCAACCCTCTCAACCAATAGGTTTTAGACAGGTTTGGGTCACTATATTAACCTTATCTTTTAGATTTAACTCTTAGTTAAATAGTTTGACATTTACCATGTCTCTTTGTATTTTTATATTATATGATTAATAAAGTTACTATAAACTTCAAAGAGAACCCTAGGTAGTTCAATAATGATTCACATATCATTATATAATTCTTTTGTCTGATACGTAGATTTTTATGATTATTATATAAACCAATAATATTGTATTTGTTTTAAAAAATCATTTATGTCAATTTTGACATTATTTAATAATTGATTTTTTGTTAAAGTTTTAACAACTTTATTACTTCGAACTAAAAACATTTAACCAACCCTAAAATTTCATATTAACCTATAAAATTAGTTTAATTCATTATAATTCTAAAATTAAATTTATTTGGATATTTATAATATTGATTATTTTAATCTTTTATTAATACGGTGATTACTGCATCATCATTCTTTCATAAATAAATTTTATTATTTAATGTTTAAAAATTATAAATAAAATACAATTATGTAGTAAATGTCTTTATATTTCTAATGAATATTCATAGTTGAATTTATATTGTGCGTAACCCTATATTTAAAATAGTTCAGTTGTTAAACTTTGAATTTAACTCTTTTAACTCTTCTTTAAATAAAATAATAATAAATGTCCTAATCTAATCCAAGTGGACCAAAGAGGTTCATATTTTATTCCTATGATTTTTTGGGTAGAATTATACTTATCCAATAGAATCATGACATGTTTTGGGGTAATAATAATATAATTTTTACCGTTAATTACCCTATTTACTTTTAATCATGGTAAAAAAGTAAAAAGTTACTATTCACCAAAAATTATTTTCATCTTATTAAACCAAATTTTACTTAATAATATCAACCATGTCTCTCAGATTTTTGAAATTCAACTCACTGAAGCAGTAAAATTATGTTTTATGTAAAGTTGCAAATGCCCCTAGGAGGTGGGTGAAGGACGGTAAAAAGTTCAATAAAAATTATATATATATAAAATTATAATAAACAAACTATAATGAATTATATTTTACTTATATAGGTATTATGTATCTATTTTGACCTAAAATAAATTTAAATAAAATAAATAATTATTTAAATAAAAATTCAGTTCTAAACTATAACTCAGTGTTTTTTCACTATTCATCAAAAATTGAATGTTTTCAGAAAAATAAAAAAAATTCATCCTAAGCTATTTTTGATATTCTAAATCCAAAAATGATGTTCATATTGAAAGATAGAATTTATAAAATTTCAAAAAGTGGGTATTACTATTCATAACGGATAGTTTGATTGGTTGTGGTGTGTTAGAACTCGAAGTTGCATACAACACATGCTATTGTATTTTTCAAAGAGAAGCATACCGTGGATGCTTGAGGTGTTACATATTATGCCTCGACAGGACATGGGTAGAAGCATACCCCTCCACAGCAGACTAAAATTATTAATGGTGATTCGAGGAACACCCCAACTTCTTAGTAGGGTAATAAAGGGAAGAGTGTGTCACGTAAGATGTTGTTTGGAGTTGAGAAGTCAGTGGTAGATGATCAGTTGGGACCATCCATGATGTGAGGTATGGTTCCTTTAAATTACACATTTATGCAATATTAGTTTGATATGGGTGCTTCATATTCTTTTCTTACTTCACATATCATTGATTTATTGGGTTTACATGTGGAAATAATGCCTTCTATTTTGAAACTACGAACTCCTCTAGGTCAAAGAGAGTGTTGAGCCTTCCTTTGTAGAGCGTGTTGCTTAGTAGTGGATGACATTGAATTGATTTGGGATTTATCATTGCTAGATATGGATGCTTATGATATAATCTTGGGAATGGATTGGTTGGTGATGTTTAAGGCCTACATCGATTGATATGTGCAAATGGTTAGTTTTATGATAGTGGATAGAGTTGAACATCTCTTTAGAGGGGAGAAGAATGAAAAGTTCTATGAAATGGATATTTTGGTACCAACTATTGGCATGATCTCGTATAATTTAGAGGATTTTTCCTTAGAATCAGTGGAAGGAGTTGATCAGAGTGTTCTTCCGGCAGTTGTGAATCTGTTTATAGATGTATTTCCTGAAGAATTATTAAGGTTTATACCCCTAAGAGAAGTGGATTTTATGATTGTTCTCCTTCCAGGGATGAGTCCTATCTCACTCATGTCTTTCCAACTGGAACCCGCAAGAATTGTGGGGAATTAAAGGTGTAGTTGGAAGAGTTATAAATCAAAAGGTTCATACAGCCTAGCATGTTTCCATGTTCAGTTCCAGTTTTGTTTGTTAAAAAGGAGGATGGAACCTTACAGCTCTATGTTTATTATCATAGACTAAATTAAGTTATTATATAGAACCGATATCCACTTCCATGTATTGATTATTTTTTTGAATAGTTGAGGGGAGCTCATTTCTTCTCCATGATTGAAATGTTGTCAGGATATCATCAATTGTGGATAAGAAATTAGGATATCCCTAAAAAAACTTTCAGTAGTAGAAATGGCCATTACGAGTACGTGGTTATGCCTTTTGGTCTAACGAATGCACCAATAGTGTTTATAGAATTGATGAATTAGATATTTCAGAGTTATATGGACACTTTTGTGGTGGTATTTTTGGATGATATACTGGTGTATTTGAGGACAAGGTTAGAGAATGAGCAACACTTGGAGACCATATTGGGGATCTTGAGGGACCATCAGTTATATGAGAAATAGTCAAAGTGTGACTTTTGGATATAAGAGGTTTGTTTCTTATCCAGGTTATTTCTAATAGGGGTGTTTCAGTTGATCTAAAAAATATAGAGGCTGTTACCTCCTAGAAACCGCCAAAGAACATTTTCGAGATACAGAGATTCCTCGGTCTAGCTGGGTATTATCAACGTTTTTTTTGTTATTTCTCATGATTGGATTCGCTGATGATATCTTTCACAAGGAAGAATATCCCATTTCAATGGGATGAGATGTTTCAGAAATTATTTGAAGAGTTAAAGGGTAGCCTTACATCAGCACCAATCATGGTTTTTCCTCAATGAGGGAAAGGGTACGTGGTGTATTATGACGCATCAGGATCAGAGTTGGAGTGTGTTCTCATGAAGCGGGATCATGTGGTTGTATATAGATCACGGAAGTTGAGGTTGCATGAGAAGAACTACCCAACACATGATTTGAAATTGGGATCAGTGGTTCAGGCTTAAAAAATGCAGCATCATTATCTCTTCAATGAGAAATTTATAGTGTTTACCGAACATAAGAGGTTAAATCATATTTTCTCACAGAGATATTTGATCTTGAGGAAAATGAGATGGATGTAATATCTTTATATGTTTGATTTTGACTTAATGTACACACTAGGTGATGTAAATTCGGTGGAGGATTCATTAATTAAAAAAATAATATTCTCATGTGGTGAAACATGCATTAGATCAGTGGAAGTTGATGTTGGTCATAGCCGACATGCGGTTAGAATATAGGGACCGAGGTGACAGAGCACTCTTTATTCCAGTTTCATTGGTTCCTAAAATGACTTGTTTGGTTAAAGAGGCACATGCATATGATTCTGAGTGTATAGTGATGAGGCCGAGATTCAATGGTAGGGAGACCATTGCGAACTATGAAATAAATAGGAATTCAGTCATGTGTTTTTGGAATCATATGGTAGTACTAGTGTATTTTCTGGAGGAAATTCTCAGGGATTATCATCATTATAGGTGGGCTATCCATCCTATAATTTAAAAGATGTATAAGGTGTTTAAATATTAGTTTTGGGAGGATATTATAAAAAGAGATTAGGCCAAGTTTGTTTTGAGATTCTTGACTTGTCAGTAGGTCAAGGAAAAGAATCTCTGGCTAGCATGAATGTTATAGTCTTTATCTATCCCAATGTAGAAATGGGAGTAAATAGCAGTGGATTTTGTGATAGGTCTTTTGAGAACATTCAGAAAACATGATTCAATATGGGTGATTGTGGATCGACTCACCAAGTCAGCCCATTTCTTTTCAATTCATTAATCTCATATGGTGGAATATATATCCAAAATATATATACGAAAAGTGGTAAAGTGGCATGTTGTTCTAGTTTTTATTATATTAGATAGAGATACGAGGTTCAAAACTCATTTATGGAAATCCCTATAGCAATCCCTTGGGACCCAGTTGATGATGAGCTCAACATATCATCCTTAGATAAAAGGCCAATCTGAGAAGACGATTAAAAACATGGAGGATTTGTTAAGGGATTTTGTGATGGATTTTGGTGGTCCATGGGAGGATAACTTACCATTGGTGGAGTTCTCCTATAATAAAATTTACCAGGATTCAGTACATATGGATCCATTTGAAGAAATATGTGGACTTCTGTGTCTCTCTCCACTATGTTGGGTTGAAACAGGCGAGAATTTGATGATTGGACCAACCATTGTCCAAGAGACTATGGAGAAAATCATGTTGATTAGATAGAGGATGTAGATGGCTCAAACATTTCATAAATCATATGCAGACCATCATCGATGACCGTTGATATTCAAGGTGGGTGATCATGTGATTTTGAGAATCTCTCCTAGGTTGGGACATCGTCGGTTTGGGAAGCAGGGTAAGTATCTCCAAGGTATATTGAGCCTTTTGATATACTTGAGTGGATTGGAGAGGTGGCTTACCATTTTTATTTTCCACCACAGTTTAGTGTGGCGCACAATGTGTTTCATGTGTCGTAGTTGAAAAAGTATCAGCCAGATTGTGACCAAGTGATTCATTCAGATCATCTAGAACTAGAACTGAATGATTCCTTGGTGCACGTGCCAGTATAGATTTTGGATAAGTAGGTGATATTATTGCATGGTAAATCATCAATTTAGTTTGGGTTTTATGGCAGCACGGTCATATTCATGAGGAGTCTTGGGAGCAGGAGAAAGAGATGGCCGAGCAACGGCCCAACTCTTTCATCAACAAGATGGTACTCTAGTTACCGAGGAAAGAAAAGTCCAATGTTGGGGAGAAAATAGAACCACAATTTGTGTTATGTAGCCTTTTTTATGTATTTAAATTTCTTGGGAAGAGTTGGGAAGAGGTTGGGAGAGTTTGGAAGTGTTTTAAAAACGTTTGGAGGCTTTTCTATGGGTGCACGGTCTAATCACGGTTTGGGGGAACTATGTAGGATCTACAAGAAACCATACAGTGGGAGACAATGGGCTTTTCATGGCCTATACATGGTTTTCCAATCTGTGTGAGGAAACCGTGCATACCCCTTCTCTTGAGGTAGTAGAAAGTGCACAGTTAGCACATGTTTTTCCAAACCGTGCGACATAACCGTACAACCACTTAAAAATGAGGTTTTTAAATTCGGGCTCCCTTGGTATTGCCTCATTTCTTTCCAAACTTCCTCCCACTCGAGCCTCACTTATGATTTTGGGTTCTCAATGGTTGAAGGTGTTGTACCACATTTTTTATAAGAAAATCAAAGGGGTTTCTTGGTGTATTGAAGGATGTTTTTCTCAAGCAAGTCTCCTCTCATGGTTCTTGGTGTTTTTTTCAAGATCTACATCTCCTTATCTATATGTTTTTTAGATATACACCCATTTTTTGTAGATCAAGGGTTGTGGTTGTTTTTGTTTTTGATTTTATGTCTCGTGGATTTTAGGGAAGGGGATCTAGAGCGGTTTCAGTGGTGTGTTCTCTAGATTTGAGGTGTAGTTGCTTGTGGGTCAATTTCACTAGAACCCTTAAAGTAGGTATCTTCTATCTCAACTCCACTTTTCTAGAACTTGAAGCGTGGTTTCGATTATATTTTTTTTGTAAAATAAATTGTGTTTTTATGTGATCAATCAGTTTGAAATACCTTTGGTGATGTTTTGGGGATTTTTGGGAAAAAGGGGGTTTGGTGGTGAAATTCTCTTGTTGTGGATTTTAAAATGGAGATTTAAAAATGGGTTGTAGGGATTGATTTGTGAAAATTTATGATGAAGAGGTTTTTCAATAAAGATGTTGTTTTATTGAATTTTTTTTGGCATATAAAATGATTAAATGGTTATTTTAAATAATGGTTGATTTATTGGATTGGATTAACATGTGATTGAAATGGTTATTTGCATATTGTTGTGGCCTTGGTGCATTGTGATTGGTTATGGATTGTGTGAATTGTGTGTAAAGGGGACATGAAGTACCACTATAAAAAGGAGGATGAATTGTGGACTGAAGGTCCACCATGAAGGATAAGTGGATGAGAAGTGACACTAAAATGGGATAGAAGGAATGGATCAGGTGGAAGTGCCGTCATGATTGTTACACCGGTTTGGGTTGTGAGAAATTGTGTGTTCTATGTTTGTGTTGTGACTATGTGAAGTGGTAATTGGTTGTGCTAATACGTGATGGGGATATGACTTGTGACATGGTTGGGGTTTTCCGTTGATTTTTATGGCTTGGTAAGGGTATGTTTGGCTTGTTGTAAGTTGTTTCACTATTGAATTTTTTACATAAACTGTTTTATATAAATGTGCTAATGGTTTTATCCTAGTGGAGTGTGTAAGGAAGTCATATGGGAAAAATATACTGAGTATTTTTACTTACCCCCTACTATGGAAGTTTGGTGCTTTTACATATTTTGTGTTCCAAGACACATGTTAAGGTAAAACATCTCATTGATAGTGGTTAGTGGGGATGCTTAGTAGATGTTGTAGTTATTGGAGCATGGAGCTTTGTGTAGAGATGTGGAGTGTGTCTGAGTTTACTTTGGTTATTTTTTATTCTTCTTCTTGGTACTCTAATATGGTTTTAGTATGTTTGGTTGTATTGGTTCTTAGTAATTTTTGTGTATTAGTTTGTTTTATTTTTCGTAATGTGTTGTATTTGGTTGTTTTTTCAACATGAATGATATAGTTTGTTGATAGTGGATTGTTTGGTTGGTTGGTTGAATATCAAGGGAAAATTGTTCCCCAATTTAATCTCGAATCCCTAGGCATTTAATGCTATCCTTTGGAACCTTCGGAACGTCACTTAATGAGAAGTAACATTCCTCCACCCTCTCAAGACGTTGAGTTGGGGAAGGATGTTACATTATCCCTAATACGATATTGATGGGTCTTATCCAGCCCGAGCCTATGGGATATGCGCAAAAATGTTTAGCAGATATCACTGATTGGAGAAGTGTTGGGATTCTATATATAAAAACAATCTTAATGTAGAGAAAATTACCATGGTTCTTATTGGTTATGATTTTATTATATATTACATTGATTATAGAACTATTTTCCTCATGAAAAATGATATATCTAAATTTATTTATATACATTTTTTAATTAATCCATGTTTGGGATGTTTTTCATCTTTTCAAGTGAAATCATGTTTTGTTTTAAATATTTAAATAATATGTTAAGTCATGCCCTATTTTATTTTGATTGAAATCATGATTGGTTTATTGTTATAGAATATATTATAGAACAAATAGAGAGAACCTACTAGGATTTATATATCACACCCTATATTTTACATTAGGTTTTTATAGATTTTCTTTTTCTAGGTCTCAGAAAGGGAAAGCACCACTTGGAAGGGGAAACTTTTCTTGATAATTTAGACAATGGAGTGGTGATGGTGACCATTGGATATTTTTTATAGTTTTGACCTTGGGTTTTCTGAGACTTTTTTCTGGTTAACATGGTGTTTTTCTTTGAGTTTTTTATCTATCTTATTGGGTACTATTAACCAATTTAAATTATGGAAATTTTTCTTAGAGTAATGTTGATATACCAACATTAATATTTTATCATATACTATTTTTTGTAGAAAATTTTTTCCCACTTGATTTTGTATGATGCCAGGTGATAGTTTCCAACCCATGGGGATTGAGGATGTCCTTCAAGATATGTCAGTGCTGGCTTGGGTATCAGGTTACCAGGTTATCTAGGTGGGTTTATAAAAAATCATGATATCTTCAAAAGGTATTAGGGGAGGTCAATTCAAAACTTGAGAAAGAATAAATTTCAAATTAAATCCTTTGAATTTACCAAATCCATCATAGAAATAATGGATATATAAAGGGGGGGGGGAATGTGAGTTTATATAAAATAAAAAGAATAATTGAGAGTGGTAATAATTATCATGGAGTTGAAGTAATCATCTATGATCTTCCATTGTAAGAATAAAAGTGTTTGAGTTTAAGAAGGAAAAAACCTGAAGTTCTAAAGTACCAAGTGAGTTCTCTTGATCTAGAAGACTGGATGGTGAAAATATAGAATGATATCATACATCAACTTGAAAATTATTTGGATGCCGATGGTTAAGGTAGTGAGAGCCCTAGAACATCATTATACTGGAAAGAGGCTTGGTCAATGTGCTTGAAAAGTAAAAAATAATATCAAGAGGTAGTTGAATATTCATATAAGAGGAAGATTAAAAATAGCTTTTGAAGATGGGAATTTCCAATATAAATAATTCTATATTTTCTACTAGGAGGTTAAAGGATCTATTTGGTAAGATAGCTAAATTGATGGGATGCTAGTATAATATGGGTAAAGGATATTAACTTCCTACACAAAATGTAATTATTGAAATGATTATTATTGAAAAAATTCATGAATTGATCATATTTGATATGATAAAGAGTTGATTGTCACATTAAGTCATATCCTTGTAAAAATAATTATTATCAATATACTTTACATTATTTTCATAAAATAATGGAAAATAGGTGAGGGTTCATACATAAGATCCAAACATCATAACCGACAACAGAGGTTTGATCAACATAAATCAGAAGAATTTAAGTTTAAATTAATCATTAAATGTTCACCACCCTTGATTAATACCCCCTATCAAGGTGAGTTCATGTTCCCTAGGTAATACCAAACAAGACACCACAATGTTTTTTAAGAAATAGTCTCTATACTAGAACCCCGAGTTGTTTCATTATCACAAAATCCCCCAGCACAAACCAAATAATTAAGTAAGCTATCAAAATAGAACAAAGTATGGTAGTGTATAAGGGATCTAGATGAAATAGTATAGGGGAATAAGAACATGTAGAAATAATATAAGGAAACAAAAAACATAACAGAATAATGGTCATAATTAGAAGGTAGATACCTATAACAAAACCATCAGAGGAGGGTGAGAAACCCTGAAGTTTTCATCGACATAACTCATGATCGTGAAACTAGAAGACTGTAGATATGAGAGCACCCAATGCAGATGTAATAACCACTAAAAGAGATCATGGGAAAAATAAATATCAGATTTAGAATAAAAACAAGTGAGTCTATAGTTGGCGAAATATTAGATACCCACAAATAGATAGAAATTATTTATAAAAAGAAGCCACAAATATGTGTTTGGAAATATATTTACGAAAATTTTGATAATAAAGAGAAAAAAAAATAAAAAAAAATATTAATTGGGGATAAGTAAAAAGAATAAGATTGGTGAAATTCAATAAAAAAATTAAAAAGGAAAAAGAACCCAAAGTTCAAAGAACAAAGGATTTAATATAAATCCACCAAATATTAATAATTAAATCCACAAAAAGATTTTTCATCTAATAAAATATAAGATATGAAACCATTATAAAGTTAAAATAAGACCTAAAAATGGAAACTGGTAATTTAATATCATGGAAAATGGATCCCTATTACACCATGTCAAAGTATTGAGAAAAAAATGAGAAATAGTGAAGAAATAATGTGTTGAAAGTGGTTTTTGGTTGAATTATCCTGATGGATGAAGACAAATGTGTAATGGTATTCAAGGATGAAGAATGGGGATGGGATGCGACAAACGGGAAATCATTAGGAGGATTTCAAAGTTGTTTTTAAAAAAATAGAAGAAAAAATCAATTCTTAATCTTTAAATTCATATTTTGGAAATTTAAAAATGTATACTTTTTAATGGGATTCATTTTGGATATGCATAGTCATATAGATAGTGAATTAACAATGTAAATATTATTATCCATGAAAATTTATCCTATGTGGTCTATATACATGGTTAGGGGACTACACATCATGATCGTGTAGTCTATAAAATTCCTCAAAATTTCATGTCCACATTAAAAAATAAAGTATAAATAAATAATCACAATAATATATAATGAAAAGTGACATCATGATTTTCAAATCTATCCAGTTGAAAAAATGATCAATGTACGTATGATTGATGTGATTCATTACATTTAGAGATATATAAAGTTGTTAGTTACGATATAAATATAGTATATTTATATGATTCTCTTACCCACTAGTTTAATATTATTCAAATAGATAAAAATATATAGATTTTATTTTTTAAAAAATTACTTGATATGTTTATATTTTTTCTAAAATATTGGGAATTCATATAAATTTCAATCATATAAACGGAATATAAAAATTATTTATAATCATTAAGCTTCAAAGGGAAATCCTAGCATGAAAGGTTGTGGTTTTATAATTAGAAACCAAGAAGGTGGAGTAATTTTAATCCTAGACCAAACATGTGGAATCAAACATTATCTTACAAATGAAATGGTGTTGATGATAATGAAAATTAATATTATAAAGAAAATAAGAAATAAAAATATGTCTATATAGTGTGATACAACATGCATCATTATGTAATATTTTTTTATATTTAATAGAAGTTGATTTGGTAATGGGTAAGATGTATCCATAATCTATATTTTATTCATTCTATCTTTATACTTGCCTTTTTAAAGGAAAATTATATATCTTAAATCATTATTAATAAAGTTGTGTACTATTATTATTTTGTTTAAATGAATGATATTCCTAAGAAAATGGTTAATATCATTGAAAGTGTTCATCACAAAACTATTATTTACATAATTTTGTAACAGATTTTAAAATAATATGGCGAAAGTTGAATATTTCTCATTGGATAAAATTCTTGATCATCATAATAATTTTCATCATAACTATCATTATCATCATATTTATCATCATTATCACAATATCCACAAAGTTTCAAACACTAATAAAAATTAATGACATTTTATTTTGATATTCCATAAAATCTGAATGGTCATTTTTTACTTTTTTGATAGAACACATAATAAGATATGAATGGTTTGCTTGGGGTGATTTAATTAATTTTGTATTATTGGTCAAATTTATAGTATAAAAAGATTTCAATTATATTAGTGATGTTGTTTGTACTTGTTTATAAAACACAATTAATTATTAAAAAATTTTAAATCATGTCTAAACGCATTGAAAATGGGTTTTAATGAAGGAAAAGTAGTTTTGAATGAAATTTTAACTAAAACAGTTTCCTTTGATAAAACTAGTTATTTTAAATTAATTATCAGGGTATAGTTAAACTTTTTATTAAATAAAGTTAGGATTTGGATTTTATAATAGTGTTGGTTTCCATTCTAAAAGGATTTTTTTGAATTATAGTGGTTCTTTATTCATTTTGATTTTAAAAATTAAAAGAAATTTTAACTATAATTTTTGATCAAAATATAATTATTTTTCAGGGTTTACCATTTTTTATAAAGAATTATTTTGTTTGATTAAGTTTAAACTTTATTATTTTTTTTCTAAATTAATACTAGTGGGTTATTTATTTTTTATCCACATGTTTCATATCATGAATTTTATTTTAATGTTATTTTTCATGTTTTTTCTTCGGAGGCAAATTCCTAGAAAAGATGAGTTTCTGTTATCTTCTTTGTATTTATGGTATTATATATGGGTAATCTAGATTTATTTTAATATTTAGTTATAAATAAGTTCATTAGGGTGAGTCTTACAGTTTATGTTTGAATTTAGGATGTTAATGTGTGAAATTTAACATGGTGTAGTGGTCAGTGGATTGATTTAGGGACTGTAAGCTTGGATTTGATTGAGTTGAATTTAGAACCTATAATGTTTTAATACAACCGATTATATTGGGGTTTAATTGGGATGGAAGAGTTTTATCTAGTATTTTATGTACATTGAGGTCTATAATGGTTTCTTGGAGAGTTTTGTGATAGAATTATAAAAATTTGGCATTAACAATTACTTTCATTAAAGTTGAACAACTTTATATATTGTACTAGGATAAACTTGCATGTTTTGGAAAATCCTTCTAGGTGTGAGAATTTTGGTAGTAACTATTTAATAATAATATATATATATATATATATCATGGTCTATAAATCCGGAAGGTAAACCATAAAACTCCTTGTTTTTATTTTGTTTTTTACTTTAATTAATTCCCAAACTCCTAGAGACTGGTTAATGGATTATATAATAATTTATTGTGATATTAACATGATGTTATTACACCCCATGATATTTGGGGTTCTTTTATATCTCACTACAATCAAAATTAATTCATAGATATGTTTTACCATTCTTATGGTTGAATTAGAACTCCCTTATTAATATTACATAATTCTATTTAGATTAATGACTAGATTGTGTTCTTTTTGATATACACTTTATCTTTAATTCAGACTATGTTTTAATGAGTCTATTACTATTATATATGATTTATAAATTTACTCATAGATTATTGGATTTGTAAATAAAATTTTATTTTATATAAATTTTAATAATTATTTAACTCTCAAACTATCATTCTAGGAGATATTTTTTTATTAGAAGATATTTTTTATTAGATATCATTTTATCAATTCAAAAATTACATCAAATATGTCAAAAAAAGTAAATCCCAAGAGAATCAAGATAGTAAAAAATCATACACGAGGGGGAAAATTCAAATAATATAAAGTTAATAGAATATCTACTAATTTATCCATAATACACTAAGAAGATGGATAACATATTACCCTCACCACATGTTTGACATATTATAGATCATGATATCATATTGTCTATAAATTTTTGTATTAGGTATGCCACCTTTCAATGAGTTGAATTCAAATTATTCAGTAACTTAAAAACCATTATTATGGAAGTCTTAATGCATTTGATAGGAATTCCCTGATTACAACATACTGCGAGCCTAAACAATGGAGTTATTACCTCTTCTATAAGAGGAGAATCAATCCCAAAGTTGGAAGAAAACCCAATAATCACTAGACCATTAACAATAAAGAGCATTCCCGTTTTTTTATTATCAAAATGAGCCAAACCATAAATTTTTAACTATAACCCTCTAATAAAATACTTATACCAAACCCAACTTCCTTGAGAAGTAGTATAATTCCCTCAATTATATATGAAACAATTTTCTTCAAAGTTTATGGATTAAATTCAAATATTTTTCCATTTTATTTATACCAGAATCTCTTGGATTAGTGGTATACTATGGTGAAACAAACCTAAAAGAGAAGGAAATTTTGGCCATGAATAGATTCATTTTTACCACACCCAAATTTATAATAAAAACCAACTAAAATTAAAATGTGATTTTTTCCAGATTTATTTTTAGTAGATTCCCAAAAACATGTTTTGATATGATTTTTGAACATATTGTGTAACACCCTGAGATTTTGTGAATTATTATTTATTGAATTAATTTAAACAATGTGATATTTTTCATTTCACATAACACTGAAAATAATATATTTCATATCAAATCACTAGGTTTGTTTTTGTTTTATGCAATACAAAGATAATTGCGCACTACACAAGAAATAATTTTCAGCTTACTCAATACATGAAAACCAAGGTTGGCTTGGGTTACACGCAAAAATGACTTTCCTTGACGGCTTGCATAACATGCATGACCGAGGTTTACCAAACAATAACATATTATTAAAATATTATTACATAATATAATAAGATATCACATAGAAGTTAAATTAATAGATATTAAAATAAACAACTAATTTATGAGAATATATGGTTTACACAAATATAAGATGAATTCATTGGTTATTAATTAATTAGAAATGAATATGAAAACAGATTGAATATAAAGGAATATATTAATATTTTTATAATCACAGTGTTGTTTTACCCTAATAAATTAAATTAATTACAATTAATTAATGATATTAATGTAATATATATGTTATATATTCAATAAAATATTTTTAAATCATCCAAATTATTGGATAGACATAAGAGAAGAACAAACCTAATTTTATGCATAAAAATATATATTTTTAATAATGTTAGTATTATATTCTTTTAATGGAGAAACCATTTAAAATCCAATTTTTATCACTTTTATAGATTTAATATTTCAAAATTAACATTATATTTTTAATATATACATAAAAATTAGGTTAGGATTTTTTTTATATTTTAGTAATGTTTCAATTTTTAATGAATAGTTCAAAATACAGGATTTTAATTCAAAATTGCTTTTTTATCTAATTTATTTATAAGGATAAATTGTATTATAAATTATATTAAAAGATTAATTAGATTATATTTTTAGAAATTAATCAAATTTAGGTCCTTACAATAAATTTAACATTGAATTTGGATATAAAAACTTATAAAACTTTTGAATGTTTTTACTTTAAAACCCGCACTATCGACCTGTCTGGGGGTTTAATTTTAAATTAATTTCTACCACTTATGCAAGGACTCGAGCCCGAGAAAATAGACTCAGACCATACAAATGATGTGATTTTTTTTATAAAATATACCTGAATAAATACATATTATTAAATAAAAACATAGGATATTTTATGGGCCCATGTTTTGGAGAATTAAAATCCAATATTACATTCAAATATAAATGTAATTTTTTTTATAAAATTTAATCTAAGTAACATCAGATAAATGAATCCAAATTATAATTTCATCATAGAACTTCCAGTAAACCTATAAGAATAATTTTAAAAACATGGGGTGAGCACAAAAATTCATAGTAAGTGGTTTTAAAAACAAGGCCATAAAAAAATAATATTTCTTTAAAACATTTCTCTAAAATACATGCTTTAAATCATGAAATTAACATTTATCATAACATGTCATCATCATTTTCTTGAGATATTTTGAAATATATTTTATGATAAACTCATGCTCAAAATTTCAAAACTTATTTAAGAGTTATAAAAAAAATACATTATAAAACTATGTACGCACTTGAACAGAAATGCATGAAACACCACCAATAAGTTAGATAATGACCATATTTAATCATTTTACAACATTCCAGGGTTGTGGATAAACATTTACACATAAAATCGAATTTATTTTGAATTTTACATAAAACGACTTCATTTATCATTCAACACATAAATGAAAATCATGTAATGATAGATAAACTTGTAACCTTTGTTTTATCGTCTTGAAACTAAATATTTATCTTTTTTATAAATTAATGTCTATAAAAGTATACATTTATATACAAAACTTTAAACTACGTGCACTTGAAAATATAATACTGATTAATAATTATTTATAAGAGAATGATAATTTTCCGTGGATATTATTCTAGTTTTTTAATCATGTAGACTTTATCATACTAAAATCATTACGAGGGAAGGCATAATGCTTGAAATCATAATTTTTTTTCCAAGGCCTCATTCCAAGACCATAAATAACCATTTTTTTAAGGCCTCGTGTCAAGGCCTAGTATGTCTCAAGAGACCTACCGATTCATGGAGAGGCTATAATGAGTCTCAATCATCACATAACAAGTCTTATGCATTCCTTGTACGTCTCATAACAAAATGTATTTAAATTAAAGTATCCCATACCACTTTGATTTATTTTTATATTAATCATAGGTGAAATTAAATTTTTTATACAATAAAAAATGTCCCATACCACCTTGAAAAGTGTAGTTCTTAATACATATATTATAATAAAAATATTCATCTCATACTTAAATTAATTTAATTTAATTTTAAGTCATCATTAAATTGATTAAAAAAATAAATTTTCATTTAGTCAAGAATTAACATATTGATTTTTTATCTCAAAATAATCTTAAATAATAAATAAATATATTTCGCACATCAAATGACATATTGTTTCATAATTTATTGAAAAATGATAAGGTTTACTCATGCAGTTGAGTAAACAAATGATAAAATAAATAAATAGGGTTACACATGAAAGAATAACTTGTTTTATAATTTCACATGGAATGATGAGGTTTATCTCAAAGAGTTGAGAAAAAAAGTGGTAATAAGAATTTAAAATCATAGGTTTGGAAATTGAAAAATACCATTTATAAATTCTGAATAAAAGATGAAGAAAAACTATACTTAAGTTCTTTATACAAGAATTCATATATATATATATATAACTATAAATATAACTATATATATATACACTTGTATATGTGTATCTGAATTGTATTCATAAAACTCCCTTGAAATTTTAATTAAAGAACCCTCCTATATGAACACACACCAAGAAATATTTAGTAAATAAATGTAAATGAGTTTACATTCTTGTAGGAATACATAAATACTCATATATATGTATATCACATTTATAAATTTTGAAAAGTAGGTTAATACAGTAGTTTTTAGATACAGGATTCATGGAAATGAAACCCTTAACACACACACACAAACATATATATATATACACACTAAAAATATTAAGTTATATATGTGTATATACGCATGTATATATCCATATATATACATTTTTTTGGTAAAAGTTCACAACATGGAAGTTAAATTAAAAACATTAATTCTTTAGAAATAAATCCTTTAAAAATGGGGAATGCATATCATATATTCAATTCAAATTGGAAGAAAAAAACATGGTTATATATATATATATAACTATGAATATATATATACATGATTATAATTTCAAAAGAAAATAATTAAAATTCCATTACTTATTTTAAATGAAGAGAGGTCAGAGTGTGTCTATAACCAAGAGTGGGAGAGAGAGCATGAAAGATGAATTTTCCATGTAGCCAAAGTGTGTGAAAAGTGAGGGTTTTAAAAGAAACATAGTTTTCAAATCATTGATCCGAATGAACTATCAAACAAAATCATTGATTAGTGAAAAATCAATATCAAATATGGTTAATTAACACCCTACAATATAATAATGTAGCAGTGAAATGGATCTGAGCTAAGGATGGAGATGTTTGGTTAAAAAAACACCACCTTTGAAATAGAGACAAGGGGCTAAAGATAAAGGGGTCATGTTGAGAGAAGAAAATGGCATCATGAGAAAGAGGGTATGGAGAGGGGACAACGGATACAAGGTCATATGGAGACTGGTATCGCTTTGTGAGAAAGAAGAATAAAGAATGAAAAGAAGGTTCAGATTGAATCTGTTCTGATATAAGGGTCGAGATTAACCCAACAAAAATTAATGAGGGAGGTCATACCACTAATCTTTGAAAGGATAGGATGAGTCTGCAGATCTGATCAAGAGACCTAGATTAATCCATCCTGTTTTAATATGATGGATGGAGGATATTATAAAACTTCTTTGATCAAACGAATGTTATTGATCATGAGATTTTAAAAAGTATGGATGATTCCGATTAATCAGAGAAATATTAGACGACTTGAAAAAACACACGACGATCGACCATGGTGCTTCAATTCGAACAGTGTACTGGTGCGGACAGCTAGGATCTTTCACGGTGAGATCATACAACTTAGATTGCGCACCATAGAAAATTCCACATCCCACATTGAATCCTCATTTAAACCTCACTAGTTTCGGGACCTCTATATATGGCTCAGTGTGCAGTTCCATCTCCCGATGAAACAAACACACATGAAAGAGTCCTTACACACCGGACTCCACCCACAGTCACTAAACCCACCCCCTTCTTATATCTAACTAGGGCCTATACATAATACCATGTGCGGCTTGCCTCCACAATGCTCATCTAGTTTCGGGAGCCTGTTATTCGAGCCTCCCTAGGCACGATTAGATGTCTTTGTGCTAGATTTTATTGGGTCCCCCAACATAGTTGAGGTGTCCCTTAACCTAGTAATAAAACCCTTGTTTAAAAGTATAATTTGAAAATAAAAATAGTTTTTATAACTAAAATTTGTAGACAGAAAAACAATAAACTAATACACATCGTTGTTTAAAAAATCTATCATTAACATCATATCAATTGAAAATAATAAATACTTATGCTTAATATGAATAACCATGTTATGTTTAAACGATTGTATTGTTTGATGATATTTAAAACAAAAAACACATAAAATAATAACATTTAATACCCATGTTATTAATTTAAAACCATAATTTCATTTAACTAGAAATATTATTTTAAAAATATTTAAACATACCCAATGACTATAAAACCCAAAAGTTATTTTAAAATTCCAAAAAATACTTATAACAGTCATTTTAGTCCGTAAAAATACCTGTTAAAGGTATTCAAATATCAAGATCATTTATTGCGTTAAGAGGATGCTGCTCTACATTCCTTTGACTTTGTGTATTCTTACTATTCTTATTACTATTTATTTTTTTTGTTATGGGGGATTCAAGTGATGAATGATACTTAATCAGTCTTATTGTGATGCTGGTTGGTCTTATGCTTATTCTATTGGGTCTTTAAATGAGTTTCCTTGAGTAGTTTTAATCCCTTATATCAATGTAAAATTTTATTGTTTGAATAAAATGTATCTCTTTATCTTTAGTTTATTTGAAATAAAACACACCAATTCTCATTAATGAAAGAATAATAATGATAATAACTAAAATTATTGTTATAATATTTATAATTAAGTTTAGGGAATTACATCCCCCTAACAAAACTACATCCTCACAATTATATTGTACTAATATAATCCAACTAGTACCAACCTTCTAACATTATCCTCGATGTCCCTTTACTAGGTACACCCCCATTGGATACTTTTTTGGTAAGTTATTTTAGTCAGTTTGATCCCCAAAATAGTTTAAAATTTTTCAATTTCATTTACCAAAATGTGGCTCAAGAAGATATTGTTAAACTCATGCAAACAAAAATAGGTCCTTGAGAGAGTGGCCCTAGAGTTGTAAAGTTCAGACATATCAAGATGGACTTGGTTCTGACAGACTATTCTGACAACTTTTTTTCTAAAATCCATATATCGCAAAGTCTTCCAAACATGCTAATGCTCAGAACATGAAACAAATAGGATGCACAAGGGTCACCCACATCTGCAGCTTCTCAAAACTTTCTAAGGATAGATAAGTCTTAGACAGGGTGAAACATAGGAGGAGACCTTCATAGTAGTTTCCTTTATGAGCATAAAATGAAATTGGTGCATGCGACATAAAGCGATAGACATGAATCGGTCCTTGGTGGAGTCAAAGTACATTTGATATGTTGGACACCCATTAGTGGTGTTCGTCGGACATACATAGGTTTACAAATGGATGGTAGGCATATGAACATGGTTTGGCTATTATAGTATTGAGAAGCTCCGTAGGAAGAGACAAGAGGTTAGTTGGTGAACCCTTTCCTTCCATATGAAAATTTATGAAATGGATTTCACTTAATAAATCATACTTAAATTAACAGTTTTATTCTAATTTTCAAAAATTGACTTTGCCATTCCTCTAATACGAAATGTAAAGACTCAGGCCTGAGAAACTAG
Organism: Viscum album; assembly: GCA_963277665.1. Taxonomy (NCBI): domain Eukaryota; kingdom Viridiplantae; phylum Streptophyta; class Magnoliopsida; order Santalales; family Viscaceae; genus Viscum; species Viscum album. Next base: position 1,331,481,767 of record OY728141.1, read on the forward strand.
ATGCGACCCTTACAAATGATGTGTATTTTTTTATAAATGATACCTAAATAAATACACAACATTATATAAAACATAGGATATTTTACAGGCCCATGTTTTGGAGAATTAGAACCTAATATTACATTCAGATATAAATGTAAAAAATATTAATAAACATTAAGCAAAGTAAAATCATCTCAACACTTCCAAATTATAATTTCATCACCGCACTTCCACTAATCCTGTAATAATAATATAAAATACATGGGCTGAGCACAAAAATTCATAATAAGGGGTTTTAAAAACAAGACCCAAAAAAATAATCTTTATTTAAAACATTTCATTAAATTACATGCTTTAAATCATGAAATTAACATTTCTCATACCATGTCACGATCATTTTCAAGGGAGATTCTGAAAGAGCTTTTAGGATAAACTCATGCTCAAACTTTCTAAACTTATTTAAGAGTTATAAATAAAATGCATTAGAAAAATATGTACACACTTGAACATAAATGCATGAAACACCACCAATAATTTATATAATGACCATACTTAATCATTATATGACCTTCCTGGGGTGCGGATAAATATTTACACATGAAATAATATTTATTAAGAATTATATATAAAATGGTGTCATTTATCATTAAACACAGAGATGAAAATCATGCAATGATAGATAAACTCGTAACCTTTTTTTATGGTTTGGATAATAAATATTAATCTTTTTTTCTAAACTAATCAATATAAAAATATAAATTTAAATACAAAACATTAAACTATGTGCACATGAAAATATAATACCGATTAATACTGTTTCATAAGAGAACGATCATTAGCCATATATATTCTTCTACTTGATTTATCACATGGAATTTCTCTTACTATAATCTTTATGAGGGAATGCATAATGCAATACATCATAAACATTGTGTCAAGGCCTCAGGCCAAAAACATACATAACCATTTTTTCAAGGCCTGGTGCAAAGACCGTGTTTTTCTTATGATATCTACTGAGGCATCGAGAGGCAACAATGGGACTCACCTGTCACATATGAATTCCTATGCATTCCTCATATGTCTAACAAAAATATGTATTTAAATCAAAGTATCTCATACCACTTTTATTTATTTTAATCAAAACCATAGGTGAAATAAAATTCCTTAAACTATCCAAAAGTGTCCCATACCAACTTGAAACGTTTAGTTCTTAGTCCATATATTATCATAAAATATTCATCTCAAAATTAAATTAATTTTATTTAATTTTAAGTCATCAAAAAATGATTAAAGAAATAAATGAACATTTTTTCAAGAATTCATGTATTTATTTGTCTTCTCAAAATAATCATAAACAATAAATAAATATATTTCACAGCTGAAATGACAACTTTTTTCATAAAATCACATTAAATGATAAGGTTTATTTCATGTAGTTGAGAGAAAAATGACATAATAAATAAACATGTTCAGATATGAAATAATAACTTGTTTCATAATTTCACATGAAATAATGAGGTTTATCTCAATAAATTGAGAAATAAAATAGGTTATATGAATTTAAAATCATAAGTTTATAGATTGAAAAATACCATTTATAATTTCTGAATAAAAGAGGAAGAAAAACTATACTTAATTTGGTTATATATAAATGCATATACATGTATATGTATAACTAACTATATATATATATAAATAGACACTTATATATGTGTATGTGAATTATCTTCATAAAACCCCTTCTAAATTTTAAGCAAAGAACCCCCCCCATATGAACACACATCAAGAAATAGTTGGTAAATAAATGTAAATGTGTTTTCTTACATGTAGGATTATTCATATACTCATATATATGTATATCACTTTTATAAATTTTTATAAATAGGTTAATACATAAGTTTTTTGACAGAAGAATCATGGAAAATAAACCCTTAACACACACACACATATATATATATATATTAAAAGTATTATGTTTTATATATGTATATACATATGTAAATAAACATATATTTACATTTTTTTTGTAAAAGATCACAACATGTGTGTAAAATTAAAAACATTAATTCTTTAGACATAGATCCTTGAAAAATGGAGAATGCATATAAAATATGCAATTCAGATTAGAAGGAAAAATCATGGTTATATATATATATAACTATGTATATATATACATGATTACCATTTTGATAGAAAATAAAAAAATTCCCTTACTTGTATCAGACTAGGAGAGGGAAGTTTGTTTTTGGAACTGAGAGTGGGAGGGAGAGCTCGATAGAGTAATTTTTAGGTGGCCTTATTGTGTTCAAAGTGATATTTTTAAAAGAAATAATGTTTTCAAATTATTGATCCAAATAGAATAAATTAAATCAAAAAAAAAGTTGATTATCACAAAATCAATGTGCAATAGGGTTATTTGACACCCTAAAATATAAAAATGTAGTAGTTAAGAGGATTTGAGTCAAATATGGTGATGTTTTGTTAAAAAAACACAACATATGGAAATATTGAAAAGGGGCCGAAGATAAAGGTTCCATGGAGAGGGTGGAAAATGGAATCATGAGAAAGTGGGGATGGGGAGGGGGCGGTGAATACAAGGTCGAATGGGGACTGGTGTGGCTCCATGAGAAAAAATAATAAAGAAGGAATGGATGATTCATATTGAATCTGGTCCGATCTATGTTTTGAGATTGACCCTAAAAGAATTTAACAAGGGAGGTCATGCATCTGGTCAACGAATAGCTGAGATGTGTCCACGAAACCGATCATATGGCCTGGATTGATCCATCACATTTTAAAATTATGGATGGATTATATTAGATAACGAGTTTGATCAAATGAATGTTGTTGATCGTGCGATATTAAAACGACTAGACAGTTCAAATTTGGAGGAGCCAGAACAGACTGTCCGAAAAAATACGTGACGATCAACTGCTGTTCTAGGATTCAAATGGTGTATCAGTGCAGATGACCAGGATCTCACACTACATGATCCGACAGCTTAGATCACACACTATAGAAAATCCTACATCTCACAACAAACCCTCACCCGGTATGGGACATCCATATAAGGCTCAGTGTGTGGTTCCATATCTCAATGACACAAACACACACATAGGAGTCCTTACACACAAGACTCCACCCATAGGTACTTATCCCACCCCCTTCTCGTTCCTGACCATGCCCTATACATGGCCCCGTGCACAGCTTGCCTCTACTATGATCTCCTGTTTTAATGTGTATGCTGCTCAAGCCTCCCTGGGAATGGGTGGATGCCTCTTTACTGGGGTTGAATGGGTCCCCCAACATAGTTGAGGTGTTTTTTAGCCTAGGTATGTCACCTTTTTTAATGTAAAATTTTAAAATATAAATAGATTTTATAACTAAAATTTTTGGATAGGAAAACAATTTACTAATTCAGATTATTATATTAAAAAACTAATCTATCTATAAAACCATAACATTGTAAAATACGAATCACTTATGCTTAATATAAATACCATGTTATATATAAACCATTGAATAGTTTCAATATATTTAAAACATAAAAACACATAAAATACTAATGTTTAATAACTATGTAATTTTTTAGAACCATAATTTTATTTTATCAAAAATATTATTTTAAAAATATTTAAACACAACAAAACACTATAAATCCCAACTGTTATTCTGAATCCCAAAATACTACATATAAAAGTCATTTTGAGGTGTATAAATACCCATTCAAGTTATTAAAAGATCAAGATCATTTATTTTTTTAAGAGAATGGTTCTGTACATTCATTAGACTTTGTGTATTCTTTCCATTCTTATCACTATTTCTTTTTTATACTAATTCAGGGGACATAAGCCACTTAATAGGTTTTGTTGTGATGTTGAGTTTTCTCCATTTATTATATTGGGTCATGAAATGAGTTTTCTTGAATAATTATAATCCCTTGTATTAGTTTAATATTTTAGTTTTTGAATAAAATGTTTCCCTTTCTCTTTAGTGAATTTGAAATAAAGCAAAGAAATTTTCATTAATGCAAGAATAATAATGATAATAACTATAATTGTTTTTATTATTTTATAATTAATTTTTGGGAATTACAAATTATATGATAGGAATTTGGAAAAATTTATTCCATATTTGGAATCATCATAATTTATAATTTCTAATAAGGTTAACCTAGATTTTGACCAAAATCATTAGTGAAAGTAGTTAAAATTAATTACACCGGTTAAGGTAAAATTATGCTTAAATAAAGACTAAAATATAAATTTAAGAACCAAAAAAACCTAGAAACTAATCCAAAACCCATTAGTTTTCAATGATTATGCCATTATATTTTAATTATTGAGTTTTTTTGTTTTTTATGACATTGGTTCGGTAAAAATGTGGGTACTCCTAACTTGTTTTAAAAAAGGCCAAGTGTGTCCTTTCCCTTTCATTTAAAAGGACACCACCTATCCCTATTCTTCACACCTCCCAAAAATTTTTGGTTCAACCATGATATACCCAGTATATTTTCCAAAATCCATCTCTTCCTCCTTGACGCTTTAATTTGGGCATAAAGTATTCCAAGGGATCCTTTTGGCATAAGCCAAAAGGAGTTACCCGATTAAGAAATAACGCCTTCTCTCAAGATCTTTTCTTTTATTTCCTTTATCTACCACTCATCTATCTTTATTCCTTGATTTTATAAAAAATGTATACTCAATATAATAGTATGTTTTTATTCTATGGTCTCAACCTACACTCACACACACCTCCATATAATGGGTAATGAACATACTGTTTATGTGTACAATGAACTTTCGCCTCACAAAACAATGATTGCTCAATTTTCTTTACTGCCTTTCAATGTGGAAATGAAGATGGATAATATTTTTTTATATATTAAATATTATATTTATTATGTATGTAAACTTTTGTATTCCTTTTACAACACAAATCTTTTTTACTTTCCATTTGGTGTAAATAATATAATTTCATTTGAGGAAGTGTGGACTCCCGCCCCCTCAAATCGGTGTGATTATCCCACACACTACATGGAATATATTAAGAATGAGTTTAGAAAACTTATATTATATATATATAATTATTATGATATTATAATTATATTATATAAATATTTAAATATATAAATATATAAATGAATTTCATTTTATTTTATTCTTTCAATAGGACAACAAAAACAGAAACACCGTTTATGTGTACGTACGATTTACCATCTCCATAAATGTTGTATTCAATTACATAAATATATTATATATATATAATAAAAATATAGTGTCCAAAAATGATATTTATATCATGGTTTACATTGTGGAATCATTATATAAGTATAAGGACCAACGATATAAAAAATTAAGACACATGCGAAGAACACATCGAATATTATCCGATATGAAAACTTAACATATGATGGTTATCAAGTATTTAATATAATGTCATAATAAAAAAATATATGGTATTATATATAATAATATTTTTCTATAAAAATTTAATAATAAATTTATTTTTATTATACAGGTGGTTTAATTGATTATGATGAGAGCGAAGACACAAGGTAAGGGGATTTCATCTAACTTTTTATTTCTGTGAGATACTTGCTATGTTCGCCAATAATTAATTTTTTGTGGGGTATTTACTAACCATTATTGTATTATATTTATCTTATAATTAAATTTATGGGTATTCACATATCCATTTTATGATCTTTCTTTCATGGGGATTATGTTTCAAAACAAAAAAAATCGGTGAAATAGTTTTGTACCAATTTTCTTTATTTGAGATTCATGCTTTGTTATGCACCTAAATTCTATTTTGAGGTGTATATAATTCCATTATACATGTTATATCATGAATTTAATTATTTTAATGATATTTTTAGTTTCATTTATTTTACTTTTCTTACATGGATAATATGATCCCAAGTTACAAAGTTATAAGAGTTCATTGAGACAATCTCATCTCTGATCAAGATTGTTTATGTTTTTGCTTCCTTTGATGAAATATTATGATCTATATCTCAAGAAAATTCATGAATTCTATTATATTTACTAATTAATTATTCATATATTGGTACCATTTCATCAACTCTTGGGAACATAAGAAAGAAAAGAATGTGTTTTCAAGAATTCCTCACTTTACCCTCTCTTCGGTCGGAAATATATGTTCACTCAAAACCATGTTTATAAAAAGGCATTACAATAATATTTTACCATTATATTATAATATATGAAATAAAGTTTTACATTTTTTTTTCTGTTACCAATGATTTAAAAGGAATCTTTTTATCGCTTTCGAAATGAGGCATTTTTCTATCATTTTTACTATATAAAAGGAATGTTATTTTTTACCTCATATGGCATGTACGAATTTAGCCCCATCATTTCCTTGAATCTTACTTTTCATTTTTAAAAGGTTATTTTTTAATAATTTTTGTTAAATGTAGTTTTCAGGGAAAATTGTTTTCAAAACGTTTTTTATCTTCATTTATATGTTTTGACATAATATTTTTTTTTCAAAAATTTTCAAGACTTATTTATTGTTTTTCAAAGTATTTTGAAATAAATGGTTTTCAAAAAAAAGTAAGGCTTCATTTATAAGTTTTCAAGTAAAAATGATTTCAAAACATTTTCATGCTTTCCTTATATGTTTTAATTTTTTTTTCAAATAAATGGATTTTAAAAAAATTTCATGCACATTTGAAATGTTTTCACGTAAAAAGATTTTCAAAACCTTTTCAAGATTTCTTAATAAGCTTTAAATTTGTTTTAAAATAAAATTATGTTTAAAATTTTTGGATGCTTATTTTATAAATTTTCCAAGAAAAAGTTTTTAAAAATGATTTAAAGTCTTCTTTATATGTTTTAAAGGTATTTTTTTATGGTAATTATTTTCAAATAGTTTTATTTATAAAAAATAATTTTTCTAATAAGATAGGATATTTTACTCAAGAAATGTTTTTAAAAGATATTTCAGAATTATTTCCCATCTAACATGAAATATATTGGTTTTACTCATTCTCTTATAGAAAATGATCTAAATGTTACATTACAATTATTTATATGAATGGGTCATGCTTAATGTCGTGGTTTTTATAAAACCCATTTATCTTTCCCAGGTTATATGTTTATGAAATCCACTTCTCTTTCATGGGTTTTTTGTTTATGAAATAAATTTCCCTCTCATGGGTTATTATTTGGATGAAATGATTATGAAACCTATATTTTTACATAGGTTATGATATGATTACATGATTATAATACCCATTTCATTTCATGGGTTAGGATATTATTATTTATGATCATATGAAACATGTATTTATGATTTAATTATGATATGGGTGGGACCTATATCACCCTATAATGCATTGGGTAAAAATTTTTATCTCATGAGATTGACTAAGATTGAAATGGGAATGAACCATGACTACTAAGATGGCCATGGGAGTGAACCATGACTACCAAGATGGTATAAAGAGTGAAATCATTCTTCAAATATGGATATGGGAGTGAATCATGACTACCAAGATGGTATGAGGAGTGAAATAATGCAAATAAGTGGCCACGGGAGTGAAAAAGGACTACCAAAATGGTATGAGGAGTGAACAAATGAAAATAAGTGGCCACAAGAGTGAAAAATGACTACCAAGATGGTATGAGATGTGTACCCATACTACCATGATGGTCTTATAAGTGATTCCTTGGATACTATAGAAATCATATTATATGATTATATTTCTGCCACAACTTCATGTTTTATTCCTAAGTTGTGCTTTTATGACTTATGCCCTTAATTCTATTATGATACATAACTTATTAATATAAAATATTTATTATGATCCCTAATATGAATGGTATTATCTTCAAATGTTATGCTCATGTTCCATACCTGTTTTTCATGTTATGGTTAAACATTTCCATTATTTTCCCTTATTGAGCATCTAAGCTCACCCCTTCTTATGTTTCATTTCCTTAAGTTATGAAGAATGGTTTTAGGTAGAATTAACAAAGGTGTTGACCATTTCTAGATATGTTGAAGAGATTTCACCATGATAGAAGATTTGTTTCCACATTACAAAAGACACTAAAGTATTATAATCCCCAGGCATGTATTATTGTGTTGCACTGAATATTACTCTAAAAAGGTTTAATACTCGTGAATGTTAGGTCCGAGTTACTATTTATGGAATCAAAGAAAATGTTTATTAAAAATTTGGAAACTATAATGGGAAAACTTTAGTGATATCTCTTGGTACATTTATAAGGATATGTCTAGTGATGTCCCTAAGGATAAGTATAAGGAATAGGTCACATTTAGGAAAATACCATGTAATTTTTGTAAAGGATAGAGTTAGTGGTTTCCAAGAACAACATCCTTATCTGGATACTAAAAGTGGATGTGGATCTGGAACACATATACCTAGGGGTAATAACTCTAACATGATGGTCTAGGCCTGACTCTGGGTAATTTGGTACACAACAATGGGTCTTTATACACACCTTGTTTGGCACTCTAGTGTGATATTATTTTGGAATTTATTAACTCCTCACAAACCAACATGAAATATTTAAATATAATTTGACTATGAATAACCTAGGATGAACCTAGGTTTTCATAGATTAACTATGGTTTTATGATTTAGACATCCTTTATGTAATTATTTTCATGACTATGTTGTTTTCTATTGTGATAAGTAATGCTCACACAATGATTCTGGTTTTTGTCAATGGTGGGAACTGGAAAGAACTGGATTGATGTTGAATATGATGGATTATTTTTATATGAGATGTCAAGGGGGATGATTAATGGAGTGAAATATGTTGTGATCATTCCTAATCAATTTTCATGGAACATGATTTAGAATGTTCACCTTAACAACTCACAAACTCACCATGGAAGAGAAAGAAGGAGGTCACTGAGATTTTGGGTAATGGAGACCATGGGGAAAAGAATATTAATTTTTATTTGTGTTAAGAATGTGGAAATAATAACCTAATAGAGTGTCTTAGAGGAACAAGATTATGTTTTGACTGTCGTAAAGAAGGACACAAATCATGTGACTTCATGGAAAAAAGGAAGAGTTTAGTTAATGGAATGGATGATAATATTGGCCTCCCTAAGGAATCATCGAAGGTTAAGTGTTTTATGTAGGGAATAAACAATCATTATTCAACTCAATTCCCTAATAGGAAATCTCCATAAATAGGATCAATAAGGTGGTAGTAGTAATGGTTACGTTACTGATAAAGAAGAGACTAAAAATTAAATGTGAATGGAAAGAGATATTATGAAGTGCTATCCTTTTCAATGGTGTAAGGATGAAGTAATAAATGTTATTTAGATTTAATAAGTATGTTATATGAAAGGTGTAATATATAAGTATTGTTTAGTATATGTTTTTCACTTCATATTTACAACAACATGTTGAATGGTTCCAAAGGAATAGAAAAGGTATATAATGTCAAAGTTATGTCTACAAAAAACACATCATTAATGGAAAGATAACCCTTAATATGTTAGTTCTGTTATGATAGTGTTGTTTCGATAATGATATATGGGATATGAATAAGTAAATTGGATGATACTTATTTCCTTGGAACTAATTAAGAACTTGTCGACAAGACGTTTACGCTATAATGGATGAAGTTTACATGTTCTTGGATTTATGGAATATATATAGTAATCTATGAAATAAGGAAGCATTCATGTTTTCGATAATTATTTATTGTAATTTAGGTTGTTACTATGTTACAAGAGAATTTAGCATGAGGGTATTCACATGTTTGGAATGTAACAACAAAAAGATACTTTTTGATATTTGGGGGATCAATGTTTTATTGATTTTGTGACTCTCTTTCTAATGTTTTGTATTTTCATCATTGAGAAGGTTTATAAGGTTAATTATTCATGAAATTTTTATGTTAAGCTTCAGAGGAAGTATTTATGAACTAATTTTGTATTGAAACCCTTGGTTAAAATTATATATAGTGATTAAACTTATCTCAAGGATGTCCATCATAATTGGGAAATTATATTGGCATGGTTTTAGAAAAGGACATAATGTATTTTAGGTAAAAAATCATGTCCAGAAAGGATGAGGGTCTTAAACCCATGAATGAAGTAAAATAATGGTTTTATCCCTATGAATGGGATACACAATATCTTGGTTAATGTATAATATTTTTGATGAATATCTATTTATGATGAAACAATAGTGTTACTTTTATGTTTTGAGATTAATGTATTAACCACATTGATTTTTTAAGAATATTTATAGATAAATCGTTAAGTTTTTTACTCTTTTACGAGCCATAATATCTGTTAAAAGTGTATTTTAGCACTTTAGTAATCCAAGTTAATTTATGGATGTCCATTACATAAAGTAACGAATAAATTAGAAATTGAAAGAAGAACAACTAAAGCATGAAATTTTGTTTATAGAAATATATTAAGTAAGTATATTTCCTTACATTCTTTGTTAATAAAAGAATTAAACAATGTTAGGATAATGAGTAAAATAAAACATTTTATCCTAATACCTTAATTTTGTTGAACCAATGGACTTTTAAATCATCACATATTTATGAATTTCAGTCCCTTAACTCTTATTTGATCATTCACTTGTTGGTGATTGATGACCTAAATCACTCTCTATAAATATTTATGATTTCCCCCCATTTCCAATCTTCACTCCCAACTTATATTCTCTTATATGGAAACCAAATTATATGTTACTTTAGGTAACCATTATGGTTCCATGTTTTCCTTTTTGATTATTTTTTATTATCCATTTAAACGATGTGGGTTTCTATGAATGAAACTTTTAAGTATTAAACATTTAATAACCCAGTTGAATTTCGATGTTGAAATATATTTTAAGGGGATAGAATATATGACCCAAAGATTTTTTGTATTATTTTTATTCAAATTAATTTAAACTTTGAAATATTTTTCATTTCATATAATATTAAAAATAGTTTATTTTATATTAAATCACTATGTTTGTCTTGCGTTATACGCAACACCAATTTAATTATCCACTACACATGACATAAATTTTTTCTTAATATACAAAGAACATAGAAGTTAGATTACATTACACAGAAAAATGAATTTTCTCAATGGATTTCATAGGACACATGAACGAGTTTTACCAAAAAATAATATATTATTAAAATATTATTACTTAAAATAATAAGATATTATATTCTAGTTAAATTAGTAGTTATGAATATTATTCGATAATTTATTAAAATATATTTTTTACACAAATTTAAGATGAATTCATAATTTATCAATTAATTAGAAATGAATATAATAATATATTGAATGTAAATGAAAATATTAATATATTTTATGGTCACAAAGCAGTTTTTACCTATTAAATTATATTAATTACAATTAGTGTGTAACACCCGATTTTTCATGTCTTGGTTTTGACATGGTGTGTTTGAAATCACAATATTTTTCTTGGGTTTTGGGTGAGATTATTATAGAGTTTTTAACTAAAATCTATGTCTAATCATCCTACCATGGGTGACTTATAGCTTGTTTGGGAGTTTTTTGCAAAAAACATGGTTACTTCAAGATTTGGGCCAATTGTGAGCCCATTTCCAGATTTAAAAATAAATTTTTTCTTTTATAAATCATTCGTTTTTCAATATTTTTCACTCATTAAACTTCATACTTGGAATCCCCTAACCTATTCAAACCAATTATCCATTTTTATTTCTTAATAATTCATAATAATTGTGTATTTGGGTTATTTATTTAGGTATTAGGCCAGCCCGTGAGCCTATTCCCAATTTTTTTAGAATAATTTTTTTCTTTTATATCGTATTAATTTTTTATATGTTTTGGTGATTACACCTCTCACCCATTCCCAAATACCCTATTCACAACTCTATGTTCCATTTTCTCTATTTGGATCTCATATTTGTTTTGAATTGTGATGAAATTTCTCATGAATTCTCAAATCGTCCAGTTTTGGTAAGGTGATTTGTTTCTATCATGAATCATTCATTTTTTTCTTCCCCCCATAAATATTCATTCCATAGTTCTTCCAGACCTATAGAGAATATCAATTGAGTTACAATACATTCCCTCTGGTCTAAGGATGTGGATATAAGGGAAGATGAAGAGTTCTATTGTTTTCAAGTTGAGTTTCCTTCTCCTTTCTCATCCTTCCTCCTCATCCTTCCATTATTTCTTGGATTTCTCTTCCTCCCTAGTCATTCACAACCTAGGGTTCTATTATCCCAAGATTTATTATGTTAGTTTCATTGTTTTAGGTCTGGTCTTTATAGATACATGGTTTTTAAACCCTCTTGGAAGGTTTTTGGGTGTGTGTTTCTATTCTGCCATGATTTTAAGGTAGGTTCTACCAAGAACATGCCCTTATTATTTAAGTTTCGTCTTTTTATTTATTTTATCACCTTAAATACATGTTTATTATTTCTTTTAAAAATTTGGTTGATTTATTTGGTGTTCAAAATGGTTATTTAGGCCTTGTATTGTGTAAAATGGTGTTGTTTCATTATAAAAGTGCACATCGCATGTTCAAATAAATACTCAGCTAGTTTTGACATATGTAATGTGATTATCATGACCTGGTTTAACAACTCTAAAAATATTTTTGTATGAAAATTTTAATTTTTAACCATTTGGGTGTTAAATAGAAGTTGTTTTTCTAAATGTTGGATGCCTAGTCTTCAAAAGAGTTCCCGGTTGGCCTTTGTGTGCAAAATGTAATATAAAATAACATTTTTGAATTTATTAAAGTATGGGAAGAATTAAATGTGATATTTTTGTGTCCTTTTATGGATGTAAAAAGTGGTTTTGTTTTTATAAAGATATGGGTTTCAGTTTTTGACACATTTTGGCACGAGTTGTCTGTAAGTGGCCCGTTCGACATTCTTATGAATATGGTTGAGCCTAAATGTGTAACCTAAATTTTTTAAATGTTTTTTTGTAATTTCTTCTGCTCCTACTGGTGTGTGCACACCTCTTTATGAAAAGTGAAATTTGTACCTATGTTATACGTTGGATTGGTAAAATTATTAAAGGCCAGTTTGTCATTTCTCTTTAAAAAAGGGGATTTCATGTGTATTCCATGTTGCACCATTTGAGTAATTTAAAGATTCATGAAATTGATTTAGTAAATGGTTTGACGCTTCCAAATTTGTTTTGTTATAGAATTGGTGGGCACTTGGCCTAAAAAGATCATTTTCAAAAGTAATTCGTGTGAAAATAATTTTTAAACTTCTTGAAATTGTTTTATGAAAATTCAAGATGCTTTATCGAGTTACATAAATGTTGAGAAACATCTTTAGTTACTGTTAGGAGTGTGTGTGAATAGAACTAGTGTGTTTATGTGTAAATATAATTTGATAACATGTGGAGCTTGTTCGAGCATAAAGAGGGAAGCCCATGTATCTAGGTGGGCAGACATGTTCTAGTACGATAATGATTTAGATTGGTTTTCTCCATGTTTCATATAGAAAGTTTGATGATGAAAACACTAACTAAACTATTATGATGATGTTCTGGACCACTAGGTTAAGGGTATAATTCTTACTAGTGGCTCATGCATAAGAACATGTATTTGTTATGGTTACTTTTCACTGCGATACAAGGTACTTGGGGCCCAAAACTATCTAGTTCATAGAGATGTTCCATTGAATTGTTCTCATTGGATATATTGTATTATCTAGCAGCATATGGTTATTTTGGTTGTAAAATTCATTAGCATTCATGTTTTATTTAGTGTTGTATGTTCTTTAAAGCACCCCTCTTGAAAACCGTTTTCACAATGAAGTTGCATCTCTTTGAAATTGGTTACTAGCATTTCATGTTTTTGAAAACATGAAATACTTTTTATTTTGTATGGTTTGTAGCATGGAATACTATTTTGAAAACTTATTTTTATATATTTTTTTTCAAACAAGAAAATTATTTTTCTTTTATTTTAAAGGAAGTGAATTGGGAATAGAATATTGGGCTAACCTATTGAGTTTTAATACTCTCACCTATATTCTTATTCTGCTTCCATCCCTTATGTAGGTTTCAACATGAGTCTTATTTCCTTCGGCAACATGTGATCATTGTGTGGGAAAGTTTCCATTGGGGTCACATGGAGTTATTTGGTTTTCATGATTGGTCGATTGAGTTATTGGTTCAGTTGTACTTTCACTTTCATGTGAGAATTATGTTTAGTCCTAATTTTATATAAATTCATATTGGTTATCCATTTATTTCAGCTGTTTATTTAATTGTTTATATTTGGGATAAATCTTTCCAATTTCACTATACTAATTCCCTTGGTGCTTATCTCCATAATAGGTGGATCGAGAATGCCTCTTGGTTCTTATCATTGAGTGGCATATATGACTAGTTTAGGGTCGACCTGGGCTGGTTCATGACAAAATAGTATCATATGAGGTCGACCCTTATCAGACCATGCTTTTTAGAGTGCCTTTTTTATTTGGGAAATGACAAGGTTGATGGTATAGTATTTTTGAAACATGAGGGGTAGGTTTGGGAAGTGCGTTGCAAATTATTTTTCATTACAATCCTCAGGTGTCCATGGGAAGTCCAATTTTATTAGTTTCTTTGGTTTTTAAGGATTGTTTGTTGATTAAGATACTATAAGGGGAGTTGGACTAGTGGCCTTTGTGAGATCGTAGGGTGTGGAAAGCAATGTGGAGTTGGGGCATGGTATTAATATGGATCTATATGTTAGTGGTGTGTTTGACATATGGCCACCAACCATATGGTCATGTCACCCACCGACACTATTTCCCTTTTGTGGGTCTCTTAGAAGTTTCTTGAATTCTATTTTTTTGAAACTCCTTATGTGAGAATTGTGGACTTTGGTTTTCAATACTTTAAATAAGAAAGTATTTGAGAATGTTGGTTTTTTTGAATTTTTTTGGGGATAGAGTGGAATTATTTAATGAAATTGAATTTCATTAACATTAAATTATGGTTTATTGAAATAAAATGGTTAGATGACATGAATTATTTTAATATGATTCTGATTTTTTTTAAAATGGGATGTTTTGGGATATTGAATGGTGTTTGAATCAGATGAATTTGTTTTGGGAATTGGTTTTGAGCATTTGGTGTTTTTCTAAAAAGGGTTTTGGCCTTTGAGGGTATTAGATTAAGAAAAGAGACCTTGATAAATTTTTAAAAATAGGAAAGGGATTCTTGAATGACATTCTTGTTTTGGTAGTTGTTTTAAAATAAATGAAATGGGTTCTCAATCAAATGGTTCTGAAAAAAGTGTTGTTTGTTGAGATGATGAAAAATGTTTTGAATAAATGGAGTGGATTTTGATGGAGACCTATGGGTTCTGTTTTTCAAGCTTTGTAAAATGGTTTTTGTTTAGAAATATGAAAATGGTTTTTGACGTGGTTATTAGTGTTCCTATGGAAGGTACATGATTTCTTAAATGGGTTGAATTTTTTGGATTGTAAAATGAGGATGTTTGTTTAAAACATTGGTGTTTTTCATGGGTGCTCACATGCATGGTTTTGTATATATATGTTGATGGATGCCCATTATGACATAGTAGTTGGGTGCCCGGGGTGGCACGAGAATGTTTATGTGAATGAGACTTGATGAAACTCCATTGATGAATTTAAAAATCCATCATGTTAGTCTGTTTTTTGATAATTGTTCCAAGATAAATTTTTTTTTTGTTAAACCGACATTTTTGTGGGTATATTTTTCATTTTTTAGAAGTGTGGGTTGTTTGTTATGAGTCCTCATTATCTAGAAGTGGTACTGTTGGTGTGTCTTGAGATGGGAAATTTTTGGTGGCTTAGTTTTGGAGCAATGTTTAGTGAGTTTCTAAGGATATGATGGATGTTGTGATGTTTCAACAGATGGTTCTTCGTTGGCACGACATTCAGTTGATTAGCCTAAGGATTCATTTAAAACATTATGTCCACCTTTTTTGATGATGCCTCAACTCATTTTATAGAAGAGAGAGATGTTTTAGCTTGATTTAAATTAGTTTCCTATTGTGATAATTATTTTGGATATGGAATTTGTGTTCAGTGATGTTGTTGTGTTTTTCCGTATTCCTTGTCCATTCTTCTCCTTGTTTGGAGTGAGATATAATGGTGCTATGTATCTTTGAGGCACTATTTAGATGAAGGTGTATTGTTGAGAAAGTGAGTTTAGGGAGGTTTTGTGATTCTTAGCTCCTATCTGTGGCCTAGAAGATTTTTCAAACATGAGGTCTCCAACCATTTTCCTCAGAGTGATGTTTTCCAAGCAGTCATAAAGTCACTAGAGGTGTGGGGAGCCCGAATAAGCTCTTTCCTTCACCACTTTAGTAAGGTAGTTTCTATGTTTTTATTATTTTTTCTCATCACTTTGATTTTTCTTTTTTTTCTTTCTAAAAGAGCATGGTGGACTTACCCCTCGTACAATGTCTATAGTTAAACCTCCTTAGATGTGGGTTTTCAATATAAGTCCCTATGTGGACCGCCAAAGTGAATCAGGTGTGGTATTGGTTTTACCTATTAGTTGGTTGAGAGTGTTGGGTGGTTACTATATTCCTTTTTCGGTTTTACTGGACCAATGATTGGGTCCCATTCCCTCCTTGCCCTGAGTGGTGGGGGTTTTGATTCGTGCTGAAGGTGTTGGCCCAATTTTTGTCCCCTCTGTTCATGATTGGGTGGATTAAATATTTTTGTTGTAACCCTATTAACTTGGATTATTAGGTTTTTGTGGGAGAGTTTTTGTGGTCTTATGCGAGCAAGTCCTAGTTCTAGTTCATGTTGAATTATTGCTTATTCATTTCTAGTTGGTCTCTAATGGGTGGGAGACCCACTGCGGGTCTCAAAGATCTTTTCGTTAATGATTTTTTGGATGGTTGTTGGGATTTAATATTGGGGAGCCCGTTTCAGCCTCCACCCCAAGTCGTTGGATTTTTTGAGTGAACTTTGGTTTGGTTGATCATTGGTTTCATTGAGAGAAGGCCCAATAATATGGTTCACAGCTTGGTTTTGGAAGTAATGGTTTGATCTTTCCATTGATTCTCAGGAAGTGATTGTGATTTGGTGTTTTTTTAAGAAAGAAAATCCAGTTCCATTGATTGTGGATGATATTTCCTTGGATTGATATATTGGACTGTATTGATAAGGTATCCTTAGGTGTTGATCTTTCAGCTGGAAAGTGTTATGGCTTTTTGGGGGCATAAAGCTTTAATGGTGGAGAGAACTGTCACACCCAGTTTTTCAGGTCTTGGTTTTGACCAGATGTGTTAGTAATCTAGATAATTTTATTGGGTTTTGGGTTATATTGATGTTGATTTTTGAAATATCATCTATGTCTAATCATCCTACCATCGGTTCCCCATAGCTTTACTGGGACTTTTTGGAGAAAAGGGTGGTTATTTCAAGATTTGGGCGAACCATGAGTCCTTTTCCAGATTTTAAAACCATATTTTTTTATTTTATAAATCCATATTTTTTCAAAACAATTCACTCATTACACTTTACAAAATGTCTAAACTGACATATTAAATCCACCATATCCATTTTTACCCCTTAAGAATTCATATTCATGGTGGATTTGTGTTATTTATTCAGGTATTGGGCCAGCCTGTGAGCCCATTTCCAGTTTTTTAGAAAATAGTTTATTTATTTTATATATTGTAAATTATTTTAATATTTTTCTGTGATTTCACCTATAAATTGAGTCCAAAATCCCCACCAGCACCTCTGTGTTCCAATTTTCCGTTTTGGAGCTCATATTAGTCGCGGATTAGGGAAAAATTTCTCAAGGCTTCTCAAATCATCCAGATTTGGTAAGGTAATTTGTTTCTTTCATGAATCATTCATTTTTTTATTTTTCACACAAAATATTATTTCCCCAGTTATTGAATACATGTGGAGAATATCCATTACATTCCAATCTATTCATTATCATCTAAGGGTGTATATCTATTGGAAGAAGAAGAGTTCTCTAGTTTTCAAGGTGAGTTTATTTCTCCTCTCTCATCATTCCTCATCTTCCTTCCATTATTTCTTGGCTCTCTCTTCCTTCCTAATCATTCAAGACATGTGGTTCTATTATCCCATGATTTTTGATGGGGTTTCATTATTTTAGTGATGCTCTTAATATATATAGGGTTTGTGAACCCTCATAGAAGGTTTTTAGGTGTGTATATCTATTCAGCCATGGTTTCAAGGTAGGTTATCCCAAGAACATGACTTTATTGTTTATGTTTCAAATTTTTAATTATGTTCACTTCTTAAATTCATGTTAATTATTTTTTTTGAAGCCTTTGTATGATTTATTTTGTGTGAAAAATGGTTATTTATGCCTTCTTTTTTGTAAAATGGAGTTGTTTCATTAAAAAAGTGCACACTGCTTGTTTAAATATATGATCCAGTAGTTTTTACATATGGAATGTGATGTTTATGAACATTTTTAACTAATTTAATAAATATTCGTCATGAAAATTTGGGTTTTTACCCCTTTGTGTGTTAAATTAATGTTTTTTACTAAATTTTGCATACCTAGTCTTCAAAAAAGTTCCTGGTTGGACTTTGTGTGTTAAATGTGTTATAAAATAACTTTTTTGAATTTATTAAAGCATGTGAAGCATGAAATTAAATATTTTCTGCCATTTTATTGTTTTAAAAGTTCTTTTAGTTTTATAAGGAGATTGTTTTTGGTTTTTGACATGTTTTGGCATGAGTTTTTTGGTAAGTGGACCGTTCAACATTCTTATGAAAATGGATGATCTTAAATGTGTAACATAAATGTTTTAAAGTGTTTAGTTAAATTATTTTCTATTGATAATGGTGTGTGTACCCTCTTTTTGGATTGTGAAATTTTTATCTTTGTTATACGTTGGTTTGGTAAAATACTTAAAGTCCTGTTTGGCATTTATCTTTAAAAAAGAGGTTTTCATGTGTATTCTATATTGTCCCATTTGGGGTTATTTTAAGATTCATGAAATTGGTTTAGTAAATGGTTTTGGGGCTTTCAAATGTAGTATTTTATGGTATTGGTGGGTGTTTGGACTAAAAAGTGAATTCTCAAATGGAATCCATGTGAAATGCATTGGTAAACTTCTTGAAATTGTTTTATGAAAATTTAAATTGTTTATTGAGTTACACAAGGATGAAAAACTTGTTTTGATACTATTTGAGGTGTGTGTTACCATAAATAGTGTTTTTATGTGTAAATATAATATGATAGTATGTAGAACATGTCTGATCATGAAGACGGAAACTTGTGTATCTATGTGGGCGGACGTGTACTAGTATGCTAGTGATCCGGAGTGGCTTCGTCCCTATTTCATATTAAAAGTTTGATGATGAAAACATTAACTAAACTATTATGTTGATATTGGAGACCACCAGGATATGTGTATGTTTCCTACTAGTGGATCTTTCATGACAAAGAATATTTTTTATGGTTACTTTTCAATGAGATATGAGGTACCTGGGGCCCACAACTATCTAGTGCCTAGGGGTGTACTCCTGACTTGAGCTCATTGAATATATTGTTTTTACCCTTAGCATGTGATGAGTTTGGTTATAAAATTCAATAGCTTGTGTGTTTTATTTAAAGGTGTACGTTATTTAAATCATATCTCTTGAAAACCATTTTCACTTTGATGTTTCATCTCTTTGAAATTAGTTACTAGCATTTCCTATTTATGAAAACATGAAATCATTTTTTATTTTGTATTGTTTGCAGCATGGAACCTTATTTGGAAAAAATATTTTTATATATTGTATTTCAAACATGAAATTTTTTTTCATTTATTTTAAAGGAAGTGCATTGGGAACATAATATTGGGATGAACTATTGAGTTTTAACACTAATGCCTATAGTCTTATTTCATTTAATTCCTTTGGAATGTTTCATCTTGCGACCAATTTCCTTGGGCGACGCGTGATTGTTGTGATGGATAGTGACTAGCGAGGTCACATAGAGTTAGTTGGTTATCAGGTTTGGTTAGTTGAGTTGTTAGTTTATTTTTACTTTCAATTTCATGTGTGAATAATGTTCATTTCAAATTTTATATAAATGCATATTCGGCTTTTCATTTCATTCCTCTGTTTAATTAACTATCTATATTTAGTATAAATTGTTCCCTTGTCACTCTACTGATGCCATTGGTTATTTTCACCATCTTGGGAGGATCGTGAATGCCTCTAAAGACTTGTTGCGGAGCGGACTTAATGACCAGTTTAGGGATGACCCAGGCTGGTTTGTGACAAAATGGTATCATAGGATGTTGGATCTTAGTAGCCCTTACTTTTTAGAGTGCCCTTGTTATTTGGGGGATGTCAAGTTAGATGGAGTAGGATTTCCAGAACATGAGGGGTAGGTTTGAGAAGTGACTCATGGACTCTTTCTCATTCCGATCCTCGGGTGTCCATGGGAAGTCTTGTTTTAATAGTATCTTTGGTTTTTAAGGATTGTTTAGTGATTGGGATAAAACAAGGGGAGTTGGACTAATGGCCTCCGTGAGCTTGTAGGTCTTGGAAATCCATGTGGAGCTGAGGAATGGTTTCAAGAAGGATCTCTGTGTTGGTGGTGTGTTTGACATATGGCCGAAAACAACATGGTTAAGTCACCCACTGACACTAGTTCCCTTTTGTGGGTCTCTTAGACCTTTGTTCAATTATAAATTTTATTGTGAAAATCCTTGTGTGAGAATTGTGGAAGTGGGGTTTCAATGATTAATATAAGAACGTTTCTGAGAATGTTGGGTTTTTTTGAAAATTTTTTTTGGGGATAAAATGGAATGATTTAATAGGATCAAATTTCTTTAATCTATACTTATAGTTTATTGAAATAAAATGGTTGAAAGGAATGCATTATTTTAATATGATTCTGAAAATTTGTTTAAAATGGGATGTTTTGGGCTGTTGAAGAGTATTTGAATCAGATGAATTTTTTTGGAGAATAGGTTATGAGTAGTTGGTTTTTTTCTAAAAAGGTTTTTGGAATTTGTGGATGTCAAATTAAGAAAATAGACCTTGCTGAGTTTTTGAAAATGGGAAAGGGATGTTTGAATGTCATTCTTTTTTTGGTAGTTTTTTTAAAATAAATGTAATGGGTTATAAATAAAATGGTTCTAAAAAAAGTGTGGTTTTTTAGATGCTGAAAAATGTTTTGAATAAATGGAGAGGATTTTTATGAAGACATATGGGTTTTATTTTTCAAACATGGTAAATTGGTTTTTTGTGGGAAAATATGAAAATGGTTTTTTGACTTGGTGGTTAGTGTTCCTATGGAAGGTACATGATTTTTGAAATGGGTTGAATTTTTTGGCTTGTAAAATGGGGTTTTTTGTTTTAGCCTTTGGTTTTTTCATGGGTGCTCACATGCATGGTTTTGTATAGATATGTTGACGGATACCTGGTATGGAATTGTGGTTGGGTGCCCTTGGTGTCATGAGAATATGCATGTCAGTGAGATTTGATGAAACACCATTGGTGAATGTTAAAATCCACCATGTTTTTTCTGTTTTTAAAAAGTGTTTTAAGATGATTTTTTTGTGTTTTTGGAAAACTGATGTCTATGTAGTTTAGTTTTTCATTTTTTATAAGTGTGGATTGTTTTTTTACTTCATCAAAATATAGAAGTGATACTCATGGTGTGTCTTCAGATGGGATCTTGTTAGTGTCTTTTTTTGGTGTAATGTTCAGTGGGTTTCTAAGGATATGATGGATGTTGTGATGTGTCCACGAATGGTTCTCCATTGGAAAGGCTTCTAGTTGATGAGACTAAGGTTTCATTTAAAACATTAAATCCACCTATTCAGATGATTACTCAACTCGTTTGATTGAATAGAGAGATCATTGGGATTGATTTAAAGTGGTTTCTTATTATGATAATTATTTTGTATATAGAAGTTTTGTTTGATGATGATAATGAGTTTCACCGTAATCCTTATCCATTATACTCCATATTTAGAGTGAGAGTTAATGGTGCTATGTTTCTTTGAATTACTGTTTAGATGAAGGTGTGTTGTTGAGAAAGTGAGTTTCATGGGGTGTTGTGATCTGTAGCTCCTGTCTGCGGCACATCAGATGCTTCAAACATTAGAGCTATAACTATAGGCCTCAAAGTGAAGCTTTTCATGCAGTCAGGAAGTCAACAGAGGTGCAGGGAGATCTACTAAGCTCATTACTTCACCATTGTGGAAAAGAAGTATCTATGTTTTTATTATGGTTTCTCATCTCTGTGTTTTTTCATTTTTTTTCACAAAGTGCGTGGAAAACTTACCCCTCATGCAGTGTACATGGTTATGCCTTCTTGGATGTGGGTTTCCGATCAATTTCTCTATGTGGACCACCAATGTGAATATGGTACAATCTTAGTTTTAGCTATTCATAGGTGGAGAGTGTTGGGTGGCTTCTATATTTCATTTATGGTTTTAGTGGCCCAAATATTGGGTCCCCTTTTCTCTCTGCCCTAAGTTGTTGGGATTTTGATCTATCCCAAAAGTGTTGGGCCAGTTCTGGTCCCATCTATTCAGGAGTGGGTGGTTTAAATGTTCTTGTTTTAACACTCTTAACATGGTTTTTAGGTTGTTGTGGGAGAGTTTTGGTGGGCCTATGTGGGTGAGGCCCAATATAGTTCATCTTGAATTCTTGTTTATTCATTTCCTGTTGGTCTCTAATAGTGGGGAGAACCACTGCAGGTCTCGATGATCTTTCATTTAATGATTTTTTCAGATGGTAGTTGTGAGTTAATACTGGTGATCCCATTCAAAAATCCCCCTAAGTTGTTGGATTTTTTGAGTATACTTTGGTTTGGTTGATCATTGGGTTCACTGGTATAAGGCCAATAATTTGGTTCTTGGCTTGGTTGTGGAGGTGGTGTCTTGATCTTTCCGTTGATTCTCCGGAAGTGGTTGTGAGTCGGTGTTTTGTTTGAGAAAGTGGCTTAAGATCCATTGATGGTGGATAATATTCCCCTGTATTGAGAGTCTAGGATGTGTTTATATTAAATCCTTAGGTGATTATCTTTTAGCTGGAACGTTTTATGGCTTTACAGGGGTGGAAAGCTTTAATGGTGGGGAGAATTGTCACACCTTGTTTTCCATGCCTTGGTTTTGAAATCATGTGCTAGAAATCCTAATATTTCTCATGGGTTTAGAGTGAGATGAATGTTGATTTTTGAACTTTCATATATTTCTAATCATTCTACCAAGGGTTACCCATAAATTGTTTGGGTGTTTTTTGAGAGAAGGTGGTTACTTCAAGATTTGGGCCAACCGTGAGCCCATTACCATATTTAAAAACAATATTTGTTTCTTTTATAAATCTTTTTCTTTCATTATTTTTCCCTCATTACACTTCCCAATTGGCCTCCCATCATCTATTAAAACCTCCATATCCATTTTTACCCCTTAAGAATTCATAATCATGGTGGATTTGGGTTATATATTCATGTATTAGGCTAACCCATGAGGCCATTTTAAGTTAAAAAAATAAATTGTTTCCTTTATATCATAGTCAGTTTTTGATATTTTTCAGTGATTTCACCTCTCAATTGATCCCAAAAAACTATATTCACACATACATGTTCCATTTTCCCCTTTTGGAACTCATATTAGTGCTATATTAGAGATAAATTTCCCAAGGATTCCTAAATCTTGTAGATTTGGTAAGGTAATTAGTTTCCTTCATGAATTATCCATTTTTTTCTTCCCCAAAAAATCTTCTTTACCTAGTTTGTCCAAACCTATGGAGCCTCTCCATTGAGTTACAATTCATTTCATCTCATCTAATGGTGTGGATCTTAGGGAAGATGACAAGTTATCTAGTTTTAAAGGTGCGTTTCATTCTACTTTATCCTCCTTCCATTATTTCTTGGACCTACCTTCCTCCCTAGTCACGAAAGACCTAGGGTTATATTAACCCATTTTTTGATCAGGGTTTCGTTCTTTTAGGGATGGTATTAATAGATATAGGGTTTTTAACCCTTGTGGAAGGTTTTTTTGTGTGTGTTTCCATTCCACCATGATTTCGAGGTAGGTTCTCTCAAGAACATGCATTTATTATTTATGTTTCATATTTTTCTTGCTGTTACCACATTAAATAAATCTTTAGTATTTCTATGTAAACATTGGATTATTTATTTTTTGTAAAGAATGGTTATTTCTACCTTGTTTTGTGTAATATGGAGTTGTTTTGTTATAAAAGTGTACACCGCTTGTTCAAATAAATTTTATGCTAGTTTTCACATATATAATGTGATTTTATGACTTGTTTTAACTATTATAATAAGTTTTTTTTCATGAAAATTTTGGGTTTTAACCCCTTTGGGTGTTAAATAGAAGTTGTTTTGCTAAATTTTACACTCATAATCTTCACAAAAGTGCTGGGTTGGCCTTTGTGTGCTTAAAATGATATGAAATAACTTGTTTGAATTTATTAATGTATGGTAATATTTCAATTTGATATTTTGGTGTCTTTTTATTACTTTAAAAAGAGGTTTTAGTTATATAAAGATATGGGTTTTGGTTTTTGACATGTTTAGGCATGAGTTTCCAGTAAGTGGCCCGTTTGGTTTTTTTTGAAAATGGTTGAGATTAAATGTGTAAGATAAATGTTTTAAAGGGTTTATCTAATTTTTTTTGTTTCTAATGGTGTTTTACACCACTTTATAGAAAGTGAAATTTGTACATTCCTTATACGTTGGTTTGGTAAAATGCTTAATGGCTCATTTGTCATTTCTGTTGAAAAATAGGGTTTTTATGTGTATTCCATGTTCTACCATTTTGGGTCATTTTATGATTCATAAAATTGATTTAGTAAATGGTTTTGGGGCTTCCAAATATGGGTTTGGTATTGAATTAGTGGGAGTTTTTCCTAAAATTTTCATTTTCAAATGGAATTCATGTGAAAGGCTTTGCTAAACTTCTTGAAATTGTTTTATGAAAATTTTAGATGGTTTATTGAGCTACACAATGGATGAATAACATTTTTAGATATTTTTTGGAGTGTGTGTGATCAAAATTGGTGTTTTTATGTGAAAATGGAATTTGATAGCATGTGGAACTTGTTTGAGCACAAAGAGGGAAACCTGAATATCTAGGGGGAAGACGTGTACCAGTATGCTATTGATCCAGAGTGGTTTCGTCCCTATTTCACGTAGCATGTTTAATGATGAAAACACTAACAAAACGATTATTATGATTTTGGGGACCTCTAGGTATTATTTATACTCCCTAATAGTGGCTCGTTCAAAAGAATAGATATTCTTTATGGTTACATTTCACCGATATACGAGGTACCCGGGGCCAATAGCTAGCTAATTCCTAAGGGTGTTCATCTAACTTGTTCTCATTGGATATATTGTATTCACCATCAATATACGGTGATTTTGGTTGAAATATTCAGTATAAAGTGTGTTTTATTTAAAGGTGTACATTCTTTAAATCAACCCTCTTGAAAACCGTTTTCACTTTGAAGTTTCATTTCTTCGAAATTGGTTAGAAGAATTTCTTGTTTATGAAAACCTGCATGAATTTTTATTTTTTAATGTTTGTAGCATGTAACCTTGTTTGGAAAAAATATTTTTATATATTTTATTTCAAACATGAAATTAAGTTTTCTTTTATTTTAAAGGAAGTGCATTGCGAATAGAATATTGGGCTAACCTACATCATTTTAATACTCATGCCTATAATATACTTATGATTTTATCCATTGCGTAGGTTTCATATTGAGTCTAATATTCTTGGGTGATGTGTGATCATTTTTTTGGAGAGTTACCATTGGGGTAACATGGAGTTAGTTGGTTTTCATGTTTGGTCAGTTGAGTTGTAGTTTCAGTTGTACTTTCACTTTCATGTGTGAATAATGTTAGGTTAGACTTTTATATAAATGTATATTGGGATATCCATTTCATTATGCTATTTTTTAATTGTTTATATTTGTGATAAATAATTCCATTATCACTCTACCGATGCACTTGGTACTTGTCGCTATCCCAAGAGGATCTGAAATGTCTCCTGGGACTTGTCGTGGAGTTTTCTAGACGACCAGTTCAGGGTCGAGCCAGGCTGGTTTGTGACATAGTGATTTATATTAATGTAATTTAATTTTTATATATTCAATAAAATATTTTTGGTATTCATACAATATATTTTACAAACATAATATAATAACAAACCTAATTTTATGCATAAAAACCAATTATTTATAAAGGTAGATTTGTCAACTTTTAAGAGAGAACCCATTTTAAATAATTTTATTGGAATATTTAGAGATTTAATATGTCCAAATAAATATTATACTAGTAATAAAAGAATAAAAATTTGGTTAGGATACTTTTTGGTATTTTTCTACATGGTTTCATTTTTTAATGAATAATTAAAAATGCTGTATTTTAATTCAATATTTCATTTCTTTATAATTTATTTATAAGGTTAAATTATACTATAAATTGGTTTAAAAGTTTATTTATATAATATTTTTATCAATTAATATAATTTATGTCATTGGAATCAATTTCAAATTGAAATTGGATATAGAAACATTACTAACTTTTGAATGATTTTATTTTTAAAACCAGCATTGTCTACAAGACTATGAAATTAATTTTTAATTAATTTATTACACTTATGTGATTGGAATTTGGTAAAATGGATTTCATATTTTGAATAAGAATAATTTATAACATATATTAAGGTCAACTTAGTTTTTTTTCAAAATGATTATTTAAATTAATTAAAATTAATTACATCGGTTAAGATAAAATTATGCTTAACTAAGGACTATACATTAAATTTAAGACCCAAAATGAACTAGAAAATTATTAAACACGCATTTTATGTCAATTATTTTGAAATTAATTATTAATTATAGGTTTTTTTGTATGACTTTTTAGGAAAAAAATGGGTACACCTAACATGTTTTCAAAAATGAAAATTGTGTCCTTTCTGGTCTCAATAAAAGTACACCACGTATCCCTCTTATTCACACCTCCCAAAAAACATTGGTTCAGAAATTATCTATTAAATAAAATTCAAAAAATCCCTAACTTCCTCTTTTAGGCTCCCATTTGGGCATAAATTCTTCAAATTAAGCCTTTTGGAAAAAAACCAAAAGGAGTTACCCGATTAAGAGGTAACACCTTCTCTCAAGATCCTTTATATTATTTTCCATCTACACCCCTAAAATATAATTATTCCTTTATTTTATAAAAAAAATTATCCTAAATATACTAGGATGTTTTTTATGTATTTTACCTACATTTACACACACCTCTATCTAATGGTTCACGAACATACTGTTTATTTGTACGATGAACATCCGCACCACAAAATGATGTTTGTTCAATTTTCTTTACCGTATCTCATGGTGAAAATTAGGATAGAATGTATGTTTGCATATATTATATATTATATTTATTGTGTCTTTAATCTTATTTATTTCTTTGAAAACACAGATATTTTTTACTTTTCATATGGTGTAAATATGATAATTCCGTTTAATGATGTGTAGACTACCCCCTCAAAGGAATGTAATTCGCTCACACACTACATGAAATGCATTAAAGTTAAGATTAATAAAATTATATGATATCTATAAAATCATAATTATACTATAATGATATTTTATAAATATTTACATATATGTAATTTTATTTCTTTGTTAATAAAAATGGAAACAACATTCATGTGTACGCCCGACTTACTATCTCTATGAATGTTGTATTGCATTTTGTAATTCTATATTATATAGATTATCATAATAAAAATATAAAGGCTATAAATAATATTTATATTATGGTTTACATTCTGTAATCATGATATAAACATAAGGAAGAATGATATAATAAATTAAGACACATACAAAGAACAGAGCGAATATTATCCAAAGTGAAACCTTAACATAGGATGGTTAACAAGAGGGTAATATAAGGTCATAATCTAACCATATATGGTATTAAATATAAGAATGTGGTTCTTTAAAATAAATATAATAAATTTATATTTATTATATTGGTGGTTCGAACAGGTACAACGAGAGTAAAGACACAAGGTAAGGGGATTTCATCTCACTTTTTATTTCTGTAAGATACATGCTATGTTCACCACTCATTCCTTTTTTGTGGTGTATGCACATCCCATGAATGTATTCTATGTATCATACACATAAATTTATGTGTATTTACATATCCATTTTATGATCTTTCATTTATGGGGATTATGTCTCAAATTTTATCAAATCAGTGAAATAGTTTTTTCTCAATCTGCCTTCATTGAGACTCATGTTTTTTTATGCACCTAAATTATATTTTGTGGATTATATACTTCCATTTTACATGTTATATATAGAATATAATTATTTTTAAGATATTTTACTTTTCATTTAATTTCATTTTCTTACACAGAGAGTATAGTCCCAAGTTAACATGTTATAAGAGTTCATTGATATAGTCTCATCACTTTTCAAGATTGTTTATGTTTATGCATGATTTGAACAAATATTATGATCCATATCTCAAGAACATTATTATAATTTATTATCCTATTTTTATTAATTATTTTTTTTTCATATATTGGTTCCATTTCTTCAACTTTTTGGTACATAAGAAAATGAATAATGTGTTGTTAAAAAATATTCTCTTTACCCTCTCTTTTGTCGGAAATCTATGTTCCCTCAAAATCATGTTTTCTAAAAAGTGTTTCCAATAATATTGTGACATTATCCTAAAATCATTAAAATTAATTTGTATCCTTTTTTTACCAACTATTTCAATGGAATCTTATTTTTTCCTTCCAAATGAATAATTTTTATAAAATTTTCACTACAAAAAAGGAATATTCTTTTTACCACATACGACATGTACAAATTTACTTGCCGAAATTTATTTGAAGCATCATTTTCATTTTTAAAAGAATAATTTTAAAGATTTTTATTAAATGTAAATTTCAATGAAAATAATTTCAAAATCTTTCCTATATTCTTTTATGAGTTATTACATATTTTTTTCAAAATGTTCTTAATCCTTAATTAAATGTTTTAAATGTTTTCTCAATGAAATGGGTTTCAAAACATTTTAAATATTGTTTCATATGGTTTCAAGTAAAAAGTTTTACAAAAAACATTCACGTTATCCATATATGTTTCCAATTTATTTTAAATGAAATGGTTTTTAAAATATATTCAAGCTCAATTCAAATGTTTTTAAGTAAAAAGGTTTTCAAAACATTTTCAATATTTCTTTATATGTTATCAAATTTTTTTTTCAAAGAAAATGGTTATTAGAATGTTTTGATTCTTATTTTATATGTTTTAGATGAAAATGGTTTTCAAAATGATTCAATTATTCTTTATAATATTTTGAGGTAATTTTTTTCTGAAAATAATTTTCAAATGGTTTTTTTATTAAAAATCCTTGTTCATAGAAGAAATGATATTTTCCTCAAGAAATGTTTCTCAAAGATATAACATAATTATTTTCCAACTATTATGACACCTGTTGATGTTACTCAGGCCCTCATATTAAATGACCTAATAGTTCCATTCATATTCTTTTTACAATTGGGTTATGCTTAATGCTATGGTTTTTATGAAACCTATTTCAATTTAATGGGTTATATTTTAATGAAATTTGTTTCTCTTTCACATGTTATATGTTTATGAAATCCATTTATCTTTCACAAGTAATGCTATTGATGATATGATTATGAAACAAATCTATTTCCACAGGTTATGATATGATTACAGGTTTATAATACCAAGTTCATTTCATGGATTATGTTATTACTATTTATGATATTGTGGAACTTGTTTTTATAATTTAATTATGAGATGGATAGGACTTATATCATGAGATTGACTAAAATGTTCTTGGGAATTAACCTTTACTACTAATATGGGCATGAAATCGAACCATGACTACCAAAATGATATGATGAGTGGAATTACACTACTAATATGTCCAAGGGAGTAAACCATAACTACCAAGATGGTATGGGTAGTAAACCCATACTATGAATATGGTCTTGGAAGTGATTGCTTGGCTATTATGGAAATCATATTATATACCTGTATGTTTTCCATAATTCAATGTTTTATTACTATTTCTGCTTTCATGAATTATTCTCTTAATTCTATTATGATAAATGTCTTAAAAATTTACAATATTTATTATGATCTAAAATATGAAGGGTATGATCTTAAAATTTTATGCTCAAGTTCCATACCATTTTATCATGTGTTGTTTACACATTTCCATTATTTACCCTTAATGAGCTTCTAAGCTCACCCCTTCTTATATTTCCATTCTATAGGTTATGAAGAAAGTTTTTAGGTATAATTACTAAAGGTGGGTATAGTTATAGGATATTTTTGACATATCTAAGTAGGATAAAATCTTTTGTTTCCATGTTTCCAATGACACAAAACTTTTATGGTCCTCAGGCATGTATTATTTTAATGTATTAAATATTCCTCTAAAATAGTGTAATATACACGTATGTTAATCCAAGGTCACTATACATCGATCCATGGATTTCTATCAAATATTTAATCAAATAAATTCCACAACAGATAGATAAAATAAATCATTATAAATAGGTTATATATAGACTCCTCAGAAGCAAGAATACAAAAAACAAATTGGAGGCCATAGTGATACCCTTATCATTAGTGGTTACATTTAAAAGAATCATGTTATTCTTAATAAATGAACTAAAAATGATCATTTTTTTGGGTAAACATTAATTATAGATAAAAACCCATATTACAAATTGAGTTTAGGTTGAAAATTATATTTATTAAAATTAGTGGAGAAGAAAACACAATTTTTTCTTGGTATGAAAACCTGTAGGTTATTTTCCTGAGTAAATAAAATGTTATAAGAATCACCCGATTGAAAATTGTCAAGGACTTACTCTAGGAAAGGTGGATGCAAAAATATTATATAATAGTTATTTTTGGAACATGAAACCTAGGAAAATATATATTCTCTCCCACCCATAAATTATTCAAAAAATAAATCATGAATACCCTAATGATTCATTACGAGTGACTAAGACATTTTGGAGGAATGAAACTGCTTGTTTTGAGAATATTAATGTCTAAATAACCCCTCATATATAAACTAATTCCCTTTAAATATAATTCTTGGATCTCATGGAATGTTCCAAAAAAAGTCTCAAACTAGGTAATCCAAATACAAATTCTCATGGGGATACCTTATTGAATCATCTAAACCTTGAAGATCGAGAAATCCCTCCTCAAACAGAAAATATTTTGGTTCAATATTATCTAATACATGATTTTTTATGTTCCATATACCTAAATAAAATTTGTTAAAAGGATCTATATTATGTATATAATATACATAGACAACACTACCACATATATTAAGTTAATTAACATTGACAGAAAAATATTGTTGATTAATGTAATCCAACAACAAAAAGAAACCATTTTTTTCAAATTCAAAATCCCATTCGCCATATTTGACACCATGAAATAGAAATTATAATGATTAAAATTTACCCAGATCAAAGTATCCCATAAATATTCAAATAATAATTTCATTTTGGTAATTCCAAACCAACGTTCAAGAAGTTCCTTCCTCCTTCTTGATATCTTATAAGTGTCCTCAAGTTTACTTTTAGAATTATTCACTAAATGGTTTCTCTATATTTGATACATATAAAGAATATACTTTAATCTTTAGATCAATAGTTATATTTCATTTAAAAAAACACGAAGATTGAATGTGAATAAAATATGAGACAATCCTAGGAATCTGTACTTACCCATAAACCTTCCAACTTTTCCTTGAGCCAAATATATGTTATGATAATTAATAGAGACATATTAAATGATGATAAATAGAGATGGAGAAATAGTGACTTTATAAATAAGACATTTAACAGATTTAAAGAAACCATAACCCATAACCATCGGGGAGATAAACATCCAAATGGTAGAGAAATAATAGAAAAAGAGGTCACAAGATTTAACATTAAAAAAATTCTTCTATATATCCTCAAAATATAACCACATTAGATATTATAATAATTGTTTTACATATAAATTTAAATCATCACATCACCACCAAAGACATTTCAACTTATATATACTAAAATTTCCTATCCAGTTTCCCAATTAGCACCAACATCCCATGAAGGACCAGGATCCACAACTTTCTTCATCCTAAATCAAGAAATCATGAATCAACACTCAAAAGTATTTCCCTAGAGGTAAAAATGATAACAAAAATAATGGTTAGTGTTCTATATAATTATTTTCTACACAAAAACCTTCTCTTTGATGTTGAGCTACAACCATGATGGAAGACCTTTAAATTTATATCACTACAAAAATGTGAGGGGAGTGTAAATATTTTTTTTTTATTTTTTTAATTTAATTTATTTATTAGGTCGCCAAATTTTTTTTCAAAATTTATCACAAAAGTTTTATATCATTTTATGTGTTTTTTTAGATCCATTTGGCACCAAAACCAAAAAATATTTTCACATTTTTAATGTTATGGTTGAACCAAAAGCATTAAACCACCAAAATAATGACACCATTTCATGTTTTTTGTATTTTTATTAAATATATCTTTCATAGTTGTATTATTTTGTTATATATATATATTTAAATTGATAATAGTATTTAAAAAATATTATTTTATTATAAAATAATTGAATTGATGAAAATGAAAAATATAACTAAAAACCTCACCATGGTCCCCATAGCTGCATCTAATTTTTTATATGCCCTAATTGAAGTTAAAAAAGCATGGAAATCTTATATTAATATTAAAATCACTCCATACCGATTCACCTGGTATAGTTTCTAGTGTTCATGGCTAGACACTTTTTATTTATGACGTGTTCAGGTGAATTTTTGACTCCAATATAGAGGGTATGGCTCATGGAGAGTTCTCTTATGGAGGATGATGGTGCAATAATAGGTTGTTTAGTCAGTTCATAAGTCCTTCAATTTTTATTTTATATATGATATATATTTTACAAATAAATTACTTATATATTTATTTAGACACTACATTTTGTTATGTTTTTTGGGATTACATGTATACCTTTTCAAAGAGAATGTTTTTTATTTTATATACTTAATGCGCTAGGTTCCAATTATGAGACATAGTTTTATTTTTCAATTAGATGGTATGTATGGTATACATATGTGTAATATAAATTTTAAGAATGTTAATTCACGTTTTAATGTAATTTAAACTTTTAGGGTATTGTTTCCCAATGTTTTTATTATATCCCACACCACTAATTAGATGTATCTTATCAATGGCGTGATACACTTGAGGTCTATGATGATTCATCTTGGGATTTGGTGTATCTTAGGTAGAGTTAATATACCAATGACTCTATATTCTTGATTTCTCAATCCATAATTTTGACATCCAAATGAATAACTCACTCAGATTATAGTGTCTAATCCTAATATTAAACTTCCCTTATAACATGGGATTCCATTTTTTCCCTTCCATTTAGACATTCCCAAAGTCTATTGCCTATGAATTTATAACATAAACAGCACAAGGTAAAAGGGATTAAGTATAGTTATGAAAACTTTTAAAAATTACCATCCTATATAAATAAACAAAAGAAGAAGAGTACTATATACTTTCAAAATGATTCCTTATGATAAATATAAATTTAGTAACTAAACAATATATATATATATATATATAAACAATAATTTAAGCATAGAGGATTATAAAACATGAAAAAATATATATTGTAAAAAAAAACAAAGATAACAATGCTAGACTAACTTTTTTATAAAAGAATATAACAAAAAATTATTGTAAATCCACTATGGGAGTTATATTATTTTACCCCAGGTGATAAGGAAATATATAGAATATAATTTTTGTATCCCTAATTATCAAACTATAAGTAGCTATGGGTTGTAAAACTTTAAATCCATTTATTAAGATGATAAAAATAATCAATATATTCCTTCAAGAAGCCCTCGATCAACCTGATCAGACAAACCTCTCTCTCTCTCTATCCCTAGGGGTGCTGGATTAGTATTATTGAAAAAAATATTATGTAAAAAATCAGAGTATTTATAAGTAATACCCCCACATGTATACTCTATGAAAATAATGAAAATAAAAACAAATGGAAGACCTCCCATAAATAATCTATTGCAAAGATTAAAAAGTCTATACACTTTTGATAGCTTCACAATGTATATTTACTTCTTTAACTCAAGCTCATGGTTCTATTTACATACTTTTTTTATGGATCCAAAGCTTGGATTCAATGTTTCTCTGGATAATTTTTAAATATATTGAATTTCTGGAAATCCTTCCATTGGATATACACTTGCACATCTTCTACCATAAATGTTTTTTACCTCAACAATAATGTTATTTATAGAGTACATTAATAAAAGGGAACTCCTTATAAAAATTTTATATAAAGGTAAAATAAATATTATTTAATTACAAAATCTTTCTATTAATCATACTTACATTGACTGTCCATTCATCTGGCTGGTTAAGGTAATTTAAAATTGAATGATTAATTAAGAAACTTCAAAATATCAACTTAAAAATATATATAAGATAATTTAAACAAAATAATGATTATTAAGATAATAAAAGTGATGAATATATGTATTTTTATTTTCCAAAAAAGTATAAGAATAATTATTTTTACCACATACTCCCCCTCTTTTGAAAATCCCAAGGTATGTAGAAGAATAAAATTTAATTCCTTTATGATCGTAAGATTATAAAAAAATAACTCCCCATTTATATAATTTTTTTTAAATACATTATCCTTTTTCTTATTTTCTCCCCCGTTATTTTTCTCAAAAAGAAAATAAGACTAATAGAAAATGTATATAAGAACACATTAAAACAATTAGAGGTATTTTAAAAAAAATAGTTATGGAAATAATAAAAAATCGATAAATCATTCAAAATATTCATTAATTTTTATACAAAGAAAAGTAAATGTTTCACATGTTATAAAAGTACACAATTTTAATCTGGTTTAGAAATTTAATTTACCACATGATTTAGATTCTTGATTACTTTTTCAAAATTTTATTTTTATCATATCTCTCCTACTACAATATCTTATGTTCTATGATTTACTCATCCTACTACTTTGTTAGAGTTTTAATATCATAAACATCTCATTAACATTCACTAACTGCCTATATAGATAATAAAGTGGATTAGGATCTTGAACAGAGGTACTTAGGAGTGATAACTTCCAAAGAGTTCATTTACATATAATCGATCATCACCTGGTGCACAACAAAAAGCCTTGCAACACACCTAGTTTGACACTCTTGGGGGATATTATTTGGAAATTCACAAAATCCTTATGAACCATCATGAATGATTTAAGTAGATTGTGATCATTGGTTACCTATGTTAAGCCTAACATGTCATAGATTTAGAATAAGATTCCATAATTTAGATATCCTATAATTTATTTTTAATGATTATGTGGTTTTCACTACGATTAGTGTGTTCCACACATTTTTTTAGTTTTAGTAAATGGATGGAACTAGAAGAAAATGGGCTAACATTGAAAAGGATGGAAAATTTAATGATGAGCCTACAAATGGGATGATGAATAGAGTAAAGGATATTTTGATTATTCTTAATTAGTCATCACATATCATGATTAACAATGTTCCCCTTAAAATACTATTGGACTCACCAAGGAAGAGAAGGGTATGGTTCACTTAGAGTTTAGGTAATAGAGACCATAGAGGAAAATATCTTCAGTTATCTATATGTCAAGAATGTGTGAAGAAGCACCCATGTGAGTATCTTAGAGGAATGGAAAACTGTTTTCAGTGTAAAAATAAGTACACATAACAATTAATTATTGGTGAAAAAGGAAATGTTTAGTTTACAAAATGGATGAGAATAATGGTATCACCAAGGAACCATTGACTATTGAATTTTTTAAATGGATAATGTATGGTAATTATGAAAATAGATGTCCAAAGGGGAGAGAATGTGAATAGAATAAATAAGGTTGTATGAGTAATAATTATACTAATGATTATGAAGAGACCAAAAATGAAATATGAATTAAATATGTTGTGATAATAGTATTTTTATATTAAACATTAGAAGCATTTTTAAATTGAGGTTTATAAATATAAAATAACTATTCATTTTTTATATTATAGGA
This sequence comes from Viscum album, assembly GCA_963277665.1. Lineage (NCBI taxonomy): Eukaryota > Viridiplantae > Streptophyta > Magnoliopsida > Santalales > Viscaceae > Viscum > Viscum album. The sequence goes on from OY728141.1 coordinate 1,331,517,939, forward strand.
ATGAAGTATTATGGAATAAGATGAATAATCCTAGTTAATGTTTTGAGAAGGAATTAGAATGGTCAAAGTATTAATGTTTTAGAATCCAAAGATTTTATTATATGAATTATGAAACATATATGTACTGTTCAGTATGTGTTAGTCATTAAGGGTTTACAAAAATATTTTAAGCGGTATTTATAGACCATAAAAGTGATTTAATGGTAAGGTGATAATCTTATTAATGAAATTAAACCTTTAATATATTATAGATATTGAGATAATGTTTTTGGGTTAATGGGATATTTGATATGAATAAGTAAATTAGATAGTATTGATTCCCTTAATGGGTTTTTGAAAATGTGGTTTTTCTATAATTGATGGATTTTAAATAATTATTTGATTTAAATAATATATTCAACAATCTATGGTTTTATATAATAAATGTGGAATCATATATGTTTTCAATATGGTTTTATGGTAATTCGGATTATTACTATGTTTTTAGGGAATACATGATGAAGGTATTTACATGTTTGGTAAGTGAAAATCAATATCTACTTTATGATACATGTGGGATTAATGTTAAGTTTATTTTTAGAAATTTTGTAACCCTATTTATTTATTTGTAATTTTTTAAAGGATATAAGATTAACAATTTATGGAATGGTTTAAATTGAACATTAGATGATGTTTTATAGATTAATGTATTACTTCACAAAATAAAGATTTATCCATATCAGATAACTACTGTTATTCTTTTTTTTAAACTAGAAATAGATGGAATGACTTATAATTATGTTATGGATCTTATTTAGTGCTTTAGACATGAAAAAAAATCAATCTATTAGAGAAATAAATGAAGTGGAAATTGAATAGGCACAACCAAGAGAAGAAATTTTTTCTATGAAGTAAAAGGATTTCAATTATGCATATTTTCAAATGTTCTCTATCTATGTTGAAAATAAATTCCCCAAAATTTGGAAAAAGATATTGAGATAAAATATTGTCCTATAATTATTAGTTTTTATGATATCAATGTCCTTTTCCATTCCTATTTGTTTATATATTTTTGTTCATAAACATTATCCTAACCATGTTATTTATCACCCGCTATCATTATTTTGGTGTTTTCTCCCTTCTATTTCCATGTTTTCACTTCCCACCTATGTTTTCCTATTTGGAAACCTAGTATGTGTTATTATAGAAGACATTCACACATCTAATTCAATTTTAAAAAATGATTTTTATTAACCATTTTTATAATTAGGGTTTTTATGAAGTAATTTTCAAATGTTAAACCTTTGATGACCGAAACTAATTTTGGGCGAAACATTTATTTTAAGGGGGAAGAATATAACTTCCAAACACATTGAGAAATATTTTTTTAAAAATGAAATTAATCTTTTATTTTTTTTTATTTACACACAACACTATGTTTATCTTGTGTTGCATGAAACATTGCGTTTTTCTTGCGTTACATGAAACACTGAGATTAGTTTTTTATACATGCAATAATATGTTTAAATGAAAGATATCATATTATTAAAATATTATAATTTTATAGTTTACAACTTATATTTGCATTGGAGGGTTTGTATAGGATTAGGTAAATTATGAAAATCTATTGTTTATGTAACACACCAAGAAATTACAATATTTTCCTTTCAAAATAAATTTAATTTTGTCTCTAGATTTATTTATACAAAATACCAAGCAAATATTATGATAAAAAAATTTATTGTATCTTTAAATACATGGAACACTAAGGTTATCTTGAGTTACAAGCAATAATTACTTTCCTTGATAGCTTTCATGACATAAAAGACTGAGTTTTACCAAATAATAATAATTATTAAAATATAATTATTGAATATATTTAGATATAACATAGTTGTTATATTGGTGATTATGAATATTATTGAATAATTTTTTAAAAAATTTGTGTTATAAAAATATATTATGAAATTCTTATTTACCAATTAATTGTAAATGAAAATATAATCCAATTGAATATAAAGGGAATTTTTTTTATTTTTAAGTTCCCAAGGGAATATTTTCTTAATAAATCAAATTATTTACAATTATTTAATGATATTAATGAAATATATATGTTATATATTCAATCAAATATTTTTGATATAAATAGAACAGATTTTACAGGCATGTTATAAGACCAAACCTAATTTTACACATGAAAACCTATACTTTTATAAAGGTAGTTTTTTAACTTCTTAATGGAGAACTTGTTTTAAATATAAAATTTAGAAATTTCATAAATTTAATATGATAAAATAAACTCAATTTTGTAACTATAAATGTAAAAATTAGGGTAGGGTGATTTTTTGGAATTTTTCTGAGATGTTTCATTTTTTGATGAATAATGAAAAATATTAAATTTTAATTCAAACATGATTTTTAATATTATTTATTAAAAATTTTAAATTATATTTTAAATTGGGATTAAAGTAAAATTATTTCAATTTTATATAAATTAATTTAATTTATGTTATTTTAAAAAATCTTAATTTGAAATTGGATATAAGATGCACAATACTCTTTTGAACTTTTTTACTTTAAAAACCAGCATTGTCTTCCCATATGAAAGATTAATTTTATATTAATTTATTCCAATTATGTGTTTATAATTTAGAAAAATATATTCCATATTTTTAATAATAATAATTTATAATCACTAATAACGTAAACATTTATTTGACAAAAAATATTAGTGAATGTGATTAAAATTAATGACACTAATAATGAAAAAATTCAAAAAAGAAAAAAATGGGTCGAATTTCCTTTAAAAATAGTACAATAGTTTGACTCCTACCCCACTATAAAAAATAACTAACCCCAAACAGTTATTCACACATATCAAGCCCTTTATCTTGCCAAAAATATTCTGAAAAAATATCCCAAAATCCCTATAATAATCTTATAAGCATCCATTTTGGAAAAAAATCTTACCTAGAAATCCCTTTGGTGCAATCCAAAAAAAGTTACCCAAAGAAGACGTAACATCCTTCTTCCAGATCTTTTATTTTATTTTCATTCTCCACCCACAAAAATATTCAAATTTCATTCATAAATAAAAAATTATTATCCTAAATATACTAATATGTTTTTTATATGAAGGGTTATACGTACACATACACGCATTTTAATCAAATGGTTAACAAACATATCATTTGTATTAATGGTGAAATACCTCCCCATGAAATGATGTCATTCATTTTTCCATTATCACATTTCAATGATGAGAATTATGATGGGAAAATTTTTTATATACGATATATGTGATATTTATTATGTATTTATTGTTCCTTTTTATTTATATTACACATAACTTTATACTTCCCATTTTGTGGGAATATGATAACAACATTTTTAGAAGTGAGGAGTGCCACCTCCTCAAAGTGATGTGATACATTAAAAAAATATATAAAATATATTAAGTATGGTTTTAATTAAAAATATGGGAATAATGAATTATATATTTTATTAATGAAATAGTTTCCTTTATGGAAATATAATATGTTATTTTCATTATAACACACTTCACGGACTAAATAAACTGATGACATTGTTAATGGATGTATGGACTACCTTCTCCTCAATTTTATGTGATTCCTTTTACATCACAAGAACTATATATATAAGTATATAAGATTTAATATATTGTTATTTATGATAATATGATCATTTTCAAATGATATAATGTTACTTAACTTCTTTCTATAATTGTTATTGAAAAATGGTAACATTACTCTTGCATATATACGACCTTCTATCACTGTGATTGTAATGTTGGTTAATTTTTCATAAACATATTTAATGATTAGTATTAAAATAATAATTTATTTCTTAATATGATAATTATTAAATATTTATTATTATTTATATGTTTATATAATGACCCCTTTGACCAAAGTCAATGTTCCAATGCCATTTTTAACATAAGAACCAAATTTTGCTCAAAACACCCAACAAAAAATTAATTGATTATGTATTTGTATACAATAATGTAATAAGTTAAGTAAATGTGATAATAAAATTGAAACTTTTTATTAAGAACATAAATAATTAACATAAGTTTATTATTAAGAAATATAAAAGTAGGCACGACAATTTAGAGTCAAGGTAATGGATTCTTATATTACTTTTCTTTCTATAAGGCATACACCATTTTCACCACTTACTTATTTGGTGTAGTGTATCTACTACCCCTTTAGATATATTAAATAGTGATTTATTTTGTCTTCATGGTATTTATAACTTTACTTTACTATTATTCCTTCATGAGGTATTTGATTCATATGTTTCAAAGTGGCATGCGACACTTTGGAATGTTTATAGATTATTTTCCTCAAGAATAATTGTAATGATATTTCAATTGTATTTCCATTCATCAATGTCAAAAAACCTCAATGGTAGCTACCCTCCATTAAATAATTTTCGATAACTCCATATTATTCTTTCTATATAGAAATTTCATAATAGAGAACAATTTTTATTAATTAAAAAGATTATTATATATTTTAGGAATGATTTATATATGAAAGACACAGGTTGGGGAACATTTAAAGTAAGCCCCCTGATGCATAAATAGTCTCATTGGACAAATTCATTTGGAAAATCCCTTCTCAACTATAACTAGTATGTTTTAAACTATCTTGTGAAATGTATTGATTGTATAATTAAGTTTGAAAAACCAAATTGGTTTGTAAGAAGTATATTTTAAACTATCTTGTATAAGGTCTTGACGATAATGGTTTCATGTACCTACGAAACTTGGTGTCCAATAATTAAGAATTTACTTTATTGAAAATTCAGTTGTTAATATTATTTTAGTCCATGATATTTCTTCTTTCACATTATCTATGGATTCATTTAATTCTCAATGTATTGATTAAAAGGCATATGATATAGTTATTTACCTTCTGATATTGATTTTTCCTTATCCAGTTATATAAATAGAATGTGTTCTCAGTTATTAACTATTCCATATTGATTTTTTCCTTTTCTAGTTATTAAAATTTAATGCATTCTTAGTTATTTTCCTTTCAATGTTGATTAAGCTCTTTGATTCATTATAGCTTCTTATGTATATACCTTTACTGCACATTTGAGCTCACCCATATTTTTTTCCTTTCACCGTGATATGAAGATGAATTCTTTGAATGAGTTTCACGGATGAATCTTATTAGTACTTTTTATAAATTATATTTTATTTTTCTATTTAATAATATAATATGGGTATTATGTATGTAATCTTGTTTTATAAAACTTCTAAACTAATTAGACCTTCAGGATTTGATTCCATGTAATCATACTTATTTAATAATGTAACGCACCGACTCCAGGATTCTGGGGTTGGGGAATTAACGTTGGTATTAGAGGAAGTTTAGTAGGAACTTTGGAAACTAAATTTAGAAAAAATAGATTAAGGAACATAACTCTAAAGTAGAAATTGAGGATAATTATAGAAAAAAATACTATTGTGTGGGTATGATAGAGATTATTTGGGTATTACTAAAATATATCCATGTCTGAATACTATATGTGGACAGGGTTCTTAAATTTATATACCAAGGTGTAACAAATCCAATAAGGTGCATAGGTCTTGACTTGAGTAAAACCTAGTACCCAACAATAAGACTCACAACACCTTTGGTTTGACACTCCTAGGGGATAATCTTAGGATAATTTACATTTTCTTTACAAATCAGTAGGAATTATTTAAAAGTAAATATATCCACAAAGAAACCACATTCATGATTATGAGATTAGATTTGAATAATTTTTTAATTTTTGTTTAGTGTTATTCCATATTTATAATTATATAAAATTAATAATTTTATGAGTTAATATAGAATATACATTTTTTTAGATTGGGTACTAGGAAGGGAGAAATGTTTCAATACTCATGGTAAATGTAGAGATGACTTGTTGATAATATTAATGTAGCTGGTACTAGAACTAATAAAGTTACAGATAAATTAGAGAAGATTAACCAGTTTATGACACATAACCATTCTTGGATAGAGAAACCTATTCCAAAATGATAATATTCAATGTTGTAACACTTTATGTGATAGAGGCTCCCATTATTTTGGGGGTCTATTAATCCAATGGCAGCTGAGAAATGGATTAAGTCTTCCGAGATGATATTTTTTTATTTTGGATGTTGTGGAAGAGAAAATGTTACACTTGAGGTATATTGTATCGAAGGAGATGTTAATAAATGAAGGTATCTGATCCCGAATAAAATTAAGGATGAAGAAATAGAAATCATGTAATAGAAATATTTTAAGTGGACATTATTATGAAAATATTTCCCCCCTGAGAAACAAAATGAGATAAAGAGGAAGTACC